>JAQJVL010000058.1:420765-1042698 GCA_035578905.1 Stictocephala bisonia | reverse complement strand
GAAAGTGCATAATTACCTAAATTTCTATATACTGTCTTCGGCGTCCGTACCAGAGCTGTTTAAAGTTATTTTAATTGGAAATAATTTATAATTTAACCCCCTCGCTGCCGGGCTTCTTTGGTGAGTCCTACCTCTTCTCTGCTGGGTTAGTTTTAGCGTGCGTATTCCTGGATTTGATAAGAAATTTTGTGTAGGTTATATTTAAACTCATACACACTTAATTTATTTTGGTAGAGATATGATACTTACGCTGTTTTTATTATAGACTGTAGTTTATGTACTTACTATATAACGTTCACAAAGTAAGGTCATATCTATTTGTTGTTGTACCAAATATTAAAGAAAACTTTGTTAACATGAAACAATGATCACACACAAGACATTAGTTATGATTTAAGGCTATTAAGAAAATAGGCTTTAGATGAATACAAGCAATGAAATACATTGAGTTACAACTACAATCCAGGACATACGTTAATAGACACATCCATATAAAAATTGCTTGACACATTTAAATATTCCTGTGATTTAACAGGTTCAATATATTACTTAACCCTGCAGTACTTGCGCAGGTTGCAGGTGTAGCCCAACCGTTGTATTTCGCCAATTTTTTAGGTAACTGACAGTGAGGAGTAGTCAGCTCCTCAGTACCTTCCTATTAACAAATGCTTTAAGCGTTCTGAGTGTTTTTGCACGTTTTTGGGAGTGGGAGTTTGTTGTATTTGCGTCCAAAGTGTTGTAGGCTACACTTGTAGCTCGCACGAGTGTTTACCTTATTAGAGTTTACAATGTTAATTTATGTGTTTCTAAATTTTTTTTAAATTTTTTTAATTCATTGTATTGAAGTTGTACTTTAAAGCCTTGTGAGTCCAGGAAAAATAATTTGGAAAATTTATACCAACATAACACCACAAAATTGAACAAAATATATAATTATACATTGCTTATATTGTGGTAAGACATGGATATGGTAATCATTATTCCTGTATAAGTGAAAATATATATTTTCCTTGAAACCTTTGAATTTGATGTAAGAGAAACACTAGTACGGTTGCATGACATTAGAACAGTCAGTTTTTTAGTAGAAATACAAAATACTGCATGGGCTATAATGGTAGCCTGCGCGAGTATTGTGTTCCAGGAGGCCACGCGAGTACTGCAGGGTTAAATACAAAATAATTAACAATTATTACAACAAAAAAAGATTAAATGCAGTATGACATAAATATAAGATTTATTCAAATACAAATAATAATATGATAGAAATATATCAGTGATAAATAACTAACATCATTTCCTAAAGAAAAGTCACAATAAAACAAAGTATTAGGCTATTAAATAATAATAATAAAAAGTTATGACTGCAATTTCTTTTGGGATGTTCGATGCTGTCAGAGAGCATATCAACATCAGAAGGGATGTTGTTGCTATACCTGTGAAGTCGAGCAATAGTGACTCCAAGGTCATTTACTAAGGTCGCTCGTTTGATATCGCCGGTAACAGTGTAATTGAAAACAACAGGATTCTTCAGGCGACAAAAGGTGATCGCAAAACATTTGGTGATATAAGGTGATGCAAGATAATAACAACCATCTTATTATCATCACAACACTCAGTAATCAAGATCAAATCTCGTTGAAGGTTGAAAGAGTTTTCATGAGAATAGATTTCTTTCAATATCTTGAGATCATCTGCAAACAGAAGATGTTTGGAAGACAGATGTCTGGTGATATTGTTTACAAAAAGGTTCCAAAGAGGGCCAAGCTTTGACCCCTGTAGGACACTTGAAATGGCATGAAATTCCTCATGAGACACACTGGGATTTCTGCATTTGTTTCTCATAACTACAAACAGATTTTATATTGGTAGAAGGTATAGAATGCTACCAAGGGTATAGAAAAAAGTCCAAACATATTTTTTTATACATTCCTTACCTAGCAACTTACATTGGCCTCTAGGAAACCTCCAGTAGTGCTCTGGGGTGACATGGAAGATTTGTAAATCCTGTGTTGTTTCTCTTGTAAGATTATTAAATTTATCAATGCTTTAGAAAATCAGATGGTAAACTTAGGTACTCCAATCTTTTTTATGCAAGTGTTGTTCAGAATGATTTCTCTAAGTTCCTCACAAAAACGACTAAAAGCCAAATCAGAGCAGTCCACCAAATGCATATCAATATTAAATGTGGCCAGAGAAATATTGGTAGTGTTGCACTTTCTGAAATTGGGAATAAAGGCAACAGTGAAAGTGCGACGAGACAGATCAGGTAGATCATACACAACTGTCAAGGGAGGATGATCTATGTCTTCAGTAACAAAACTTTTGATGGTTTGCGAAACAGATCAAAGGATATGAAATAAAAAAACAAAGTAATAGCATCTCTGAAATAAGAAGTAACTAGTAACTGGGATTCTATGTGGGTCTGCGGTTTAAACTAAACCAAAGCAAAAAGATGTTTCAGTAAACGTACAGTGTTTAACCTAAGATCAAAGTTAAATTAATTTAAATTATATAAACATGGTTCAGCTGGTTTTGGAGAAAGTGACTTTTATCAACCAATGCATACTAGCCTATTTACATTATTGATTTTAATTCTTTGAGTAATTATACACTTTCTAAATGCCGCTGAAACAGTGAATTATTTATTATAAAAGTGGTAAAAAAGTAGTTTATAGTTAGAGGGGATATTTTAAACAATTCACGTAGATATGAGACTTGTATGAATTGTCTATTGCTCTGTTTTTGTAATAGAGCAATATTACAACATTTGTTTTGGCCTATTTATTTTAATGTATAGATGAAAGAGTTGACTTTGTTTATTGCTGTTAAGGTTCAATGAAAATAAAATTTCTATTTAATATTTATTCATAAAATTAAATCGCTGTTCAGCAAACAGGTGATTTTTGTTCATTAAAAGAGTTTTAAAGAAGTAGGTGATTTGTTAAAACAATGTACTATTTATGATTTATGACATTGTAGTATACAAAAGAGTTGTAAATTTGACGATTCATGATATTTGTTTATAAAACTAATGTCTAATTTGAATATAAAATATGATTACGAATTGTAGAATATGAGAAACATGTGTAAAACAACAGAAAAAATACTTTAAAATATAATTTTTCTGAACATAATATTAATATCATGCTGGCAGTTTGGGGTCAGACCCACAACGTCGTATTAATAAGACACTGGCAGGGAATCATTTTTAACCGAATGATATGTGAAAATAAATTGCTTATTGCTTATTCGTGTAGTATAGTCATTCATTCATGAAGGTATAGTATACCTAAGTAGAATGAGTAGTAAAATATAATACCATCACATAATTCAAACATGTTTTTTTTCCCCAAAAATAGTGGATATTCAACAAATTTTTGTTGTGAAGAACTGAAACAAAAATCTAATCTTTTTCAAGGGATTTCTGTTTTTTAGATGAGGAACTTAAAATCATCGATAAGGTTTATGGCTGGATTTCAATACAGTGCCTGGCCAACTAATATCAGTCAAACAACAATTTAGAATTGAATATTAATAATAAATCATTATTTCTGTAATGTAATCAATTATCATTAATTCTTTCCTGACTTAAAAAAGGACACACAAACATTAATTTAGTTTAAACTGATTGAAAATGTTGAGTCAGAAGCAAAAAATAGTAACTGACATATCCTCTTGGTATTAACCACTTTATTGCTAAAATTAAACATTTTATAGATTCAGTAATCTTGTCACTCAAACCATTCAATCCTTATGGAGAGCTTTGAAATTTTAGCTAAAAATGGAGTGAAAAGTACTGTATTAACTTTTCATCTTATTGAAGGTATCAGGTATCTGTCCGACAAAGATATTTTCACTTTTGAATTATTAATTTTTGTTTATTAGTTTTATTAGTTATTTAATTCTGTTATTAGTTTCTTTTGTTTAAGAAATGAAAAAGGAATACCGTGTCAAGAAGAGTCCCTAAGAACAAGGAATTCTGAAACCTTAATTTACAAGATTTTTTTAGTAAATAGAAGACACACAGCAAGAACATGATTCATTTTGATAAATTATAACTTCACTTAGTAGTGTTAACAAGCTAACAATAAACAATTAGAATACTAGTAAGTAAACAACAATAATAGAGTAAGAACCAAAAATATAAATTAAAAATGATAATTCAGTTTCAGATCTAAACAAGTAAACATTTTTAGACACAATGTCTGGAGAAAAGAGGAATCCTTTGTATTTTCACATAAAAATCTAAATTGTCATAAGGGAGATAGTCGAAAACCGTAGAAAAAATGTAATATACGAACATTGTTATGGTTTGCTTCCTGCACTAGCATTTATAATTATATTGAAGCCTGTATTTCTCTCTCTCACTCTCGGCCATTGCGGACCAACACAAAGAAGCCATTCTCTCACCCATCGCTTCTTAGGCTTAGCGCACACTACAGACTTTTTCGTCAGCCGACAGTTTAGTCGGTGTCTGGAGAAAAATCGGTACCATTGTTTTAAATGAGAGTGCGCACACTAGCAGACACCGACTAAACTGTCGGCCAACAGTCTGGGGAGGATTGCTACTACCAGACTTTCATCCAGACACCTCGCCGACCAAACTCTCTGGTCTTGGAGCTAAGAGGCTGGAAACAGATGGGGAGCTCATTGATAAAATTAGCCATGGTATTAGGCTGTTAAACAATGCATTAAAATTCAATTTTTTTATTTTGGACTGCCTTGTCCAAAATACTAAAAAATACTACATTAGATATGATGTCTTACTATGACATCATAGCATAGATGTCATAGTAAATCAATGCCAATATTATTATTATCATCAATGACAAGAATATTATATTCAAAATGGTAATCCTTCACTTTCCTGTTAGCTATTGCCTAGTTATGTTAAGTTTATGCCTTAAAACATGAAATTTCAATCTCATTAGACAATCTAAATAATGTTGACCCACTTTTAATTCAGGTTGGCTTTAGTTTTGAAACGCAACATGTGAAGACATTTATTGAAAGACACACACACCATTGCTCTCAATGGTAGATTTAAAACTGAAATCTACAAATATAATAGTATTAAGTGTAAACATTTATTGGGTTAAAAACAGGAATACAATGTTTTCATATCTGTTGGAAATTTTTTCAGCTGAACAGCATAGGGCAGAGAGATTGTGATCTGGCCCCTATCGGTAAAACCGCTTCAGAAGTAAGTTTGAATTAAATTTTATATATTATACATTTTATTTCTGCTTTGATATTTGACTTTTAAAGGAAGGATCAATTTTATACTGATCTCCTTAACCATGCAACTTCTTTAATTATCATTATTCTTGGAGAATGTCTGTTAAATGAAATTTGCCTACTTGGCAAATAATATTAAGGGATTGAATAATTGGTTTTGTGTATTTTTGGATGCTCATAACATAATTTAGTAAATATGGAATATAGGGGTCTCACCAGATTTTCACAGTATTTTAACTAGTCAATATCAATCCCACAAACATGAATCCATATACATTTTGAGGTGGATATAACAATATTTTTTTAAAAATTAAAAAAAGAAGAAAACATTTTTACACCAAAAGCTCTGTGTATTACAATAATATTATGTAGTTTTCCCTCTTAAAAAAACAAATATGACATCCATTTCTTTCTATTACAAATAAAAACTGATATATTTAACAAAACATTATACAAGGCTAGTTTATGATGGTTAGTTAGGATAGAGAAGATCAGTTAGCAATATGTATTCACCTAACCTAACCCACATTTTTGTTAAATATCTCTGTTATCATTCGTTTTATGATTATATTTTTATAATTTCATGTTATATTTGTGTTTAGGAGAAAAAACTAGTTAAGATTATTGTAATATACATAGTTTCTGGTGTAAAAATTATGTTTATTTGAAAAAAGAAGAAAACTGAAAACTATGCAAGTTTGTTAATTGCTATTTATTATTTACATTATTTTTTTAATTGTTATTTTAATACTCATTGATTGACTGTAAATTTATTTTAAAAAAATATTCGTATACAAAATGAAGTACCTAGAGCTAAAACCCCGACAAGTAATGATTGAGGATTCGTTATTCATAGCTGACCTCTTACTACCTTATTGACAGTTTGGGTGTTAATAACCGAGGTATATTGTAGTATAAATAGGTATTGTAGACATAACGTTAGCTCTAATAGCACATTGCTATAACCCATCTAATTGGGAACAAAGTGTTGTGGAGATTGGCGATAGGATCTATGCTCAGTTCTCTTAATACTGGCATGTCATCTGCTCAATAGCTGCTATCAACGTAGACACTACTAGAGAAGTCTGGGATCTTCCATAAAGTTAGGCGGTAATTAGTGTCCAGATGTTGTGTAGGGAAGAAGAGTGAGTATAAAATGTCCAGTTAGCTGAAAATAAGGGTTCGGACTCCATGCAAAACTGTAGATCCCTTAGTTGCCCTAGCTATTGGATTATTAATAAACAGCACTTTCTAAGGAACAGTCGACCTTGGTAACAATGACTACTCTTGCTCATATCTAAATTTATCACACTCATTCGCTCCTCATAATTGCCCATAACTATACGATCGGTGTCTTAGTAATAAATAATGATAAGAATACCTAAGAAAATCTGCTGAGGCTTCTTGCCCTCTAATAAATATTACTGTTTTAGGTGTAGCTAAAGTCTAGTCCTTCAAAGATTGGTTAGGAAATGTGAAATTGGAAAACAGCAATCAAATGTGAGGTTATAAGCCCTATCTTGAATGTTTTCAGGAAGGTACATCATAACAATTATTTTATGACAGAACAAACAACTGAAGAAACCGTCCCTTGTGTTTAGGTGAAAAAATACTTGTTAAGGCCATATACCAATATCCAAACAAAACAACTTTTGGTAAAAAAAGTAGGTAGGCCTAGCGTAAGTTTAAAGATTTACACATAGCAAGAAGCTCCTCACCAATTAACTAGGTGTGTCTGTGTGGACAGTCAGCTGAGTACTGCCTGGTGAGTCGAGGGGTTTGGGCGGTTAGCCAGTGACTTAATATGTAGGCCTTTCCTTAATATAGCATCATGCACTTCAGGAATGCATTTGGAAATTGCTGATTTTGATTCTCTAAGGAGAGAATTTAAGAGAACTAATTTAAAATAATTTGTAAAGAAGGAGTTTCTATTTAGACCGGAACTAGATCTAGATTGTTACATTGCTAAGTACAAATTGTAGTGAATGTACTTACAATTAGGCCTCGCGGACAAGTAGTTTTTTTATTTAGCGGGGCCATAATCTATATTTATAAAAGAGGATGTTTGTATATATATATATACTAGCTGAACCCGGCGGACGTTGTCTCGCCTTTCATTTTTCATTGACATACCAAAATAAAGCAATAAAAAGAATTATAGAAAAAACCCATTATTTATTAAATGAGTGCAAGAGGGTAAACAATATTTTTGGTCTTCTTATTTGGTGTATAAATGTAAAGGTTTTTTTGTAGTGTGTGCTACACTCTCAAGGTGAAATGTAGAACTACAATAAATCAAAACATATACAGTACTGTTGTTATAAGAACTTCAATCTGCTTATGGCATGTGAAACTACATTAAACCACACAGTCATATGTTTTTTGTAAACAATTCAGATTCTCCATTTGAATAACATGGGATCTTTAGGAGCCCGTGGGGCGGGACCCTGTGGACGGATCTGCGTCAAACTTCACAGAAACCATCTCGGGAGTATACAGGACAACATCCTAAAGTTTCATGGCGATCGGTTGGATGGTTGGATGGTTAAACTTCAAACATATATATATATATACAAACATCCTCTTATATATATATATATATTTATAAAAGAGGATGTTTGTATATATATGTTTGAAGTTTATGCGCTGCCAAACCATCCAACTGATCGCCATGAAACTTTAGGATGTTGTCCTGTATACTCCCGAGATGGTTTCTGTGAAGTTTGATGCAGATCCGTCCACAGGGTCCCACCCCACGGGCTCCTAAAGATCCCATGTTATTCAAATGGAGAATCTGAATTGTTTACAAAAAACATATGACTGTGTGGCTTAATGTAGTTTCACATGCCATAAGCAGATTGAAGTTCTCACAACAACAGTACTGTATACGTTTTGATTTATTGTAGTTCTACATTTCACCTTGAGAGTGTAGCACACACTACTTTTGCTTGATCAGGTGATCTGTATTTGGTGTTAACCTTTTTTCCTCGGTAATTAAAACATGTGGTGAAACGTGAAAATAAAAATTAAATAATTATTTGTTTTGCAGTTTACTTTTTATGACATGCCTCCTAAAAAATCTAATATTGCTAGAAGAAGCAAAAATGCTCGAATTCTTTCAGCTATTAGGTTCTAAATCAAACTCAATATTATGACCGGCGAAACGGGCGGGTACAGCTAGTATATATATATATGTTTGAAGTTTATGCGCTGCCAAACCATCCAACCGATCGCCATGAAACTTTAGGATGTTGTCCTGTATACTCCCGAGATGGTTTCTGTGAAGTTTGATGCAGATCCGTCCACAGGGTCCCGCCCCACGGGCTCCTAAAGATCCCATGTTATTCAAATGGAAAATCTGAATTGTTTACAAAAAACATATGACTGTGTGGTTTAATGTAGTTTCACATGCCATAAGCAGATTGAAGTTCTCACAACAACAGTACTGTATATGTTTTGATTTATTGTAGTTCTACATTTCACCTTGAGAGTGTAGCACACACTACTTTTACTTGATCAGGTGATCTGTATTTGGTGTTAACCTTTTTTCCTCAGTAATTTAAACATGTGGTGAAATAAGAAGACAAAAAATATTGTTTACCCTCTTTCACTCATTTAATAAATAATGGTTTTTTTCTATAATTCTTTTTATTGCTTTATTTTGGTATGTCAATGAAAAATGAAAGGCGAGACAACGTACGCCGGGTTCAGCTAGTCTTCTATATTTATAAAAGAGGATGTTTGTATATATATATGTTTGAAGTTTATGCGCTGCCAAACCATCCAACCGATCGCCATGAAACTTTAGGATGTTGTCCTGTAAACACCCGAGATGGTTTCTGTGAAGTTTGATGCAGATCCGTCCACAGGGTCCTGCCCCACGGGCTCCTAAAGATCCCATGTTATTCAAATGGAGAATCTGAATTGTTTAAAAAAAACATATGACTGTGTGGTTTATGTAGTTTCACATGCCATAAGCAGATTGAAGTTCTCATAACAACAGTACTGTATATTTTTTGATTTATTGTAGTTCTACATTTCACCTTGAGAGTGTAGCACACACTACTTTTACTTGATCAGGTGATCTGTATTTGGTGTTAACTTTTTTTCCTCGGTAATTAAAACATGTGGTGAAACGTGAAAATAAAAAAATAAATAATTATTTGTTTTGCAGTTTACTTTTTATGAAAATGAAAGGCGAGACAACGTCCGCCGGGTTCAGCTAGTAATTTGTAAAGAAGGAGTTTCTATTTAGACCTGGAACTAGATCTAGATTGTTACATTGCTAAGTACAAATTGTAGTGAATGTACTTACAATCAGGCCTCACGGACAAGTAGTTTTTTTACTTAGCGGGGCCATAAAAATTGTAAAATTATTCAAATATACTATTCTATTCTAACTAGGTAAAAATTAATTAAGGGACAGAAAATATAAGGGGACATAAATATGGAATACCTAAACAACGTCCCAATATACAAGCTAACAAGTACAAAATAATTTGTAAAGAAGGAGTTTCTATTTAGACCTGGAACTAGATCTAGATTGTTACATTGCTAAGTACAAATTGTAGTCAATGTACTTACAATCAGGCCTCACGGACAAGTAGTTTTTTTACTTAGCGGGGCCATAAAAATTGTAAAATTATTCAAATATACTATTCTATTCTAACTAGGTAAAAATTAATTAAGGGACAGAAAATATAAGGGGACATAAATATGGAATACCTAAACAACGTCCCAATATACAAGCTAACAAGTACAAAATAATTTGTAAAGAAGGAGTTTCTATTTAGACCTGGAACTAGATCTAGATTGTTACATTGCTAAGTACAAATTGTAGTCAATGTACTTACAATTAGGCCTCGCGGACAAGTAGTTTTTTTACTTAGCGGGGCCACAAAAATTGTAAAATTTTTCAAATATACTATTCTATTCTAACTAGGTAAAAATTAATTAAATATAAGGGGATATAAATATGGAATACCTAAAAAACGTCCCAATATACAAGCTAACAAGTACAAATTTTCAGTTATAGGTAGTCTCAACATAACATATGGCAAACTGAATTAAAAATTAAAATATATGCAAACAAATCAGTTAAGTACCAGCCAAAAACAATGGACTTAATTTCACAAAATGCATTGACGTCAAACACATACAGGAAAAATGCTGTTTTAAGTGATCCACTATTTTTCTGCAGGTGGTTGGGTGCTTTTCATATAACTTTAAGTGCACAAACACAATGCCACACTTTGAATAAGTTGTTTCCCGTATAATTTTAACTGTTCGTTTGAATTTTCAGAGGTCATTCTTAAACTGTACATGTATTGTCCGACGTCTTCAATGGCCTTGACACTCCATGAGCTTCTTTGTCTTATCTTGTCTTTTACCCAATTCTTCTGTTTCCTATTCAATTTTTCAATATTTTCTTTCAATTCATTCACTATCTCGCTATACATACATTATAGAGCTTTCTGCACAACCTACTGATATCTATGTGACTTCAAGACAACAACAATTGATTAAACTAATACTTTTTAAAGTCAACTAGCTCGTTTTGTCTGCCAAGTGTTAATATTGTCTTTATACTTATTGTATTGGGCCTAGTGCACTCGCTCGTTAACTCAACTCGTGTAAACAAGGCTTTTGTGAGGTTAAAATAATGTAAATCATAAATCTAAAATTAGGGTTCCAGGGATATTAAACCTTTGTTTATCGTTGGCATACCACAGAACTGGTACTACTCGATGAACAACTTTAATTGGATCTATGTTAGTACAACCATTGACTATAGGAACAAGAAGACTGTCCATTCATATAATGGGTCCCATGAGCTGGTTTTCCTATTCTATGAAATAAGTTCTTGATTGGTTTTCATAGGTAGCACTATCGGTCTCTCCTACTCTATCTCTCGACATCCTCTCTCTGTCTCTCTTAAGCAAACACTGAAGTGACTAATGGCCGAGTTAATAGTATGCCAAATAGTTGTGCAAGCATTTATTTCAGACTGTTCAATTTAGATAGCAGCACCGGTGAAGACGTGTATGCAGGAAGGTGTGTACGAGTTGCCTTGGACAATCTGTTTCTCTAGTCAATGTTACAAATGTGCGTTTTTTATTTTATTTCTAATTATGTCTAATTTTGTCTCTAGTGTCAGGATGAGGAAGAAGAGGATGAAGAGGAAGATGATAACGATGATGATGAGAGTGACACTCATGATGAGGAAGATGAGGATGTGGAGATGGAACTGTCATCCTACGAGGTGTCTGACAACAGACAGATGGCTCCTCCAGCAGACAGCAGCGTTTAACGATTATTTCACTGTTTTTGTTTTGTAAAAATACCTTATGTTAATTATTTTAGAAAGTTTTTTTGTAATATTCTTCTGTCTATAATTTTGTAATCTTGTAAACATAACGTTATAAATAAATTGTGTATTTTTAGTGTTCTAACATTTGAAATTAATTATTACTCAGCCTCAAAACCAATGTGAGTTCTGTTAACAATTTAGGTATTTGTGATATAATTGTTAAAAGCTTTCTATTTATAGTATTATCCTTAATCACACACACACGCACACACACACACACACACCACACACACAATATATATATGCAACTTAAGATATGAACTTATCTAACTTGCATGTTACATTCAATTCATATCCATATTATCAGGTGTATCCCCTAACGTTACATATTTGACATTAAAACTAGCACTTTTTTTATAAACTTACTTCCACCTAAACAATACAATGTTT
The DNA here is from genome assembly GCA_035578905.1 of Stictocephala bisonia. NCBI lineage: Eukaryota > Metazoa > Arthropoda > Insecta > Hemiptera > Membracidae > Stictocephala > Stictocephala bisonia. The sequence goes on along the minus strand of JAQJVL010000058.1, from coordinate 1,030,700 downwards.
ATTGATATTACAATCATTAAGCTTAGAATGGGAAAACCCCTATATTATTTTTGTCGAATGTGATTGTAATTTAATCTCTGCTAAAATAAACATAATTCACTAAATTAATATCATTAATAAATAACAACGAAAAATGACTGAAAAATATTTATGTAAAAGTTTTAAAAATTATGTGAACATCAATTTTTAACAATTTTTTTTTAATTTTATCGCTAAAAATTTAAACAGACTTAATATAAAAAATAGTATATCTTTCTAAATATAAAAACAGAAGTTTTACAAATTTTTTAAACAATGACTCCATCAGAAAAAACAATTTTTATTGAAGATAAACTTTATTTTTAATCCTGCTTTATACATTTTTACAAATCTGCACATCTAGAAATAGTTTTAGCAGTACAAATGTACGAATCCATGCCTGGCTGTATGTGGCCAGAACTGCTTGTCACTATGAAGTCTACTATGAAGACCACTATGAAGTGGTCAATTTATGTAACATATTAATAACTTCTACAATGATAGAACATCAAAAAGACCTGTGAACATTTACGTTTTGACTACAGTTATTGTAATCTAGTTGGAAAACTTGATTCACTTGTTAAACTCTCAATAGTTTTAAAATTAGTAGTGAAGACAGACCAATGTAAGGTGACAAACATTCCCTTTGGGTTTGGTGGAAAGGGATCATCCATATTAGATGTCAAACAGAGAACCGAGAATGAGGGTTGTAAATGTTAGGAAATAGTCTAGCATGCCCGAGGCCAGCTTGAAAATAATCTTGTAAATATAAGAGGGAAGGCAATTATTCACATCAATTTTCAAGCATTTACTAGCCATTCAGAAATGTTTAGCACTTGCTATAGAAAATGCTAGCATTGTTCAATCGCTCCGAACCTAGCACTTTGAATATTAAAAGTTCCAGGAAATTATAATTTTTATTCACAACACCAATTATGAGATTATTATTGTTGAAGTAAAAAAATTTAGAAACCTGTGGTCTTTAATAAAGTTACTTTATTTAATCCATGGAAATGAATTCTGTTTGTCGGGTCAACATTTTCTATAATATAAAATTTAGAATCCCCAATAAAGAATCCCTCGTTAGTGGGCAGGTATTGATCTAAAGCACCAGGACTTTCAGCCTGAGTTAAGGGTAGCGCAGGTTCAAATCCTAGCCTTGAGAGTAAATATTTATCATTAATGTTCATTTTTTACTGTACTGGTTCTCCCCCTTACTTTGTTTAAATGAGTTTCCTGTACAGATCTATAATCTGAATGGAGAATGTAGAATAAAAAAGAAGACTGTCAAATAAACTAAACCAGTAAGAATATTTTGTATAATATCATCAATTGTCTTGGTGATTTGAGCAATGTAGCTAGTGTGGCTCTTGCTTGCTCTTGAAAATTTGATTCATCAGGATAGCAATTGTTTCTAGAAATAAATCTAATGAGGAGAGGAAATCAAAACAAAGGTGAAAAGAAAAAATTGAACTATAGCTGAAAGAATTGGCAGAAAGCCTAAAACATTGAAGATTTTAAATTTAAAAAAAGGTTGGAGAGCATAATTTCCATATTGTTAATGTTAATACAAAAATCATTCTGCTGAGGAATGTAGTCTTTGACAACAGGTTTATCGAATCAAATTGTTACTATCCTTCTCAGAAAAATGCACCACAACCCTGATTGACATGCTAAAGGCAGGGATTTTTTATTTTAACTATGTGTTACACCGGACTGATTGATAACTATTTTGGTGTTGACGGGGAGTATATCTTAGTAGATAGTGTAAGTACAAAAAAGTAAATCCTTCCGTAAAATCTACTCTCATCCTTATGAACTTTTCCTTTCTGCCATGATGATGTTATCTTCTCCAATTAAATAGACGAGGTGCATGGGTAGCAAATTCATTTTCTTATTTGCTGACCTCAACCTTTGGCCTCAGGCTGTTATCTATATTTCTAAAAAAGAGAGTGCGGACTGTCTGATTCATAATCGACAGAGCAAAAACTAAAATTTGTCAAGGCATGAAACTTGATACCTAGGTTCATGTTAGACCCTTTAAAAAGAAAGAATTTTTGTAAAAATAACATCCCTAAGGGGTCGTAAAACCCTTAAGTTTTTTCTATAAGACTAATATTAGGTTAATTGTTTATAAAAAAAACAGCTGACAATAACAATTCAATACATACCAATAAAAAACAGCTGACAATAACAATTCAATACATACCAATAAAACAACAGCCGACAAAAACAATTCAATACATACATTGGTACCAAAACAACAGCTGTTGGATTTGGATTGTGTTTATAGTTTCGCAAATGATAATTAACTTAATTAAAAAACTAATTAAATTAAAAATTAATTGTGTTTCAGAAAAAAATCAGTGAGCCACTGTAAATAAATTTGCATATGACGGTTTTACTTGGTTAGTAAACATTCTTCAACAGAAACAGTATCTGTTGATAGGTTTATTCTTTAAAACTTTCTTCTAATGTTTCTCTCGTGTAGCAAAGCACCCGGCAAGTTGGTTATAAAACTTAAGTATTCCCTTAGCTTTGAAAATTTATTTTTTATCAACTGTAAAATAAATATTAAAATATTTCCAATGCTATTTATTCTTTCAGAGAAATCAATCTAGGGGTTTTTCCCCACCTTTTATTTTTATTGGATTCTAATTTTTTATGGAGGAAATTTCATATTCAAAGTGTATATAAATACTCTTGGGAGTGAAAAAAATGCGACCCTTTAAAATAAGTGCTTTCTGAGTTTAGCTCTTACAAGACTAAATTATTATTAAAAAGTCTAAATCCCAGATTGTGATGGTGATGAATGGCACTTTTTAGACTTGATATGTTATTGCTGCAACATACTTTGTGGTAGCAAGAATATAAATTCAATTCTCAATCTTTAATTTACTATAAATCCTCGTCACCTCCTATTATTCAATTTAATTAATTCCCTGTACTTATGCAGACGGCACAAAAACCTTGGCCCACTCATCAGAGTTGAATTATACATTTACAAATAATTAAAAATGTTTTTTATTCAGCTTAATCTAGATGTAATCTGCAATTTTATATTTAAAAGAAAAAAAATTAATAATACAAATATCCTTCAAAATATTTTAATGACACTTCTTAATAGATGGCTTACCAAACAAATTTCTAAAACATTCACAGTATTTAATTTTGATAATTAAAACAACTGCCATTTAACATAGTTTAATCCGTGACAGGTTGCAAGTGAGCGGAGTGCTCATCCAATATTGTCTTCTTGACTGTACACCGTTGTTTATGAAGTGTGTGTACGAATCTAAGAATTTATAGTAAACATCTGGTCATTTCTGTCAACTTCTCATTCTTATTTTCCTTCCTTAACTACTTATTACACAAATGGTGAGCTACTGTATTATGTATTATGCTACTGAACTACAGTATGTATTACATTCAGCTGGGAGCTACTGGCAGTGTTTTATAGATTACGAGAATAAGAGAATAAACAGTTACCGATACCTATCTTCAGTTATTTTAGTATTGCATAGTGTTGTATGTATTTTTACTTTTATTTATGTACGTAAATAATTTAGTTTTGTAAATAGACATGACAAACCCAATGTTACTATTTCTATGTGGGTTGATAAAAATTCTGATGAGGAGAAGGATGTATTTGGAGAGTTAGAAAGGGGTGAAGTTTTTTTGAAAGTAAACAAAGTGACTATGACACAGAATTGGACTAAGAAACCTATGAGACAGAGGTTTTGCAGTTAGGTTCAAAGAATAATTGCATTTTGTCATTGGAAGGGTTAACATTACAAAATGGTTTTTACATGCACCCCCTCAAAACAGTAGAACATGTTCTGGTATACAATATATATATATATATATATATATATATATATATATATATATATATATATATATATATATATATAGATGTTGTTTAGTAAGGGAAAGCAAGAAATAATAATTCTATTGTAGAATTTTGTAAATTTTTTTATTTATAAAACAATCAACTCTCTTGCAACTTAAACGAACAAGTATTTAGCCAAAATAAGAACAAACTGCATGAGAGAAAGGATGGTAAGAACACAAATGAAGATGAGTTCTTGGTTTCGTTTTCTTTATTTTATCTATGAGATCCTGCGTATCTGTGGAAGAAAAACATAAATTCCTCCTCCTCACCTTGTTTCATAGTAAGGTATGTGTGCCAATGGTTCTGACGTTATCGCAAGATAACGGAGTCAAGCAGCATCGAGCGTGGCTGTCCTTAGGATGGTTGATTGTCCTTGCACCCAGCCTGTATGCTCGGTCACTGGTGGTAGTTCGGAAGCCACCCTTAAGCCGTTGGTCCTCCAGATTAAGTGTTAAAGAGGGCTTCTTAGCCCTAACTTCACCTGGTAAAATTGGACAATCTTTAACTTTCTTTATGTCTTCAATTAGGTTTATAATTTGTATTAGAGGTTTTATTTGACAACATTGATAACAGAGAAGAGAAAAGAATTGAACATTTCTAGAAAAGAAAACATTGAACTAATAAGCTCTCCTATTAGCAGTAGCTCTACCTCTACTAAGAGAGTTCTTTGAAGGATTTCTCCAACAATGTAAAAAACTACAATCTAGGGCCAAACTGAAGTATTGATGAAATGCTTGAGGGATTTTTTGGAAGGTATCCTGTCAAATAATACATAAATTTTATTATTCATTCCCTAACTCATTGGTGAAGTGGTTTTCTTGTGAATCAAGATTTGCTGGAAAAAATTATATATATATATATATATATATATATATATATATATATCAATGAAATTCATCAAATTATTAGTCACAGCTGTCATCAAATTATTTTCCCAACACCAGAATGTTGACTGCTTATCAGATATCACCAACATGTCTTGTGTCATGAAGTAACATAGGCAAAATTGTACAAACAAAAATTAAATTATCTGTAGTAGAGGTACATTTAAAAATATATTACACAAATTCCTTGTCAGCTCATTTCTTTGAATCAATTTATGATTTTATAGAATATACGTAATGTATATTCCAAGAAATTTGCTACTGGAAAATAAATTAAATTTCTTCTATAAAAGTATAAAGATGTATACAGATTTAATATAAAGGATATAACTATTTGCTGTATAATTAATTATTGTAAAATGTATCCAACAATTGTACTTTTTAAATAATAATGTATTTTATTTGACTTAATTATTTTATTTGAATTTATTACTTTTAATGTTATTGTTTAATTAATTATATGTATTTATTATGTAACAATTTCTATTTTCTTAACTTATATCTGCAAATTCAAATAATTTGCTTGATTTATAAGTGTGACTTTATTAAATTTAAATTGTGAGCTCACAACTTAAAAGCTTTTTAAATTAAAATTAAATTTAGACGTGAGAGCTCTTTTCCCTTTATAAATCTTTAAATGTCCTCCCTATCCAACACCTTTTCTTTTTCAAGGTTTTAAGGTTGTTTAACATTAGGAGTGGTAATCGAGAGACACCTTTAATTATGTTTTATTGTACAAGAATTGCTATAAATTGTCTATTAAGGTTGCCAAAAGTCAATAAATCAATTTTCAAACATTTTCCAGTATTTGGGATCTACATTTTTTAATAACATTGCTAATGATATAAGAAGTATTACTTCCTTGAGACTTTTTTGCAAAACTCTTTCTAACTGGTTATTGACAAATCCGGATATTGATTTTCTTAACTTCAGCTTAATATAAAAATAGTGAACTTGCTAATCTTGCCTCTTCCACATCATGATTTTTTTTTAAACTTTTGCAATACTTTAAATCTATTTCAACACTTTAAGTTATTTTTAATACTTTAAATGTTATTTTTAAAGCAGGTGCTTCAGGTTAGCGGCTAATTAATTAGGATTGTGTCCATATTTTATGTTCTATTTTAATCAGTTGTTTATTTTATAATAAAACGAGCTAGAATCGATTTTCTTTTCTTTTAATTTTAAGTTAAATTAAGTATATCTTTTCTAGTGGCCACATTACTAGCAACAACAATGGCTATTCAATTTCCATTTTTTACTTCATAAAAATTGTTATGTTTCTTTGAACGAAAATAAATTCATTTATTCAAGTAATACTTTGCCTTTACCTCATATAAGTTACTATATTTTTATACCTATTTACAATCAAACGACCTGTCAACCTATTACCTATTAACACGTTACCTATTAACATGTCCTATTAAAAGAAGCCAACAAAGTAGGTCTTCAAGTGAATGAAGAAAAAACTAAATATATGAAGATAGGGAGACAGGCAGAGCCAATCAACTCAACACTGGACGTAATAGATTACACATTTTTAGCCTTTGCAGAGTTCAAGTATCTGGGAGTTACTTTGACTAGCCAAAATAGAATGGAAGAGGAAATACAAGTTAGAATTAATACAGTAAATAGATGCTAATAGAGTTTCCTAAAGCTATTCAAAAGTAAACTACTTTCAAAACCCACAAAAATAGGAATGTATATAGCTATTGTACAACCTGTTTTATTGTATGGATATGAGGGTGGACTCTAACAATGTATAACAAAGAAAGATTCATTACATTTAAAAACAAAATTTTAAGAAGAATACATGTACTTACCTATGAATCAGGAGTGTGGAGAATGAAAAAGAACAGAGAGCTTAGAGAACTGTACAAGAGACCTGATATTGTGGCGGTGGTTAGAAGCAGAAGAATAAGATGGCTTGGTCATGTGAGGAGAAGGGAAGAAGAAAAAATGATAAGAAGGGTACGGATGGGGAAACCAGCAGGAAGACGACCTCTAGGACAACCAAGAATAAGATGGGATGACCAAGTGGAACAGGATGTGAGAAGTCTTGGTGGAGACATCGAGATGGCAGAGGAGAAGACTGAGGAGGCAACTTGTTGGCGAGGCCAAAAATCACCTTGAATTTGAGTGGCCACAGGAGTAAGAGTAGGTATTTACAATCAAACAATTAAAAGAACACTAAAAATTAATTATGTATTATTAAAAAAACAAACTTTTCTCTGATTTAAACTTGAGTATTTGCAGCCCTCTGTCAGGAAAGGTGCTAAACATATGTCTTCTATGCATGTATGTAGGCTGTTATGTATGACTCATTCAGATTATATTCCATGTCATAGAATCAGCAGGAATAACCTCATCCACACTGTTGATTCCTGGGGCTAACATTATCTCTGCTGCTTCTGGTGAGTATGGACTTTTGCGGGTTTGGGGGTGAGATCATCCGAGCTACTTGGGGCTGACTGGATCTCTGCAGGCATTTGGTGAGTATGGATTATTGCGGGGTTGGGGGTAGATCATCGGAGCTACTTGGGGCTAACTGAATCTGTGCAGACATCTGGTGAGTATGGAAATTTTGTGGGGTTGAGGGTGAGATCATCGGAGCTACTTGGGGCTAACTGGATCTCTGCAGACAGCTGGTGATTATGTAATGTTGCGGGATTGGGGGTGAGGCCATCGGATCTTCTTGGGGCAAACTGAATCTCTGTAGACAGCTGGTGAGTATAGAATGTTGCGGGGTTTGTGGTGCGATCATCGAAGGTTCTTGAGGCTAACCCCAGCTTCATGTGATAAAGGTTCTCAGTTCGATCCCAATCAGAGTCGTTACATTTTGAGAAGGATCAGCTGATAACCACCGGCTGTTCATTTGTCATTGGGCTATTAATTAATGACACTTTCTAAGGAATAGTCGGCCTTAGTTTGTAATAATGACTACATTCGCTCATATACACTCATCACACTCATTCTAAATCCATATTCGCCCATATCTTGACGATCGGCGTCTTATGAATAAATAAATAAAAAAAAAAAATAATAACATAAACTAACTGTAACTATCTCAGCAGACTCTCTGGTGAGTATGGAATGTCATGCTGTTGGGGGCAAGATCATCGGAGCTTTTTGGTGCTAACTGAATCTCTGTGGTGAGATCATCGCTTTGTACAGCTGTACAGATAAGTCGAAATATCGAGCTCAGCGATGAATATACCGTTATACCTTTCCAAGGCGATACATAACCGGTAAAAACTTTCTGGTTCCTCACTGCAGTTGTTTTGATATGTAAAACCGAAATGTTATGAAACAAACACAGAATAAAAATGCAATACCTTAATATTTTAAAACAATTTATTTAGTCAATACACAAAATTGAACAGTTGGTAAATCAGTAGCGATCGAGAGTTCTTTTTTTCAGATTTTTTCAAATTGACAACAGACGTGAAAATATATACCTTTTTTAATCTACCACGAATATTTATATATTACAGCGACTTTATAGTTTTAAAGTATCTAAGTGGCCCGAAATCATAATTTGAAATACCGTTATATGCCTTTGTAAGTAAGAAATTACTTGGAAATTACAGTGGACAGTTACTATTTTGAAGGAGACTGACAGAAAACCTAGGCCTACAATGTATACAGGGCCTATACATTTAACATTTTGGCGCTCCTAGGCCCAATAATTTTTCCGCCCCTTAGTCTGGTTAAAGTTACGTTCCTAATAACCTTCACTAAAAAAATTATATCAGGCCTATATATAACTTGCTTAAACACCACTCCACGATGGAATCTTATCATTACAAGTTTTTTTGAGAAATTTACATAATTCTGAGCTTAACAAAATAGCATTAATGTATTAACAAAAGATTGATTAATAACTTTAGTCATTTTTAAACAAATAACTCCTTATTTGTTTAACCTTATTTGCGTGGTAAGGAGCAAATTACCACTTACCATAATTTATCCAAAACTATAAGCCCAATTGACTTGAAATTTTGTACTTAGGTTTATCTTGGCCGTTAGAGGCTCCTCTCCGACCTCAGAATTCCGTCCAACTGGCTTCCAAAATTCCCATTGTATTGTTAAGGAGCTTCAGTTGATTGAGTTATTTGATTAACAGTTGTTAAATAAAAACAAATTGAGTAAAATTGTGGTAGGCTAAACCTTAAAATTTCGAATAGTTTAGTACAGTAGTTAATTATACATATCAGCTGTTTTAAATTTGATATTAGATCAAACAAATAGAATAATAGTAGAAAAATACATTGTAAACTGAAAGGTTGCTGCATATTTCTATTAGGTTCTAGGGGACACCCCGGCACGCTTCACGTGCCAACCGTGACGTTCGCTGTGCTCGCAAATAAATAGATTAACTGTTTAATGTAAAATCACAATATTAAATTTAATTACAGTTTATTTATTTATTTACAATCTCACTCACACTACTTGCGTTGCACCTATTTATTAGTATAAATAATACCCTAGGCTATTACTTAACCTTTTTCAAACTTGTTCAATTTATTTTTTCTTGCTTAACAGCTGAAGATAAAACTCATAGTATAATGTTACAAATACATTAATCACAAAGCAGCTTTGTTATGTGGGATCAATAGTACAATGTTAAACGTACAAAATAAACATGTTTATTCATTTACAAAACAGCTGTTATTAATTTACTAAAATCAACCTATGGAACAATCTTTAAGGGGTGTTTTCTACCCCTTAGGAGTACTTTATCAATGTGGAAATACCACTTTAGTTGTCCTATTTAAGACTTAAAGAGACAGTATACAAAATTGCAGCTCTCTACCACATCGGGAAGTTGGAGAATTAGTGATGAGTGAGTCAGTCAGTCAGTCAGTGAGGGCTTTGACTTTTATATATCTAGATAATCAAACTTAATATTATGACCGGCGAAGCGGGCGGGTCAGCTAGTACATTATAAAATAGGTTTAATCTCAGAAACACAGCTTACATGAAATATTTTGATAACGTGACACAAACACTGTGTTTTAAAGAAAAACAAGATATTTTGTATGTACAAATAGTAAATTGTACTAGTATAAACAATTATATTTTTCCGCCCGATTAGAATACCAAACGCGAGAAAAGGGGTACAGTTCAAACTATTCCAACGGTCTAATATGTAAAAAAACGTAAACCACGTATGTAATCAAGCTCGACTTGAGCACAAAGGTTCGAGGTTCAAGAAAACTTAGCTCCACATAAAACCATTATTAGTCAAAGATTTGTTTGCTTTGTTTTTGTGTGTTTTTTTGTGATTTTAAAATACATATTGGAATATTGAAGGGGAAGCCGGACAAACGTCATTTATATTGATATTTAATATTGAGGAATGGACGATAAACGTTCCGTTCCGCGGAGGAATTCGAGGTTGTGTTAGCACGGATTCACAAAGAGAATGAATCAGAAGAATCGGAAGAATGAGGACAGCCAACTCTACGAGGAATCACGGAGCAATCTGTAGTTATTTGGCGTCACTAAGAAGGTCAGCCTCCTCTATACGAGGAACATGGGAGTTGGAGTTGCATAGGGCTGGCAGTGGCAATACGATGTGTACCGCTCGACGACATCCCTACAGCCAATTCTCCCATGTTTGAGACAAATTTTGTAACGAAGTTGATGCATAGTGTTGAAAAATAGTTTAACTTTATCAACAACTATTTCTTCTATAGAACTTCATAATAAGAATACATTATTAGACTTATTTTTTAAAAAATATGTTTTTTTTATTTCTAGATACAGTATTTAAAATTTTTTTCTCTCGGCCGTGCGTCTCCTGGGAGCTTCCCGCACATTAAGGGTACAGGTTAAGGATACATTCAGGGAAATCCGGCCCTGAATGTATACCCTTGATTATATTATTACTTTCAAATAGATCTCTCATATAATAATATTTGGTATAATAATAATAATATAAAAGTATGGTAGTAATAGGAATATTTGTGTCTATAATTTGGTAAGTTAGTGAGGTATGCTACTACGGCTGGTTTATTGCTGTACATAAACTGTATAAACCGCATTACATTATGGGACTACACAAGAACTCTACAACAGGATTTAAAAAAAAAACAGCTGATAGAAACACCAAAATGTTGCATTGGAAAATAAACATATCTGAGCGTATGTATAAAATCAATGATTTTGCTTAGTCTACATTATTACTTTCAAATATAAAAGTAATGTTATTAGGTACTGAAAGAATGTTAAAATGTCTTAATTTAGCCTAATTTGATTGATTATTTATCTAACATGATTATACACTTTAAAAAATGGCTAGCGTCCATTCCTGTCAGTATGCAAACAGAAACAAAACACTTCCAATCCACCAACACCTAGTTATAACATTAGGCTCAATACTCGGTGCTGTTTTACTTGTATTACTCTGTGGGCTTGAGATGGCCACTTCCCTTTCCGTGTCCGTGACATACAGCACTAAACACATTGCTCCGCCAATGTCACTATCGTCAGAGCTATAATCGCCGCTGCGTTATCGGAGCCGATACGTCATGGCGGCCAGTCACCCCGCTAAGGTCAACCTCCGCACCCTTATTTACACAACCATTACCGAAACACAAACGTGATTTACTTTTTATAATTTGCATTAGTATTCATCCACTGTTTCGACTTGAGTTTACGTTCGATTGACGTTGACAATTTTTAATTACTATTACCAAAATATTCCATAAACGGTGCCAAGTCTGGGTCGATAGATATGATTCGTGTCATATCGAAAATTAATTTTGCTAAATCTCTTTAAACTAATAAGTACTATAAAAATAGATGGAATGGAAAATAGGCGAAGAAGAAATTAATATTAATTCGTATGATTAAAAACTAAATCACACAAACAGTGGAAAAACAGACTCGGTCGTTACCGGAAACATTAGTTAGTGGGAAAACAGACGCGGTCGTTACCGGAAACTTTGGTCAGTGGGAAAACAGACGCGGTTGTTACCGGGGCGGCACGTCTACCCGGCACCAAATCTGACCACCGCTCTAAGGTTAATCAGGCGTTACTAATGTCACAACTTAACCCGGCACCGAGACAGTTTGAAGGTAGGGGAGCTGGGTTCCCCCTCCACAACACCAAACATACGCCCCTCATTCTCTTCTTTCCCTCCCTCGAACCCTAGGCATCTCATCGCCCTAACTCCTTTAACCTAACCTAACCTAACCTAACCTAACCTAACCTAACCTATTGAACAAAGCGTTGCCTTCATTTTACAAAGCTCACCCCCATTCATTTTAAAACCATCACACACCTTCGTTTAGTAAAGCTCGGTCCCCGGACATGGACAGCGCGAACCTACGGCACCTTACGAAAAGGGGAGGTGATTAGGGGAGGGGAAAGAGAAAGGAGGGGTTGGGAGGGGGTAGTGTAGGTGGAATGGGTAAGAGGGGTGGCTGGTGCCGGGTTGACATACTGTCATGGCGGCCAGTGAAAGGTCCAGTGCCGGGTTGACGTGTTTTTTTATAACATATAAAGCTTGGTGCCGGGTTGATGAACTCCCGTTACCGGAAACTTTGGTTAGTGGGAAAACAGGTTTATTTTTGAATAAACATAACGTTCTGATCAATTATTCTGGTAAAAACATTATTTCTCCTTCACTATTTGAATTAAAAATATCATAAAACAATAGAAGTTTTTTTACTAAGGGACAAACTAACTATGGTAGTGATGTTTCTTATCACTATAATAAGGTGACCTATTGCGAAAAACGTGTATATTATAAAAAAAATTATACGGGACAAAAATCGTAAAAAAATGGAAATAACCACAAAACACTTTAATGGAAAATATATACAATAATACAACACTAATGGTCGGCACTAATGGTGTTGTATTATGCTGACCTTAAGTGCCGATAAGTGGGAACTAAGTGTTGTGGAGACTGAAGGCGATAAGTCTTACGCTCGATCCTCTTAATACCGATACAGCATCCGCTCAATGGTTGTCATCGACGTGGACAATACTACTAGTAAAGAAGTCTGGGTGGTAGTCAGAGTCCGAATTTTGTGAAGGTAAGACAACTGATTGACAGACTTGTCAATTACTAAAATAATGAGATAAATACTATGTGGTTCGGATTCCACGTAACGCTGTAGATTCCTTAGTTGCCCTGGCTATTGGGCTAGTGGCCCTTCCTGAGTTAAAGTAAATCTAAGTTAGTAACCAGACTATACAGGTCATTCCAACTCATCCTACACTTATGTAATTATTTCTATTCGCCTTAAAATTCGCATACATTTGAGTCTCATATCTTGGTACGACAATTACGAAACTGACCCATTTCATATAATTTATATTATCTACGAAATAAAGAAGTTCCAGTTTGAGTTTACAATTGCGTACCAAATTAGTATACGTGTTCTATTTTTATTTACCCTAAATTCAGAACCTTCATTCCTGAAAAGAAGCGCACAGTGTGTATACACATAGTTGTGTTGCATCTGGGTTCAATATTCAGTGACATGGGATTGTCGTGGGCCAGGTGTGTGCTGGGTTCAATATGCGACGGGCACTGAACGCTGAGGCACCAAACCGTAAACCTTCCAATCTTAACATAAAATACTCTATGTTGTACCTGCGGGGATGGGTCAGCGCGTTGTGACACCCCTACAACAATGAGCGCGAGTGTGCGCGTAGTGGCGCGCGCGACTTGCGAGCTGTGTCGAGCGCTGGCTCAGTCAGCCGGCCGCGCCGTGCGGGGTCATCGAACTTGTGCGTGCGTGCGTCCTGTGTTGTGTGCTGTGCTCGTGTCGTATTCTAGGATAACATAACACGCGTAAGTAAAAACTAACAATTATGGAAATGAAAACATGCTGTAACGATGGGAAAGTATAATCCTAATTTATGTGTCCTCGAGGAGTTCCGCACACTTCAGACAACTTGTACAAGAGTTACGAGTGAAAAGTTTGAAGAAAGTGGAGTTTGGGGTCACAGACGATTTAAGATTATTTTATACTGACGTAAATAGATATAAGACTAACTATGATTAAAATGAGCATCGAAGGACTTTGAATGTCACAAATTAAAAGTAATTTTTAACTAAAGACATATCTATGTTTTGGAAAAAATTAAAATAAAGGCGAATTATAATAAGTCGAATTTCTTTTGTTTGTTAAAGACTTAACAAGCTAACAATGGAAACTAGGCTTAAAAACATGTTTGTAAGTTTGTCCGTCACTAAGTGGTAATCTATCTCATTAGAAGGCAGTGTAATGAACTTGAGCAGTTAATTTCGTATGAGCTGTTCACCGGGGTCACAGCAATGTTTTGATCACGTGGAATTTTGAGTGATGAAGTGTGCTCCTTGTATTTGTCGATTCATTCAGTTTATGTATAGATAAATTAAAATGTCTTTCCTGACAATTTGGTAAATTAACTTTAAATGAATTGCCCCTAACGGTTGTTTTATGGTTGAGAATTTTGAGACTTAAACTGAAAACAATTAATTGTGAGTAGTTTTTTTTGTATGTCGCTTTAAGTAATGTTACTTTACATAGACCTGGATGATGGATTTCGGTAGTATTAAACGTTATGAATCGTAGGATGTTACTACATAACGCCGAGTAATATACTTTGTGTTTACTGTATATATTTAATGTAAACGTGAAAAACGAGACTTGTGAAGTCGAACATTTGTATATCTCGACCTAATTTTCACACTATTTCTTATTTTGGCTGTGCCTAATTTTTTAAAATTCAACTGAAGAGATAGATAAATTTGATGATTCCAAAAATTAATGTAATGGGCATTGACCACCATCCCCATAACGGTGACTAGATATGTGCATGTGTGCGAGAAGCGTTAGGTGGACTTTGAACAGTTGTGTGGAGGGTGGTTGTTGGGACCGCCAGGCCCACGAATATAATATACCAATGTACTATTTTGTTTGTTTTATTTACAGAGAATAAAAGAAACAGATGTCGCATCGTAACTTTTTCTAAATTTGTGGAAAAAATTACGACGTTTATCCTTCAGGCGTTGGAAGGGAATAAGGGAGGGCCTGACAACGGTGCTGGCCCTGCCATCCGCACAGAAAACTGGATAACTAACTACTCGACTCCCAAATGTTCTATAATTCAGCACTCATTCAGGGCACTATTAGATGCGACATCTGATTATTTCTTCTCCATGATTGATTTAATTTAAAAGTCTAGTTTATTATTATGTTTAAAGATGGTTTTTGGATCAAAAGTTTTCCATATGTGTGGTTTACGTTTTATGGTTACAACGAGACAAAAAAGTGCTATTGTTGCCAACTTGAAAAAACAAATTATATTAGCAGTTTTTAATTTGTAGGCATATACCTAAGAGATAGTTCCTTAACTATTTAATTACCTAATCAAATATACCAATGACATTTTCAGTAATGACTCACTTTATATAAATTAACAGAAACTATATGTATAAATCAATTTATACTTTCTAGTAAACATATCTTGGCTATTAATATCAAAAACAAGAACAGAGTTGATTTGTTATATCCAAATGTCAATTTGAACTAGACAACCTTCAATTATTATTTTTAAACGCCCTTGAACCGAAGTAAACTTAACAATTAAAAAGCCCGTTACGTTTGAGATTACGTTGATGTGTATTTCTGTGTGATACAGCAGAATGCTAGAGAAGATATCAGAATGTTCGGGACTGGAGAGTGCGTTGAACCTTCGCCTGCCTCGGACTAGGACTAAACGTACACAGTTGCTTTAACCTACGACCTTATCACATACACGTTGATGGGTATTTCTGTGTGATACAGCAAAATGCTAGAGAAGATATCAGAATATTCGGGACTGGGGAGTGCGTTGAACTTTCGCCTGCCCCGGACTAGGTCTAAACGTACAAAGATCCTTGGGCCTACGACCTTATCACGTGCCGGTTGATGGGTATTTTTGTGTGATACAGCAGAACGCCAGAGAAGGTGTAAGAACTGTCGGGACTGGAGAGTACGTTGAACCTTCGCTTGCCCCGGACTAGGTCTAAACGTACACAGTTCCTTTGACCTACGACCTTATCACATACACGTTGATGGGTATTTATGTGTGATACAGCAGAATGCTAGAGAAGATATCAGAACGTTCGGGACTGGAGAGTGCGTTGAACCTTCGCCTGCCTCGGACTAGGTCTAAATGTACAAAGTTCCTTGGGCCTATGACCTTATCACGTGCCGGTTGATGGGTATTTTTGTGTGATACAGCAGAACGCCAGAGAAGGTGTAAGAACAGTCGGGACTGGAGAGTACGTTGAACCTTCGCTTGCCCCGGACTAGGTCTAAATGTACACAGTTCCTTTGACCTACGACCTTATCACATACACGTTGATGGGTATTTATGTGTGATACAGCAGAACGCAAGAGAGGATATAAGAACGTTCGGGACTGGAGAGTGCGTTGAACCTTCGCCTGCCTCGGACTAGGTCTAAACGTACACAGTTCCTTTGACCTACGACCTTATCACATACACGTTGATGGGTATTTATGTGTGATACAGCAGAACACAAGAGAGGATATAAGAACGTTTGGGACTGGAGAGTGCGTTGAACCTTCGCCTGCCTCGGACTAGGTCTAAATGTACACAGTTCCTTTGACCTACGACCTTATCACATACACGTTGATGGGTATTTTTGTGTGATACAGCAGAACGCCAGAGAAGATATCCGAACTTTTGCGACTGGAGAGTGCGTTGAACCTTCGCTTGCCCCGGACTAGGTCTAAACGTACACAGTTCCTTTGACCTACGACCTTATCACGTACACGTTGATGGGTATTTATGTGTGATACAGCAGAACACCAGAGAAGATATTCAAACGTTTGAGACTGGAAAGTGCGTTGAACCTTCGCTTGCCCCGGACTAGGTCTAAATGTACAAAGTTCCTTGGGCCTACGACCTTATCACGTGCCGGTTGATTGGTATTTTTGTGTGATACAGCAGAACGCAAGAGAAGATAAGCGAACGTTTGGAACTGGAGAGTGCGTAGAACCTTCGCTTGCCCCGGACTAGGTCTAAACGTACACAGTTCCTTTGACCTACGACCTTATCACGTGCCGGTTGATGGGTATTTTTGTGTGATACAGCAGAACGCCAGAGAAGGTGTAAGAACTGTCGGGACTGGAGAGTGCGTTGAACCTTCCCTTGCCCCGGACTAGCTCTAAACGTACACAGTTCCTTTGACCTACGACCTTATCACATAAACGTTGATGGGTATTTATGTGTGATACAGCAGAACGCAAGAGAGGATATAAGAACGTTCGGGACTGGAGAGAGCGTTGAACCTTCGCTTGCCTCGGACTAGGTCTAAACGTGCACAGTTCCTTTGACCTACGACCTTATCACATACACGTTGATGGGTATTTATGTGTGATACAGCAGAACGCCAGAGAGGATATAAGAACGTTCGGGACTGGAGAGTGCGTTGAACCTTCGCCTGCCTCGGACTAGGTCTAAACGTACACAGTTCCTTTGACCTACGACCTTATCACGTACACGTTGATGAGTATTTCTGTGTGATACAGCAGAACGCCAGAGAGGATATAAGAACGTTCGGGACTGGAGAGTGCGTTGAACCTTCGCTTGCCCCGGACTAGGACTAAACGTACATAGTTCCTTGGACTACGACCTTATCACGTACACGTTGATGGGTATTTATGTGTGATACAGCAGAACACGAGAGAAGATATTCAAACGTTTGAGACTGGAGAGTGCGTTGAACCTTCGCCTGCCCGGACTATTTCTAAACGTACACAGTTCCTTGGGACTACGACCTTATCACGTACACGTTTATGGGTATTTTTGTGTGATACAGCAGAACGCGAGAGAAGATATCCGAACTTTCGAGACTGGAGAGTGCGTTGAACCTTCGCTTGCCCCGGACTAGGTCTAAACGTACACAGTTCCTTTGACCTACGACCTTATCACGTACACGTTGATGAGTGTTTCTGTGTGATACGGCAGAACGCCAGAGAAGATATCCAAACGTTCGAGACTGGAGAGTGCGATGAACCTTCGCCTACCCCGGACTAGGTCTAAATGTACAAATTTCTTTGGGCCTACGACCTTATCACGTGCTGGTTGATGGGTATTTCTGTGTGATACAGCAAAATGACAGAGAAGATATCTAAACGTTCGAGACTGTAGAGTGCGTTGAAACTTCGCCTGCCCCAGACTACGTCTAAATGTACAAAGTTCCTTGGGCCTACGACCTTATCACGTGCCGGTTGATGGGTATTTTTGTGTGATACAGCAGAACGCCAGAGAAGATATGCGAACGTTTGGAACTGGAGAGTGCGTAGAACCTTCGCTTGCCCCGGACTAGGTCTAAACGTACACAGTTCCTTTGACCTACGACCTTATCACATACACGTTAATGGGTATTTATGTGTGATACAGCAGAACGCCAGAGAGGATATAAGAACGTTCAGGACTGGAGAGTGCGTTGAACCTTCGCCTGCCTCGGACTATCATTAAACGTACACAGTTGCTTGGGACTACGACCTTATCACATACACGTTGATGGGTATTTATGTGTGATACAGCAGAACACAAGAGAGGATATAAGAACGTTCGGGACTGGAGAGTGCGTTGAACCTTCGCCTGCCCCGGACTAGGTCTAAATGTACAAAGTTCCTTGGACCTACGACCTTATCACGTGCCGGTTGATGGGTATATTTGTGTGATACAGCAGAACACCAGAGAAGGTGTAAGAACTGTCGGGACTGGAGAGTGCGTTGAACCTTCGCTTGCCCCGGACTAGGTCTAAACGTACACAGTTCCTTTGACCTACGACCTTATCACATACACGTTGATGGGTATTTATGTGTGATACAGCAGAACGCAAGAGAGGATATAAGAACGTTCGGGACTGGAGAGTGCGTTGAACCTTCGCCTGCCTCGGACTAGGTCTAAACGTACACAGTTCCTTTGACCTACGACCTTATCACATACACGTTAATGGGTATTTATGTGTGATACAGCAGAACACAAGAGAGGATATAAGAACGTTCGGGACTGGAGAGTGCGTTGAACCTTCGCCTGCCTCGGACTAGGTCTAAATGTACACAGTTTCTTTGACCTACGACCTTATCACATACACGTTGATGGGTATTTTTGTGTGATACAGCAGAACGCCAGAGAAGATATCCGAACTTTTGCGACTGGAGAGTGCGTTGAACCTTCGCTTGCCCCGGACTAGGTCTAAACGTACACAGTTCCTTTGACCTACGACCTTATCACGTACACGTTGATGGGTATTTATGTGTGATACAGCAGAACACCAGAGAAGATATTCAAACGTTTGAGACTGGAAAGTGCGTTGAACCTTCGCTTGCCCCGGACTAGGTCTAAATGTACAAAGTTCCTTGGGCCTACGACCTTATCACGTGCCGGTTGATGGGTATTTTTGTGTGATACAGCAGAACGCCAGAGAAGATATGCGAACGTTTGGAACTGGAGAGTGCGTAGAACCTTCGCTTGCCCCGGACTAGGTCTAAACGTACACAGTTCCTTTGACCTACGACCTTATCACGTGCCGGTTGATGGGTATTTTTGTGTGATACAGCAGAACGCCAGAGAAGGTGTAAGAACTGTCGGGACTGGAGAGTGCGTTGAACCTTCCCTTGCCCCGGACTAGCTCTAAACGTACACGGTTCCTTTGACCTACGACCTTATCACATACACGTTGATGGGTATTTATGTGTGATACAGCAGAACGCAAGAGAGGATATAAGAACGTTCGGGACTGGAGAGTGCGTTGAACCTTCGCTTGCCTCGGACTAGGTCTAAACGTGCACAGTTCCTTTGACCTACGACCTTATCACATACACGTTGATGGGTATTTATGTGTGATACAGCAGATCGCAAGAGAGGATATAAGAACGTTCGGGACTGGAGAGTGCGTTGAACCTTCGCCTGCCTCGGACTAGGTCTAAATGTACACAGTTCCTTTGACCTACGACCTTATCACATACACGTTGATGGGTATTTATGTGTGATACAGCAGAACGCAAGAGAGGATAAAAGAACGTTCGGGACTGGAGAGTGCGTTGAACCATCGCTTGCCCCGGACTAGGTCTAAACGTACACAGTTCCTTTGACCTACGACCTTATCACGTACACGTTGATGAGTATTTCTGTGTGATACAGCAGAACGCCAGAGAGGATATAAGAACGTTCGGGACTGGAGAAAGCGTTGAACCTTCGCTTGCCCCTGACTAGCACTAAACGTACATAGTTCCTTGGGATTACGACCTTATCACGTACACGTTGATGGGTATTTATGTGTGATACAGCAGAACACGAGAGAAGATATTCAAACGTTTGAGACTGGAAAGTGCGTTGAACCTTCGCCTGCCCGGACTATTTCTAAACGTACACAGTTCCTTGGGACTACGACCTTATCACGTACACGTTGATGGGTATTATTGTGTGATACAGCAGAACGCGAGAGAAGATATCCGAACTTT
Source organism: Stictocephala bisonia (assembly GCA_035578905.1). Classification (NCBI taxonomy): domain Eukaryota; kingdom Metazoa; phylum Arthropoda; class Insecta; order Hemiptera; family Membracidae; genus Stictocephala; species Stictocephala bisonia. The sequence goes on along the minus strand of JAQJVL010000058.1, from coordinate 1,010,408 downwards.
CGGGACTGGAGAGTGCGTTGAACCTTCGCTTGCCCTGGACTAGGTCTAAACGTACACATTTCCTTTGACCTACGACCTTATCACGTACACGTTGATGAGTGTTTCTGTGTGATACGGCAGAACGCCAGAGAAGATATCCAAACGTTCGAGACTGGAGAATGCGATGAACCTTCGCCTACCCCGGACTAGGTCTAAATGTACAAAGTTCTTTGGGCCTACGACCTTATCACGTGCTGGTTGATGGGTATTTCTGTGTGATACAGCAAAACGGCAGAGAAGATATCTAAACGTTCGAGACTGGAGAGTGCGTTGAAACTTCGCCTGCCCCGGACTACGTCTAAATGTACAAAGTTCCTTGGGCCTACGACCTTATCACGTGCCGGTTGATGGGTATTTTTGTGTGATACAGCAGAACGCCAGAGAAGATATGCGAACGTTTGGAACTGGAGAGTGCGTAGAACCTTCGCTTGCCCCGGACTAGGTCTAAACGTACACAGTTCCTTTGACCTACGACCTTAACACATACACGTTGATGGGTATTTATGTGTGATACAGCAGAACGCCATAGAGGATATAAGAACGTTCGGGACTGGAGAGTGCGTTGAACCTTCGTCTGCCTCGGACTATCATTAAACGTACACAGTTGCTTGGGACTACGACCTTATCACATACACGTTGATGGGTATTTATGTGTGATACAGCAGAACGCAAGAGAGGATATAAGAACGTTCGGGACTGGAGAGTGCGTTGAACCTTCGCCTGCCTCGGATTATCACTAAACGTACACAGTTCCTTGGACCTACGACCTTATCACGTGCCGGTTGATGGGTATTTATGTGTGATACAGCAGAACGCCAGAGAGGATATAAGAACGTTCAGGACTGGAGAGTGCGTAAACCTTCGCCTGCCCCGCACTAGGTCTAAACGTACACATTTCCTTTGACCTACGACCTTATCACGTACACGTTGATGAGTGTTTCTGTGTGATACGGCAGAACGCCAGAGAAGATATCCAAACGTTCGAGACTGGAAAGTGCGATGAACCTTCGCCTACCCCGGACTAGGTCTAAATGTACAAAGTTCTTTGGGCTTACGACCTTATCACGTGCTGGTTGATGGGTATTTCTGTGTGATACAGCAAAACGGCAGAGAAGATATCTAAACGTTCGAGACTGGAGAGTGCGTTGAAACTTCGCCTGCCCCGGACTACGTCTAAATGTACAAAGTTCCTTGGGCCTACGACCTTATCACGTGCCGGTTGATGGGTATTTTTGTGTGATATAGCAGAACGCCAGAGAAGATATGCGAACGTTTGGAACTGGAGAGTGCGTAGAACCTTCGCTTACCCCGGACTGGGTCTAAACGTACACAGTTCCTTTGACCTACGACCTTATCACATACACGTTGATAGGCATTTATGTGTGATACAGCAGAACGCCAGAGAGGATATAAGAACGTTCGGGACTGGAGAGTGCGTTGAACCTTCGCCTGCCTCGGACTATCATTAAACGTACACAGTTGCTTGGGACTACGACCTTATCACATACACGTTGATGGGTATTTATGTGTGATACAGCAGAACGCAAGAGAGTATATAAGAACGTTCGGGACTGGAGAGTGCGTTGAACCTTCGCCTGCCTCGGACTATCACTAAACTTACACAGTTCCTTGGACCTACGACCTTATCACGTGCCGGTTGATGGGTATTTCTGTGTGATACAGCAGAACGCCAGAGAGGATATAAGAACGTTCGGGACTGGAGAGTGCGTAAACCTTCGCCTGCCCCGGACTAGGTCTAAACGTACACATTTCCTTTGACCTACGACCTTATCACGTACACGTTGATGAGTGTTTCTGTGTGATGCGGCAGAACACCAGAGAAGATATCCAAACGTTCGAGACTGGAGAGTGCGATGAACCTTCGCCTACCCCGGACTAGGTCTAAATGTACACAGTTCCTTGGGACTACGACCTTATCACGTACACGTTGATGGGTATTTTTGTGTGATACAGCAGAACGCCAGAGAGGATATAAGAACGTTCGGGACTGGAGAGTGCGTAAACCTTCGCTTGCCCCGGATTGGGACTAAACGTACACAGTTGCTTTAACCTACGACCTTATCAAGTACACATTGATGGGTATTTCTGTGTGATACAGCAGAATGCTAGAGAAGATATCAGAACGTTCGGGACTGGAGAGTGCGATGAACCTTCGCCTACCCCGGACTAGGTCTAAAAGTACACAGTTCCTTGGGACTACGACCTTATCACGTGCTGGTTGATGGGTATTTCTGTGTGATACAGCAAAACGGCAGAGAAGATATCTAAACGTTCGAGACTGGAGAGTGCGTTGAAACTTCGCCTTCCCCGGACTAGGTCTAAATGTACAAAGTTCCTTGGGCCTACGACCTTATCACGTGCCGGTTGATGGGTATATTTGTGTGATGCAGCAGAACGCCAGAGAAGGTGTAAGAACTGTCGGGACTGGAGAGTGCGTTGAACTTTCGCTTGCCCCGGACTAGGTCTAAACGTACACAGTTCCTTTGACCTACGACCTTATCACATACACGTTGATGGGTATTTATGTGTGATACAGCAGAACGCCAGAGAGGATACAAGAACGTTCGGGACTGGAGAGTGCGTAAACTTGCGCCTGCCCCGGACTAGGTCTAAACGTACACATTTCCTTTGACCTACGACCTTATCACGTACACGTTGATGAGTGTTTCTGTGTGATACAGCAGAATGCTAGAGAAGATATCAGAACATTCGGGACTGGAGAGTGCGTTGAACCTTCGCCTTCCCCGGACTAGGTCTAAATGTACAAAGTTCCTTGGGCCTACGACCTTATCACGTGCCGGTTGATGGGTATATTTGTGTGATACAGCAGAACGCCAGAGAAGGTGTAAGAACTGTCGGGACTGGAGAGTGCGTTGAACTTTCGCTTGCCCCGGACTAGGTCTAAACGTACACAGTTCCTTTGACCTACGACCTTATCACATACACGTTGATGGGTATTTATGTGTGATACAGCAGAACGCCAGAGAGGATACAAGAACGTTCGGGACTGGAGAGTGCGTAAACTTGCGCCTGCCCCGGACTAGGTCTAAACGTACACATTTCCTTTGACCTACGACCTTATCACGTACACGTTGATGAGTGTTTCTGTGTGATACAGCAGAACGCCAGAGAAGATATCCAAACGTTCGAGACTGGAGAGTGCGTTGAACCTTCGCCTTCCCCGGACTAGGTCTAAATGTACAAAGTTCCTTGGGCCTACGACCTTATCACGTACACGTTGATGGGTATTTATGTGTGATACAGTAGAACGCCAGAGAGAATATAAGAACGTTCGGTACTGGAGAGTGCGTAAGCCTTCGCTTGCCCCGGACTTGGACTAAACGTACACAGTTCCTTTGACCTACGACCTTATCACGTACACGTTGATGAGTGTTTCTGTGTGATACAGCAGAACACCAGAGAAGATATCCAAACGTTCGAGACTGGAGAGTGCGTTGAACCTTCGCTTGCCCCGGACTTGGACTAAACCTACACAGTTCCTTGGGACTACGACCTTATCACTACCCGTTGATGTATTTTATCTTTCAAAAAACATCACTCGCCAGTTTAAATGGGACTGTGGACATGTGCGTGAACTTAATTCAACGATTGAAGTAACGAACGTTAGCTCAAATGAGGATCGAACCTTGGACTTGCTCTCCGCATTATGAAGCCTTAGCCACTGAGCCACCATGCCGGTCTATAGTACAGGCAACTAAGGGACCTACAACTTTGCGTGGATTCCGAACCACGTAGTATTGGTTTTGATTTTTAGCTAATTGGCAGGCCAGGTAATCAGTGTTCTGCCGTACACAACATATTGATTCAATTTGGTGTAAAATACAAACACATATATAAAGTAAATAATTAATAAACGCAAGAGCAATGAACCAGACACATAATTTAACGCGATCTTTCAACCTCTCAGTTGTGAGCTGCGGCGATCAACATTTGTTATCGGGCGTTGAACCCGCTCCAGAGGTTTACACGGTTTACAACCAGTTATTATAGTGTCCAATATTGTGTTATCACTGGAGGGCACTGCTCCCGCCTCGCCAGTGATACCGCCCTAATGAATGAGTTGTCCACCGACACGTCACTGCTGACGTCATCACTCAGGTTAGCTTTCAGACCAGCATCAGTTAGCTCTGATTGACCGACAACAGCGAAAGTATTACACAATACAGTAAACCCTCGATTTTACGAACACTGATTTACCGGACTTCGGATTAAACGGACAGCTCACAGCTGTTTTGCAGTATCTAAATTGCTATATACCACGCACTAAAGGAATTGTTTTATTTATAATAAAACAATAGGTTTATTTATAAAAGGTGTAAGCCTGATTTAAGGGAAAATCGGCTTTAACCGACTAAAGTCTGCTCTATACAGTCCATTAAATCGAGGTTCACTGTATAACGTATTTCTGTACTACGGATTTAACTTGTACCACAGAGAAGAAACTATTAAATGTCACCCGATATGTGTCGAGTAGCTATTTCTCCAGTTTGTCATGCAATGGCAGGGGAGAGGGGAGTGACAAGGTGCTGACCTTGTCACTCCCCTCTCTTACTCCTCCAAATCCTCAAGGATAAATTAGTAATTATTACTATAGATTTATAAAGATGTACATTAGTTTAAATCTGCTTATAATTGCCACTAAACGTTCGCTGGGGCTATCAGAAAGATACCTCTTTCTTCCTTATCTGTGGTTGTACCACGCTCCACTTTTGGGATCAGAACAATCCACCTTCATTGTTTTTAGTCAGTGTTGATTTTTTCCAATAAGTAGTTGAGTAATAAACTCGTATATTATAACGATGGTCTACCTATGAGTAACGTAGACTAATGATTGGTATACTAATGATTAAATGGATCTGAGAACAATGGCAAACGTTAGTATTTTGTGTAGTATGGTCAAATAAAACTAAAAACGGTTTAACTGTAAACATAAATGACTAAGAATGGTCTGATTAAGAATACATGAGACTAATGGTGTCCTGCCTATGAGAAATAAGACTAACGAAGACCCATCATTCATGTACGTACGATTAAGATGGGTTAATCGATCAGTATTCGTTGTACGGTGGATGCAAACGTGCAGTATAGCGCAATGCCGTCCGGAGCGGTGCTCAACCCCTGCCAAATAACTGTGGGGACACATAGTTGGCCGGCCACTCGCAGCTCTGGCGGCCTTTGATCACACACATCGAGTGATGATGTAGGCCCTCGTACTTCACGGTGTACTTTCACTCCGGATAAAACACTCTCGACCACTCAGTAAGAGAGAGGCCACTCGCAGCTCTGGCGGCCTTTGATCACACACATCGAGTGATGATGTAGGCCCTCGTACTTCACGGTGTATTTCACTCCGGATAAAAACACTCTCGACCACTCAGTAAGAGCTAGGCCACTCGCAGCTCTGGCGGCCTTTGATCACACAAATCGAGTGATGATGTAGCACTTCGTACTTCACGATGTACTTTCACTCCGGATAAAACAATCTCGTCCACTCAGTAAGGTAGAGGCCACTCGCAGCTCTGGCGGCCTTTGATCACACACATCGAGTGATGATGTAGCACTTCGTACTTCACAGTGTACTTTCACTCCTGATAAAACACTCCACCGTACTGTGTGAGTGGGTGGGTGGACCATACGAGTATGAGTGGGTGTTCCAACACCACCGTACTGTATGGGTTGGTGGGCTAATATAACTGCACGTGTTTCGGTGGGTGCACTTTTTCCACATTAAACTTTGCTTTTAATCGTATTGTACATTGATTTAAGTACATTCTTGTTTCTAATACTTCTAACTTCTTGGTTCAGATCTATTACATATTATACATTTGCAATCCCCACCTAGAGGAAAGGTAAAAAAAGAAGGGTAAATTATTCCTTAAAAATCCCCACAGTTAAAAAAATATCCTTATGCAAGCAATTAATTGTAGCTTTGTCAAATAGTGACCTTGCACCTCTCTCGTTGTCATTGTGAAGGACAACTTTGGAACCTCTCTTCCTGATGTACTTCCTGGCCTGAGGTGCGACTGCGCGAGGCTAGGACAGGTCGTTGACCCGCAAACAATAGCGTTCGCCATATATCACTTCCTAATGAACTGGGCCATTTTCGCCGCACTCTTTTTCATCTACACAGACTGTATTGCTGTTTACACATTCCCGGCACGACAGTAATACTCCTGCGGCCATATTAGTGCAGCGTCACGCGTCGGTGGTAGACGAGCGTATCAATAAATACTCATTTAGTGGTAATATTGGTTTATAAACAATACATTGTCATTTTTTTTATCTAGACTGAGCAGTGAACAAGAAAAATGAATGTTTAGCCTGAGAAACCGCCAAATACGACGAGTATAAACGTCGGTCTGCCAAGATAAATGACACGCTGATGATTCTTAAAAACACAAAATACTCAAATGTATTCAGTTTAAATAAAATGTTAAGTAACAGAAAAATATCTTCTAGTAAGCCCTATGTTAAATTAAGAAAATATTTATGTAAAGATAATTATTTTCTGTTCGAAAACTATTTACAAAATTAAAAATACTATATTTTTATAATTTGTAAGTTATATATTATAATTTATAACTTATGTGTGTATCAATTTAAAAATTACACGCGCAAACAATACAACAAATACAATAATTTTATAAGAACACGACAAACAAATTGTAAAATAAACACAACATTTTTCAACTACAAGTGTAGTAAAGGGATATAAATTAAAAAGAAAGCAAATTTCCTATATATGAGTTAACTGCTTTTGGAAAACCACACAGAACATAAGAGAAATGACAATTTAGAAACAATGGTGGAGGCTGTAAGAAATAATTATTTTAACCCCCTTATTACAAATAATTATAAGAGTTCTTAGACAAATCCTATTGAATATAGTAATAAATTATAATTTTTTTGTATATATTAGCTGTTTAAAACATACAATTATTCTACTACGTAAATAGTTGTAGTATGTAGTAGAAGTAAATAAAACAATAATAATTGTTTATGTGGTCGATTTATTGAAGAGGAAAAAGCTATAATTTTAACAGTCTAACCAGTTTTTTAGTTTTTTAAATACTTTATCAATTTCTTTTGAAGTAAAATAAATTAAAGAAAATAAGTAATTTTTAACACTATAAATTTTTATGAATTGTATCCCAGCTCTCTATATTTATGAATCACTTTTTGGATATCGACTATTAATATATATATATATATATATATATAAAACGGACCAATCTAACTTGTTGCGTACGTTGGGAAAACTATGGCCAAAATTGTATTTCAGGAAATGATATACTAGCTTAGCCCGGCCGTGCTTTGCTGTGGCTGACTGTCGGCGCAGAAATTATGTACACCTGAGTTTGAAGGTTGTTTTCCAAGGAATTTAGAGGCCTACGAAAAATCTAATAACACCATTGTTTTCCTCGTTTAATTTTACGTTATGTTATATGCAAATTTAAATTTGTATTAAAAGTTTTAATAATTGTTATCCTAAATGGATACAAAAGTACAAGAGTTTTAACTAGTTTTCACTGCACATCAAATTTACAGAGTTATTACTAAAAAAAAAACCCATTAATGTATCGCATTTATATTTAAATTCTGGCTCATAAGAATGTTTTCAATAAGCTTTATAAATTTTAGAATTTTAACTTTTCGAGACAAAAAGTTCTTATTAATTCCCTGAAACCTTGATTTCTTGGCTTCTAGGCCTCGTAAAATGTATTACTTGAGTTTTATTGTACTCCTTACGATACATAAATTTGATTAGTAAATTAAAATTGATTTATACCCATATAAAATCACTGCATTTATTTACACACATGAATGTAATTATTTTGTGACAAAATGAGTAATGTATCGTAAAAAATCCTAAGTAAATACATTTTACGACCCCTAGAAGCCTTGGCTTTCCTTAGCTCTTGATATCAACGTTTCAGGGAATTGATAAGAACTTTTTGTCTCGAAAAGTTAAAATTCTAAAACTTATTGAAATCATTCCTATGAACCAGATACAGTATTAAAATATAAATGCGGTTTTTTTAGTAATAACGGTGAACATTTTATGTACAGTGAAAAACTACTTAAAATTCCGGTACTCTTTTTGTTTCAACCAGAATAACAATGATTAAAACTTGTAATAACATTGTAAAATGCATATTTTATAACGTAAAATCAATCGAGGAAAACAATTTTGTATGAAGAGATTTTTCGTTGGCCTCCTTAGAAAACAACCTTTCAAACTCAAATGCACATAATATCTGTGCTGATAGTAGTCTGATGTTAATTATTGGGCATTTTTAAGTTTTTAGAACAATAAATGTTGACTGTTTACTTAAATTTATCTTAGATTAAGTAACTTACAGTTGTTATTTTCATTAATAAACAATCCTCTGGTCACAGTAATAAGCCTAAAACTGATATTACACAGCACAAATCACGCGTGGTATAGTCACTTAATTATAGAATATGTTAAACAATTTTCCGTTAAGGGAGGAGTGAGAGAGAGGGAAGGCGTCAAAGAACGCTCTCTATATACTTAAAACCATTTCCTGAGGCAGGAAAATCAGATAAGCGAATTTTCCATATCAATACGCGATGTGTTAATTACATTAAAACTTGTGTATTTTGTACGTACGAAAATCAGCCGAGCTACTTTTTTCTCTATTCGTGAAGGAATTAAAGTGTTGAGGTGATCGTAATGTAATGGAATAACATGAAAATAATGTATGTAACATATTAGGCTATTGAATATTACTGGCTCTCTTTATAAATATAACAGGATTAAACGGATCAAAGTGTGAAACATATTTGTTCACTAATAAATGGCAAACATTGAAACAATAATGAAGTTGATTCACCTCTTATACGCACTGCCCAATAAGTTAAATTGAATAAAAACATTATGAAGTATGAAAATGCATATCTTATTACAAAAAATGTTTTTAAATCTATTTTTGTAAAATATAGATAGATATATAAAGATATAAATGTTTTTTCTTGTATTTGTAAATAGGACACAAACAGAAGGCACAAAACATGACTTGATTTTTAATTAATTTTTTTTACATGACTTGAATCAAGAAAGAATAAAAAACTGATTTGTCGCTATGTCGAGCTTGTTTTGTTTTTGTCACATATGAATATTCTTGTCACGACCACTGCTTTAGAAAATGAAATAGATTTCGAGTGATGGGTCTTGTATATACTTAATTTATGAGTATAAGTTAAAATTTCCCAAAAGAATAATCAGTAAGCGGTTACTACCAAATACGATTTTCTCGATATCTCTGAGTGTTATCAGCCATAAGTGAAATCTTTACGACTACATTTACGACCTAAAACGAAACAGTTTAAATCTGTTGATGGCATTAGTTATATGATAAATAAGTCATCATTAAGCGAGGTGTGGATGTGTTTCAGTGTAGAAAATAAAATGTTTTGATAGAATGCAATTTTTTATTATTGATTATGGTAGTCATTTCCCAGCCAAGATGGTAAGTTACCGCCATCGAGTTGACTGTTCTACTTCAACTGCGTGGCTCGTGTTTATTATGTAATAATTTACAGTCAGCAGTGTACGATTAATAAAGGCGATATCCAGGGGACCATAAGAGGACTTGTAACGGTATGCTAAACCCTCTCTCAACGATTACCTAACGCTTTAACCCCTCCCCTCTAATTTTTGTTATACACTTTCATGCACATTTGTATTTATAATATTGTTTCTTTAGTTTGTTTTCTATTGGGAGCGGGGGGGGGGGAGAATATGTATATCTAACTGTAATGTCCTTTCAAAACATCTTTTATTTTGACTAAAAACGATAACATTTTGCGAACGAATTTAAACAAATTGCTGAGGTTTAATCGTTACGTAACGCTAGGTAGAACACCCACCCTCCCCCGTAACGATGTATAACGCTGCTGAAAACCCCCTAACCCCCCTCCAGGCGTTACGTAATTTAGGGACGACTCCTAAGTTGTTATTATAATATATTTTTTTAATTTTAAGTCGTCGAAAGTGGTATTTATATATAATTGTAAAAAAGTTTTTAAAATACTGATTTTTTTTACAAAAACGAACTTATGGCCCACTACAATTGTTCTTCACATATCAAATTACACTTCGAAGGTTGCGGTTCGATCATTATTACGAACCGAATCCTTGAAATTTAAAGCCATATTTTTGACGAAAAGCCAAGTAAAATAACTAAACATAAAGCTTTAAGAGTAAAAATACACTAATTTTTATTAAAATATTCAATAACAAAATTAGTATTTCAAGTAAATTCAAACGCATTGTAAGTTTTATTACAGTGGAGTTTTACTTTTACAGTGTCAACGCCTGGTCGATAGGCAATGCCCGCACGACAGCTCTGTGTCCGTTTTGCCAGCAAGACGCCTGGCGTTCTGTACTTCGCCCTGCCAATATTCTTCTCATTTCGAGGCCACTCAATTTGTAAAACCAATATGCAGCTGTTTAAATGGATGACACGTTTATTTTGGTAGATCACCTCCCTTTCAGAAATATGGAAGTCGTAAAGTCAGCTGTCAGTCCAAGGCCGACTAAATAGCTAGGAATAGTCGCAGTCCTATGTGATTCACCATCTTCAAGGGCAGCTGACCTTTTGTTCGTCACCACACCAAACATGTTGGGGAAGGTTAAAGTAAATAAAGTGTTCAAATTGGTTTGAACATATTCAAATTAATTTCTTAATTTTAAACTATTAAACTTAATAATTATATTACTAAAATATGTTTATTACTCAAATATTATTTTGTTATATCCTTTCATCGAAAACTTTTATATTCATTTCTCAAATATACCATAGCTAACCTAATATTTTATTTGAAAGTTTCAAAACTACAGGATTTATTATTACTATTTACATGATATTAATGACATTTTTGTTTAGGTTTGTTGTTCAAATAAACCGGCATTAGCATTTATACAACGTTCTGCCCTCTTTAGTGAATTTCTGGACACTTTTTTCAAAGTTTTGTTCAAAACAATGTTTCTAACCTCAACTCAATGACATTGCACGAAACCCAAACAAAGTTTTTGCACGAAACAACAATGCAACAATGCAAATCAGATGATAGTCAAGGAAGAAGATGAACCAGGGCTACCAACTTATAAACTTGTAATGATCTTAAACCTCCATTATCTGTACTTTTAAATAAGATTGCCTTTTAAAATAAACACCCTGTATTTACACAGGGTCTGAATTTACAAGACTATTCTGAATTTTTATGCTATCTACTTGTACATGTATTTTATGATATTTTCATAGTTGTGTGTACTTGTAATATTTTGCAACAAGACGTAAATTTGTGAGAAGGCTATCGTAACCTACCAACTTGATATTTGTTTAAGATTTCCTACTTTGATATGGGTTGGTCAAGTATTATACATATGTAGGATATAGGAGTAAGTAGCACTTGAAGACGATGATGTTACATGCATGTCGAAACGTTGTGTTACTTGTAAAAAACACTTGAAGCGTTGGAAATATCCAACAAATTTGCCAAGAGACCTTTCAAACAACAGTATCTACTTACGTCGTCTGTTGTTTACGAAAATAAATGTAATATGTTATACATAAAATCAATGTATTGTCAACATGCCTACATTTTTAACTAACTTTTGATCAATTTATCAGTGTTTGTGCCTAAAAATATTTCAAACTGGTACAATTAATATTATTTTATTTTAATAAAGGTGGGGATACAAATGGCTAGTTATTCATCAATGTCTATTATATTTAAGGTAGTACACAATTTAACATTTTCTAGTTAGAATATGTTCTGAACATACATATTTTCGATCATTACGACCTATATCGATATTTTTGCCTTGGTTCTTTTTTTTCCTTTTAAATGTTGAGCGTATTTAAAATTGTAAAATAATGCAGTACGATAAAATATTATAATAAATTAAATTTGTTGGTGTGTACAGTTATTTAGACAGATACTTTAAATCCAAAAATTTAATTTTAAATTGATATACTTAGGAAAAAATAAAAACGTGATTTTTGTCACCGTTGTTGCGTAACGAATATTTTGTATGAAACAAATATACATAAGTCACTACGTATAGAATAACCGTGACAATGGCGGTAACTGGCGGTGACTGCGCAGACAACTGCGCAGCTCTACGCTTTAGTAGTTGACGGAAGCACACTGAGGAAATGTAACTTACCAGCAACTATTTATTTGAAAAATTTCAGTAATTAAAATCAAGGTGAGTATGAATGATGTAATTTTAATTAGTTCTGAGAGCGTAATGTACACATTTGCAGCAACAGTTTAGGGCGGTGAAAAATTAGAAATATTCTTATAACAGCTTTCTAACAACGAGTCAAAGTAAAATATTTGTTATACGGTGTAATTTTGTCTATACAATTTTAATATTTCAACTTACCAAATATACACATGCAATTTTTCTATTTAACAACTTGCAAGCAATAAAACTATATTTATTCAAAGTAGGAACACCCATACAAGACACAACTATGGATGTTACTAATCAGATAACATCCATACAGTGGTATCGACCCAACCATCCACCCGTACACGTACAGTGCTACTGACCCACCCACCTACCCGTACACGTACAGTGGTACTAACCCACCTAACCACACATACAAGTACAATTATACTGACCCATGCACCCACCCGTACATGTACAGTGGTACTGACCCACCCACCCACCCATACACTTACAGTGGTTCTGACCCACCCACCCACCCTTACACATACAGTGGTACTGACCCACCCACCCGTACACGTACAGTGGTATTGACCCACCGACTCACTCGTACACTTACAATAGTACTCCCACCCATAAGAAGGACGAGATTAACAGAGAATCTTCTTAGAAGTATATTGGTGTCATAATGAAACACTGAATCATACTTTGCTTTATAAACCACAAATATACAGTTTTCATTACTCGAACCAACTCCAAATATTTCCCGTGCCGTTATATGGCTTTCTCGGTTGTAGTGCTCAAATCGGTACGGCAACTAATAATAGAAAAATGTCCTGCCTTGACATTAGCACGGTTCTGTGCGGCGCTGTCACGATGTTGCCAAAAAATACTACGTTTCGCATAAGACAGACAATAATATTCGCTTAGGTTGAGTGCTATAATTCCACACGGAAAGCTATTTTCAATTAGTTCAAACAACAATACAATGATCAGAAAGTGTTTACTCGCGCTCAAATTACAATATCAAATAAGTACTTTATAAAACAGGTGTAGTTATATAACTGAAACTTGGCAACAATGCAAGAATTAAAAGCGTAGCTACGGTTGTAGCTGGCTTACATCGTCACGCCATTGGTTGTAGAATTCTCAAACTCCTCGTAGTTCCAGCGTTTGATGTAAAAGCACCTTTATATTTTAGGACAATTGCAAAGCAGTTATTTGTACGTGTTATACATAAAGAACCCAAAGTGTAAATACTGTTGTATAAATAGCATTAATAGCCTACATACACAATATCTTTATTGATTTGTGTTGGAAATCAAATATCTAATTGTTTTATTAGCATTACTATTGGTTATTAAGGCACAGATCTTAGAGATACTGTATAGGGGGGGGGGATAAGTGTGATGAACGAGTGTAGTCATTGTTACTAACTAAAGTCGACTGTTCCTTCGAAAGAGCCTATAAAGCCCAATAGCCAGGACAACTAATTACGTGGAATCCGAACCATGCAGTACAGTACTGGTGAACATAGCTGCAAAGAATAACATTAGGTAAGACTAGTAAAAATGTTTTACTAAAAAGAGCAAACCACTGTGTCTGTCGCCTGAGAACTTTTTCGTGTCATTTTAATTGATTTTAGGATGATTGGATGGAGACTAACCATATAAAATTTAAGAAACAACTGAAAAGCCTTCTGCTCGACCTTTGTTTTTACAGCGTCCATGAGTTTCTAGCTGGCCATAAATAATTCTGATTTAATGTGATTGTTGCAAACTTTGAAATATAAATAAATTGTTTTTGCTCTAACTTTTCACATGTTGTAGACTTAGTTGATTATTGTTTTATTGCATTACTATGTCATGTATATATGTTTACTGGCTTATTAAACGATTTGATTAGAATTGCGTTAATTGTGTTAATTACAAGAATCAAAGCGTGTTAGGAGCGCACAACCCTTCTACTTGTTGTTCGGAGTGTGTTAGAAGCGCACATGAGGGCGATCCGGTATAATCCCCTGGCCGTATAATGTAAGGTTGAGTGCAACCCTTTGTTCAAATTAAAAATTGTGTCAATTGAAACAATCGGGTCATTTAGTTCACTCACTTTCTTAACTTATTATTTGACCGATTTTGATGAAATATTTTTATTCAAAAGATAATTTTGATTTCGAAGTTGTTATGGAGCTAGATGTTTGAAATTCCCTAAAGGTTTTTGCCCTACGTGGCGTCAAAGTTGCAATGTTATTCTTATGGAGATTAATTTTAATTGACCAGCTGGTGGCATAAACAAATGTTAAATGGTCCAAATAATTTGTTAGGCTAAACATAGAGGACAACACGGTGAAATGTCAAGTTAATTAAAGGAGGGAATACATGCCTGTCTGTGTGTATGTTATCATCCATCATCATCAGCTGTTAAATAAAATGAAAACACGTAAAATATGCTTAGTACTAACATTGGTTGTTTATAATTATTATACTATAAATAGAGTGCAAATCAAGTGCAGTGAGTGAGGGTAAATGAATTTAAATAATATGATTTTACTTCATACAGTTTAATTACTAATATTTGAAGTCAAAAGTTACATGTCGATTGCCGAGGTATCAGGAGCGCAGCATGTCCCCTAGTTTCATTAAAAATAATAAAAAATACGAATGAAAAGTAACAATTTAAAATTATATTTCAATTTTTGGCCCAATTCAATTCGACATTTTTGAGTGTTAGTCTCAAACTAAGTTAAAGCTCACATGAAACGTACAAATATTCTAGAACTTATAAGCTCTTAAACAAATAACTTGTTATTTCACAGCAGCACATGTTATTGAATGACGACCTTTCTCACTACAAACTAAATACGGAGAGCATGGTACGTAGCCTAAACATATACAGGGTGCAACAATTTAGTATTTAAAATGTTTAAACCAAAATTACAAAAAAAACTATTAGTTTATAAAAAAAATACCAAAATTAGTTATTATTTGGTGCGTGCTCTTAAGACGAATCAAACAGAATCTTTGTTTTTAAAAATAAAATAAGAAACAAAGAATTTACTATGATTTTTGTGTCAAACTGTAAAGCTTAGAATTAATTCAATGTTTAGTATGCAACGATGGACGACACAAATAATGAGCCTTTTATGAAGTAGTAAACCTGTAGCTTTAAAAGAAAATTACATTATAAAAGTTAAATATAACTTTAATATTTATTTATCAATTATTATCATAAAACGACTGCATTTTTTAAACTTAATAAATGGTGTTTTAAGTTAAATGTGTTAAATGAAATTAAAAATGTGTTAATTGGCAAATAAAAATCATTGTAAATTATATATTTATTATTTAATTTTCAAAAACAAGTTATGGATTGAATCCGTATTAATATCACTAACTATTACATACTTTGGAATTTTCTTCCTTCCTTTATTTTTTTTCGGATTTAAACATTTTAAATAGTAAAAAACACATACAAGTGAGACAGACACAGACGTACATAAACGGAATGAGATAGACTATTGGGTGCATTAAGTTTTTTGCTTCATTTCAGTTACACCCTGTATAGTAATTAAACTGAATAATATTTGGAACTGAAGGCTCTTCAACAAACTAACTTCATCCCGCAAGTGATGATTGTGAACACTTACGAACTGTGAAAACGAAACTGAGAGCGAAAGTGATGTATTGGTTCAGAAAACTGCCGCCAGGCAGCGCTGACGGTCGCGTAGATTAGCATCGCCAGTTGCCCCGAGAACAGAAACGCTTTCTGTTTCATTTTGCGGGGAAAGTTTAGCTTTCTATCACTCGAGCCGTTCATTACAACAAAATTTGGGAGAAAACAACCGCCAGATTGTGGGAATGTACGTCGTGCGAACACATAATTCAGATTTATGTAATTGGATCGAAATAATATAATAAATAACTGGATTAAGTGCAATTAATTAATCAGGTTACGTACACAACATCAAGTGGTTTTGTAATTAAAACAAACAATTTGGTTAACATTTTCTTGGTTAAAATATGATATCCTATACTAACAAATAAGTGAGTTTGTTAAGGCTTAAGAACGAGATTCGAAAATTGAAATGCAGGATTTTATTGAACACTCAAGAGTTTTTAAACCTCTGGATTTAGCGCAATCGACTTTTTTTATTAAAAATTATAAAATAAAAACAAACATACATTCGAAAATTAGCTGAACAATATCAAGTTTGCGAATCATAATAGAAGGATCAAAATAAAATAATACGAATAAAAATAGCTGTGAACTATCAAAGTAGCTTAATGGGGAAAAAATACTTATAAAACACTATTATAATACACACGTATATACAACCTGATGAGCGCTTGCTTCACTCGCCCACTACTTACAGCCTCCGGACCCAAACGTCATGTTCAGGCCTAGATTTACCCACAATGTCAAAACAACAAATAAAAAGTAAATCAAAATAGCAAACGGATCATAACATAATAACAACATCTGAATTTCTAGGGTAGATATATTACTTTATTTACAATTTTCAAGATATTTAAATGTGGACATATCTTTCTTTTATTGGTTTGGATTGAAATAGTTTTAGTTTAACCAAAATTGTATAGAAGGAATAATAAAGACTCTTTTATATATACACATATATACAGTATAATAGGTAAAGCTATTTTTTTGTTAACGCAACTCCTTCCTTATTCCTTGATCAATAATATTTAATAATATTTATTTAATTTATTTAAACAATAATATTCAAATTTAAACAATAATATTTATTTGAACGGTCGAGGTGTCAAAAAAATTGCCTCTGTTCGTAGGTGTGCGATAAGGTCTTAATTCTTCAATATTTTTACCCTGGAGGGTATGGGAAGCTATCAAAGTACGTTTTCGGCCATAAGAAGATCATGGAGAGATATTTAAATGAAACGAAAAGTAACAGCTGTTAAAATGTAAATAATGATTTCCAAAACGTTTTAACAGCTGTTGGAATGTAAACATTGATGTTTGTAATATTGACGAGGTTAGATCTTTCATAATGTTAAACCAGGGGAGGTTGAAAGCATGGTTTTATTCACATTCGATTGCAGGACTCTGCTCTTCTGGACTTGACGGTTTCAATTGTAATATAATGGCAGTTATTTTACTTCTTTAATTAATCTTCAGCTGAAAAACAAAAAGAAAATGAAATGAACACGTTTGAAATAGGTTAAGTAATATCATTGGGTATTTATACTAATAAACAGGTAGCAACGCAAGTAATATAGGTGAGCTTCTGTAAATAATGTTAATATTGTGATTTTACGCGATACAGTTTACCTACTAATTTTTAGTCAAAAGATACAAGCCGAGGTTGGCACGCGAAGCGTGCAGGGGTGTCCCCTAGTAGTCTAATAAAATGCTGGCAGTCAGATCAACGGTAGTTGCGGCAGCCAGTGACTGGCTCGGGTCTTCAAAACCTAAAGATTGGACCATGTTAAAACTTGTTCTACAGTGTATCAGGACTTATGCTCACACCTTCGGCTGTGCTGTACTTGAAATTGTGAGCATAGCGTGTATTGAAGTGGTGGCTATAGTCTCATTGAGCAAGCCCTGGTAACAACCCCGAGAATGTATGTGCTGATTATAGTAAAAATAGTTTTTTAATTAGCATAATACGTATTGGTATATATACAGTACAAGTAAACGTCACACAACACAATTTTATTACATTATATTTGTGCATTTTGTGCTTATATTGTAATTGATCATAGTACGCCTAAGGTTGTGCGGAGAGGAAGCACGGCATAGTTCAATCCCGTGCCTAATGTAGCCATCAAGTAATGCAAAATAAATGCTGCTGCTCAATTTTCCGTTGAGGTCGTCATTGTGATCGGTCCTCGATTAAACAACCAACTAACAATAAACTTACAGATTAAATCAATGGATGTAAAAACTGTGCTAAGTATTACAATTCAACATCAATTATATGCAATGTTTTCCTCCTGACAACAGTTGGTAGCCCTGCCATGTACCGGAATAAAATATATCTTATGTGTTAATCTAAGATAAAAACTATCTTGTGCTATGGAAATCCAATCAGCCGTTTTTGTGTAATCGAGTAACAAACATCTTAACCTAAACACTTTCTCATTTATAACATTTATAGGATTTCCTGAGCAAGGTCCTTTGGTATGATGCGACTTAGCCACTAAACATTACGAACAGTTGACCACCAAGGGGATTTGAGTTGTGCTGAACTGTCGACAGGTGAGCCTGAAGCCTGTTGCTGTGCTGATTGTATTTGTCAGTTCGGTAAGACTTAAGTAGCTTACTGCACTTGTGAGGCTCCGTCCTTGGACGACCTTGCAACGATGGTAACATTTTATTTTGCGTTTAAGGATAATTTTACTTTTCTTTACACTATTATCAGCTGGGATGTATGGTGTAGTTGTAATAATAAAATAAGTGTAGAGGATTCGTGTCGACAAGCTCGTAACAAAAATTTTTTTTCAAGTCGGTCTAAAATTCCATTTTAGGCCCACCTGAACCCCCCTCTTCAAGCTGTTACATACCATATAGTACAGCTGCATTCGAAAGAAATTCGTTCTATGTGGGCCTCAAATTACCAGTTCCATGTACATGAGTCATTTGGAAGCTTTTTTCCCTTAGTCTCCTCTGTTTTCTTTCTCAAAATATTTAATTCTCACAAGTAGCTACTTAATTAAC
This sequence comes from Stictocephala bisonia, assembly GCA_035578905.1. Lineage (NCBI taxonomy): Eukaryota > Metazoa > Arthropoda > Insecta > Hemiptera > Membracidae > Stictocephala > Stictocephala bisonia. The sequence goes on along the minus strand of JAQJVL010000058.1, from coordinate 991,426 downwards.
TTATAAGTGATTTTCGGTTATTTTATTCGGTTTTAGTTTTGAGCCTATCTACCCACTAAAGGGTTGTAGTTGTCAGATAGTCAGGTATACATGAAGGCTATGTGTGAAGCTCCCCCTCCCTATAATAGACATGCAATTATGGTGATATGTCCCTTTAATATGTTTTATCTGAAATGATTTTATGCAAGGGAGGAATTTTTAGTCCTTACCTCACTAGTTGGAATAATTTTTTCAACAAGTAATTTTAGTTTTATTTTACATCTAACCCCTATAAACAATGTAATGAATTTCACATTGATACTGTTATAGAGATACTGCACTCTGGAATGAACATATGCAGAAATATACAACTATATTAGAGGGCATGGTTAAAATGAATAAAAAAGGTAAGACATGAGTATTTAAAAATAAATACAACTTAGTAATACTTAAATGACATTAATTAACGTACAAAAATTAATCAAATGTAAAAAATGTATAAATATAAGTTATAATAATATTAAAAATCACATTATTACAGGATATTTCTTCATGGAATTCTTCAATTTAATGTAAACAGTGCTCTAATAATAATGTTCTTGATTTCGTTTTGAAATGTTTACAATTTAAATTTGGTATAGTAATTTTCAAAATATTGTTAACTTTATATTTATATAGATGAAGTACTTATGTAATTTATGATATTTTTATTGTTTAATTTCCAGTTTATTATTATTTTGGATGTGATGTGAATATTAGTGGAATTTTAAAAATAAAGTTGAATGTGTTTTTGTGTTAAGTAGTGACTTGTAAACTATGTGATGGAAGTGACATAATATTTAACTGCATAAATAATATCCTGCAATGATTAGACTGCGTTACTCCACAGACTAATTGTATTGTTTTTATAACAATAAATAATTTTTTTCGTTAGAAGATTGATCCCATAAATGTTTACAACAGCTTAATTAACTATGCATCCATATATATAATATGTGAAGCAGTTTTTTGTCAACGCAACCCTTCCATTATATTTTTATCAATTTTAATGGTTAAGGTGTCAAGAAATGTGCCCCTATTCGAAATAAGGTCTCCGATTTTCACTATTTGTACCCTGAAGGGCAAAGGAAGCACTGAAAGTACGTTTTCGGCCATAATAATAACATGGAGAGAGATTTAATTTAGTCAAAAAGTAACAGCTGTTCAAATATGAATAATATTGTTGACGAAATTTTAACAGCTGTTATAATGTAAATAATGATGTTCATAATATTGATAAGTTATAGATCTTTCTTGGTCTTAGTACATTGGGTGTTTATATTTAAACTGCAAATAATTCACAACTCAAGTTGAGTGCAATACTTCATTATGGTTTTACTTAATACAGTTTAACCATTAATATTTGTTGGCAAAGTCACATGACGAGGCCGTACGTTGAAGTGTCTGGAGCGCATTGAGTGAAGAGGTTGGCACGCGAAACGTGCAGGTATAGCCTCTAGTAATAAACTAATACAAGAACGTCATCCACTTTAATTGTTTTTCGGTCTGTTTAAACAATAAATTCCCTTAATAACATTTGTTTGTGATATGGTCAATTTGACTCTTTTACAACAATGTGCATAAGTTAATAGTAATGAACATGATCAAGTCGGTTCTCGGTATGACAGTAATAGTTCAAGAGTTGAGTTTGGTTGTCGATACAAATGTTTGTCAACATTGAGGGTAGGGAAGGGGGAGCTGTATCTATATAAAGATCTGGTGGAATGTGTTAATTGCAAACTCGATAAGATTGAAGCTGTCGATCTATTACAAGTGATCATCGATGCAGGTCGAGTGCGCGGCGACCAGAGGTAATTATAACAGCTGATTGTTGTTTTAAAAGTCAACTAGAGTGACAGAGCAACCGACCATTGTCTAGTGATCGGAGGCCATTGACGCGGGGGGCAAAGACCTCTGATGAATATTGAGTGCCAAATATCGGCTTGTCATTAGGTCCTTGATAACAGTCAACTGTCAAAAATGAATTTTACTTGCAATTCAAGAAAAAAAAGTGACAGCTGTTTGGAGGCGGTTACTTATCAGCAAATCTTTCACCAGTTGGTCCGTTGTTTACGATTGATGTTGTCATACGTACATGGGTCTATAGGCCTGTGCGAGAACTTTATTCGACGAGTGAACTAAAGACCACTAGGGAACTAAAGTTAGTTCAGTTTGGGATTCGAATCTTGGATCAGTAGTCAGTCCGAAGCCTTAACCACTGAGCCATAACGTGGCAATGTATTCATAGAGTTAATTTATCGACTACTTACTAATTTTAAAAATATGCTCGGTATATTATGGTAGAAGCGATTTGACACCTACTGTTCACGATCTTGGTACGTCATTACAAGAGTAAGCTATACTACTCGTACAATCAGGAACAGCTCTACCAGGAGGTCCTAATGCACCATTCACTGTTCTAGGCCCATTCACTCTAAACACTGATATATGTTCTGTTAACAAAATTCAATCTAATGCCTTAAAGTGATTCTATCTAACCTTACCTTTAAAGTGGCCCTTTCTAAAACCACCAAGTCACCGCTGGAAAGTCGACGTCACTATAGTACACATGTGGTTTTACCGCCAACGGGCCAAAACATGCTGTTCTATTTCAACTCCACAGTTCTTGTTTGTTATTATAATGAGTTATAGTGAATTCTGCATGATTATCAAAGGCCCAATATAGTGGACCATAAATTGAGGTTATGAGTTTTGTTTATTTAATTGCCAAGTTTATATAACATGTAAAGTTTCACACATTTAACTATAGAAAAATTATAAAAATACCTAGGTCATAAAAAAAACAACTTATGGTTCACTAGAACAGTTCTTCACCTACAACACGACACTTCAAGTGTTACGATACAATCGTTATTATGAACTAAATCGTTGAAATAGAAAGTTATGTTTTTGGCGTTTCTCGTGGAGCGAAACAGCCCCCACACTGAGACCGTAATGTATTCATGGAGTTAAGTTACCAACAATTTTATGAATTTTAAAAATATGCTTGGTTTATTGAGGTAGAAGTGATTTGACACCTACTCTTTAAGAAAGTGATGAGTCGTTTTAAGAGAGAGCTTAATCATGTGGGCTGACATCTTGCTCATTAATGCTCAACAATGTGACTGATTGGGCGAGCCGGCGGCCGAGCGATCTAAGGCGTCAGGACTTTGAGCTTGGGTTAGAGATAGCGCTGGTTGGAATCCGACATGGACTGTAGGATATATCAGTAATATTCACCTTCTACTGTACTGGTTCGCCCCCTTACTCTGTCTAAATAAGTTCCTCGCACAGATTAATAGTCTATGGGGAATAGGCAGAGTAAGGTTAAAAACGGACTCTCCTTTACAGGAAAAAAATGGTAAGCCTTCCACTAGCGGGTACTTATGCACCATTATATCTCTTTAACAATCCATTCTAAACAATGTTTCACTGATAAAAACTACAACTCCACCTTAAGGGGCCGTTTCGCTCCACGAAAAATGCCAAAAACATGGGGTCTCTATTTCAAGGATTCGGTGCGTAATAATGATCGTATCGTAACACTTCACGAGTCATTTGACAGGTGAAGAACTGATGCAGTGAACCACAAGATGGTTTTTGTAAAAAAATTGAATATTTTAATATCTTTCTACAATTCAATGCGTGAAACTTTACAGGTCCATTCTTGGCGATTTTAAATTGAAATAAATGGTACCACCCTGGCACAAACTTTCTCCCTTTCCCGGAATAATATATGAAAGTTTGCTTCAAGTGATATGTTAATGTTGAATATTGATATATTGTTGAATTGAATTAAAATTAAATGATGTAAAAACACATATTTTTTAATGTAAATAAAAAGAGATGTTCAATTAATTATTTACATTTCTAAGGAATGTTCAGACGAAACTCTTATTTTATTTAAACAAAAGTATGGGAAAAAATAATATTAAAAACAGCTGTTTAATTAATCACATAGCCAGATGTTATGTAAACTACTTTCAACAATTTGAGTTGTGTTTACTAAAATATTTTAAATTATAATTCACATCTTTCCTGAAAATGTAGCTAAATCAAAAAGACAGTTTTTTTTTAGAAATTTATATTTTTCTATTTTTTTGCCCATAAAAATAAAAAAGAACTAAAAATTAAAAAATGTGAAAAACGGACTGGAGATATTTACATCTACATAGAGAATTTTATAAAAATCGATTCATCCGTTTGGTCTCCAGCGGAAGTGCACAGACACACACAGAGACACATACGGACAAGACAAAAAAAATGTGGCTCAGAGATGGTTTTAATGGTTTTTTTAATCAACTTCTAAACAATTATTCTTGATAATCCTAATACTTTGTCTATGCTAACGCATATGAGAGAAAGAAAAAAACTCAAATCAACTAATGGTCCATTAGATTTGACTTTTAATATTTACACAGTTTGCTCTATAACTTATTGTATTAATAAACACGAGCTGTACAGTTGAAATAAAATATTTTGGGATGCTAGCGGTAAATTTGCATGTCTTCAAAAAGGCCGTCGACCTTCTAGAGGTAGCTTGGTAGTTAAGGCCACCTTAATGCTGAAGTTGGCCTTAACACCTTTAAAATGTAAGTTACTTTAATTTGGGGAACCGAATAAACAAATATCTTTACGGACCTTATACAGATACAAATACACGTACATTATCTCCAATAAACTTACCTAACACGTAACTTACGTAACTAAATACAGTAAAAATATTTAATTCTGAATTGTTACAAGATTAAACTATGAGAAAGGAAACACTGCAAATAACAGAATAAACAGAATACATGCGCATAGTACAGGGTGTTTCTTTTAAAACGCAACATCATTTGAAATGGATTGAATTTCAATACAATACTGTACATACAATTATAATTAATACAACAGTTTCAAAATACTGTTCGAAAGTATCTTGACGTAAACAAACGATTTTGTTTAAAAATATTCCTCCACAATAAACACCATCTGGTCTTTAATCAAAACCATGTTTCTAACCTCAACTTAATGTCATTGCACGAAACCCAAGTAAAATGAACAACAATGCAACAATGTAAATCAGCTGATAGCCAAGGAAAAAGAAGAACCAGGGCTACCAACCTATGAACTTGTAATTATCTTAAACATTCATTTTCTGTACTTGTAAACAGGATTCTTATTGATTACAGAGCTCCGGAAAATTAAAGTGATGATAAAATAATATTCATAAAAAACTATTTCCATTTAGAGCTATACCTTAAGTATGAATGTTCCTCTTTCAGTTTGACTGGTTGAAACATTTTATTACAGAGAAGAGGTACCTTTTTTCAACGAGAATTATGTTTTTTAGTACAAGAAATAAATAGCAATTTATAGTTTTGAAACTTGTAGCTGGTGGTCTTTAAAATGTGTGAATTATATTTTAAAAGCGAACGTAATTACACATGAAGACAACTTGTGAACATACAGGAAAAATATTATATTCTAAAAATAATAACCATGACTGTAGAGGTTATGTTCCAGTGACGTTTGACTTGACTCAAGTGAGGTTAACACGAGCATTAGATGTTAAATTTTCGAATAGTTTCAAGTCGATCCCCCAAACGAAATGAGATCTGACCCACATGAATAACGCATGCGACTGATGTCGACCTACCAAAACGTCTTATTAACACACAGTGACATTGACTCGCCCAAGGATAATAATGTCTAGCCATACAGGTGATTGTTACCCATCAACTGCGAATGACTAGCCCGGTAACTATGCACTTTCTTGCCACCTCTGAAAATACGATTTTATTGTTGAAAAAGTGGGGAAATATGAGTTTATATCTCTTGAGGAGCTTGATTTCATCCGCAGAAAACTCGTTTTTTACCGAAAAATCGAAAAACTAGTTTTTCTGATAGTGAAAAAACAAACTTTTTTAAAAATTGTTATTTTTGACAACTTTTCTTCATTTCCCGTTTTTTTTTTATGCTGAACACAAATATATAACTGGTTTTGTAGTAAAATTATTTTTTTCGGCCCGAAAAATACATTTTTTACTTACATAACCAAACATAACCTAACTTATCCTAATTGTCTATTTTCTGAACAAAGATTCGTAATTTGCGTAAAATTCATGTGTTTGGCCTCCGTGACGGCCTGCCGGCCGTCACTCCGGTGGGAATATAGGTGAATTCGGTTTTAGTGATTAATAATTGTTGTATATAATGATCGCGTAATGGCCGCTAATCACGATTCGCCGCGATAGTAGTTTTCCATTATATCTCGAGAAATAGTCATAATATACCAAAATAGTTTTCAAATTAATATTAAGCGCAAAAAAACACATCAAAATAAAAAAATACGATTAAAATATCATTTAAATGAACGGAAATATGACAAAAATACTAAAAGTTGTCGGTAAAATAAGTTATTTTCGCGGAATAAAACGCATATCTCGTGAAAATACAGGCAATTCTAGACCCATTTCAAGCAAAATTTTCCAAATTTGTCTGTGGCAAGAAACTGCATAAATACCAACCAGCCTTTTCACCAATTGTTTGGTTGCGCAGTTGATTAAAGCCCAGCTTCATAAGCTGAAGGTTCTCAGTTTGATCCCAGTCATAACAAATGTTGGAAGAGATCAGCTGATAACTGGTGGTCCATTGGGCTATCAGCGAATGATATTTTCTCAGGAATAGTCGGCCTAAGTAACAATGGTTACATTCGCTAATCTACACTAATCCCACTCATCTACACTCATCCCACTCATTCAAAGCCCTTATACGCCTATATCTTGATGATCGGCGTCTTAAGAATAAATAAATACGACTGATGGATGCCCATCCACTCTTCGTAACTGAAAATAATGAAAATAATGATTTATTCCACATCTAAAAACAGATTACAAACTAAAATTACAAAACAGCTCGGAATTTACTCTGCCACTTTTTCCAGTAGTGTGGCAGAGCAACTGAAATAAAGATTAAAGTTTAAACAAGAGTCCAGTCCAATCACTGTAAATGCTTCCTCCTCTGTGTCGTCTGCTTAATACTATTAGTTATTTACACAAAACTATATACAAATAAATAAAACAAAATTAAACAAGACAAAAAAGAAAGATATACTCTCTTGAGAGACCTCATTTTAATAATTTTAACAAGACATTTTAGCGTTAATAAATGGAAATATATATATTTATAAACAGACAATTATAGTAGTAAAGACTATTTTACATTAAAACATTATTCAGAAATTGTAAACTTTCATTGGAATGTAACCAGTTCTTTAACAAAAAACTAAAATGTTTAAAAGATGTGCACAATTTGATTTCTAAAGGTAACTGGTTAAAATACTTAGGGCCCAGATACATGAAGGAGTGTCTAAAAGATGACCTATTGACTTTGGGTGTTTGAAAGATTTTTTGGACGTTACCTCTAGTACTATAAACTAATTTAAAAACTCCTTGGTTTCCACTTCTGATGTAAAACAATCTAAGTACTTTAAACACGAAAAGGTGTTGAACTGGCAGGATTTTAAGATGGCAAAAAAGAGGAAATGAACTTTCCCTTTTAGCTTTATTTAATATGATTCTGATAAAGTGATTTTGCAAAGTACGTAATTTATCTATGTGATATTTGAACGTTCCGCCCCAGCACTGGATTGCATACTGCAGTCTAGATTGAATTAGTGCATAATATAAGGATCTCATTAATTTTTCATCACAAAAGTTTTTCAGAAAATAAAATTTCCTAATGCCTGATTTTAATTTGCCATGTAAAAAATTAATATGTTTTTTCCATGAAAGCTTTTCGTCCAAATAAATACCAAGGTATTTGAAATTGTCTACTTTTTCTATACTTACGCAATTACAATTATCACCTGAACATAAAATTTCATGGTATTTTAGAGGTTCGTTAAAGTTAAAATCGTGAAAATCAAAAATCATAAATTTTGTTTTATTTACGTTTACTATCATTTTATTTTCAAAACACCAATTTCTTAAGGTTTGTATATCCCTCACCATACAACTCCACACATTTTGATAGGAGTTCTCAGCATAGAAAAAAGTAATGTCATCAGCAAAAGCACTTGGTTGGGAAAAAAACTGACAATGACCCTTCATCCTCATAAACAAATACCAGTGATGTACTCTCATGGTATACTATCAGTTTCATGGCTACACAGTGTTATGATATTTACAATCATCTACTAATTAATTAGGCCTATTTAATTTAATTATACCAACAATTCATCATAATAGTAACAATACATCCATTTTCAACCATCTACAGTATAGCAACACCAACAGTATCTCTCCTAGTCATTATTACAATTAATTGAATGACATAAATAATTTAGAAATTTTATTGTCATCCAGTGCTTATTTCTTAAATTATTTTATATATAAAAATATTATAAATTAGTAATGATTCTTTAGTTCATTTTCATAAAATTAAAAACTGAAAGACTCTTCGGGTGGAAACCCGTTCTTTGCCAACTTATAAAAGATCTCTGCAGAGAGTTTTATTTCAAATACTACAAATAAAACGTATTACTATAATGCCTGGTGGCGTAGTTTATTATTTTGGATGGATATAGTCAAAATACTAAATCAACCCTTTCCGGGAAATTAAGACATCCCGTTTTATTTAAACATTAAGACGTTTTATTTGAACGAATTCTAATCATATCTCCAAGATGTAGTTTTGATTTAAATTGCATTTTACTTTCTCCCATATGCGTTAGCATAGAGAAAGTATTGTGATCGTAAAGAAATGTACTTAAAAGTTGGTCTAAAAATCTATTTTAGGGTTACCTGAACCCAAAAAAGAGTTTTTAGACAAATATTTTTTATGTCTGTCCGTATGTGCGTCTTTGTGCGTTTGTATGTGCACTTCAAAGAGACCAAATGGATTGATATATTTTTATGAAATTTAGTCTGAAGTGTACTTAGACAATATGTACAGACAGTTTTTTCACTTTTTTGAAGTTTTATTTATTTATTTATTTTTTTAAAGATTATAAACATACAAAAATGGAATTTTCTCAAAAACGGCTCTAACGATTTTGATTAAATTTTCAGGAAATACGTGAATTATAATTCAAAATATTTTAGAAAAAACCACATGTATATAACTTGATTAATTGTTTTGATTTGTTAAAAACATATTTGGTAATCAAACTGGTAATTTTCAAAGTTTTAATTTTTTAGTGTTTAATATGGGGACAAGTTTTTGCTAATTCTTTGCAACCAATATTATTTTGGAGATTGGTCACGGACACTCAGTGGGTTTGCCACGGGCCAGGGGTGTGAATGAGTCGTACCCGGTTGCCTGGCAACCGCTTTACTCACGTCGCAAGTCATTGCCACGCCGCCGTGGTTACTGACCTGCCGTCGACTTCCGACACACGACACAAACTTCAGATACCGTAATTATCCCTTTCACAGCTGTTCTGGACCAGTAGATGTATTATATTGAAAGTGAAAACAAATTAAGATAGTTGATTAGAGACAAGTTCAGCGCAAGTGAATCGCGTTTCAAAACTTCCCTGCGAATCTTAATTAGTCATATCACGGTTTCTCTCGGATATGAGACGCCGACTCAGCTCTGTGCGTATTTAAAGGGAATATGAATTATTACATGGGCGAAGGATGAGTGTGAATGACCTGTGTTATCTGGTTATTCAAATAAAATTCAAAAACATATTTATTAAACAAATATTTTACATTAAATGTACAGCGTAATCCGTGCGGGATTTTTCTATTATTTATGCTTATTATAATTTCTATTCATTTCTGTTCAACAGCTGAGATTTATACTCTGAATGTGATATTTAAGTTTTGTTTCTTATCTGCCAAGTACATGTTACTGTCATGTTTAACAAGAAAATTCAAATATATGTCTTATAAAAACAACTTCTTACACTTAACTATTTTACTTGTTGCAACACACATAACATATACTACTCAAACATTTCTAGTAAGTACAGGTTACTTTGTGAGTTCGACTTACGCTCATAAAGAGACATTTATTAATAGCCCAATAGCCAGCCAGGGTAACTAAGAGACCTACAGCTTTGCGTGGAATACGAACCACGTAGTATTGGTATGATTTTCAGATAATTGATAAGCTTGATAAATGGTTCTCTTACCTACACGACATCCGGACCCTGACCACCACCCAACAAGGACACCCCAGACTTCTCTAAGTGTCCAGGCCGATAGCAACCATTAACCAGACGCCGTATAGAGGACCGAGCGTATGACTTATCGCCTACAATCACCACAACCTTTTGTCCACAAGTAGCTGGATTACAGCACTGCACCACCGGCATGAAAGACTATTGTTTAAAAAGATTGGTACATTTCTATCATCTAGAGTATAGATTTGCACTATCTACGTAATGTTGTCTTACTTATTGGGCACGTAGTTAAATGGTATTTAAATCCAACAATTTTTTAACGATATTTCCTATGTTCCTAAACAATTTCAAGTGCGCAAGTGCGTGCGTTGATGTACGCGCATCAAATTTACCGCAAGTCAATGAGTAGAACACACGAGCGCACTTTCTACTCCCCTGGAGTGAGCACCTTAGTTTATTGATATGTTAAAAACATGGACTCCCCCGTAGTGGTCATTTATTTAAAAAAGAAGAGGTGGTGAAATCGTAAATGGTGGTTCATCCCATTAATACTGATAGACTGCTTAGTGGTAACTTCTGCTTGTTATCTCCTAGACTAACAGAAGACAGTGAGAAGTTCTTCGGCTATTCCAGTGGGAATAACATCTTTTTCTTAACTTCTGTCAAAGTTAATACCTCCCCTAACCCAACATTATAAAACTTAAGATAACATTTATAGGACAATGTTTTGGCAAACACTACACGTGAATTGAAAAACACTAACAGTTAGCTCTGTGCATAAATGTAGATAAACACGAATTTGGAATTTTAAAATAAACTGTTAAACTGAAACACTTCTTATTTAATATGAATTTTTATAAAATACGTGTTTTACTTACTGTTAAAAACTGTGTTGGTAGTTACAAAACTTTTTAACTGAACTGATAAAAACGATAAATAAATTAAACGATAAGTGATTGTTTGACCCAAGATTACAGCAAAATGTAATGACCGATCGGCATTAAATTGTGTTTGTAGGCATTTAGCACGAATGTAGAACTAATGGTGTGTTCGTCTTTTTCTTTTAAATCGTGTCCAATTGTAAAAATGGTGGGGAAGAAAGGGGAACCCTTCACGAATTTGTATGTCATATGTGTATAATGTTTCCCGCAAAACATTAGTGTTAATATTGCAGCTACGTGGGTAGTGAAGGTCCTCTGTTCACTGAATTATTGATTAAAATGAAGAGTAAATTGATCGTTTAAACACAAAAAAGGACTGTTTATCAGATTGTTTAACGTTGTTTATTAAGATATAGCTGATAGTTAATAATTTATATTTAAGTGTTACTTTGTAGGTTGGGTGAAGGAAAGTTACAACAACTAACCGGGAACTGACGGATCGCCGCTGTTATTAAGTTTATGCAATGATGAAAAAATTCTTTAAGAAGAAGACACCTTATGATAAAAATTCGGCCTGTTTTCTTTAGGTTTAATAAGTCGCCACGAAAGTGCTCTGCTCTAAGTAAAGGCAGTGGAAGAGAGAGACAGAGGTCAGCAGATGGTGCGACAGATATATTCTATGCGATCTCCTTCACACACACTGACTTGAAGAAAAATATGCTACGCACGATCTACCATCCACTGATCGAACCAGCTTTTTCAAGCTCTGCGCCAGGTTGAATTTTTAACATGGAGTCTGCACTTGTAATAATTAGTTTGTGTAACAGGAAGTAAGCTTTGTTATGTGCAACATCACGGTGCTAAATAATGGGTTTGAGTAACAAGAAGTAAGCCTTGTTATGTGCAACATCCTGGTGCTAAATAATTTGTTTGTGTAACAGAAAGTAAGCCTTGTTATGTGCAACATCACGGTGCTAAATAATTGGTTTGTTTTACAGAAAGTAAGCCTTGTTATGTGCAACATCACGGTGCTAAATAATTGGTTTGTTTTACAGAAAGTAAGCCTTGTTATGTGCAACATCACGGTGCTAAATAATGGGTTTGTGTAACAAGAAGTAAGCCTTGTTATGTGCAACATCACAGTGCTAAACAATTGCAACTATATGATATTGTTTCATAGTTACGAAATCATTTACAAGGTATACAGAACAAAAAGTGTATTATATAATATTGAGTATATACTTTTAGTAACATAGATTAAAAAAGTATTGAAAATAAGAATAGTTAATTGATGGTAATTTTGAAAAGAAATCTTATCCTGACACAGTATTGAGGAAGAAAATGTAGGACTAAGATTTCCCTGGAGAAAAATATTTCTCCTACTTATTTGAGAAAAATAGTCATACGATACAAATAAAGCTTGTTGAAATAGTTCACTTTATAAATGTTAATCTATGAAAAGATACTCTACAATTACGATCCGCTAAAGAGTACTCACCCGCTTGGCCAAATGGACTAGTTACGCCCCGTGGCAAGTTGTCAAAAATATAGCTACTGGCGCCAAGTCAGTTGTCCACACCTTTCCGCTTTAACAACAGAAACATCAAGAAAAATTCTGCCTCGATAAAAAAAGTACTTAGACAGCTGAAGGATGGTCTACCACAGGGTTCTGTACTTGCTCCAGTTTTATTCAAGGTGTATGGCGTTGACATCCTAACCACAAAGTCTAGCAACTGTATGTGTGCATACGATATTGCTTTAGCTTACGAACACAAGAACTTCACAACTACTGAAAAAACGCTCACAGAAGATCTTCCAACCCTCGAAGAGTATTTTAAAACCTGGAAGCTTAACCGAAGTGGCCTGCTTCCACCTAAGTAACCGACTAGCTAATCGAACATTAAATCCTTCTAAATGGTGCAAAACTCCACCACAATGATCATCCACAGTACCTGGAATAAAATTAGATCGATTGCTGACGTTTACCATTCATCTTTTTAAAAAACAGCTAAAATTAAAACCAGGGCAAATGTACTACATAATATTGCTGGAACAACTTGTGGAGCCAACGCACACGTCCTGGTAACTACTGCTTTGTCACTGGTTTATTCAGCTGCTGAATACAGTGCTCCCATATGGCTAAAGAACGCACATACAAAAGCGATTGATGTCCAACTTTATAGAGCCATGAGAGCTATTAGTGGTACTCTCATAGCAACTCCTCTACCTTGGCTCCCTGGGCTGTGTACAATGTAGCTCCTCCAGAAATAAGACGTCAGGAGAATCTCCCCTATTACACAGGATCTCCACGTTAAAAGGTTGCTAAAAATCTAAAACCCCATCTGTACATACTGATTTCCATTTGATCAAATTTCTCACCCAATACTAGCTTGGCTATAGAGTGGAACATTTTTGATGGACGAAATGAGTTCCTTCTTAGCCATCAATACCTATAGGTAGGATGAACCTCCCTCGTAAGGAATGGACGCTGTTGAATCGATTTCGGAGTGGGCAGATGTAACTACTGGAAATACAAATGGCGACTGACACTAGACCAGTCATGCGATTGCGTGGAGTCTATCCAAACAATGGATCACATAGTTTCAGAAGCGCCCATTGCGCTGTTTTACGGAGGGGTTAGCTAGCATAAATAGAATCAGTGGGTCAGGTCTTAAATGGTTTGATGGATTAGATGTAGATTTGTGACAGGAGATCACTTGATATTTTTATTTCCATTAATATCATAAGCCTTTTGGGTGTAGTTTCCCAAGTATACTACACAGCTTTTGTATAATTTTAAATTAATACTGTAAAAAGTATTACAAAAAAAACCATACGCTATATATACATAGTTACCCTTCTGATATATTGTCCGACACCTTAATAAAAATATTAATCAACCCCTTAACCCTATACTCATTAATTTTTAAAAACCAAATTGATTCCAGATCAACCTTATCTGCCAATGGATGAAGAGATTTCAACTTTGATGGCATCTGTTACATTGGATTTTTGTGTAAACTTTAGGGCTTATCACATATAACAGATATAATTTTTCATAATCATGTAACATTCATATAATTGTTGGAGTCTTCAACCATTATAAGGTCTCCCAATCATTGAAAGGGCCCTCCATTCATCGAAGAGGTCTTCCAATCATAGAAATATCTCCCAAACATTGAATGGGTACTACAATCATTGAAGGGGTCTTCCAACCATTGAAATATCTCCCAAACATTGAAGGGATCTTGTAACCATTGAAACATCTCCCCCAACCATTGAAGAGGTCTTCCAACCCTTGAAATATCTCCCAAACATTGAATGGGTACTACAATCATTGAAGGGGTCTCCCAACCATTGAAGAGGTCTTCCAACCCTTGAAATATCTCCCAAACATTGAATGGGTACTACAATCATTGAAGGGGTCTTCCAACCATAGAAATATCTCCCAAACATTTAAGGGGTCTTCCAACCATTGAAACATCTCCCAACCATTGAAGGGGTCTTCAAACCATAGAAATATCTCCCAAACATTGAATAGGTCCTACAACCATTGAAGGGGAAACATTGAATAGGTCCTACAACCATTGAAGGGGTCTTCCAACCATTGAAACATTTCCCAACCATTGAAGGGGTCTTCCAACCATTGAAACATCTCACAACCATTGAAGGGGTTTTCCTACCATTGAAATATCTCCCAAACATTGAGTGGGTACTACAATCATTGGAGGGGTCTTCCAACCATTGAAATATCTCCCAAACATTGAAGGGTCTTCCAACCATTGTAACATCTCTCAACCATTGAAGGAGTCTTCCAACCATTGAAATAGCTCCCAAACATTGAATAGGTCCTACAACCATTGAAGGGGTCTTCCAACCATTGAAATATTTCCCAACCATTGAAGGGGTCTTCCAACCATTGAAACATTTCCCAACCATTGAAGGCTTCCAACCATAGAAATAGCTCCCAAACATTTAAGGGGTCTTCCAACCATTGAAACATCCCTCAACCATTGAAGGAGTCTTCCAACCATAGAAATAGCTCCCAAACATTGAATAGGTCCTACAACCATTGAAGGGGTCTTCCAACCATTGAAACATCTCACAACCATTGAAGGGGTTTTCCAACCATTGAAATATCTCCCAAATATTGAAGGGGTCTACCAACCATTGAAACATCTCTCGTACATTACATACGATAGGGTCCTTTTGTTATTGAAGAGGTTCTCCTATCAACGAAGAGGTCTTCCAATTATTGGAGGGTTTCTCCATTCATTAGAGGGATTTCCCAGTCGTCCTCCAAATATAACACTTCTCATGACCCCAAGTTAAAAATCGTCTTATTATTTTTAGCAATTTTTAAATAATCTTTCATTTTATTTTCGTATAGATGTAAAACTTGAAAAAAAATGTTTGAACCTCACACACTGTCTTTGGTTCGGAAAGACAGGTTCTGGCTAAGGAACAACGTTATTTGGTAAACTGCCAAGGGTCGACAATTATTCATATATTTATTGTTTTATAATGCCATCAGTTTAAGAATACTCTTGGCCTTAATGTAAAATTATCTCATTACAAATAATGTATTCCCTAATAACAAGATTCGATTGATTTGCGATTTCCTGAAGACACAGGTATCTGGACTATGTCGCCCTGAGTGAATGACGGTGGCCAGTGCTTGTTATTACTAATAGGCGTGAAAGTGTGAGGAAAGGGAAGGAAGTTGGCAGCTGTGATGTAAACAGTGTGGGTGGGGGTGGGGGGAGTCAATGTCAAGCGAGGGGGGGAGGTTGACCCACTGGCCCAGTGCGGAGCGACCTCGGCCTACCACCGTGTGCAAGGGACAGGATTCCAAATGTAATTCGAATAGGCAATAATCGCTCGATTGGCACAGATAAAAGTGAACATTTCCTGATATAATAAAATATAATCTGGGCTACGTAATATCAGATATTGTATTACGTAGACTGTATAATATAAGTTGTAACCCACGATGAAGTAAAGTTTCAAAATTAGTATCGCCTTTTCTCTACTGCATCGTTTTTTTTTACCTATATTTTAAAATTTTTTTTGTAAATATTACGGATATGTAAATATTTGTAAATATTTTAAAAGAACCCTTATGTGCATTTCCTTAACTGTTTGAAACTAATCTTTATTTATTTCTATGATAAAATAAAATGAAGAAGTGAAATTTAAATATTTGTTTATGGTGTACAATATAACATATTTTTCAGCCATTTCAATTTTTATCTTAAATAATGAAATTTTAACATTTCAACATTCAAACCCTTAAATATACAGTATACTAGAACTGATATTTTTACTATAAATATTGATTATTTATTCATTCTATTTACGAATTCACAGTAATATAAATATTGATGCTCTATTCATTTTATCTGCGTACGAACAAATATTGAATACATTAAGTTTCCCTACTTATGCACAGATTATATGACGTATGGCTTTTAAATCCAGCTGCCAAACTAATGAAAAAATAGACTAATAAACAATGTCTAAATAAATATCTATAGAAAAAAAGCATTTGTATTTTAAATATTTAAACATCTTCCGTCACAGAGCTACATGCAGGTTGCGTAACCATTCAACAACTGCTTCTCCGACTGAATGAAGACCAGCTAACCCCCCTGAAAAAGACGTCCTCCTCCTTAAAATAACGCAATTGGCAATCATTAACTATGTGATCGTAAGTTTGAACTTCCTAACTGCCCGGTCTACCCAACTTCCAATTTTGTTTTTGAAATTTGTTAATGATGGAGTATCAGATGAGGGAGACAAAGGTAGTTGGACATTTGCCATCATTACGTGAAAATTACCAATCACGACGTTTCGATTTGGTAAAACCCAAACAAAAAAATCTTCTCTAGAGAATAATTATTTCATATTTGTACTCCGCTTTGCTTCAGTGGAATCTTTGTTTGACATGAAGTAAAATAAATGATACTATTGTGTAACTTGCTTATAGAAATCACCTAACATCGTACGTGCAGGTTTAAGGTAAATGAACAGAAATGAAAAACATGTTTTGGCTTTACACGTAGAGCCATAATTATGTGCTACGTGTAAAGTATGTGTACACAGTATTTTTCAATTGCTAAAAACTAAATTACATCTACACAAACATGTTATAAAACTACGTTCTTAAACTAATAAACTTATCTACTTTAATAATTATCTACATTTTAACCTAGATCCTAGAATGGGGTACAACAAAATGAACTTCTACTAAATATAAAAAAACCCTGTTAACATTTTTATATTTAGTAAAAGTTCATTTTGTTATACCCCATTCTAGGATCTAGGTTAAAATGTAGATAATTATTAAAGTAGATAAGTTTATTAGTTTAAGAACGTAGTTTTATAACATATTCGTGTAGATGTAATTTAGTATTTAGAACTTGAAAAAGTTTGGGTTTTACCAAATCGAAACGTCGTGATTGGTAATTTTCACGTAATGATGGCAAATGTCCAACTACCTTTGTCTCCCTCAACTTCCAATGACACATCATTATAAATAATGCGAAATTTCCCTCGTATATACACAAATACTGATGATTAATTCAATCTTCCTACGAATAAATGCAAATAATGGCGATTTGCATTCCTCCTACGTATACTCACAAATATTGATGATTCGTTCAATGTAATTACGTATACACACAACTACTGACGATTCAATCAATATAATTACGTATACTAACAAATATTGATGAATTATTCCATGTAATTACGTATACTCACAACAATTTATGATTCATTCAATGCAATTACGTGTAAACACAACTACCGATGATTTATTCGATGTAATTACGTATACACACAACTACCGATGATTCATTCAATGTAATTACGTATACACACAAATATTGATTCGTTCATTCTCTTTACGTTGATATAATTATTATAATCAACTGGTATAAATATAGATAGTGTTTTCTTAGCTGCAACTATAACCAATTAACAAAAATATGTCGTAGGGAGAGTGTTATGTGGGCAGGTTAAATTGTCCTGGGTTCGACCAGACCATCAGAAATTTGTACTGAGGTCGTTCTACATTCAAAATCTAATTCGACCTGGATGATACCTTCGGAGAAGACTGTAACTAAAGGCGATACACATTGTAATTGGTGCAGTCCGGTAGCCCTGCAGACATGCAGGGGGAAGGAGAAGTGCGGGCGGCCTCGGCGCAACATTGACCGACTCATAACTGGGTCAAAGGCTCTGGTCTGAAGGTGTCCTGCCGACTGACCTAGCCTGCAACAATGACAACATCCTACGACATAGAGTAATAAAATAAACGTGCTACGATTATCGAATAATCAAACATCTTTACAAACTCCTTTTAGTTGCAAATATGTTTTTATCAACGAGACTCATGCTCAAAACAACATTAAAACCTAATTACTTACAACTAAATAGTCATTGATGTAATAAATGTTTCCAAAGAACTAGCGCAAAATTTCCCCCATATGTTAACACTAAAAAATCAAAACTTAGAAAATCACCAGTTTGTTTCCTAAATATGTTCTTTTTTGCCATGAGTAAAAAACTAGTCAAGTTAGAGATATGCGGTTTTTACTAAAATATTTTAAATTGTAATTCACATCTTTTCTAAAAATGTAATCAAAATCGTCGGAGCTTTTTTTTAAAGAAAATTACATTTTTGTATGTTTTTGCCCTTAAAAATAAAAAAAATAAATCAAAAATTCTAGAAAAAAATAGACACACGGACGGACACTTTCTCTATGCTATCGCAATATAGGAGAAAGTAAAATAATAGTGAAAACAGAAATTGTATTATTAAAATACGATATCTAGTTTAATATTAGTACTAGTGCGCAGTGCTGTAACCCTGCTACTTACGAGCAAAGTGTTGTGGAGATTGTAAGCAATGTATTCTGTTCTCAGTCCTCTCAATACTGACACGGTGTCCGCTCAATGGTTGCCATCGACGTTGACATTACTGGAGAAGTCTGGGATGTCCATGTTGGGTCGAGGTAAGGGTCTGGATGTTGTGTAGGAGAGATTACTGAGTCTGATGTTTGAAATTAGCTGAAAATCAAACCAGTACTATAAAGTTATTATGATTGCACGTAAAGTCGTAGGTCGCTTAGTTGCCCTGAGTATTGGGCTATCGATAAATGGCCCTTTCTAAGGAACAGTCTACTTTAGTCGGTAGCCAGAATACACAGGTCATCCACACTCACACTGCCACCCACCCACCCACTCGTGCACGTACGGTGACCCACCCACCCACACATACATACACGAAAAATGGTTATAAATCAACAATTGTTTAAACTTTATTGATTCCTAGTAGTATTTTATTACCTTAAAACCATCAAACAAAATCTGTTAGTAAACAGATCTTCAAGAGGATGCAACGAGCAACAAGATTTCACGAATATAGGGACGAGCTAAAGACGTTCTTACATAACATCACATGTTATGTCAGTACTAAATATTTGACCAGGATGGTAATGAAATATCCTTTTGTACTTTCAAGAACTCAAGGACTATATGAAACTGATGATTATAAAAAAAAAAAAAAAAAAAAACTAGGGATATTTAACGTAATGGCGGTTAGAATACTATTAGAAGATTGTATGTATTTCATGTAACCAAAATGTAAAACAATTCCAACATGTAAAGGGAAATTAACAAGCCAATTCTGTGTTAGGCTTGAAAAAACTTTACACCTACTCAAAAGTAATTTTATTTAATATTTAAAACTACTGTACATAATACAGAAACTACGTGTACCCGAGTTCGGAGTTTGTTTACGAAGAAACTAAGAGGCCTTTGACAGATCCAATCACACCATTGTTTTTCTCCCTTCAGTGGACGTCATTATGTATGTGTTTTTAAATGTTACTGTAAGTTAATAATATTTATCCTAGTTTGATAAAAATACTGGAATTTAAACTAGTTTTCAGTGTGCATCAACTTTACTCCTTTATTACTCGAAACCCCCGTTTATGTATCACATTTATATTTTAAAACGTGGTTGCCAAGAACGCTTTCTTTAAGTTTTTAAATTTCACGAAAAAAATTCTTATCAATTTCATGAAACAACGTTTTCTTGGCTTCTAGAAGTCATAAATTTAATTACTTGCTCTTGTTGTAATCCTTATGACATGTATAGTTACGATACATAACTTGCATATGCGTAAGTAAATTCAGTAATTGTAAACTGAAATAAATCAATTTAAAGTCACTTTAAATTGATCAATTTCATTTGATTTAAATAATTTAAAAATCACTGCATTTACTTTCACATATAAAACTGACGTATCGTAACAAATAATTATTTGTCACGAGGATTACAATTAATTGTATGACCTCTAGATTCCAAAAACAAGTTGTCACAGAAAATGTATAAAGTTAAAAATGTAAATTTATAAAAATTATATAAATCACGTATTCAAATATAAATGAATATTTATATACATCATATACGCTAATACATTAGCGGGGTTTCTCTTAAGAAAAGTGAAAATTTGATGCACAGTGAAACTAGTTAAAATTCCGGTAATTGTTTGTTCCAAAACCCAGGATAATAATGTTTAAAAAATCATATTTCACAAAGTTAACTGAAGTGAGGAAAACGATGGTGTGTTTGAATTGTTCTTAGAACTCTTAGTTTCTTATTAAACAACCTTCAAACTCCAGTACACTCATAAATTCTGCGTCAGTGGAAAAAATTGTGTTTTTAAACAAAGTTCCTAAACTTATGGATATGGTTCCTTGGTTCGAGATAAGTAAAACGTCCCTATTAATATGGACTCGAAATCCCTCGTTGTCATTTTGTATTTTTCATTTTATAAACGATCCATCCAAAAAATGGTTGACCAATAAATATTATTTTTATAATGGTAGCCATTTAAACATTTCGATAAATGATAAATCCAAAAACAGAAGTTTCTTAGTGTTATTACCATTTTCATGTTTTATTGAATTAAAAATAAACTTCAAAGTAGAAGCTTAAAATAATCCTTCCATTCCAGGATTCGATTGGACTTAAAAAGGAATATCTTAACTACGAAGCTGTAATTGTATTTATTAAATTTAAAATGTTGTTTTAATTTTGTAATTTTATTATTAAAATTAATAAGAGGGGATTTTGAGTTCCCTCAGACAACTGTTTTGACTAAACTCTGTCAGAACAGGAAGGAGGGTCAATAAGGATTATTTCAAAAAGGACAATTCGCAGCCTCTGGGAAGTCTACATGAAAATAATTCTAATAGAACAATTAGACTTACATGTATTTTGTACATCTCTGTGAGTATAAACATAAAATTATTGGTTTTACTAAATTTAAAATGAGGTTATTTGAAAATTTCATTTAAAGGATGGAGAACTAAATGTATGCGATTGAAGATGATATGATGACTTTTGGGGGGGAAATTGGGGGGTTATTTTTTTATGGCACTGTACGAATATTTATTTTTTTTTCTGTTCCCAGCCTTAGCAAACAGCTGATCATCATTTTCAACTCAACTATTGTGTTGAAGACGACAAATCCTGAAAAGTTTTGAATTAAAATCGATAATGAATAATTACAGTAAAATATACAAAAATAAATTTTACTCTTGCAAAGTTAATACATAGTTAATAAGACATCTTTGGACCTCTTATTAATATAATTACTTATGTATTTACATGGAACACAACAAATTACCTTATAATACAGTGTCATTCTATTTCAAGGTTACATTGCAATTTACTATTGTTGGTTATATTTAGATCAGCTGATTAAATACGTTAGGCTGGGCTTTCTCACTACATACCCCATATTATATAAACCCAGTCTCGGAAGGGAGATAGAGTAAATATACCAATTGTTTAAGATAGTACTTGAGATAATTAAGTGACGATAATCAATAGTTTAAATATTTTATTAGCTAAATATTAGTATAGTTTAAGTTTATAAATTGACGGCAGTTCAAAAAGTCATCAATATTATTCATCTATTTTTCAATTATTTTGTTGGTTACTGTCGATATTTTTATTTATGTGCGTTCTTATTTTACGTTATAAAACTGTGACCACTGAGAATAAAAAATAATTCTAAAAAATTACCAAATCTAAAAAAAATAAAGGAAATAGGACAGTAGGTTAAGTCTTTACTAAATTTACGTTGAGGTTATGTAGACATTTCATATGAAGGATGATGGCTGTGATTTGAAGATGTTTATGAAAAAATCCCATTAATTTTGAAAATACGCCATCCAACCACGTACGTGTCTTTGTAAGAGTGGGGGGGAAGGTGACTGATATACAGCAAATAATGGAATTTTCTTAAGTATGTACTCTTTTATTGTATATTACAAAAATTGCATTCCCAAGGAAGATCTTCATTCAGTATAAAGCGTAATAAAATGAAAATACAAGCTGAAAAAAAAAATAGAAACGCTCTCACAACTTTTGTATGGCTTAACATGTAAAAGTTAAATCTTGTACATCATCATGGTTACAAAGAACATACTTTTTGACGCCATTAGTGACATTTCACTTTTTTTATGTGGGATGGCCAACGAGGAGTTGAACGAAAATCGTCAACGTAAGCCTATGTCTAGTTTGGTATCAAATGAAAAGTATATTCAAGAGAAATTAATTGCCACAAACAGGACTTCAAAAGGTTTATCTTTTCCAGAGTAGCGGTCATTTGAATTTCAAAGTTTTAATAATTTGAACAATATTATTTCTCCAATATGTAACAGTTTCAAGTAAATTATTCTGATCAAAAATAATTTTCTGTGGAACACAATCATTCATAAAAATTAAATTATCTATGGGAAAATTTGCGTTTTGTGAAAGCGTTTGCATATTTTGTTCCATCTGTATATTCAATTTCAATGGAAATTGATAGTATTCCTTCCCGACTTTATACCTAGTAAGGCATGGTTTTTATTTTTTTTATTTTCATAACTACGTTTCCATAATATAGAGGAATACGTTACATACAAGGGTAGTCTCTACAGCAAACTATTTGTTCCACTCACTATGTAACCACAATGAAGGTGACCTTTAAGTGTTAACATTTATTTTCATTGTTAGTTAAAGTACCGTACCCTTTTATTCCAATCAATTAAACAATATATGCTCTTAATGCTATTAGATTAAAAATTTATCATGCAATTACTTAATTTGTGATATTCATGATTAATAAATATTTAATGATTCGAAATTATAATCAGTTTTATCGATGGTTAATATGTATGAAAAAGATTAACGCTGATCATTCTTATTTTGTTAAGGAGAGGCTAATCTTTTTGTAAACCATGTTCTGCCCTTCCCCATAGACTATTAATCTGTGCGAGGAACTTATTCAGACAGAGTGAGGGGGGAAACCAGTACAGTACAAGGTGAACGCTATTGATAAAAAGACTCAGGAAAGGACAGGATCAGAACCTACGCTATCTCTAGCTCAGGATCCAAATCCTGACGCCTTATACCGCTCGGACACCGGCTATCCAAAACTTTGAAAAGGATCAGGAATCGACCATCATTTTATTGTATTAGGCTTTTCCAATCATGTTTTCAACCAGGTACAAAATGGTGAACTACAAATGATACATCATTAACAAATGCGAGGGATGGTGTACTAACATTGGTTAGGAGGAATAAACAAAAACAGTCAATTGTAATATCTTATCGGACAGAACATAATAAATACTAGGGGACATCCCTGCACGCTCAGCGTGTCGACATTCGTAACTGCATTAATAGCAGGACGACTGTTAAAAACAACAGGAAAAATATTTAGCATTATTTTTGTTTATAACTGTTTTTATTAGGTGAAAAAAATATAATTTTTTCAAACAGTAAGCGTCCAGCATGTTGGCGATTGTAGGGGTTTCAGCACCAGAGAGAAATCGTTCCGCCGCTGAGCTGCTTTACTTCACGAGCGTGACTAACATCCGCCATCAAGTGACTAACTCCCACAACAATTTTTAGCTGTAATAAAGTATACAGGTCTGTTTAATTGCTATTTACGTTGTACATGATTATTAATTGTGTTATTATTGTTATTTGAATACTATATAATGACTTAATGTAAACATTTAAAACCACCCAATTGTTACTGTTGTTAATGATATAATGGGTGGGACTTAACACAGTGGGGACGAGTAGTTCTCTCTTTCACTTCCACCACTCAATCTAATTTTAACGCACAAATACATTCAGTAGGTCACTTTCTAAGCGTCCTTACTAAAAATACGCAATGTTAACACCAACTTAACCATTATAAACAGCTGCTCAATGTATTGAATAACTCTGTACTGATAGAAAAACATGGGACTTTTTTGGCCGGGTGGGGTGGAGCCCTGGTATTTTATTATTATTTTTTTAATTTCTAGGACATTTTCACCACCATGCTTGGCACTCAATCTTTAAAATAAATATAATCAATCTATCGTATCTCCCTACTAACTCGAGAAATTCATACGGTGATACTGACCCTCTCACCCCTAATTGGATACACGTGGATTTTATTTCTCGTGCTACGTAGGTGCTATAGTCAAGGACGTCACGATTGACGCGTAGTTTTATAGAGATAAGTCCAAATTAACTATACCACGGAGACAACACAAGCACGTTATCTAAGTGAGCACTAGTTACGTGTTGTAAAAGGGTTGGTTTCAAAGCCGATCTTAAATAAGTATTGATAGATATTGATAATAATTACTGAGTGTGACAATCACTCTGACTCATTACACGCGTCCAGAAATAAATACTATAACTGTGTACATTAAAAAATTAAAATTCAGTATAAGGGACGTTTTCTTTGTAAAATGTATTCCCAAACGTTTTGAACATTTTGTGTGTGTGACTCTCTTCATTTCAAGGTGAAAACAACCTATAAAATAACAGAGAAGCTCAATTAAACTTGTCTGCCACATTTGATACAAAACTTCTGACTCGAGATCATAATAAAAATTGGAGAAAAATATAATTATCATAACCAGATTAAAACATAAACATAGGTAAAACCTAAAAGCACCTCCACCGCACGAACAATCGAAAGTGTCTGTTTGGTAAATTTTGGTCTGTTTTATTACCACTATACGTGTGTGGGGTTTGGGGGGGGGGCTATTACCACTGTACGTGTGTGGGTGGTAGTGAAAAACACTGAGTGAAAAATCTATACCCACAAGCGATGCGGATGATGAGGTGGTATGGCTCAATATCAGATATTGATATTTTCAATGGCACCGTCCAATGTTTTGAGGAGGATGCGTAGTTAAGTTATTTATCGTAATTCTGTTGTGATTTAAATTATTTATCATATTAATTTTCTATCTATTTCTTTGTATATATTATTACGTTTTATACAAATGATCTTGTTGAAGTCATGAATTTGTTAAATGGTTGGTTTAATCTAATTTTGGTCTGGATTGACTTATGTAAATTATCAATTTTTTATGTTTGCTGTTGTATGATTTAGTTTGTATGATTAAATTAATTCTGTTACAGATGCTAATTTGTTTAAGACCCAGAATGGACACGTTTATTTAGTTTACCTGTAATGCTAGCTCTGCATTGATATCACTGTATGACACACTGCTATCACTGTATGACACACTGTTATCACCGTCATTTACTTTATGTACTTGCAATGAAGCAAGGAAATAAGTAAACAATACTAATAATTATTGTTTGAATTTATTTTTCGTTTTACTACATTAGAAACAATAACCCAACTAAATACTTATAGATAGAAATATTTAATAGAAAATAAATATACTAATTTATATATATCACGGTCTGATTTATATTTTTAAATACAGTATACGTCATCGTTTACGCTACATATTTCTGTTATCAACATCTAAGAATTAGATAATTTCTGTCACTACACAGATAATTTAGACTACACAGATAATTTAGGCTAATTTTACTCTAATGATGTCTCTATAGCCGTCACAGGTATATTAGACTACGTATTTGAGTTGACATTGAAATTGGAAACAGCAGTACTATATAGTGGACACTACTAGGGAAGTCTGAGGTGTCCATGTTGGGTGGTAGTCAAGGTTCAGAAGTTGTGTAGGGAGGACACATCAGTTCTTCCCTAATCAGACCAACACTATGTGGTTCGGTTTCCTCGTAACGCTGTAGGCCCCATTGTTGCCCTGGCTATTGAGCTAAGTCAAACTCAGATAGTAACAATGACTATACTCGTTCATCTACACTCATCCACTCCTCATATTCGCCCATATCTCTACGATCGGCGTCTTAGAAATGAATAATGAATTAAAGATCTTCCGGCGTAGAGGCTCAGTGGCTAAAGCTTCAGATTCCGGAGGGTTTTTCCAAGTTTCGAATCCCGAACTAAGCTATCGGTCTGTACGTCACTCGTTGAATAAGGTTCACGCACAGCCCGCAGCCCTATGGAACTAGTGAATGAAGTTAAAAAAAATGCAAGTAAATTATACAGTGCAAAGTAATTGTGTCTTAGTGTAAAAATCTTGATTTCCGTCACAGAGAATGTTATACATTAAGAACAATGTTACAACCATTTAACACATGCTCCTCGAACTGAATGAAGACTATCTAACCGCCAAGAAAGGAGCAATGGTTTCATAGTTTCAGCACATGCCCAATCATTTGAAAATACCGACTTATATTTTCTACAGTTACATTTTCCCACATGTTTGTGAATACTATACTTACCATGTAAAGGAATATTTGTGCCTGTAATTTGGTTAGTTAGTGAGGTCTGCCAACACAGCTGGTTTAAACTGCATTACATTTACATGGACTACACTAGCGCTCCACAACTAAAAATTATCATGGAATCACCCCTTCTCCTAAATAAAATTGTAAACAATTTGTAGCTTATGCTACTTATATTATCTAATATAGACTAATCCAGACAAATTTTAATTTAAAATTCACAACTCTCTGAACGTGTTAAAGATTAGACCCCCGCCATATTTGACACTGGAACATTCAAGTAATGGAGACTTGTTATACAACGAAATTAATTACTTTTAATTAACTATGAAAATTAGGCAAATTTATCGTATAACATTATAGTTAATGTTTTAAATAACTCAGCTAAAACTAACTTATCAATCTAAAAAGAATAATATTTTTTACGCTTAATCAAGGACAAAGCTTTGATTATTAGGTTCCTCAAAATGTGAATCATGAGTTAAAAATATATTAATGATCACACAGCCTAAGTGTAACATACTATCCATATGTTTTTAAGTGTAACAAACTGGTAATTTTAATTTTTTTGTTTTTTAGTGTTTGATATGGGGGAAGGTTTGTGCACATTCTTTGGAACCATTTATTATTCATAGAATAGTTGTTGACTTTTATTTTTTATATAAAAAATTAATGTATATGAATTAATTTGTTTATGTTAGTATATATGCATATAGGCTATATTTAATTTTATTAAACTCTCTAGACATAACAGAAATTATACACAGTTTGGGGGCAAATCCTATAAAATATAAATTTTAATATTGCTTTCAATAATATTCATCATTTGGTTCAATCATGGAATAGTATTTGACTTTAGGGGTTTAAATTGAAAAAAACAAAACATATTTTTTGCGTTAGTATTTTTTTAAAATTTATTTTATGTATTTTAAGACAGATAAACTGTCTGGTTTAAATAGACAATTTCCTGAGTAGATTTCAAGGCCTTATTTTTTAAGATATGTTATGATTTTAAATTTTGAATTGAAAGACCGAACTATTTTTAACGAGCTTCTGCCGTATCAATACATATATAAATACATGTAGCACATCTAGGGGGTTGAACTTATTTTAAATTTTTAAAATTAGATGGTAAATTAAATGTATATTTAAAATTTTTTTTAATATTTAAATATTTATTTTTACAGAAACAAGAGGAATCTGAAAAATCTTTCTGTATAAAACCCTAATCAATTTCAACAAACTTTGCAAACAGTGTTTATGTTAATTGATAATTTAAAAAATCAAGTGTAAAATTAACAGAATTTTTAATATTACAGATTTGTTAACATTGTGAAAATAAGAATGTTGTAATCGTTAAGTTTCCCGATAGAACCTATCCACTGGGTAGGTTGGTGGCGAAACGTGAGTAGGAGGTGTGAGCCGGTCAATTAGGGGTGTGTGTGGGGGGCAACGGCCAGATAAGGCCCGGACAGCCGATCGAAGGGTGAACGGCCGCGGCCTCCCTGCCGCTCATTGTTGTTATTGTTGCCAGTCATTTACCCCTCCACCTTCTTTTAAAAGACCGCTAATTGTGGTACCGGTATGTGTATTAATAATTTGTTTTTAAATTTATAAATCAGAATCAGAAAATAATTTAATTTCAATTAGTTACATATTGTTCATACAGAACACATTGTTTATGTAAGAAATTTAACTCTCACAAAGGCGATATCTAAAATGTCAAGGCACAAGATAGACGTAACATCTGTAACAACAAAAGTAATAAATTAGAATATGTTTGATTCAATTCAAATTTTAAAAATTTTACTGAATATTTATGTGATGTTTTATTATTGTTGTCATGGGAACTTGCGTTTGAATATTACTATTCCAAATGCGAAACTAAAAATTGATCAAACTTTACAAATTACCAAAGTATCAACCCCTGTTCCTAATAAAATTTTAAAAAATGGTTGTTTATTGCATTTTTAATATCTACGAGAACTCCAGACAAATATATTTTCTTAAACGTATTATTATGTTTAGCTAGCTTATTATTCAGCTTTAACCATCTTCTTACACCAACACGGTGTTCGCTCAATGGTTGCCATCGACTCGACTTGGACACTAATAGAGAATTCTGGGGTGTCCGTGTTGGGTGGTAGTCAAGGTGTATGGAAGAAAACTTAGTTTCATGCTTGTCAGTTAGCTGAAAATTAGACCAAACCTACGTGGTTCGGATTCCACATAAAGCAGTAGTAGGTCCCTTAGTTACCCGAACTGTTTGGCTATTAATAAATTGTTCTTTCTTAGGAAAATCAGCCTTAGTTAGTAACAATGACTACATTCGTTCATATACACTCATTCGCGCCTCATATCTACGACCGGCGTCTTACTAATGAATAATAAGAAGTAATGGATGGTACTAATAACAGGTACATCATTTACCTTAATATAATCATATATATCTATCTTTATTTTGTTAGTTGGATTCTCATACACCACTAAAATAAAATCTGCCATCCTTTATTCGTGGCTGCCTCAGGAGTCAGGGCTGCCGTGTCAGAGGTCTTTGACCCTCCCTCACACCCCAACGTGTGTGCCAATATAGGAAACTCCCACAACCTAGTTATGAATTATCTTTAAACAACGAAAAATCTGAAGATTACTATACCACTTGTGTTGTTTTTAGCCAGTTGAAAATAAATATTTACAACCAGTGTAACAGAGAATAATATATTGAAAGTTTTTTATTTTACATAGATTTTTTAGTCGACGTTTTTTTTTTTTTTTTTGTCTTTTTATGGATAATATCCTACAAGTGAAATGTACACCAGTTACTCCCGACGTAGTAAGCTTAAGTTTTTTTCCATCCGTTTGGTTTTAACAACGATGGCCATGAATTATTTAGAAACCAAAGTTGGAACTAATTTTAAATGGTACAATTTTTAAGTTGTAGATACAAAACAAAATTGTTTAAAATGATAGATTTAAGAACGTCCTATTAAATGAAGCACATAAAAATAATTTCGTAAATAATTGTACCTACTGTCGACACATAAACTATTTGTATAACTATATATATAAACTCGAATTTGAAAGCTGTTTACTAAGAAATCAAGTTTACGATGAAACTCCAATAAAATTATTTTTCCTCATTTAATTGTACGATATGAAATATGCATTAAAAAAAGTATTGTTAGTTTCAATATTTTTTACCCTAATAGGAACAAAAAAAGTACCGGAATTTTGACTAGTTTTCACTGCGCATCAACTTTACATTTTTATTTCTCAGCAATTTGTATTCTAGTACGTGGTTGATGTTTTATACGAGTTTCATAAATGTCAAAAATATTCTAGTTTTTATCAATAATTCTTATTAAAAAAAACTAGAATATCTAGTGAAAAAATAGTTCTTATCAATATCCTGAAACAACGTTTCCTTCGCTTCTAGTGGTCGTAAAATTGATTACTTGGTCTTGTTGTAATCCTTCTGTAGTTGCGATACATTACTTTTAGATGCACAAGTAAATGATGTCATTTTAAATTGAACTTTGTGTCTCAATATGGACATTGAAATGAATTTAAAGTTTAAAATGAGCAATTTAAATTGTTCTTAATCAATCCAAAATCACCGACGTGACCAAGTAATTACTTTACGACCACTTGATGGTCGCAAAGGAAACGTTGTTTCAGGACATCAATATGAACTTTTTTCTTGAAAAGTTAAAATTCTGAAATTTATAAAAACTATATGCAACATTCCTGTTAACAACATATTCACATATAAAATCGGCAGTTAACGGTTTCTGTTGTAATAAAATTGTAAAGTTGATGCGCAGTGAAAACTAGTTAAAATTCCGGTACTTCTTGTTTCAAATTGGATAACAATTATTTAAATTAATGATAAAGTTTGAACATTCATTTTTCAAAATTAAACGAGGAAGAATATTGTGACTGCATTATTCATTGGTCCCTATGAATAATAGTTTCTAAGTAAACAACCTTCAAATTGGGGTACAAATAATTTCTGCCCGTCAGAATTTATTATTTTTATCATGGTGCTAATTTTATGTTATGTTGAATTTTTTGTGATTTGTAACCAAAATACATAAGTAAATACCTACTCAATCCAATTAATCACTATAAAAATTCAATAAACTAAATAAGTATTTACTTTTGAGGAATTATTGCGTCAAAAAATGTTGTAAAAATTTTAAATCAACGTAACAAATCAGTATCAAAGATAAATTAGTTAGTTATACGTTATTTATTGATAAGTTTATGAAACTTAACAGGGCCAGATATTTTAGTTTTTTTTTTTGTTTTTTTTAATAAAAAATAAAAAGTTATTAACATTAAATTCTGTTTGAAAAATGATATTATTATAATTTACTATAATATAAATACAATACAAATCGTTATACAAATATGGGGAAACTACACTTACCACGACCTGTATATCCAGCGTTTATGCGTATGTATGATTTAAACAATTAATTAAAGTATTAAAACGTGTTATATAATTGTAATGAAATTTACTTAATTTTATACCGTGATGAATTATGAGACTTTATATTTCTTGCATTTTATGAATGCAAGAAATATAAAGGTTCTGGTAAGTATGAAATGTTATTGGGTGTTGTATGTTTTGATGGACTACAGTATGTACCTAGGCGAAGGTGTCGCCTCGAGGTTACATGGCCGTAAAAGTCATAGTTCAATTACAAGGTGCACAGACAGAGCCTTCGTGTCCAGGAGTGCACTAGACTACAAATGAAACTAGGAGAATATCTTCCCCCCCCCACCAACTCAAATTATTTTGTATAGAAATATACAGGAAGTTTCTTTGAAAACGCAACCCTATTTACAAGTACAGACAATGAAGGTTTAAGATAATTACAAGTTCATAGGTTGGTTAATGAAGAAGAGGGACCAAGGCTACCAACCTATGAACTTGTAATTATCTTAAACCTTCATTTTCTGTACTTGTAAATAGGGTTGTGTTTTCAAAGAAACTTCCTGTATATTTCCATACAAAATAATTTGAGTTGGTGGGGGGGGGGAAGATATTCTCCTAGTTTCATTTGTAGTCTAGTGCACTCCTGGACACGAAGGCTCTGTCTGTGCACCTTGTAATTGAACTATGACTTTACAATGTAACAATGTAACAATGTAAATCAGCTGATAGGCAATGGTCAAAGATCAAAGAGTGTTTATTGTGGAGGAAAATTTTAAAACAAAATCGTTTGTTTTATACGAAGATTTTCGAACAACAATGTCATTAAAATTATGTAAATAGTAGTAATAAATGTTAATAATAATAAAATGTGCTATAGATATAAGTTTTGTTTGTCATTTTTATTTCAAAACATGTGATGCGTTTTAAAAGAATCACCCTGTATTAATGGTAAGTAATGAAATATCAGTAACTATGCTCGTTCAAAACTGATTAAAAAGTAGTGAAATGTGATTTTTTAAATTTTTATTAAAAATCAATCATAATTTCATAAATATTTACTAATTTTAAATATAAAACCTGCGT
The DNA here is from genome assembly GCA_035578905.1 of Stictocephala bisonia. Lineage (NCBI taxonomy): Eukaryota > Metazoa > Arthropoda > Insecta > Hemiptera > Membracidae > Stictocephala > Stictocephala bisonia. The sequence continues at coordinate 959,174 of JAQJVL010000058.1, read as the reverse complement.
ATGAATAGTTTTATATTATTTTTAGGTTTAGTTAATAAAAATGATAAAGTTTCGAATTCATTTCAAAACTACTTGTTTTACAACAAAATTATAAAAAATAATTTTAAATGTTTGAAATAAATTCTTGTTTATCCAATGAATTTCTATGATCAACTATCATGAAAATTCAATTTTCATATTTATTATTCAGTTATTCATTTTTTAGACTTGAGATGCCGACATAGCCGTATTTTAAGGCAAACAGGAACCATTACTTTAGTGTATGAGGGTTATGGATGACCTGTGTATAGTCTTGTTACGAACTGAGTTTGAATTAGCTCAGAAAGACCCAATTAGATTTATTAGTAGCCCAATGTTCAGGGATTCTAAAGAACCTACAGCTTTACGTGGAATCCAAACCACATAATATTGGTCTGATTTTCAGCTAATTGACAGGTTAGGTATTCAGTTTTCTTCCATACACAACATCCGGACCATGACTACTACCCACCATGGACACCACAGACTTCTTTAAGAGAGTCCAAACCGATGGCAACCATTGAGCGCCATGTCGGTATTAAGAGGACCAAGCAAAGAACCTATTTGCCCCCAAGTAGCTGGTTACAGCACTGCGCCACCAGTGCCAACAATGTGTTGAGTACCAACGATTATATGCTCACACATCCATGAGTTAAAAAGTCCATCCATACTATGTATGGATACATAAAATCGCCGAAAGAAGCTTTTACTTTAAAGTTTATTCTTGTTTGGTCCAATGTTTGTATTTTCTCATTAAATATATTATCCTCTTTCACTTTCATTTTGAAAGGTCAAGAAGCAAATTGAATTTGCATTTACATTGTAAATATATGTACACAGAGTGTAAAAAATATGGGAACGATTTCACAAATGTTGTATGACTTCACTTGTAAAAGTGAAATCTTGAACATGATCTTGGTTACAAAGAACATACTTTTTGACGCCATTAGAAATATTTCATATTTTTAGAGGGACGGCCCACGAGGAGTTAAACGAAAATCTTCAACGCAAACCTAGGTCGAGTTTGGTATCAAATTAAAGGTCTATTTAAGATAAATTAATTGCCACAAACCGGACTTCGAAAGGTTTATCCTTTCCAGAGTAACAGTCATTTGAATTTAAAAGTAATTAACTTTGAGCAATATTATTTTCCCGCTATTTAACGGTTTTAAGTAAATTATTCTTATCAAGAATTATACTTTATGGAACACAATCATTAAAAAAAATTAAATTGTAAAATTATGTATGGAAAAAATAACGTTGTTGTGAAAGTGTTTCCATATTTTTTCCACCCTGTTTTAAATCACACTGAAAATCTAAAAAAAATCGAGTGTACTTGTTTCTTAGTGTCCAACCACAAAGCTTGCTTCAGGTTACACAACAATTCAACACCTGCTTCCTCATTTGAATGAACTTCGAAGAATGAAGTTTGCATTTACTGTGTGAACTTTATAAAGTGATGAATTATACAGTTAGTTACATCACAAAGTGCAAACTAGATGTCTTTACAATTTACGACAGCTCATAGAGTAACCTATTCTTCTTTTTACATAAACCTATAATACAAAGAAATGAACAATAATACTGCAGATCAAAAGTTTGGATACAAATACAAAACTTCTTTTAGCACATGAGCTGATAAGAACAGCCTTTGTTGTTTAAATGTGTTATTGTTATTCCTTGCGTAATCTGTGTACAATTGGCAATTTAGAATTGAAAGTGCCGTTGTAGCCGTTGGTGCTGTACTGTAATTTCATGTGTCGGTATTTGCGGTCCCGACATTTAGAAAGGGCCGCGGAGTCGCACTTTCACTGAGTGAAAGTGTGGATTCGCCGGGACCCAGCTCTGTCGTACCTGGCAGACGTAATCCCAGGCGATTGAGACGTGGGGACTTTACAATAAAACCGAACGGCACTTGATGTACGACTAACAGCTGATGGATCAGCCAATCAGTCATACCAACCATGTCAAATGAAAACACATAATTGTTGTTGAGAGCACTGAAAATAGTGAAATTGGGTACATTGGTAAAACAATTAACCCCAATCGAGCAGGGGGAAGGGGGCGTGAAGGCAAGTCAATGGGGCCGCGAGACCAGGTAGAGATACTTAACTATGCTATTATACCAGTGAAAATGCAAGCTCATCCATCTCACTTACAGACTATCTTCTGTTTCTCTTACCATTACTTCTTTACAAAGTAAATTAAAACTTTAAATGTTAAATCATGTTTTTTGTAAAAGTAGAAATGAAACGTTTTGTTTTCACTGTAATAGTTATTTTTTCTTATGCCGAAATATTCCATACAGTTTACTATGTAAGGGGGGTGAGGTACAACAAAGTTTGGTAACCCCTCAGATAGAATAACAACGAAACAGTTGTATTGTTTAGGCCCATCAATCTACCCTACGTCCACAGAACTACATCTTAAACATAGGAAATTGCAGAACTGTTATTATTTAAGGATTTAAGGCTTGCACAATACCAATTGGTATAATTAATGTAACGTAGGGTTAATTAGCAGTAGGGTAATTAATGTAACGTAGGGTTAATTATCAGTAGGGTAATTAATGTAACGTATGGTTAATTAGCAGTACAATAGAACGTATGGTTAATTAGCAGTAAAATGTAACGTATGGTTAATTATCAGTAGGGTAATTAATGTAACGTATGGTTAATTAGCAGTAGGGTAATTAATGTAACGTTGGGTTAATTATCAGTAGGGTAATTAATGTAACGTAGTGTTAATTATCAGTAGGGTAATTAATGTAACGTATTGTTAATTAGCAGTAGGGTAATTAATGTAACGTATGGTTAATTAGCAGTAGGGTAATTAATGTAACGTTGGGTTAATTAGCAGTAGGGTAATTAATGTAACGTAGGGTTAATTATCAGTAGGGTAATTAATGTAACGTAGGGTTAATTATCAGTAGGGTAATTAATGTAACGTAGGGTTAATTATCAGTAGGGTAATTAATGTAACGTAGGGTTAATTATCAGTAGGGTAATTAATGTAACGTAGGGTTAACTAGCGGTAGGGTAATTAATGTAACGTAGGGTTAATTATCAGTAGGGTAATTAATGTAACGTAGGGTTAACTAGCGGTAGGGTAATTAATCTAATTGGCCAGTAGCATAGTTGGTTATTGTCACAGAGAAGAAAGAAATGTATGTCAGATCCAATAGTGTGCTAAGTAGTCATTTCTCCAGTTTGTCGTGGGGATGACAAGTCCAGCCAAGGGGTCAGTAGTCTCTCCCTTATTTCCCCTAAATCCTCAAGGATAAACGTAGTAATTACTACTAAAAAAGTATAAATATGTACATTATTTGTGATCAGTTTATAACTGCCACTTAAGCGTTCGCTGCGGCCATGAGAAAGTGACCTCTGTTTCTTCTTTCTCTGTAATATAGTCCAACTTCATGAGCTAATGTTTCCCAGTCGAATCCCAATCAAAGTAAAATACAACATTTCACAGAAATCGAAAACAAATTTTGTAAGGGATCAGCTTGTAACCACTGGCTGTCATTTTTTTATTGAGCTATTAGTTAAGGGAATGTGAATTAAGGTATTAAGGCGTTAATAACTAACATAGGCTACATTCCCTTACACATACTAATTTGAAAACCATACCTCCATCTTGTTTAAGTCGTCTTAAGAATAAATAAAGTAACAAATAAATATAATTAAACATCTTAAAATATTTAAAAGGTACCTAATAATAGTTTTAAATTGTATTTATTTTTGTAATTGTAAAACCAAATTTTTTTAATTCGAACGTTGACACCCGTATATTTATGTTCACATAAAGTCAATTTATGACTGCAATATAAAGTTGATGATATACTTTAAAAAACCCTTAAAGCAGCAATAGCTTACTCTCCAGTAAAAGCTTAAGGGAACAAAATTTAAGGAACCAAAAATTGTTCCTATAAAAGATCTACAATAGTAGTGTTATCTTTGTACAATATGATATTGTCTTAATATTACAAACTTAAAGTCGTAATATAAAATGTAATATTATGATATCTTTGTATGCAAAATTGTTCATAAAATAAAAAGCTCATTAAGCATGAAATTTTAAACGAGTTTTTCCATAATCTGAACAAAATGATGAGAAGTATGACTTTATCTCCTTAGTGATTGTTATGTGAGATTTAAATATTTGTAGTCTTCAACATTTTACATGCTATGATGACAGTTTTAATTGTTAATGACTTTTAGTCGTCAAAATTTGCTATGGCATAATCGTAAATCTATTTGTAATGACGTAATAGTCCATTTATATTTTACGACGTAATTGTAAATATATCTGTAATAACATAATCATCAATTTATTTGCTATGACAGAATCGTAAATCTTTCTGTAAAAGCGTAGTTGTTAATTTATCTGTTATGACACTAACATAAATTTATCAGTTTTCATTATTGGCAATAATTTTCACTTGTAGTAATTAATCGATTTAAGTACTAGAGTTTATGCATTTTAAAAATTCTAGTTTTTAATAAAGCCTATTTGCTTACAAGGTAACAATTTGTGATTCTTGACAACCTATAGGTTGTTAGAATCACCCCTGATTTCAAAGCAGAGGTCGCGAGTACGAACCGGGAAGTCCTGAGTATAAATATTCTAGATGGGCTTGGAACTCCCCATACGTTAAAATGAAAAAAAAAAAAAAAAAAAAAAACAATACTACTGGTGATAGGTGAAAAAATCTTTAAGTAGTTTTAAAATATCTAGTGAAAATTAACAGCAGTGAAAACATCAACTAATAATTTTAGAATGAATAGAATTTATGTCCTTCTTATTTATTGTAGACAAAATTTACCTTGAGTTGTATTTAAAAGTAATGATAGGATTTTAATATATTGTACGCATTTCTCTCTCTACATATATCAAACTTCCTTACGTTTGTGTACACAAAACTCGAAAAGTAGTGATTGGATTGAGCTTGAATATTTACACAAAATTGCATTTATATACAAGAGTCTTTTTATATTTGGTGACTACAATTGTGATCGCGAACATAAATATTTCAGGCATTTTCCGATCTTCTTACATTTCACAAATTAAAATAATAAATGTCAATGCTGAAAAAGTGTTACTGAAACCAGCTGATGTATGTGCGTCTATAACAGCTGTGACCAGATGATTGTTTATTTATGACAACAGCTGTAAGTTACTGTATCTCTATATATATAAAAGGCAAAGCCCTCACTCATAACTAATTACCCCACTTCCCGTCATCCTACAGAGCTGAAACTTGCCACAAATGTTTGTTATAGGCTAAATAGGAAAACTAAAGTATTTTCATCTTGATAAAATACTCCTAAGGGGTAGAAACCGTCCCTAAAAGGTTGTTCCATAAGGATTACATTGGATTGATTTTAGTAAATTAATAACAACTGTTTTGTAAATAAATACACATTTTTATTTTGCATGTTTGACATTGTACTATTGATTCCACACAACAAAGCTGCCCTGTGATTGTTGCATTTTTAACATTATACTATGCGTTTAATCTTCAACGGTTAAACAAAAACAAATGAAATGGACAAGTTTGAAATGTGCGAAGTACAGTAATGCTATTGGTTGCTATAAATATATAGCGACGCAAGTAATGTGAGTAAGATGTTGTAAATACATTTTATATTGTGATTTTACGTTATAGAATTAATCTATTTATTTGCAGTCAAGTCACACGCCGCCGAGGTGTATCGAGCGCAGCGAGCGTCGAAGTTGGCACTCGAAGCGTGCAGGGGTGTCCCCTAGTTTCATATAAAATCATGTAAACAGCCAATTTGTTGGAATAATCAATGTAAATATTGACGACTTCTACTTTACATCAGACCAGACAACAGCAGAGCGTGGCCGGATTTATTTAGTAAAGTTATAACAAATTATTAAAAAACTTTTAATTTTATCCACTAAAACATTTCATACTATAACTGCTTCAAATTTCGATTACTCTATGACTGGCCGTGAACCCCTCCACCGAGGACAATGCATTAGTCATAAAGTGACGTCTTGGCCGACCTTTGGGATCTCAACACAATTAATTGTTAAACGATTTGTCTCCCACAAAACAGACAGTAATTAGCATGGAATTACATTCATGTTGTATTTGCTTAATAATAGCACCTCCAGTGTTAAATGTACAATTGTTGTCATTTTATGGCTATCACAACAATAAGACATTCTGATTTTTTTTCTTTTTATAAATGGTTTAACTATGCAGTACGTTAGAATGGTTCAGTTTGTGGCTCCTCTCCCGTTTATTTCTACACATTTCTGTATCTGATTATTTTCTTGTGTTCGGATCTTGAAAAAGCAAATCTTTGGTCCACCTTAAATATGTAAAAAGAAAAATAAACATTTCCCCAAGTAATGAACCAATTTTCCCACGTAATTAGCCAATTTCGTGTTTTGAAGAGAGGCGCTTTTGTATTATAATTTTCCAAAACTAAGGCATATTTTAATTTTAAATATGAATAACATAGTTAAATTAATTATTACGGATTAAATTACCTTAGCTAATTTTAATACAGATAGACCCACAACAAATCTTTAAACGTTTTTATAGTTTCAATGATTGTTGTATCCTCTGTACAGAACATTATTATTTTAAATACCTAAAGACAAATTTTAGGTGCATGTTTATGACACCGACTAGTTTTCCGAGTACATACAATATCGTACTGACACACCTGCTTACACATACACATACAGTGGTACTGATCCACCCGTCCACCCATACACAAACCGTGGTACTGTGCCACCCACCCACACATACACAAACCATGGTACTGACCCACCCACCCATACACAAACCGTGGAACTTTTTGTAATTGTTTATACTAGTGTCATTAATCAGCTGTTGGAATAAATTTATGCCAAACTTATTTTTGATTACAGAACTTAGGTATTCTTCTATATTTAAACCCTAAAAACACCCCCCAAACTGCTAAAAACAATACTTCTAGGACGTTAAAATAGCAAAAATTTTATTTTGCAAAAATAATGAATGTGTTCCCACCCGCCCGCCCATACACATACAATGGCATTGACCCACACGCCCGCCCATACAAATACAGTGGCACTGACCCACCCGCCCGCCCATACACATACAGTGGCATTGATACCATTGTACTTGTGTGGGTGGGCGGGTTGGTCAATGCCATTGTACGTGTATGGGCTGGCGGGTGGGTCAATGCCATTGTACATGTATGGGCGGGCGGGTGGGTCAATACCACTGTATGGGTGGGTCAATGCCATTGTATGTGTATAGGTGGGCGGGTGGGTCAATGCCATTGTATGTGTATGGGCGGGCGGGTGAGTCAATACCGGGCGGGTGAGTCAATACCGGGCGGGTGGGTCAATGCCATTGTACGTGTATGGGTGGGCAGGTGAGTCAATACCACTCTACATGTATGGGCGGGCGGGTGGATCAATACCACTGTACGTGTGTGTATGGGTGGGTCAATTCCACTGTATGTGTATGGAGAGGGGGTTACTGCAATTCATTACCACAGTACGTGTATGGGTGGGCGGGTGGGTCATTACCACAGTACGTGTGTAGGAGGGTGGGTGGGTCATTACCATTGTACGTGTATGGTACGCCCATACACGTACAGTTGTTGAGTTAGGGAATTGCTAGGTATACATCACTTCAATACAAGAAGAGTAATTTGAGTTAGGGAACTGTTAGGTAAACATCACTTCTGAGGTTGATAAAATACCGATTTCTGGGACACCGTCCATGAAAATATGCAATTTCGGGCAAAAAACCCCTTTAAACTCAAAATATTTAGTATCAGTAAGTTAGTCAGCCTCCGAAGAAGATTTTTGTTTTCTGTATTCACATTCTTAAGAACTAAACACCTTAAGGTGACTGACTGTCTCGCTTCACGAAAAACTCCAAAAACATAAATTTCTATTTCAAGGATACGATCCTTAATCATAATCTTCTCGTAGCACATTAAGTGTCATTTAATAGGTGAAAACCTTTTACAGTGGACCATAAGATTTTTGTTGTAAAATATTGAGTAGTTTCGTAATTCTTTTACTGATAAAAATTTGAAACTTTAAATGTCATCCCGACGATTTTAAATTTTAAAACTCATAATATCAGTTTTAACTATAAATCATTATAATAATAAACACGAACCGTACAGTTGAAATGGAACAGCGTGTTTTAGCACACTGACGGTCTACTGTAGGGCTGTCGACTTTCCAGCGGTGACTTGGCGGTTTGGGGAACGGCCACCAGTCTCTAATGGTGGTAAAATTGATGAATTCGTAGAAATAGTGGTATAGCTAGACATAAACCGTTCACTCTACGTGCACGATGCACCAACATTTCTTTAAAGGAATAGGAATCTACGTCAAGAACGTGTGGTTAGTTCCATGCCCAGTTAATTCTTCGTGTACATAGGGTGGATGGGAAGTCCTGTCTAATCAGGATGTCGTAACGGTGGTAGAGCTAATTAATCAATTATCTCCAAATATCTATGTAATACCCATTGTCATAAAATAATTTTAAAAAACTAAATATTTATTAAATAAAGTCTGAATTTGGTTATATTTATTATTTTTACAATCTCATGGATCAAGAATATTCTAACTTAACTGCGTACTTCAAAATATCTTATAAAACCTCTATAGCGAAAAATAACATTTAAAAACAATTTGTTGAAAATATTTTGTATTCAAATTCGGGATCCGTTGCAGTCGTATAATGATTGTTCCAAAATGCAACATTCAATTAAATACATGTATTTCCATCCAAACATTTCCGTTTGTGACACTAACACGAACAATTTCAACTTCAACTGTACTTGCCGTTTTAACTTGCTGATTGTTAAATAATTCACATTTTTGATATCCGCAATCCTAATTAGTTTAAGCTGTAATTTCTTGTAATCACTTGCTTATGCAATAGTATTACACGCTCAGACTACCAAATGTGCAAAACTGCACGCGACCGTTGTTCTCAGCGTAATCATTTATACGTTGTAATCATTTATTAGCGGTTTCATTAAAAGTAAATGATCGTCTACTTCCTTTGTGATTGTATTCTTACATTACTTTGAAAAGTGTTTTTCTTTTGTTCTAAAACGGCGTCATAACTTGAGAAAATAAAAGTTTTACAAATAAAAAGAATATAAGAAAAACTTGGCTTTTAAACTAACCTAACCTAGATTGAGGTAAATGAAATTGTTACTTATATGTTACACTCAAACTCCGAATTCGGACAATGTCCGAAATTTTTACTCACTTCGCGATGTGGACAACGTGAATTACCCACGTCGTGGAGTGAGCATTTTATTCGGACATCGGCCGAAGCGAAATACCCAGAACGCGTTCTGGGTAAACGAAAATACTCAATTGCCGAAATAAACACGTTCATTTGAGATTGAGCAAAACCATAATACCCATAACCCGACGTGGGTAATCTATTTTACCCACGTCGGGTTGTGGGTATTTGTAATTTGCGCAAACGCCGAAATCCGTTTCTCACGGTCCAGACGTGCAATAAATAGTGTGGATGAAGATGCTTCGGAGATTTTGACAAGGACTGTAGAAAACAATAAACACGTAGAAAAAGAAACAATGTCCAGCGATAACTTAACACTCTGTGATATTGATTGTGACAAAGCAAACAGCTGTTTTGAATGTGGTCAGCACATACATTATGAAGTTTCAATTAACGAAGACTTATACTTACCTTTGTGCACTCTTTGCTCAAGAAAATCTGCCATAGACACAACACGAGAAAACTGTGTAACTGCATTAAAAAGTCAGGCAGCCAAAATGTTAAAGCTTACTGAAAGAAAATTAACTCCAGTTTCAGTCGGCAATAACGTTTTGGTAAACATTCCTGATGTCGACCGGGGCCGACTAGCTCCAAGAAATGTAATGGCTGTTGTAATAAATAAGAACGATGATTCCTATACCCTTGGTACAAAGCATGGATTTCTTGACAAACAGTTTTCTAGAAACCAGTTCCAGGTAGCTCCTAATAAATTTATTAATAACATAGATGTCCGTAAAGAAGAAATGATGTCATCCGGGTCCAAACAAGGTTTCATCAGATGTGGATGCAAGAAGAACTGTTCAGGCAGATCTTGCAAATGTGTAAAATCAAATTTAAAATGCAATTCTAAATGTCACAGTAGCACATCTTGTGCTAACAAGTAAAGTGAATACTTTCTGAAAAGAACTTTAATAAACATTGAAAGTGGTACATGTGTGAAAAAGACTCATATGAAAGACGTATTAGTATGAAAATATTTAATAACTTTTCTATTTTCAATAATAAGATACTTTAAATTAAAATAAATGGATTTCAAGGAAAATTTGATTTTATTTTACTTGTTATAATGGAATTAGTGTAGGGTATGGTTGTGTTTGGAGGCTTTTCAGCGTTTGCGCAAATTACAAATACCCACAACCCGACGTGGGTAAAATAGATTATCCACGTCGGGTTATGGGTATTATGTTTTTGCTCAATCTCCGATGAACGTGTTTATTTCGGCACTTGAGTACTTTCGCTTACCCACAACGCGTTCTGGGTATTTCGCTTCGGCCAATGTCCGAATAAAATGCTCACTCCGCGACGTGGGTAATTCACGTTGTCCACATCGCGGAGTGAGTAAAAATTTCGGACATTGTCCGTATTCGGAGTTTGAGTGCAACATATATATGGCAACAAAGGGGTTATTTTATTCAAGTATGGTACAATCAGGGATGGACAGGTCGATCTTTTTTTAATTATAATTTTTTTAAAGCATTAACAAGTAACAGAACAACTATGAAATCCAATCTCGATGAATAAGATCTGTTTGAAAACTACTATTACAAAAAGAAAAAAGAAAACTAAACTGTTGGGTTAAATGAATAAAGGTAAAAAAATACATCTACAGAAGAAGTTGAAATGAATATGACAACAAAAAATAACTTATAAATCTTTTAAATTCACATGTTATACAAATAATCCAATTTTTTAAAGAATACGACAGCATAAAACAAATTAATTAACCTTACTCACAAATTTAAAACTATTTTTATATATTTTATTTGGATACTATAAACAGACTAAAATTGTTATGAAATTATGAAGGAGATAGTCTGATTTGTCTTGTCAAATTGAATTAAAAGCGTACTCAGTTATTATACTAACTTACGATGAAAATTATAAACATTAGGTCACTGAAATTGATCTATCCTTATAAAGGTTCATGTAAAGGTAGTCTGGTGACTTTATGTAAAGGTAGTCTGGTGACTTTATGTAAAGGTAGTCTGGTGACTTTATGTAAAGGTAGTCTGGTGACTTTATGTAAAGGTAGTCTGGTGACTTTATGTAAAGGTAGTCTGGTGACTTTATGTAAAGGTAGTCTGGTGACTTTATGTAAAGGTAGTCTGGTGACTTTATGTAAAGGTAGTCTGGTGACTTTATGTAAAGGTAGTCTGGTGACTTTATGTAAAGGTAGTCTGGTGACTTTATGTAAAGGTAGTCTGGTGACTTTATGTAAAGGTAGTCTGGTGACTTTATGTAAAGGTAGTCTGGTGACTTTATGTAAAGGTAGTCTGGTGACTTTATGTAAAGGTAGTCTGGTGACTTTATGTAAAGGTAGTCTGGTGACTTTATGTAAAGGTAGTCTGGTGACTTTATGTAAAGGTAGTCTGGTGACTTTATGTAAAGGTAGTCTGGTGACTTTATGTAAAGGTAGTCTGGTGACTTTATGTAAAGGTAGTCTGGTGACTTTATGTAAAGGTAGTCTGGTGACTTTATGTAAAGGTAGTCTGGTGACTTTATGCTCAAATAAATTAGTTTCGTTGCTTTAAAATTGAAAAATGTTACTATTGTACTGAAATTTAATTAACTATGATTATTTAACATTTAGATGACCCACAAAATAAACACGTCTTGAAAGAAATTTTGATCGTTTTTACATCGAATCGTTCCCAAATGTATAAGCTTTCACTATTTTCAGTAATTATTTGTCTGTTTATTATTAATGATAATGGTGAATATGGAATTCGAATGAGCTTGATAAGTGTAGATTAGCGAATTTAGTAGTTGTTACAAACTAAGGCTGACTACTCCTTAGAAAGTGTCATTAGTCCAATGACAAATGAACAGCTGGTGGTTATCAGCTGATTCCTTTCAACATTTGTTACGAATCTGGTTGGGATCGAACTGAGAACATTTAGCTTAATCATGGCTATTGTTTGAAGTTGATATTGAACAACTTACATGTCCATTCAAGGCAAGGATATACTCGGTGAATGCAACGATTATGGAATTCAGACAGGCGCTTGGATACAAAAATATTCCCTTAGTAAAAGTAATACTGACTATAGAATTTTATATAACAAATGATAGAGTTAAATAATGGTATTATTTTTGAAGTTATACTTCTTTGCGCCCGTTAGACACTTTGGGATGGGATGTTGGTCGAGAAACCGCGTCACGCTGAAAAGTAAGAACAAATTTTTAAGAACTATCGATTAATCGATTGTTAATCGAAGAAATTTAATCGAAGAAATTACTGATAATGATAATATAGGTGTATAATATAATAATGAAGTCACGTATAATTTATTGAAGATAAATATATTGAATAATATTGAAAAATGTCTTATATTTCATTTATATATCCTGTCTGTTTGTGTGCGTGAGTGGGTGTATGAGAATGGCCAAAGAAGTATAACTTCCACCGTGTGGTCCGACGCACACCCAATTTTTTTTTTTTTTTATATTTAACACTCAGACACAACTTTTTCCGTGTTTTAATACGAATATAAATTATTAATGAGTCTAAGTTAGTGACTGTGTAGTCTTGTTACTAACTGTGTTTGACTTGTGATCAGAAAGTGATATTTATTATAGCCCAGCAGCCAGGTCGACTAAGGGAATCAAACCAACAGTTTATAGTGGAATCCAAACCACGTTATAATGCAGCTGACGCCCGTGTTTTGCAGTTGAACATTACGTCATTTGAAAACGTTTCACGTTTACATTTTTAACATGTGTATTTCAAATGTTAACATAATGTTTAGTACAAGTGTGACTAGTGTCCCTGAAATACTTTTTGATTTATTTATTTAATTTTTATTGTTGTTGTAATATGTGAAATTAGAACATTAGTCACTGGTAAATAAAAAATAAACCAAGGAATAAAATTAAAATCTGATTTCAGGGGCCCTAGGCAAACGTGTTTTCTTCTAATAAAGGTTCAGTTTAAATTTGTACGTTCCTTAAAAAAGGTTTAATCTTTATTCGAATTTTCCATCAGAGAATAATATCCAGTATAGCGGCAGGTTAGCAGAATCTCTGGAGGATCCTCCGCAGAGGGATGGCTCATTCATATGAGAAGGTTGCGCACTACCGAGCCTGGGGCTTGTTCATGTGACACGGTAGGATCCTCCGCAGAGGGATGGCTCATTCATATGAGAAGGTTGCGCACTACCGAGCCTGGGGCTTGTTCATGTGACACGGTAGGATCCTCCGCAGAGGGATGGCTCATTCATATGAGAAGGTTGCGCACTACCGAGCCTGGGGCTTGTTCATGTGACACGGTAGGATCCTCCGCAGAGGGATGGCTCATTCATATGAGAAGGTTGCGCACTACCGAGCCTGGGGCTTGTTCATGTGACACGGTAGGATCCTCCGCAGAGGGATGGCTCATTCATATGAGAAGGTTGCGCACTACCGAGCCTGGGGCTTGTTCATGTGACACGGTAGGATCCTCCGCAGAGGGATGGCTCATTCATGTGAGAAGGTTGCGCACTACCGAGCCTGGGGCTTGTTCATGTGACACGGTAGGATCCTCCGCAGAGGGATGCCTCATTCATATGAGAAGGTTGTGCACTACCGAGCCTGGGGCTTGTTCATGTGACACGGTAGGATCCTCCGCAGAGGGATGGCTCATTCATATGAGAAGGTTGCGCACTACCGAGCCTGGGGCTTGTTCATGTGACACGGTAGGATCCTCCGCAGAGGGATGGCTCATTCATATGAGAAGGTTGCGCACTACCGAGCCTGGGGCTTGTTCATGTGACACGGTAGGATCCTCCGCAGAGGGATGCCTCATTCATGTGAGAAGGTTGCGCACTACCGAGCCTGGGGCTTGTTCATGTGACACGGTAGGATCCTCCGCAGAGGGATGCCTCATTCATATGAGAAGGTTGTGCACTGCCGAGCCTGGGGCATGTTCATGTGACACGGTAGGATCCTCCGCAGAGGGATGCCTCATTCATATGAGAAGGTTGCGCACTACCGAGCCTGGGGCTTGTTCATGTGACACGGTAGGATCCTCCGCAGAGGGATGGCTCATTCATATGAGAAGGTTGCGCACTACCGAGCCTGGGGCTTGTTCATGTGACACGGTAGGATCCTCCGCAGAGGGATACCTCATTCATATGAGAAGGTTGCGCACTACCGAGCCTGGGGCTTGTTCATGTGACACGGTATGATCCTCCGCAGAGGGATGCCTCATTCATGTGAGAAGGTTGCGCACTACCGAGCCTGGGGCTTGTTCATGTGACACGGTAGGATCCTCCGCAGAGGGATGCCTCATTCATATGAGAAGGTTGTGCACTACCGAGCCTGGGGCTTGTTCATGTGACACGGTAGGATCCTCCGCAGAGGGATGCCTCATTCATATGAGAAGGTTGTGCACTGCCGAGCCTGGGGCTTGTTCATGTGACACGGTAGGATCCTCCGCAGAGGGATGCCTCATTCATATGAGAAGGTTGTGCACTGCCGAGCCTGGGGCATGTTCATGTGACACGGTAGGATCCTCCGCAGAGGGATGCCTCATTCATATGAGAAGGTTGCGCACTACCGAGCCTGGGGCTTGTTCATGTGACACGGTAGGATCCTCCGCAGAGGGATGCCTCATTCATATGAGAAGGTTGCGCACTACCGAGCCTGAAGCTTATTCATGTACCAGGAACTACCGTCACTGTACTGGTCACTGCACTTTCACTGCACCACTAATAGAAAGCGGTTGCGCTCGTTGCACTTTCTTCCTCAGTTGGTTGCGCAACTTCAATAATGACTGCAATCGCGTCTGAGCCCATCGCCTCTCCGCAGATTTCCCTCTCACTCTACGGTAACGTCCAAAGATATGTTAGGTGTAGGAGAGAGGCTCAGCTAAGTTGACAGTGTCCAGAACTCGGGAGTCATGGTCAGCCGCTGGGTAGGAACGAAATTTCTGGTGGCTCTTGGAGGTCAGTCAACTAAAATAACAGAGTTAATCGCGCCGAATGGGAATGCGAGAGAGAGGAATTTCAATCCTTGATGACATTTTCATACTGTATAAGCATTCATTTTCTTGTTCTCCAGGTGGTAAATACTGATCAAATTCCTCTACGTCATAATGACTAAGCGACCCCAATTCATGTGAAGTTAAATGTTCGACCCGTTCTGCGTTAATTAAAATATAAACAAGTTAGAGTTTGGATGACTCAGAATTTTTTAAAATGACAAGTATTGTGTAACTTTATACAATTGGTCTGGACAGTAAGTGATGTGCGTGTTATATTTAGCGCATGTAAGGGTTCCAGTAGCAGAGGGGGTTCTTTCCACCACTGAGCTGCCTTACTTCAGTGAGTGACATATTTTTTTACATATTAGTTCTACCAGGAAATGCACATTTCTGTTATAGGTGGAGTGTAATATCCTGATTACAGTGCACAGTCCAGACATACCCACTGTTACACTTTAGCCTTACAGGGATGGTATTTTGTACCGATCTATGTACCAAAAGTTTGGGGACGGCATTTTTTTTACAATTGCATATCAAGCAATAACACTTCACACATATATAATGTACATAAAAACCTTTTTTACTGAATAACATTTTGTAATATTATACTGGAGCTGGTCCACAAGAAGTCAGAAGAAAATCTTAAACTAGAGCATACATTGTGATGTACATCATATTAAAGGCTTCAATTAGGAAAATGCAATGCCGCAAACCCAATTTAAAAAAGTCACCCTAGCCAAAAAGGCAATGGTTGATAAACAATTTAGTAGTTCGTTGAATCATTGTAGATTAAAATATGGATACTGTGCCTAAAAATTTATGTTTAAAGCACATATCAATAGTATAACACGTCGGGGGATGGTCTCCGAAGAGTCAGAACAATAGTTTAAAAAGAGAATAGGTCAAGTTGTCAAATTAAAGATCTTTACAAGGATTACACACCATAACTACGACTGTAAAAGGTCCATCCTACATAAGGTGGTAGTAGATGAAATGAATGGCAGAGTATCGATGCTAAAACAAGATGTTGCTTATTAAATCTCCATATAATATTAACCATGTTAATACAAACTACTCAATTGTTTATCGAAAATTGCCTTTTTGGCTAGGGTCATATTTTTAGATCTGGTGTTTTAGGCGTTCTGTTCTCCTGATTGAGACATTTAATGTGGTGTATATCTAAACCTATGCTCTAGTTTACAATTTACTTCTGACTCCTCGTGAACCTTCCCAATTTTGATTTTAAAAATTATATTTTCTTCAACAATTAGATGTTTATCTACAGTATACCGGGTGTTTCAAAAGTCTGAAAACCCCTTAATAATTTACTATATAATAATAATAAACACAAAACAATGAAACTCAAGCATTACGTCCTCGCTGTGGTTACTGAATTTTTGGCCATCTTAACTGCCCTTTTTCACTTTGGGGGGACGTCCTGTGGATGAAGTCTAAAAAATCTTAAATGTAAGCATATGTATCATATGTTACCTCATTTTAAACGGCGTTGTTACATAAACACACCGCTGCAACCCCGGCTGAAAAAGGACAATCCTTACAATTCGTTGGTATTGTCCTTTTTCAGCCTCTAAAAGTTTCAATGAGGCCACACTTTTAGAGGCTGAAAAAGGACAATCCTTACAATTCGTTGGTATTGTCCTTTTTCAGCCTCTAAAAGTTTCAATGAGGCCACACTTTTAGAGGCTGAAAAAGGACAATCCTTACAATTCATTGGTATTGTCCTTTTTTCAGCCTCTAAAAGTTTCAATGAGGCCACACTTTTAGAGGCTGAAAAAGGACAATCCTTACAATTCGTTGGTATTGTCCTTTTTCAGCCTCTAAAAGTTTCAATGAGGCCACACTTTTAGAGGCTGAAAAAGGACAATCCTTACAATTCGTTGGTATTGTCGTTTTTCAGCCTCTAAAAGTTTCATTGAGGCCACACTTTTAGAGGCTGAAAAAGGACAATCCTTACAATTCGTTGGTATTGTCCTTTTTCAGCCTCTAAAAGTTTCAATGAGGCCACACTTTTAGAGGCTGAAAAAGGACAATCCTTACAATTCGTTGGTATTGTCCTTTTTCAGCCTCTAAAAGTTTCAATGAGGCCACACTTTTAGAGGCTGAAAAAGGACAATCCTTACAATTCGTTGGTATTGTCCTTTTTCAGCCTCTAAAAGTTTCAATGAGGCCACACTTTTAGAGGCTGAAAAAGGACAATCCTTACAATTCGTTGGTATTGTCCTTTTTCAGCCTCTAAAAGTTTCAATGAGTCCACACTTTTAGAGGCTGAAAAAGGACAATCCTTACAATTTGTTGGTATTGTCCTTTTTCAGCCTCTAAAAGTTTCAATGAGGCCAAACTTTTAGAGGCTGTTATTTCCAAACAAATGTCCCTTTTTTAGTCGGAGTTGCGGCAATGTGTTCCTCTAACAACTACCTTTAAAATTAGGTATTTGTTGTACTCGACCTATGCTTACATTTAATATTTGTCAGATTTCCTCCACAGGACGTCCCCCAAAAGCGAAAAAGCACAGTTAAAACGACCAAAAAGTCATTAACTACAGTGAAGACGTAGTCTTAGAGTTTCATTGTTCTGCGTTGATTAACAAAATAAATATTAAGGGTGTTCCAGACTGTTGGTACACCCGGAATAAACAATACTGATTTTGACTTGTCAGATCTGTAATAAATTGATTATTAATTTTATTTCCGAAATAAATTTTTGTGTATAAAATAAAAGATGTTATTTGAATAAATAATTTTAATTTCAAATACATTTTTATAAAATACTGTATAATAGCCAGTGAAAGTTACTATGTAGTTAATATATAAATAAACATCTTTTATCATGACACAAATTAATAAGTAAAACAATCCATTATTACTAGTTCTTTATATAAATTTAGTAAAGCGTTTAATATAAATAAGGCGAATTAAACTCTTTAAAAATTCTTATTTAATTAATTTCAATTTGTTATCTAGAACAGATGAAAGCTGGTGGAAAGACCTATAGTTCTAGTTTTCTCGTTAACAGTAAAAAATAAATAAATTTACTGGCTGGGTCTTGTTTAAATTTATTGTATTAACACATTGTTATTACATTAGAAAAAACCAGATATATTTTACGTTCGTATCCGTAGTGCGACGGGACGTTCGGAAGCCAGGCCATGGCACTTTTAGTGTAATATTGACAAAATAGTTTCTGTCGGTGGTTATTAACTATTTAAATCCCTATAAATAGCCAGAACAACCCCTCAAACCACCTGAGGCTGACCCATCCCAAGCATCAGTGAAGGTGGGCTCAACTCCGAAATACCCGTATTAAGACATTTACCCGTCTATTCATTTATTGCGTTGTTTATATTAACCTAGAGCGGAAAAATACAGCAGAACACTTAGTTGAACTTATATAAAAAGCATTTACCCTCGCTGACAGTTTCCAACATTTAAATATTAAATTGATTATTAACATATATTCTGATAAATTCTGTGTCCCGATTAATTTAGTTTCAGAACTACGAGCATAAAGGTAAGTAAGTATCCAACCAAACTTGTGGAAGCCACTCCTTGGGTTAAAATAAACTAACAATGTTATGTGTACAAATCGTCTCTCGTATTGTCACTCGTATGTCTGACTGAATGCAATTTTTACAAAAAGCTTAATATATATGAAGTTATTAGAAATAAAATCAATCAGATTTTTATGACTGTTGATTTTTATAGTTTTCATATACTATTTTTAGTTTTTTACGATATTTATTTTAAATTGGGCGGCTATTTTAATTTATTAAAGCTAAATAACCTTGAATTTTAATAAAACCAATATGCTGAAAAAGAGTTAGACAATTTATTTTTACAGATAATGGAACAAAAAGCTTTAATATCGAACAAATATTAACTGAGAAATTGAAATTTTCATAAAATAAAAATTATATTCTTGTCGGAGAATGTTATTGTTAGCCAAAAATGTTAATTTCTCAGTTAACACTTGTTCGATCTTAAAACTCGTTAATTTGTAAAAATAAAAGCTGAAGATTAAAATGTTAAAAATTATTAAAATTGAAAATATTAAAAAATAAAACCCAAATTAAACCAATATTTATACTGAGTCTGATCCAAATATATCAATTGAAGTATGAGCTCTATTTTTAACATACAATAGAAGATATATTATAGTTATGGACAAATTTAACATTTATAATTAATAACATAAATTTGAAATAATGAAATAATCACTTATTCCTTGAAATAATACATGATTATAGACAAAAAATTACAATTCTCGGAATTAATCAACCACAGTTTTCCAGTAGTTGTGGTTGATGAGTCCAGTCCATTTACATAATTAACAGATAAAAATGGCTCACTGTGGCATCTGCTTAAATAGTAATAAAGATATATTTACATTTATACAGGAGTAATACTACAAATGTAGATTAAAACATTTTTATATTTGAGACAAATACCCAAATATTTCAAATATAATACACACAAATTATGTCATATGTACTTAGAATAATACAGACAGAATTAAACAAAACATCGAACAACCAAACAAAAAAAAAAAAAACTATCAACCATCATAACTTTAAACAAAAACTTTTTTTAAAAAATCAACAGGAAAAACATAAAATGAAAATATGAATACCTGTTTAACACAGTATTTACATCAATATATAATCTGTTGAAATAGGTTAAATAATGAAAATTATATATGCCACCGAATACTATCATTTACCTTTCAAAAATACAAAAACTAAACTTTTTTTCATTTCACTTAACATATTTAAACTGTAGTCTTATATAAAACTATACATAATTACGTAGTTTTTTTGGAATTAAATATTCAAAATATTGTTAAGGAGGCCGTTTCGCTCCACGAAAAACGCCAAAAACACGGGATTCTGTTTCGATGGTTCAGTCCGTATCGCAACAACTGAGATATCATTTGATCGGTTATAGTGGACTATGATTTGCTTTTTGTACAAAATTTAGTGTTTTTACGATTTTTCTACAGTTAAATATGAACATGTCGTGTGAATAATTTAATTCGTGAGGATTAAATTAAAAGAACTCATAGTATCAACTTATGGTCCACTATATTGGGACACACACACACACACACACACACACACACACACACACACACACACACACACACACACACACACACACACACACACACACACACACACACACACACACACACACACACACACACACACACACACACACACACACACACACACACACACACACACACACACACACACACACACACACACACACACACACACACACACACACACACACACACACACACACACACACACACACACACACACACACACACACACACACACACACACACACACACACACACACACACACACACAAACACACACACACACACACACACACAACACACACACACACACACACACACACACACACACACACACACACACACACACACACACACACACACACACACCTATATATAGTTTCTTATAAATTGTAGTTAAATATAATACTATTCAATTATAATTTGAAAATACTAGACTTTAAAATTCTAATTATTATTTTTTTTAACCTTAAATTTAAGTTAAAACCTTAAAATAAAATTAGGCATTTTAATGAGAAAGACAATATTATTAAAAGTATTTTTAAATTATAATATATAAAAATTAAGAGCTTTCTAAAATGATGAATATTCAATTACTTTCATTGTCTTTGCAAAAGGATTTAAACAGGACAAGGCTGCAAGACTCGAGGTCAAAATGTTAAGATCAGCCCCAAGAGGCCCCTTAGTGCATGTATATGCTTGACACCAACATTAAGAATCAATACTTCCCTGATATTTACGTTTGTGTATCACTTTATACTAAGAGATTAGTCTAAGTAATATGTTACATTTATTTTTAATTGTATGTTTATAGTCTATTGGTGCAATGACTTAAGCACTAACTAAAATATCGCATCCTATAATACTAATTCGATTATCCGAATAAATAAGGAATAATACTACGTCGGATAAAGCAAAAATCGGATAAGATGGTACTTATTGTGAAATTTGACTTACAGCTAAAAATAACCTTATTTATTATTAAAAATAATATGAAGATACTTAAAGCTGGTGACATTCATGAATAACGCATAACATGCTGAACCCCTATTAATGCGGAACCACGGAAAATCAAGTCTCTGTTATATTATATGGTCGATTAGATTCTATAAAAGATAAGTTTAAGAATCTATAATCATTGTAGTTTTTTTAATTAATGTATGTTGTTATGTTGCATACAATTAATGTAATTCAACAATAATTACAAATATCCAAGATTTGGTGAACATTTAGGATTTACAAGCTTCGAATCAAATTAATTACGGTTAAAATTTATAAATTTTTATTACATTACAGTTTGTTACATTGATACATAATTTTTGATACATTAAAGTTTCGAAATTGATTGAGAAGTGTGGGTATACGGCCTAATCTGTTTGATTGTTTAGTTAAATGTGTCAATTGAATAAAACTGAAGGCCACGAAGTCAAAGAGGAGTTACTAAATTCACTTTAAACTGAAGGGCATCGAGTCAGAGTAAAGTGGAGTAACAGGTCTTTAAAACGTTGAACAGATCTTTTCCGTCTTTCTGGGGAACCTCTTCTTGAACACCTTCGTGTATTATCAATAATGTATTCGGAGACTCGGAAACGGCGTTTGTAAATAAATAATCACCCGTCTTGAATTCTGATTGGATTCGAACTTGAATAAATTGTTTACACATTACCAAAAACATATGAACCTTCCTTGTTAATCAAACAGAATGTCCTTCATAAATTGATATTATTTGCTTTAATTAGCAAGTTCTCAATAAACGAATATATAAAACTATGTATCAAATGGACCGAAAAAAACATTTATAGTGTCGGATATAAAATTAGTACAAAGATAAAATAATGTTATTTCAAGTTATTTTAAATAGACAATCGTTCATTTATATTTTTAGTAACATTGATTCAAAGTTGTATGTAACAAAAATATTAGTTTGAAACATTTATTTTTTTCATTTCTCAATAAAATTTGTTAATAAAAATTGTTGGCTAAAAGAGTTATAGCAGTTTGTAATAAACTTTTTATATCAACAGATATTTGTAAAACACTATTTCACTTCTCGACGCATTGAAATTGTTTTTTCTGCAGATTCAGTCTTATAGAATCACATAGAAATCGAACCAAAAATAACAGCGTCTTAAAGTACCTGAGTTCGAGTCAGCGCAGGTTTGAATCCTGGCCTTGACCGTTAGTTTTTATCAGTAATATTCGTCTTGTACTGAAATGGTTCATTATTATTCATTATTCATCTCTAAGACGCCGATCGTAGAGATATGGGCGAATATGATGCGTGAATGAGTGTATATGATGAACGAGTGTAGTCATTGTTACTATCTGAGTTCGACTAAGCTCAGAAAGGACTATTTATTAATAGCCCAATAGCCAGGGCAACTATGGGACCTACAACTTTACGTGGAATCCGAACCACGTAGTGTTGCTCTGACTTTTCAGCTAACTGACAAGTTTGACACTTAGTTCTCTTCCCTACACAACACCCGAACCTTGACTACCATTCAACACGGACACTCCAGACTTCTCTAGTAGTGTCTATATTGATGACAACCATTGAGCGGACGCCGTGTCGGTATTAAGAGAACCGAGCGTGGAACCTATCGCCTACAATCTCCCAAACACTTTGTCCCCAAGTAGCTGAGTAAAGCACTGCGCCACCAGTGACGACTGGTTCTCCCCCTTACTCTGTCTGATAAGTTACCCGCCATGAGGAATGGGTAGGGAAAGGTTGAAGAAGAAATTGTCCTCTCCTTTTACAATAAAAAAGCGTTCAAAAATAGTTCGTGAACCCTGAAAAATTACCTTAAATTTGAATAGAAATTTAAACTATGAAACATTTATTTAGACTTTAGACGTATTATTTGCAATGCTGAGTAATAGCTTAACCCCACTTTCATGCGCATTTCGACTGGATTGTATGATTGGAGGAAATCATACTAAAATTACACGCAACAACTGTAACTGTAGTTTAACAGATACAATCAAAACAACAATCATCCATATTCCTATAAACAAAATATATATCAAATATTTAATTTGATAAATTTATTTTTCAAATTAAATATTAAATATTTTATCAAATATTAAATTTTATCAAATATTAATTTGATAAAATTAATATATTAATTTAAAATTCGTTAGTATGCCCAGAATAAAAATATAGTGTTCATATTAATCAATAAAACATAACTGTATATTGTTTAAATGTAGATAAATTGTGATTATTAGCAAAATTTACAGTCGTAGCCATCGCTTATTACCGTGTAAATTATTATGATAAACCATTCAGGTTGGCTACACTGTTTAGATTACTTTTCAATTAGCTGTTTGCCTGTTTACTATCTTAAATGTCAACGACAATATAAAATAACTTTCTGAATATAAAACATAACCTTTAAAATAAATACGCTGTAGAAAGGGTGTATTTATGAAAGCTTTAATGATATTACCACAGTGTAATATAAACATAGGGTAGCCAAGCTCGGCCGCTTTACTTGCAACCAATCGAAGCTAGCGAACCCAGCGGTGAGGTAGCAAACAACTGGCGCTGTAATCAGCTGTTGTAGCACACGTGATTGTTTTGCTTATATCAAAAGTGGTGTTATAAGAATTAATTAATGCAAGTCCGCGACACGACCACAACGAACGCTAGCGTCGAGCCAGTTGCATTTCCCTCAAAAGCAAGCTTCGCTACTGTGTATACTATTACTTACTTAACATTTAATAAAGAACCTACACTTTTTTTTTAATGAGTGAATGTTGTTGAAATGCTTTCAGTGATGAATAAAGCTGTTTTAAAATTAATTTTTTAACAAAGCTGGACCACTTATAACTGAGCCAGACAGAATATTTAACGCATACAGTATATAACACCCTTTTAATTCCGAAGAACTTCCCTCTAGCTTGGCGACGAAGTGAACTCCACTGTGCTCCAAATCTGGGTTTTTGGAGACGAAGTGAACTCCACTGTGCTCCAAATCTGGGTTTTTGGAGACGAATTGTGCTCCCAATCTGGGTTTTTGTAGACGAAGTGAACTCAACTTTGCTTCCAATATGAGTTTTTGGAGACGAAATGAACTCAACTGTGCTTCCAATCTGAGTTTTTGGACATGAAGTGAACACCACAATTCTCACACTTTGAGCTTTGGCGACTGCGAAATGAACACTACTTTGCAACCATCAGAGCTTTTGCAACGATGTGAACACCACTGTGCTTCCAATCAGAGCTTTGGCAACGAAGTGAACACCACTTTGCAACCATCAGAGCTTTTGCAACGATGTGAACACCACTGTGCTCCCAATCTGAGTATTTTTTCGGCGAAGAAGTGAATACCACTGAGCTTCGAATCAGAGCTTTGTCGATGAAGTGAACGACACTGTGCTCCCAATCAGAGCTTTGTGTGGTATCAGTTGGCAGAGGTGAACTCCACTGTGCTCTCACTCTGAGCTTGGTTTGTGGACCAGTTGGCAGAGGTGAACACCACTGTGCTCCCACTCTGAGCTTGGTGTAGGAACCAGTTGGCAGAGGTGAACACCACTGTGCTCCTACTCTGAGCTTGGTGTGGGAACCAGTTGGCAGAGGTGAACACCACTCTGCTCTCACTCTGAGCTTGGTGTGGGAACCAGTTGGCAGGAGGTGAACACCACTGTGCTCTCACTCATAGCTTGGTGTGGGAGCCAGTTGGCAGAGGTGAACACCACTGTGCTCTCACTCTGAGCTTGGTGTAGGAACCAGTTGGAAGAGGTGAACACCACTGTGCTCCTACTCTGAGCTTGGTGTGGGAACCAGTTGGCAGGAGGTGAACACCACTGTGCTCTCACTCTGAGCTTGGTGTGGGAACCAGTTGGCAGAGGTGAAAACCACTCTGTTCCCACTCTGAGCTTGGTGTGGAAACCAGTTGGCAGAGGTAAACACCACTCTGCTCCCACTCTGAGCTTGGTGTAGAACCAGTTGGCAGTCTGAGATGCTAATTGTGTCTCGCAGTATTGGACAATTAACAGTCAGGTCCTCAAGGTAGATGTAATAAAGTGTTTCTAATGTGCCGTGAAGGAGCTCAGTCGTTCGTCAGAGGAAAATCGGAAGTGTCAGCCGGAGACCTCGGCGCCCCCTTGAACCGTTAAGGCGGCCAAGAGAACCGTGGCCAGTCGGCGTGGACCGCGAGGCCGTTCTCGCCCGGGGGTTGGAGCATTACGAGGACTTGAGGCATATTTACATTATGTAGATGCGATGTTAAAAAGAGTATCAAATTTAAATCTCCAAGTAAAGTACATTTTTTAAAACTTCGAAAAGATAATATAGATATGAACATTTAAATACAATATATATGTAAAAATACAAGAGTATTGTTTACGATCTTTCAGAAAACTTTCCATAAGAAAGTTCCAGTCTTCGACTACACGACATTGACAAGAGTGTCCGTATGCGACTTTTATGGAATGAAGTAGAGTAACAAAATTACAACCTTGCCATCGTACGACATTCAATGTTCAATATTCATATCTTTACTGTCGCCCAACAAGTTGTACATGCATTGACAATGTTATTGTATATAATCTAAAGTCTTATATTAAAAACATGCGTCATTCCTAATATTACAATCTAAATCACTAGAAGTTAAGATCGCTAAGGTCATGAAAGTACATTTCATCTAAAGAATAAAAGGCTTTACTTTTCAAACATTTAGTTAAAACATGCATAAAATTTGATATGCTTACTGTTCTAGCTGTGGTAGGTAACTTATTAAACAGTTGCACACCTTTATACATATATTTTTGTTGTGTTTTACTAAGCCTAAAATTCCTTAAGTCTATGTTTTTCTTAATCCTGGTATTGTGCGAATGTATCTGACTTCTTAAATTAAACATGTTAAGGTTTCCTTTTATAAAAACCAATAACTGCAAAATAAAAATGCAAGGAAGCGTGAGTATTTCAAGACTTACAAAATGTGGCTTACACGAATCTGTGGATTTGATACTCATAATGCTACGGATAGCTTTCTTTTGGGATTTAAAAACTTCTTTAGCTCCAAATGAGTTACCCCAGAGAATTGTACCACAAAGTGGAAGTGAAACAGTCCATAGAAGCCGTAATGAGCGCATTACGACTAACACACAACATTAACTTCCTTAGGCAAACAGACGAGACAAAATATAACCCTAGACAGACGAGAGCAAAAAGAGTTAGTATGAGAGACATTAACAAGATTTTTGTGTACGATCCTTCACAAATAACGTATAATTGGAATGGTTCACTATTGACGAGAGTATGATCTTTCAGAAAAAAGTTCAACCAGGAAGTTCCAACCTTGCCACCACACGTCATTAACAAGAGAGATTGTATAAGTTTCTTTACAAATAACGTATAATTGGAATGGTTCAATATTGACAAGATTGCGTTCTTTCGGAAAAAGATTTAATCAGGAAGTTTCAACCTTGCCACAACAAGACATAAATAAGAGAGATTGTGTACGTTTCTGTACAAATAACGTATAATTTTAATGGTTCACTATTGACAAGAGTATGATCTTTCGGAAAAAGGTTTAATTAGGGAGTTCCAACCTTGCCACCACACGACATTAACAAGAGAGATTGTGTAAGTTTCTTTACAAATAACGTATAATTGGAATGGTTCACTATTGACAAGATTGCGTTCTTTAGGAAAAAGATTTATTTAATCAGGGAGTTTCAACCTTACCATTGCACGACATTGACAAGAGTTTTCTGTATGACATTTAAGAAAAATTATAATCAGAAAGTTCAAACGTTATTGAAACCATGTCGAGACGATGTTTCTCAAGTAACAAATAATTGCAAAGGTCCAATCTTGTCATTGCACAACATTTGGAAGAGAGAAGAGGGTCACGAACTATCTTGCTGAAATAAATTTCAATTATAAAGACCTAACCTGGTTTTCCCATAATTTTGAAAAGTCTGCCGTGAACGCTTTCTGGAATAAAGTGCATTTAAAACTAGTCATTGCAGGTTATTGACAAGTGTGTCGTTTACATCTGTTACTAATGTCGTACAAGAGTGAGACCAACCTTTGTCGGTTGCTTTATGACAAACCCAAGGCGAACAAGTCTGCCAAAGGCCACAATCGCATTCTGTTGGCGTTCCTTGTTAAATTTACACATACGACCTTCGCCATACACTTTTAATACAAAATAAGCAAGTTAGCATCAACTGTCGTTTATAATTATGTCATCAAACCATAGTTTAGTGTTTGACGAAAAATGTTCTAAATAAACAATATTATTTTTTTAAACACCATAGAAGATTTTCCTCATTTCATATAAATGGTTTTATATATATATATATATGGTTAAATTATTAATTTGTTACTTTACATTACTTACGTTGTAGAGTTAGATTGTTCTAACACGAACAATAAGTCGAATACACTAGTCGGCAATAATGATGCAGTGTTGTAACCCAGCTACTTAAGGACCAAGTGTGGCGATATGTTCTTGCTCACTCCTCTTAATACCAACATGGCGTCCGCTCAGTGGTTGCAATCTGCGTGGAGAGTACTAGAGAGGTCTGGGGTGTCCATGTTGGATGGTAGTCCGTGTCTGGATGTTGTCTAGGGGAGAGTACTGAGTATCAGGCTTGTAAATTAGCTGAAAATCATACCAATAGGCAAATATGCATGTAAACGTGTATCTAAGGTTAAACAATTGGATTTTCTTTTCCAAACTGTTAAATTTATTTAAATAATGGATGTAATGATTTCATGGTAGATATCAGATACAGAAAGGAAGAGTATTATTGGAAGAGAATGGTAAAACTGGAGTAATAGAAACAAAGTAACAGAATAACAGAAGTAACAGAAAACAGTGGGGAGACAAGTAGAAAATATGATACTACTTTAAATTACTGCAATATTTATAAATTTCATATGTAATAAATGTGGTTCCAAAGACATGGCACAAACTTTCCCCAATATAAACACTAAAAATCAAAACTTTAAAAATTACCAGTTTGATTCCCAAATATATTTTTTGCCATAACTTAAAAACTAGTCAAGTTACAGACATGCAGTGTTTACTAATATATTTTAAATTGTAATTTACATCTTTTCTAAAAATTTGATTAAATTCGTTAGAGCCACCTTTCAGAAAATTCCATTTTGTGTGTTTTTTTGCCCGTAAAAATAAAATAACTAAAATTTCAAAAAAAAGTGAAAAATCTATCTGGAGATATTGGCTACATACACAAATATACCAAATTTCATAAACATTGATCCATCCGTTTGATCTCCAGTGAATTGTACAAACACACAGACAGACACATACGGACAGACATAAAAAATCTTTTTCGAACAAACAACTTTTTTTGGATTCAGGGGATCCTAAAATAGATTTTTAGACCAACTTGTAAAGAATTTTTTTTTTTTTTTTATGATCACAATACTTTCTATATGGTAACACATATGGGAGAAAGTTAAAATTGGTTCATACATGAGAGAGACAGTTACGGTTTAAAAAGAAAAAAAAAATTATAATCAAACCTTTACATTGCCGAAACTGTTGTGTGTTTGAATAAAGGAACATGTGACAATTTATCGTGTATGATCATTGGTGTACGAATTTTTTCTCCTCAGTAGAATCTTGATTTTGACATAACATTTTAAATAACTGTCACCATGGGCCCCGCAAGATGCAATAAAGAAGAGAATGAACCCTCTACATTTCATTAATGTAAAACTCCCTAAAACTGTTAAATGCTTATCATGGTGGCTGTGGTTAGATTGAGGCCAATGAAAGTGGCAACGTACCAAAACGATGGGAAAAGTACCGTTGACCTGGAAGATAGAAGATGCAAGCGGGTAGCACCGCTACATTATATGGAAACACCGTTTGTAATTGCTTTAAATAAAATGAAGGTAGTGTTGATGGAAAAAAGAGAAACTTTGTAGAAGAAGTGGGTGGAGGGGGTGGTGAAATGGCCACGACAATCCAGATGAGAACGTGACCGTAGAGAAAGTGCGCGAACATCCTTTCCTTTCAGCGAACCACGTCACGCTGCACTTCGGCATCGCTGGGTGCGATCATGATGGAGCTCAACACCTGGACCCGTCGAAGTGGTCAGACAGAATCAGTGTAAGGCGCTACTGGGTGGTCTAGTACATCACTAGGTGCAATCATAGTAGAGTTCAACGGCTGGACCCGTGGAAGTGGCCAGACAGAATCAGTGTAAGGCTCTACTAGAGTAAGTGCAGTCATAGTAGAGTTCAACGGCTGGGTCGTCAAGTAGGATACACTGTGCACCATGATGGTAGAGCTGAACGGCTTGTAGACGTGACCACACAGCGCTACCAACGTATTAAACATATTAAATCAACTTAAAGTGCTACTAGTTTGTCTAGTGCGTAATACAGGGATTAGAAGAGTTGATTGTGAAGCCCATTAGGATGTATTTACCGTGACTTGTTATTACCTCAGTACGGAACTGTATTCCATTAATCCTGCTAAGGAGTTTCAAGCAATAATAATACACAGGATCGGTTAAATTGGGTGATAAAAATAAAATCCAGTAATTGGACGTTTTCTGACCAAGAGTTGGTAGAGGAGAGAAAGACAATACCTAAAATGGAATGATGAGTGTTAGATCTCAGTTATTACCCAATATGTAAAGTCTACATGGGATAACAGATATTTGTAACTCCAGTTGAGATTACTTCCGGTGACAAGGATATAACAGTAACTGATTGTATCAGTGACTGCACTTTCTATTCAGTATTTCTTCAGTTATTGACATCGGAGGTGAGAGGTATATTCAGGGCTGTTTAGGGTGAGTCTAGAGGTTTAAAGGTATTCAGTCTGTTTACCTACACTACACGTTTTTTACAAATATATAAGGACCTACCAGAATATGTGAAATTGAACTATTTACGTTGAACCTTTAGACTACAGTGAGTTGAACATATCTTTACCTCATCTTAACGAATGCAACTTGTTACAGATTAGTATCGCGTTGAATTAAGGAATTAAATTTTGAGTTGAACATAGTATACTAGCGTTTAACTTGACACTCTAATACTATACAATAAAAAAGGTTAACTTGTCGAAGATTGCGAACGGAAACCCCAAGCACAAATCCTCCTTTCCTCCAATTTGTGTCGCGAAAAAAAGTGACCGTCACGGAAATTACCTCCGTAAGGACGTGTTTAAAATTTCGCTGAAGTTAGCAGTCAGTGTAATAAGCGACCACTACTGTTCATTACTAAGACGCCGATCGTAGAGCTATGGGCGTATATAATGGGCCAATGAGTGTAGTCATTGTTATTACCTAATGTCGACTGTTCCTTAGAAAGAATAATTTATTAATTGCCTAATAGTCAGGTCAACTAAGGGACATCCGACTAAGGTGGAATCTGAACCAAATACTATTTGTCTAATTTTAACCTAATTTACAAGCTTCATACTCAGTTCTCTTCCCTACACAACACAACATCCGGACTCTGACTCCACACAACATGGACACTCCAGACTTTCCTACTAGCACAGAATATAGACAGATCTATATATTCTGTGCTACTAGTATCCATGCCGATGGCAAACATCACTGAGTGTACATGCGCCTGGACGTTCCGCACCAGGTGGTTTCCTTGACTGACTAAATGAAATGAAAAAAATGAAATGAAAATCCTTTTATTTCAGTAAAAATTACTAATACAATACAGAATACATATGAAAAAAAAAAAATAACTTGAAAAATTCCCCACATGGGCTATACAGCCTGTGGGTGGGGAATGAGCTCTATATCAGCTAATAAATTCGTAATTAAATTATAATAATTTGAAAAGGATATTCAATTTATAAGCATCTATTTAAACAATAATAATATTTATATAATAAAATACATAGTTAAGAGTCAACATTATACATATGTTTATAAGTTAGAGGAATCTCATGTTTGACTGTGAAAGAAAAAACTAAATCCATCTCACAGAGATTTGGGTAAGCAAACATACCCTCCTCACACTCCTTACACACTCGCATTCACTCCAATATACACACACTCATCCAAGCCCTACATACGCACGTACACTCTACTCACTCACACTTACGACAAGAGAAAAAAAAAGAAAAAAAAGGGTACATACATTAATCAGCTCCACGCAACAGGGCGATCTATTATCTGTACTGTGAATAAAAAAATGAATTAACATGATCTCTTCCCAGTTCTAACAACCAATGATTAATACATTTTTTATACGTCTTATAACTGCAAGGGTGTGGATTTTTTAAATGCCGAGGTAGTTTGGAATAAACAGTGTTGACAATGTAATGTGACGAGGTTGACGTAATAGTTTTGAACAATCTAGGTGGATGGAAACCAATATTTAACGCGGCTCTCGTTGAGTACGGATGTGTTATTTCATTAAATAAGTTTTCTTTATTTTTAAAAATGTATGAAATAATTGTTCTTAGATAAAGTTGAGAGATATTGAGCACTTTAAATTCTACAAATAGTAAGTCTGTGGGAAAACGTGAGTTTTTCTGCAAAGCAGCTTTAATTATTAATTTCTGAGTAATTTCTAATGGAGAGAGAATGCTTCGGTAACACCCACCCCATGCCAGATTAAATGATAGGTAAAACATCCCTTTCATTTACTTGTGGACGAGAAGGGGATACAATTGATTTTATTAGATTGGTCATCTAATCCTAGTCATGTTTCAGATGCTGTGACGTCACGTAGTGGTGAGCGCCGGCCCGGCACGTCCTTGCTTTCACAAAGGTAGGAATTACACTACATAAAAAGGAAATTGCTAATGGGACTAAAATGTGGCCTGCAAGCTACAATAAAATATTTTATGTGTAAGATTTTTATAGTAGTAAACAATACGCCCCACTGTTCTTGGCTAGTAAAATATTGTGGCATAAAGACTAATTAAGTTTTAAGAATCAAAAACAGGCTGAGAATTTTTTTTACTTGAATTTAAAGTATACGCAGTCAAACCAGGTAGAGCCAGTGGCTGAACGGTCTTCAGGGCTGTTAGTGATAGCACTGATTTAACCCTGTCCTTGACCGTTAGTTTTTATTAGTAATATACCATCTATGTATACTACTCTAACTTGATCGCGCATTCCCTTCTGTATATGCTAGCCGGCTCACCGCTCTACCCCACCACAGTTCAGTATGAGACCCAGCGCTGTCCAACTGTGTAGTAATAGTAATAACGATAAATTTATTTATTTGTTTTCACAGGTATAGTAAAACAAATGACATACATTTTTGGATACCAAATTAATTACAATAAAAAGGCACATTTTACGAAAGGAAAAAACTTAAATAATTGAAGAAACACAATTCCAACTTAAGCATGTAAGTATAGTATTCTCCAAATTATATATGTACATTCTTGGTAATTTAACAAATTATTCGACCAAATATAAACTATTAAACATAAGATTCATCTCTACTCAAACAAATATATTTAAAAACCAAACAAATAAAAGAAAATCTACACACTTAAACCTGCGAAAAACAACTGCGACCCCAACAAACCAAGGGCCCAATTATGGGGGCTGCATGAAAAAAAATATTAATTATTAAAACCTCCACGCTTGTACAAAAATAAATATACTTAATTATTTTAACTAGAGGGTTATCAACTCTTTACTCTTATAAACAATGCTTCGTTGAATACTTTAATTAAGAAAACAATAAACAATTTTAATTTAAACATTTCAATTGATTGTGTTATAGTTATTTAATTATACCATCAACCCTTCAACGTATTAAGTCTTTATATATTGCTCTGAAGACTGTCTGTGACATCTACACCACCAGCTATGGAATTAAATAAAATGATAGTAAAATTTAGAAAGGAGTTTGCGTGAACGGCAGATATAACAGATAGCCAGCGCGCCTTCCATAAGCCGGCACACACCAGTTTATCTTACTTAAGGTCATTGGGTCATCCACAATACCTCGCAAAACACCATGCAGGTAAAAAAAGATGCGCTAATTTTCGTCTCTTAGACAACCTCTCGAAATCAAATAAATTTAACATTTATTCATATCTAACATGCCAAATTGGATAATTTAACTGGCCAAAATACTTAAAATACAATAATCGCAAAAAATTCTTCTGAAATCATTTCACATTATAGTTGAAGTGATGGGGACCAAACTATAGATGCTAACTCCAATCTGAAGCGAACTAAAGATCCGAATAAAATTTTAAGTGTTTCAATGACCTAAATGCTTTTCCAATTATTGAAATAAAACCCAATGAACTAAGCTTTCTTCATCACACTTAACATATGGTTTGAAAAACTCAAATCATCTGTTATAAGAACCCACAGATCATTAAACTGGTTCACTCTACGTTAGACACAATCATTTATTTTATAAGGAAATATATGGTGTTTTCTTTTTATGTATTGGCATAATACAACATTTATCAATATTTCAATTTAAAATATTGTCTCTAAATCCTGCTGAATGTCATGGTCAAACAAATGTCTAATAATTTTAGAAATTGTTAGGTCATCAGCATACATTAAAGTATTTGATGTAATGTTTTGGACTAAATCATTTATAAATAAAGTAAAAAACCAAGGACCCATATTACTGCCCTGAGGGACTCCAGACCCAGCTGAAAATAAAACAGACTTATAACCCCGGTAAGACACATACTGCCGCCGGTTCTCCAAGTATGAATAGAAGAAATGAATAAATGTATCATAAAAACCATAGTAATTAAGTTTTTATAACAGTACTTGGTGGTTTACGCTATCAAAAGCCTTTGTGAAATCACTGTAAATTACATCAACTTGATCCCTTGAGTCAACGGCACGAGAAGTAAAATAAACGAAATTAAAAGGTTTAGTTGAAATACAGCGAGAAGGCATGAACCCATGTTGGTGCTCATAAATATAAGGTTTAATGTGAGGGAATATGGTGTCATATAGAATGATCTCAAAAACCTTTGCAGGTGTACTTAAAATGGAGACTGGTCGATAGTTCCTAATTTCTGACTCACTTCCTTTCTTAAAGATCGACGTTATTTTAGTTGTTTTACATAATTTGAGAAAGGTAGCTTTTTGCAAACAGAAATTAAAAATATGGCAAAATGGTACAAGAAGTAATTCAGAGCAACCTTTAACAATATAATTAGGTATATGATCAGGACCAAAAGACTGTTTTGACGAAAGCTTTCGTATCGCCATTTCAACATGACGGGTTATGATGGTGGTTATGCTAAGACAATGATATGTCGACAATGATCGGGGAGGAAGCAGGAAGGAAGCAAGGAAGCAGCCTCATCGAGCCGACCCGTCCTCTGATATACTAACCCAAAATATAAAAAAAAGCCGAAGCAATCGATTGCGCACCACTGAATTTTTTTCCGTTAAAGTAAATTCTGAAGCAGCACTTGATTTATTACATTTCCTAGTCTTCAATGCAATGCTGGAACTGTTTCAAATTTTAAGTTGAACTGTTTTTGCTTATATAACTATGTCAGTATTAACTGTGCAGTTTAAGAAACCTCTCAGAACAGTTTATGATCCATAAACAATTAATTACAGAGGCTCCAAATAATGAACCTACAGTATATATGTTACTGATTTTCACAACATAAAGCTTTCTTAAACGGTTTCCTGAAATAAAATTTGGATAGTCTCGTGAAATACATTTATTTGTACATCTAAATAAATTTTAAATATATTAATTGAAGCCTGCTGCAATAAACAATAAAGTCTGATATTTCTACAGATTTATAAATATGCACATTAGTTGTAGTACATAACTGCCCCTGAGGCGTTCGGTGCGGCCGCAAGAAAGCAAACTCTCTTTCTTTTTTTCTATGTGTAGGCCCTCTATATGTAGGTTCATGCGTGCGGCTTTGCCGTGATGAACGAGCAGTGAACAAGAAAGAGAAAAAGAGCAGTGTTCGCTTAAATGGTTTGGTTTTTTTTGGGCTGGACTGCGGAATGACACGATCTGACAACAGCGCTCAGTCCACAAAAGCTCGACGCGCAGCAACGCGAACCATCCACAAACTACAGAAATCAAGAATGTCATTGTAAAACATGTGGAAGAACAATAAGTGATAGTTAGTTATGTATTGTAGTCAGTTGAGAAATTTTATTTCTAACGTATAAAATACTTAAAGTTGACTAAAATGAACAAAACATTAATCTTTTCGAACGGTTGTGGATCTATTCATAGTAGATAGTTTTTTTTTTTTTTTTTTTTTTTTTTTTTTTTTTTTTTTTATAATGAATATGACTAGTTAAATAACAATTTAGATTCAACAACAATTTAATCTCTGTGATATATTTTGTTAGATCCACAGCCGTATTAGTTTTAATATAAAAGAGAAACATGTTATTGACATCTACTCATACATACAGGGTGGAAAACATATGGAAACACTTTTACAACAACACTATTTTTTCCATAGATAATTTGATAATTGCATTTTTGGACTAATTGTGTTCCATAAAGTATAATTTAGTGATGAGAATAATTTACTTAAAACCGTTACTTAAGAGAGAAATAATATTGTTTAAATTAGTTACTTTTAAATTCAAGTGACCGCTACTCTGCAAAGGATAAACCTTTTGAAGTTCGGTTTGCGTTAATTAATTTCTCTTGAATGGACCTTTCATTTGATACCAAACTCGATCTTGGATTACAATGAAGATTTTCGTTCACTCCTTCGTGGGCCGTTCCCCTGAAAAGATGAAACGTCGCTAATGGAATCAAAAAGTATGTGTTCTTTGTAACCATGATGATGTACAATATTTCACTTTTACAATTAAAGTCATACAAAAGTTGTGAAAGCGTTTCCATATGTTTTGTCCACCCTGTATTTTATGAATCCCAGTCTTCCTCTAACTAGTAACGTAAATTCAACAAATAAACTATCAAAACCCACTACAATAATGCTATTTCTTCCTATCAATGAACGGAACAATAAGTCATCGAGGAGGAGAATATTTAGACGAACTCTACTTCTATTGTTTGTTACAGTTATCTAGTAAGTTTCACCATACTAGTTTAGATTTTACTTAAATAAACTACCCTTCAAACACTATTGGTGATCTAGACATCAGAATGGAGATGTGCTGCATTGGGTATGCGAGCAAAGGGAGATGGAAATGAATGAAAGACGGAGCGACGACGCGGCGCGGCCGGACCGTTAGACGAGCAGGTCAATGTCCATGTATGCACTCCGACCGTAGACACTCGCCCTGCCCCCTGGCATTGGGTGTATCGCAGATCACACGACCTGTACCTGTTTGGGTAAAAAAACAACTAAGTTAACAGGTCAACAAAACATTCTACATATTGTAGATTAAATTTCGTGAAAATACAGGGTGGTTCTTTGAAAACGTAACCCTATTTACAAATACAGAAAATGAAGCTTTAAGATAATTACAAGTTCATAGGTTGGTAGCACTGGTTCTTCTTCTTTTTTTGGCTATCAGCTAATTTCCATTGTTGCATTGTTGTTTACTTTATTTGGGTTTCGTGTAATGTCGTCATTAAGTTGAGGTTAGTTTTGAGCAAAGACCAGAGGGGTGTTTATTGTGGAGGAACATTTTAAAACAAAATCGTTTGTTTTATAAGAAAATGCTTTCGAACAACAATGTCATTAAACTCATGTAAATAGTAGTAATAAATGTTAATAATAATAAAATGTGCTATAGATATATGTTTTGTTTGTCATTTTTATTTCAAATCATGGGTTGTGTTTTAAAATGAACACCCTGTATTAATGGTAGGCCTAAGTAATGAAATATCAGTAATTAAGCCACTGAATCTGGATATTATTGTTTAGTTAATAAAAATTATAAAGTTCTAAATTAATTTCAAAACTACTTGTTTTTCAACAAAATTATTTAAAAAATCGTATTTTACACATTTAATTAATGTTATATGTTTGAAATTAATTCATGTTTAATCAGTGAATTAGCACTAATCAGTCATCATGCAAATTCAATTTTCTTATTTGTTATTCAGTTCTTCATTATTTGGATTTGAGATGCCGACATAGGTTTGTGCGTATTTTAAGGCAAATATGAACGATTACTGTAGTGTATGAGGGGTAATGGATGATCTGTGTAGTCTTGTTACTTACTGAGTTTGACTTGGGTCAGAAATGACCATTTATTAACAGCCAAATATCCAGGGAAATTAAAGAAACTACAGCTTTACGTGGAATCCGAACCACGTGTGAGCCCAGTCGCACTTCGCGGAGTACAGTTAACGCTGTTTTGATAAGTTGGCCTTTCTTTGAGCCCACTATGTTTAATTCTTTCCGAATGAGCTCTCTTTATTTCACAATTACAGTCGCCCTCTTAACTAATTAGAAATGTTTCCCCTAAATCTGTTCTTGTTGGAAATGTCAGTTTTTTTAACGACTTTTAGGTCCTCCTTTTACTGTACTTATGCATGTAACCGTTTTGGTCTTAACCCTATTTTAATTTTCATAAAATTTGGCAGTGTTGCTTTGTTTAGTAGTGGGTTCCATTCTCTTGATATGTCCATAGTATTTTATTCTTCGTTTTCTCAT
This sequence comes from Stictocephala bisonia, assembly GCA_035578905.1. Taxonomy (NCBI): domain Eukaryota; kingdom Metazoa; phylum Arthropoda; class Insecta; order Hemiptera; family Membracidae; genus Stictocephala; species Stictocephala bisonia. The sequence goes on along the minus strand of JAQJVL010000058.1, from coordinate 921,214 downwards.
AGCAGGATGTATATTCGTGTATCATTTTATTCCCTTGGTACTTTTAAGTCTGCAAGTTTGAAAATCACTATTTATTGGATCTTCTTTTCTTTTTTTGAATTGTTCGATCGTTATCAATATTTCTGTTTAAAGCTAAAGTCTCAACCCCTCTGAGACATTTTGAATTAATTACTATGCTGTGGTATCTGAATGTTGCCTATTTAGGGGGAGATTTTTCATCATAATGTTTTGTGTTAATTTCAAAGCAGTTGTCATTTTTGACAACAAGCTTAATTTGCAACCTTTTGAAGACCTGATTCTTGTACTAAGTTGTTTGAAGCGAGAAACCCTTTTTATTATTTGTTTGTTTTGCGATCAAGAATTTGAGACATGTCATGATTCTGTTTTTCAAACAAAATTTTTAGACATACTTTGCCTAGCATGTGTTTCAGATTTTCAACTTGTTTCTGAGCAGTGGATGTATCTCTAGTTGAAAGTGCAAGGTTGTTACCAAAGGTTCTCTTATATCCAAAAGTCCACCCAAACATTCGCCAAAACTTTAATTTTGATTCTACCTAGTTTGGTTGGTTGATTCACGTTACGTCCCATATTTTATTTTCAACATTCTTGGACCGATTTGTTAAGCACACTTAAATAGTAGTGGGGAAAGTCCAAGACTAACTTTAGTTTTTATTTAAAACTGTTCAGAAATTTCTCTCATATATTCTATTTATAATTTAATGTAAGTTGGTGGGAAGCGTATTTGCTCTCTCAGTGGATGTTCTCCATTGACGGATATATCCTTTAGTACCAAGAAAGTCTGGTCCTAGCAATGTCTCTCTAACTATTGCTATCGATCGTCATAGATTACCATTTTTACTTTATCTTATGTTTATTGCAATTGTCTTGTAGCTATTATTCGATGAGGTGGTTGGATGAGACTCGTGTAATATCAGCTTGTTGTTGTCGTTTTCGCGTAGCTACATGAGATCATGACTACCTAGGGTATGTTTTTTAGCAGTCTCAAAATTACGTTGATGTAGCTGCAAGCTATCTAAATGACAGTTGCTGGTTCATGATATGTAAGCTAGCTTTTCTTTGACGTTCATGGTATGCTATGATGTGCTTTAACACACTTGATACACAACAGGCTGCAGTGCAAATCTTCTGTTTCCGTAGCTGGCGTACAGCTAGTGTATTCTATTGCTAGTGTCAGGATGAGAGGCTGTCCTCCGAGACATGGTCGGCTGCCTTCGCATTCCTCGCCTCGCAGTTTTTGCACCTTTGTCTGACCATCTGCACATCGTATACACGACTCTCCTCTTCTCCTATCACCACTGTTCCCACCCTTTTCCCCCCTCCTTTCTTGGCCCATTCATTATTTGCTTCCAACTGCACATTTCTGTAATAACGAAGCTAATAAATCTATTTTCAAAGTTAGGTTTGCTGCAAAGAACTTCAAAATGTTGAAATTGTATGATTTTCATGCGATTAAAACTATAAAACTTATTTAATGTTGTTACATTGATCAAAGACATAATTTGTAAATTCTTTAGAGAGAGAAAATAGTGTGTACAGTATTTTTTTTTCAGATACTTTGTTCATAAACACGTGTTGGAAGGAGTCAGGTATCTTGTACCTTATAAACTCTTATGAAATGTGATTTCTTGTTGAAAAAGTAGTAAAAATGTTATTTATAGGGGAGGTTGTTTTGAACCAATGAATCTTGTTTCTTACCAGTAAGTCAGAAAACTAACAATACACTTATTTTAATAAGCATTTTCAAATTTTAAATTTATTTTTCACTTCAGAACGAATATATTGGTTGTGCAATAATTTTTTTTTCTCGCCCCTAAAAACACACTTTTTGTTCCCTAACCAAACCTATCCGAATGCAATACACTATTTACTGAATAAAAATTCTTAATTTTCATTAAAATCGTGCGCCTGGCTTCTGGGACCTTCGGCCGTTCCTTCGTTCGAAGTAAATGCATAATTCCTTTTTACGTCTAGTTATTCCTTTGATGATATTGTTATTACCATTTGAAACTATGTAACCTAAATTCGTGTACGATTTGATTTTCTATGTTTTATATTCCGTACATAAGTAGAGACATGATTTGAATCAATCATGCCATAACGCTATTTAGATTTGCACTCTTATTTAACCATCTGTGCTCCATAAATGGAGGCCACGTCTAAACAGTTTTACTGTTTCACAAATAATAAAACTTCAACTTGCATCACACCTGTAGACCGGAAATGCACCCGGTTTCCGCCATTGTTGCCTCGCAGTTCCGCGGTGCAACTGGTCCGCGAAAGTCCATAATTACTGTCTAATTAACAATAATTACGGTAACTTTGTTTACTTTCTCGGCAGGCAAAGTCACTTCTCTTCCTGTGGCTGACGGAGCCAGTGAAGACAATGGATACGTGTTTGGCTACCGTGTAACACAGTAGTGCAATTAAACTGTATGAAGTGATTTAGTACAAGTAATGTAGTGATGTAATTCAGCTACTTGAAGCAGTCAATCGGGTGAATGGAGGTTATGAGTCAGCTTTATTGTGACAATTAAAATTGATAATAATTATTTATGGTACAAATATTTAATATTAACATTTAGTAGACTAATAATTTGTCTGTATATTTGGACATTTTTATCTTCAGTGGGTAAAGTTAGGTCTATCTTTCCCGGCGAAATATTTGTATTCTACGCAATCTCTTTTTATGGTTAACAATTGAAAAAAATATACAAGGTTTTGCAAATCTTATGAATCTCCGTTAATTCGTCCATTTTATTTATTTCATTTTCCATTTTTTGCAATTGACAATGATATACGTTTACATTGCAATCGTCATAAAATATATTAAATTATACGTCTATACATATAATTCAGATCACTCACACACAAAACTATGGCAATTTCCACAACTCACCCTCTCTGCTGTTGACCCATAAATCCATCAGCGGAATAAAGAGCTTGTGTCAATTGGTACAGTTTCAATCGGGCCTTAAAGGCTTTTTGGTCTTGTTAATTTCTTAATAAATGTGGGAGAGAGTTGGGATGACGGCTAGCCAGACCAAGTTGGTTTCAGCTTGTTGTCACATGAAGCTAAGTCATTGTCATTTATCGTCATTTTTCCTACCCCCCCCCCCCCATTTTATGTGGTTTTTACGCTGAATACGAATTTGAAATTTATCTAGTCCACGACAGCTAATAAAAGCAATGACAACCCACAATAAACGAATTATTTTCACACCCCAATGTATATGTCGTTGACCTGGTCCTGTCTACTAAAAGTACTACAAGTCCTCTAGAGTCCCTGGAAGGCCTTAACTGTCATTGTACTACAGCGAAATGAGTCAACTATGTTGTAGTTATCTTTATTTTCTGAAGCAACTACGTTAGAAGTGGATGACGAAGAATAAACTCAGTGTCTTCAGTTTACTCCACTACTTTTGACGTAACACTTTTCGTATCTAATTGAAATTATTTAGTTTTGTAATCTTCCTAAAAGTGGTTAATTAATTTTATCAGCTAATTAAAATATGCAATTACAAGAATTGGTACTTGACAACCTTAATTGTTGACAAATGAGTGAAAGTCATCTTCAACAACCGTACTAAAAACAGATACACCCATTGCTTGAAACTGTATCGATGACTCTCAATATGCATTATCGAAAAAACGATTTAATTACTCGTCACGAAATCTCCTGAACTACTAAACAGATTTTGATGAAATTTGGAGGGAAATTAGCTTCTGTATCATCATAGAGACCCGCTAAAATAGGATTTATAGAAATTCAATTCTTAAGGGGTAGAAACAGCCACTTGATGTGTCCTCCCCCCCATCAGAGTTACATTGGCATAAATTTAATTTTAAATTTATTTCAAACAGCTGGTTCAAAAAAAACATAAGCATGACAAAAACTTGACTAAATTTTTTTTACATTGTGAAATGTTTAAGGTCATTTCTACTAACTCTGACACGATTGCAGTTCTTTGCACCTCGCTAAAGTAGACTTACATGGTTTTCTAGACTATAAAACTTTGTTACCTAGGAGAACGGCAGCAGGCTGACCTTATATATTGATGTGGTGGTTTAGAGAGAGCCACGGAGGGAAGGGTAAGCAGCCGTAGCGAAGTGAGTGCTGTCGCCTAGTGGAATATATATGTATATTAACAATTATATAAAAACATGCAAATCACTGTCTGCCCCCGCAAATCACAGTTAGACAGTTAATTATAGAAATAAAATAGATGAGTTTTCAGAATTTTATCTTAATTGAACTTAACATTTTACGATAGGCCATTTTAAAACGTCATCGGCTACTCAGTTGCCCTAACACTGTCCGAAGGTTGGCAGCGCCTAAGCGTGATCACATTTTGAAATTTAACTACGTCAGTTGGCTAGTTACAAGCCGACTAGATTCTGCCCAGCGCATGTATGATAATGGTTTTGAAATAGGTTACTGCGGTCGGTTCTTATCATAACTCTATTTAATAACTATATTGCATTCCAGTGTTTCCACTTACTGCTCACTATACACGGTGGACAAAAATATGGAAACGCTTACACAACAACGTTATTTGTTCCATTGATAATTTGATAGTTTAATTTTTTTAAATAATTGTGTTGCATAAAGTATAACTTTTTATCAGAATAATTTACTGAAAACTGTTGTGTTATTTGTAACTATGATGATGTACAAGAGTTCACTTTTACAAATGAAGTCATACACAAGTTGTGAAAGCGTTTCCATATTTTTTTTCCACCTCGTATATTTAAAACTTAAGAATATCATTTGTCTACCTTGATTCAATATATAAATTCGACCATCAGTACACATTACCATTCGTATTTGTCCACATTTTAGTGGTGCAATAAAAAGATATTATTACACAGTTTTTGTCGTTGAGAAAACATTAAAACATTTAGGAAGTGATTTCCTAAAAAATAAAAAATAAACTACTCTATTAAGGTACCAATGACAGTGGAGATCACAAACTGTGTCTTCTGTATTTGTAACGCTATTATTTTTATTTACGAGTAAGTTTTTTTTATGCCCCCACTCCTATTATGTTAGGTATATTAAGGCCATACTCCTTAATAGCCTAATTGTTCATAAAAATTGTTAAAAATATTAATTTATCTTAAATTAAATTTAAGTGTCTATTTTAGTCAAGAGTCAAAAATGAATATACTGAACCGTCGATGGCTCTAATGTGAGTGTGTTATGTAAAACCAGTATGCTAATGCTACGAATTTTTGAAATTTCCATTTTAACACAGATAACAAAGAAATATATACTGTATGTAGGCATATAAGAGTCGTGTCTATCCCTCGTCTCTAGAGCTTACTTCGATCACCTCTTAAGCCGAGTTAACGATAAGTTTGCACTTAAAGTTTGGTTTATTTAAGATAACGTAGTTGGACAAGTCACAGGACTGCCTGACGATCGGTTGAAATGGGTTAGTAACGAGACTACACCACTAAAAGTACATAATTTATTGTAACTACTGTAAACACCCGTTAATCCGGACCTTGTCAGTACGGATCTTGTACTGCTTCCCTTATCCCTGGATAACCCGGACTGGCGTAAAAAATACAAAAATATAAAAATTTCCATTTTTTTCATTGATTTTTTTCCTATTTTAAAGTTGTTCTTATAATTTAATATCAATAACGTAGTGTATTCATAAACATTTAAGTATTTTTCACGTCGGGAACGAACTTACCCACGTGATTTTGATTTGTTATGTATTTCCTGCATTCTCCTGATAACCCGGATTTTCGTTAATACCAACCAGCTGCTGTCCCGGATAGTCCCGATTAACGGGGTTCTACTGGATTATAGTTAGTTTTTAGCTATGGGATACGCACTAGTTGTATCTTGCCAGGAGATAAATAAATAACTATGACAAATCGACAACACCATATTACAAATTCATAAAATAACACTAGGTAGGATAAAAATAAAGGTATATAAAAATAAATGTTAGTATTGATAAATTAAGCTAGTAAATTAATATTTTAAGAAGGTTCTTGGAGTTTTCGTTTTGTTATATCCTATATAAGGCAATTTTTTTTATAGTGCTATATTTAATGAAATCATATTTTTTGTTATATTGTATTAGTAAGTGCGCTTTTTTATGTGTGTATGTACTGTATATATGTGCATATTTGTATGTATAAATTCATGTTGTCTATGTCTATTTGTTGGTACTGTATTACATTTTGTTCCTTATAATACTACTTTTATTTAAATTGTCAAATAATTATTATTGTTTATATTGTATTTTTTAAAATTTTGTTTCAAGTATAGTTTTGTTTTCACCACTTAGTTGTTTTAATTGTATTAGTTATTGTACACCACTACCACAGAGCGCTATTTGTTTTTCATTAACAATAATTAGTTTTTTCCTTGTATAATATTATACAACATTTTCTTTTTTTTAATTCTTATATTGTAAAATTTGTGTGTAGGCCTATATATTACCGGAATCCAACGACAAGCCATGTTAGCTTGATGGGACCGCATGTTGTAAAACTTTGGTAAATAATAAATAAATGAAAAAAACACTACACACTGTCGTTGCTTGGAGTGTTTAGAGTAACGGCCCTTCATTAGCGAGTAACCTATACGAGTAATTGGGAAGTCACTTAGATAAGCCAGAATGTCGCACTTACTGATAATGTCCCCTATTTATTGTTGCCCCACTTCACACTTCATACGCAGTATTTGCCAGGTTTCAAGGCATTTCAAATGTACTACTTAACGTATTTTCCTCGGCAGTAGATTGTTATCTAAACAACTCAAAAAACCTATTTTACTAATGCCTCACAACTTTGGATTCCGACCTTTAACCTCCCAAGGCCCACCAGATAATTTATAAAACAAATTTTGACGGACCACAAGTATTTTAGATAAATTTAAATAAATAGAAAAAAATAAAAAAACATTAAATATTTTAAGTTGGTTTAAAATTATTTATAAAATTAAATAAAAAATTAGTCTCATTGGAAAATAACACAAATGGCGAGGTTAGGGCTATCAAGCCCTCCCTTACGGTGTCCTTAAAATACGTTCCTTAAGGATATGGTTCCTTGGGCCAAAGTAAGAAAAAAGGTTCCCGTAAACATAGGTCCTAAAATGAACTGTTGTCCGTTCGAGTATTTTAAATATATTTGTAACTCAAGAAACATTAAAATTACTGAGCTTAAACTTGGCTCTGTAACTTTAGGGTAATATATTTTTTTTTAATTTTATTATATATAAAAAATAATATTCAGTATAGGTCATAATAATTTTCAAATATGTTCAAATATTAGAAAATTGCGGCCATTTTTAATATTTTAACTGATAATTACTCTAAAACTTGTGATCTGACTGAAAATGTAATAACTATTGAAACGTTAAATGCTTCATTACAAATCCAACGAGCCCTATTTTGTTACAATTCTATGATAAATAACTGAAGAACATGCATTCTATCAATGCAAGGTGTGCTGCGCTTCAGCCAGGACACTGCTCACTAGAGCCATCGTTGGAACGTGTTGCTTAAATTAGGTTATTTTACGTTTGTTTAGGCGGTAATGAAACATAACCTCAATTTTATAAATTAAGTTTACATTATTATTGATATCCGGATTACTCTTTAGTCGTACAGATGTAAATGTTTTTAAGATCGACAAAGTATTTTAAAAAATAATAAACTCTAAACATGAAAATTTAATGTGTTTTTTTTTAATTTTGTATGCCTACGTAAGTTATAAGTGGTTAAAAGCCTTAGTGTAGGTATGTAGGCATAAAAAAGAAAAACTACAAAGGTGACGTAATAAATTATAACATTAATTTCTCATATTTTGAAAATAAATGTGTATTTATTATATTTGAATATGAAAAAAATGGATACATTTTGTTTGTGAAAAATAAAATATGTAAATGACAATCCAAGTACAAATTGAGGAAATCTGTCTTAGGAACAAACTTCTATGAATATAGGCTAATTTGTTTATTAAGCGTACACTATATTTTTTTCAACGTATTCGATTTTTTATCCCTTTCACTTTTAGTCTTATATTCTTCCGGACAGAATACATAGTAAAAAGACCTTTTAATATTTAGTGATAGATGTTTTATTGCATCCAGAAAGTATTTACCAATTTTAAGTCAAATTAGAAGTATTATACTAATTAGGAAAGAGATGGATGATTCGTTGAGAGATGATTTGGTTCATACGCAAAATCCAACCTATTAATAGCTCGGTAGTCAAGGCAGTGGTCGTGGAATCACGTTGTAAACGTGTGGTTATGTTGGCTTTGTTGACAGGCTTCAGTTCAGATCTGTATACACATGATGTAAGCATAGAGTATGTTATCTGTACCCTGTGATATAGACGAGGATGAAATCCACCCTCGCAAAATATAGGGGAAAAAACACAAATTATGCAACAAACATTGCTTATTTAAACAAACAAACTAATTGAAATAAAAGTTCAATGACAAAAATGCAAAGTGAAAATGGCGGACAACTTTGAGCTAGCCCTTTTGTGGAGTATTAAAAAAATATTTTTAGATTATATGCCCGAGGCTAAGAGAAACATGAACGACAGAATAAATGTAGCAGTATATGAAATACAAATTATTATTTAAATATACAGTATATGAAGCAGATACAAACATACACAAATAGGCATACAAAATTAGTGTTATTATATAACAACAAAAGAGGATAAAAACTTGCCGAAAAATAAATACTACAAAACAACTACGACAAACAAGACTGAAAAGACAGCAAATAAACAACATAAAAACATAAATGCATAATAAATTTCTCAAAAATACACCGAATCCTGCTGGTGAGACAGAGTGGCTCCTATTTGGGAAATTAAAAAAGTTACAGACTCCGAGAACCCCGTGTCTTTAAAACCTTATGAAAAATAATACAGAAAAAATATAAAACTAAACAAATAAAACTAAAATCTATCCATAAAATCCTCTCGGTTAACAAACCAACACCCTGCCACAAATTAAAAGTCAAAAGTCCCCACGCGCATGACAAACGTCGTCACTGGACACAAAAACAGATAACCACAAAGAGGATTGTGGAGGATATCCCCGAGAAGATCAATATGCAAACGGCACAGGATAAACCACTGCCATGTGACTAGGGATATCAACGATATATCGATATATCGGAAATATCAATACATACGTGTCGATATATCTCGATATATTAGTATCGATATTTTCTTTCGATAATATTGGACATATCGATATTTTGGTCCGATATATCGAATCAGTAAATATTGACGTTAATTTCTCTACTCAAAATCATCATGATTCGAAAAAAACATATTTAAATTGCCTCTTATGCGCACAAAACATGCATTGATATCATAAAGTCACTTTATTTAGTTTTTTTACGGGAGGTAAACGCACTAAACTGTAATTTATTGTAGAGCAGTGGGTAACAGGTAAATGAAGCTGTGTGCGAGTTGGCAACGCTGACTCTTAAGATGTCTATCCAGTCGCCTTACAAATCATTATTACATTATTCTTTCGAAAATAACATAATAATTATTATTAATTTGAATTTTTTCATTCAATCCCACATACTACTACTTGTTTCGTGTAGATAAATGTATTTAATTTTTATTTTCAGTAGGCTATTCTAATTAATATTGACAGCAAAACATGAGTGTATTTTTTGTCATGACATGACTTAAGAGTTAGTGCATAGTTATAAACAGATAAATCATTTACAAATCGATATATCGGTTATCCGATATAACGATATTTTTTTTCGATATTATCGATAGATCGATATTTCAATATATCGATATGACGAAAATATTTGCCATCCCTAGATGTAACTACACTTATCCTATACTGTCCTGACGAAGATCGCACGGCGGACACATCCATAGTACATCTAACCTCCCTCGCAGGTAAACTATAAGTTCACCAGATTCACCTTTACACAAGATCTAACCAACACTTTTAGTCCATTCTTCTTCTTTACGTTATTTTATATAGATAGTTTAATCTGCCTTCTTTTCACAAGATACAATTCTAACTTTTACACATGACTCACGTAGTCCATCCAACCTTCCTCACCATGACTACCACGGCTCATTCGATCCACATTTAACTTCAGTACGTTGACTACCATGGATTACTTAATCTACCTTTTCACAAGATGCAATTCCACCGTTTACACACGACTCTCATAGTCCATCCAACCTTCCTCCCCATGACTCCAACAGTCCACCCGATCCACTTTTACAAACGACGCTCATATTCAATCAAACCTCGCTTATTTTTTGTAACATGGACTATTTAATCTGTCTTTACACAATATGTAAACCCTCCCCCCTTTTACACAAGGTACTCACAGTCCATCCAACCTCGCTTACCACATGGCTATAATCCAATCCCATTTTATACAGGACCAAAATACTCTTTATTACACACAACTCTCATGGTCCATCTACTCTTGAGTGCCATTTTTTTCTCGACACATCACTCTACAGCCAACCCATCATACCCTATATTATACTCTCATGGACCACGCACACTATCTTACCTCTGACCTTGAAATTATGCAACCTCCTACATTCACGTTTCTCATGGACACCTACATTCCCCACACACCCAACCTCCCCATTCAAAACTATAATGAAACCCTTACCTTACACATGACACGGTTACCCTGCAACCTCCTACACCACTCTCATAGAGTAGTTTCTAAGAAGGCTACTGTGCCTTTATTTTTTCCCGAAAGTTATTAAAAATTAAATGTTTAAAACTGCTGAGTCGTAACAAGTTCTCATCCAAAATTGCGTTAATTTTGAGTTTAACAAAAATCATTATCCTAGAAAATACAATTATTTTTTTAACAATTGAGAGTAAATCGGTACATATGGAATATATGAGGCCCACCCGAATTTTACGATTTTAACTTAACGAACACAAATCCATAGAATTTTTGCAGAAATACCGATTAAATACATGGTTCAAAAGAATTGGCACAAACCCCCCCTCATATTAAACACTAAAAAATCAAAACTTTTAAAATTACCAGTTTGATTCACAAATATGTGTTTTTGCCATGACTCAAAAACTAGTCAAGTTAGAGACATGCGGTTTTTACTGAAATATTTTAAATTGTAATTAACAACTTTCCTGAAAATGTAATTAAAATTGTTTGAGCCGTTTTTGAGAAAAACTTTGTATGTTTTTTTGCACAAAAATTATTTTAAAAAACTAAAATTTCATAAAATTGAAAAATTGGTCTGGATATATTTGCTAAATACACCTACATACTAATTTCAAAAAAATTGATCCATTCGTTTGGTCTCCAGCGAACTGCACATACACACACAGGCAGACACACACATACGGACAGACACAAAAAGGTTTTTCGAAAAAAAACACTTTTATGGGTCTAGTGGACTCTAAAATGGATTTTTATACCAACTTGTAAAAAAATTTTGTGTGACGATCATAATACTTTCTCTACATTAACGCATATGGGAGAAAGTAAAAATTGGGTGATAAAGAAAACATAATTTAACACAAAACTATGTATAGCATTAATATTATATAGTTTTCTCTCTTAAATACAAATATGCCATGCATTTCTTCCTACGACAAATAAAAACTGAGATATTTAGGTAAATATGTTTACGTTATAGGTTAGGTTAATTTTTTTTAGGTTAGGTTAGATGAGGTTAGTAATATATGTATTTACAGTAAATATATACTAACTTCACCTAACCTAACCTATCTCAATTTTTTTGTGTATCTAAATTATTATTCGTTATATAAATAAGTCAATGTCATATCGTGTTCAGGAGAAAAAAATAACTAAATTAGATTAATGTAATACGCATAGTTTTTGGTTTTAAAATGTTTTTTTTTTCTTTTCAATTTTTGTCAAAAATCGGGTTTTCTACTAAACATTTTCTATTCATTCGTGTTCGACGGGTTAGTTAAAAAAACTAGTTAAAACTAAAAAATCATGAAAATTGGGAGGAACCCGTACATTAATATATTCATCAGTAAATCATTTTATTCCCATCCTGCTGAGGGAAACAGACCCTTGGGGCCGTCCCTAAATTACATAACGCCTTTAGGGGGGAAGGGGTTTCGCAGTGTTAGGCCTATATACCGTTACGAAGGAGGGTGGGGGAGGGGGGTTCTAGGCAGTGTCACATAACCATTAAACCGTAACAATTTATTTGAATTAATTCACAAAATTTAACCATTTTCCCAAAATACACAAGATTTTTAATTATTTATTTTCTCTCCCCTCCCCCTCCTCATTAGAAATCAAACTAAACAAAATTAAAACAATGACTATCACAAATCATAATCTGCGTGAAAGTGGGTGACGAAAATTGGAGGAGGAGTTGGTGACAGCGTTATTGAGGGGGGTTTGGTATTTCCGTTACACAGGGGGAGGGGGTTTAAAAAGCCCGAATCTAGTGTTACGTAATTTACAATAAGGGACGGCCCCTTTGCAATTTTATACTTGACGTATTAGTAGTTGTTAGGAAATAAAATAAAACCGCCCTGTTAGTTGAGGACTTCACACAAACAACAGTTGCCCAGTGACATACTCAGCCTTCCCACTTGTCGATCAAGGCCGTCCTTATCTGTTATGTGCCGTAACACCAACACTCTAATCTTTCTCAATAAAGCATTTTTCTCGAGAGATTTTTATATAGATAAAAACGTCTCTTGCATTGTGCATTATCAGTGTTATGAGTATGCAGTTGTATTTCATCAGCATAGTTCATTGCAATATTAGAAGTTCTGCAATTATTTTACCAATTAGTCAGTTTTATGTATGTTAAACAATTTTACTAATTATGCACAGTTTGTAATGGTGATTGCAGCTCTTAGTTCAATTAATTAAATAACATTAGTATGAATCTTTAATAAGAACAAAGCTGATTATGTATTTATTATCAATTTAAAACAAAACAAAAAAACATACAACTTGGCACAAAAACGTATTTGCGAATTTCACAGTGAATGCAATAATAACATTTTTTACAAAAATTTAACAATTTCGTGTTTAATTTGAATTATGTAAAATGTAATAACAATTAATTGTAATAAATCGATTATTAAAATTAAAAAAACTGATTAGCTAGGAAATAATTATCTATATTATACATTAAACCCATCGTGGACTCAGCTAATTAACTATTACAAATATACACGAAGAAAAAACATAATAAAATAAGTATAAAATCCTTACTATCGTAAATAAAATTTGTGTAAATAGTGAATTTATGACTGGTAAGTCATCTTTAACAACTGACGATCGTAAAATAAATGTTACTGATTAGAATTAAATTTGCGTATAGGAAAAATATATGTAATTAGTTGTAATAACTGAAATTAAAAAACATACTACAAACAACAGAAGAAAGATAAACAAGAATACAAACGTATCTACACAAAACTGACTACAAACTAAAAACCAGGCACAATTTAATACCCCAGTCAAAATACCTACAGTCCCATCAGCGTGGACTAACTCAGGCCCGACTCGAATAATCTTAACATAATCTGAAAAAAATGATGATATATTTAATGTCTCTAGTACGATCTTTTAAGTTGTTTTAAAGCCAGTAAGAGGGAACTGTGATTAAATTGTTATATACCGAAGTTTTAAAAATAAAATTTGCTAACAAAGAATATCCGTAACGATGATTCCAAGTTGCTTTTTTATCAGAATACACTATCTAGTGTAAGGGTAGAGGAAGATCTATACTACAATAAGTGTATGGGTGAGTAGTTGGGTCTATACTGCTGTACGTGCATGAATGGGTCTACACTACTGTATGTGTATGGGTGTGTGGTACGTTGGCTAGGATTGACTACAGAAAACCCTATTCGTTCATGTTTGTGATCAATCAAATCTGGATCTATATTCAAGTGGGCCAAATCGACTTGATTACGAACTTCAGCGTGGTTTTGACCCAGATTGGAAGGCTTGTTTCTGTGGGCTGGATGAGATCAGTACCTAGGAGAAAAAAGCGGACCTGTCTGACGTGGCGGGCCTGGGGCGTAACCCTGACTGACTGACTTTGACACAGTTGAGGTGGCCTTCCTTGCATAACCCTGGGCTGGAGCGCGTCGAGGTGGTCGCCTGGTATGGTCTCAGAAAAGACCGCACCGAACATATCAACAAAGAAATCCAAATTATTGCTGATAAGTAGTCCAAAAAGCTATTTAGAACTTAAGGATAACCTCTGAATAGAAATGATTACAGAAAACAAGTACTGGCCAGTTGATAACATAACACATATTCAAGGTAAAGAAAATTACAACGTTTTTACACAGAGCATGCTTTTAGGACAAATATAATTTCAGGTTATGAAACGTAGAGTTATAACTGATGCCAATTAATTACTTAAATCAACATTTGTTAATCTCTCAACAAATTTTATAAATACAAATTTACGCGGTGATATTTGACTTAATTTGAAGAATAAATTTTAGCTAGTCTGGGGAAAAAGATTTTAGAGCTGGCTAACTGCTTTGAACAGGCACTCCATTCAAGTAGACAACAGGGGAGCTCAATAAACCCAAGATTGAAGTGCAATCTAGGAATGGTCCCAGATCATTCCTTTGCCTCAGTAAACTGAACTAAACTACGTGGTGATATTTGACTTAGTGTTTCAATAATTGTTCAAAAAATACATTACTAATAATCCTTTCAAGTGGAAACTAATGATATTGCAACATCCACGGTTAATTCAGATGGTGTTGTATGTTTTTTAACACCTCCGACTGGTTTAACGAAGAAATATTGTCACAAGGTTAAGAGGGATGAGGCACGTGTGTTAGGGATGAAGCAAAACTTGTACACGTATGATGAAGACAACTAAATTAAAGTGTTTAGTTAACGGCATAAGAGGGATGAGGCACGTGTGTTAGGGATGAAGCAAAACTTGTACACGTATGATGAAGACAACTAAATTAAAGTGTTTAGTTAACGGCATAAGAGGGATGAGGCACGTGTGTTAGGGATGAAGCAAAACTTGTACACGTATGATGAAGACAACTAAATTAAAGTGTTTAGTTAACGGCATAAGAGGGATGAGGCACGTGTGTTAGGGATGAAGCAAAACTTGTACACGTATGATGAAGACAACTAAATTAAAGTGTTTAGTTAACGGCATAAGAGGGATGAGGCACGTGTGTTAGGGATGAAGCAAAACTTGTACACGTATGACGAAGACAACTAAACTAAAGTGTTTAGTTAACGGCATAAGAGGGATGAGGCACGTGTGTTAGGGATGAAGCAAAACTTGTACACGTATGACGAAGACAACTAAACTAAAGTGTTTAGTTAACGGCATAAGAGGGATGAGGCACGTGTGTTAGGGATGAAGCAAAACTTGTACACGTATGATGAAGACAACTAAATTAAAGTGTTTAGTTAACGGCATAAGAGGGATGAGGCACGTGTGTTAGGGATGAAGCAAAACTTGTACACGTATGATGAAGACAACTAAATTAAAGTGTTTAGTTAACGGCATAAGAGGGATGAGGCACGTGTGTTAGGGATGAAGCAAAACTTGTACACGTATGATGAAGACAACTAAATTAAAGTGTTTAGTTAACGGCATAAGAGGGATGAGGCACGTGTGTTAGGGATGAAGCAAAACTTGTACACGTATGATGAAGACAACTAAATTAAAGTGTTTAGTTAACGGCATAAGAGGGATGAGGCACGTGTGTTAGGGATGAAGCAAAACTTGTACACGTATGATGAAGACAACTAAATTAAAGTGTTTAGTTAACGGCATAAGAGGGATGAGGCACGTGTGTTAGGGATGAAGCAAAACTTGTACACGTATGATGAAGACAACTAAATTAAAGTGTTTAGTTAACGGCATAAGAGGGATGAGGCACGTGTGTTAGGGATGAAGCAAAACTTGTACACGTATGATGAAGACAACTAAATTAAAGTGTTTAGTTAACGGCATAAGAGGGATGAGGCACGTGTGTTAGGGATGAAGCAAAACTTGTACACGTATGATGAAGACAACTAAATTAAAGTGTTTAGTTAACGGCATAAGAGGGATGAGGCACGTGTGTTAGGGATGAAGCAAAACTTGTACACGTATGATGAAGACAACTAAATTAAAGTGTTTAGTTAACGGCATAAGAGGGATGAGGCACGTGTGTTAGGGATAAAGCAAAACTTGTACACGTATGATGAAGACAACTAAATTAAAGTGTTTAGTTAACGGCATAAGAGGGATGAGACACGTGTGTTAGGGATGAAGCAAAACTTGTACACGTATGATGAAGACAACTAAATTAAAGTGTTTAGTTAACGGCATAAGAGGGATGAGGCACGTGTGTTAGGGATGAAGCAAAACTTGTACACGTATGATGAAGACAACTAAATTAAAGTGTTTAGTTAACGGCATAAGAGGGATGAGGCACGTGTGTTAGGGATGAAGCAAAACTTGTACACGTATGATGAAGACAACTAAATTAAAGTGTTTAGTTAACGGCATAAGAGGGATGAGGCACGTGTGTTAGGGATGAAGCAAAACTTGTACACGTATGATGAAGACAACTAAATTAAAGTGTTTAGTTAACGGCATAAGAGGGATGAGGCACGTGTGTTAGGGATGAAGCAAAACTTGTACACGTATGATGAAGACAACTAAATTAAAGTGTTTAGTTAACGGCATAAGAGGGATGAGGCACGTGTGTTAGGGATGAAGCAAAACTTGTACACGTATGATGAAGACAACTAAATTAAAGTGTTTAGTTAACGGCATAAGAGGGATGAGGCACGTGTGTTAGGGATGAAGCAAAACTTGTACACGTATGATGAAGACAACTAAATTAAAGTGTTTAGTTAACGGCATAAGAGGGATGAGGCACGTGTGTTAGGGATGAAGCAAAACTTGTACACGTATGATGAAGACAACTAAATTAAAGTGTTTAGTTAACGGCATAAGAGGGATGAGGCACGTGTGTTAGGGATGAAGCAAAACTTGTACACGTATGATGAAGACAACTAAATTAAAGTGTTTAGTTAACGGCATAAGAGGGATGAGGCACGTGTGTTAGGGATGAAGCAAAACTTGTACACGTATGATGAAGACAACTAAATTAAAGTGTTTAGTTAACGGCATAAGAGGGATGAGGCACGTGTGTTAGGGATGAAGCAAAACTTGTACACGTATGATGAAGACAACTAAATTAAAGTGTTTAGTTAACGGCATAAGAGGGATGAGGCACGTGTGTTAGGGATGAAGCAAAACTTGTACACGTATGATGAAGACAACTAAATTAAAGTGTTTAGTTAACGGCATAAGAGGGATGAGGCACGTGTGTTAGGGATGAAGCAAAACTTGTACACGTATGATGAAGACAACTAAATTAAAGTGTTTAGTTAACGGCATAAGAGGGATGAGGCACGTGTGTTAGGGATGAAGCAAAACTTGTACACGTATGATGAAGACAACTAAATTAAAGTGTTTAGTTAACGGCATAAGAGGGATGAGGCACGTGTGTTAGGGATGAAGCAAAACTTGTACACGTATGATGAAGACAACTAAATTAAAGTGTTTAGTTAACGGCATAAGAGGGATGAGGCACGTGTGTTAGGGATGAAGCAAAACTTGTACACGTATGATGAAGACAACTAAATTAAAGTGTTTAGTTAACGGCATAAGAGGGATGAGGCACGTGTGTTAGGGATGAAGCAAAACTTGTACACGTATGATGAAGACAACTAAATTAAAGTGTTTAGTTAACGGCATAAGAGGGATGAGGCACGTGTGTTAGGGATGAAGCAAAACTTGTACACGTATGATGAAGACAACTAAATTAAAGTGTTTAGTTAACGGCATAAGAGGGATGAGGCACGTGTGTTAGGGATGAAGCAAAACTTGTACACGTATGATGAAGACAACTAAATTAAAGTGTTTAGTTAACGGCATAAGAGGGATGAGGCACGTGTGTTAGGGATGAAGCAAAACTTGTACACGTATGATGAAGACAACTAAATTAAAGTGTTTAGTTAACGGCATAAGAGGGATGAGGCACGTGTGTTAGGGATGAAGCAAAACTTGTACACGTATGATGAAGACAACTAAATTAAAGTGTTTAGTTAACGGCATAAGAGGGATGAGGCACGTGTGTTAGGGATGAAGCAAAACTTGTACACGTATGATGAAGACAACTAAATTAAAGTGTTTAGTTAACGGCATAAGAGGGATGAGGCACGTGTGTTAGGGATGAAGCAAAACTTGTACACGTATGACGAAGACAACTAAACTAAAGTGTTTAGTTAACGGCATAAGAGGGATGAGGCACGTGTGTTAGGGATGAAGCAAAACTTGTACACGTATGACGAAGACAACTAAACTAAAGTGTTTAGTTAACGGCATAAGAGGGATGAGGCACGTGTGTTAGGGATGAAGCAAAACTTGTACACGTATGATGAAGACAACTAAATTAAAGTGTTTAGTTAACGGCATAAGAGGGATGAGGCACGTGTGTTAGGGATGAAGCAAAACTTGTACACGTATGATGAAGACAACTAAATTAAAGTGTTTAGTTAACGGCATAAGAGGGATGAGGCACGTGTGTTAGGGATGAAGCAAAACTTGTACACGTATGACGAAGACAACTAAACTAAAGTGTTTAGTTAACGGCATAAGAGGGATGAGGCACGTGTGTTAGGGATGAAGCAAAACTTGTACACGTATGACGAAGACAACTAAACTAAAGTGTTTAGTTAACGGCATAAGAGGGATGAGGCACGTGTGTTAGGGATGAAGCAAAACTTGTACACGTATGACGAAGACAACTAAACTAAAGTGTTTAGTTAACGGCATAAGAGGGATGAGGCACGTGTGTTAGGGATGAAGCAAAACTTGTACACGTATGACGAAGACAACTAAACTAAAGTGTTTAGTTAACGGCATAAGAGGGATGAGGCACGTGTGTTAGGGATGAAGCAAAACTTGTACACGTATGATGAAGACAACTAAATTAAAGTGTTTAGTTAACGGCATAAGAGGGATGAGGCACGTGTGTTAGGGATGAAGCAAAACTTGTACACGTATGATGAAGACAACTAAATTAAAGTGTTTAGTTAACGGCATAAGAGGGATGAGGCACGTGTGTTAGGGATGAAGCAAAACTTGTACACGTATGACGAAGACAACTAAACTAAAGTGTTTAGTTAACGGCATAAGAGGGATGAGGCACGTGTGTTAGGGATGAAGCAAAACTTGTACACGTATGACGAAGACAACTAAACTAAAGTGTTTAGTTAACGGCATAAGAGGGATGAGGCACGTGTGTTAGGGATGAAGCAAAACTTGTACACGTATGACGAAGACAACTAAACTAAAGTGTTTAGTTAACGGCATAAGAGGGATGAGGCACGTGTGTTAGGGATGAAGCAAAACTTGTACACGTATGACGAAGACAACTAAACTAAAGTGTTTAGTTAACGGCATAAGAGGGATGAGGCACGTGTGTTAGGGATGAAGCAAAACTTGTACACGTATGACGAAGACAACTAAACTAAAGTGTTTAGTTAACGGCATAAGAGGGATGAGGCACGTGTGTTAGGGATGAAGCAAAACTTGTACACGTATGATGAAGACAACTAAATTAAAGTGTTTAGTTAACGGCATAAGAGGGATGAGGCACGTGTGTTAGGGATGAAGCAAAACTTGTACACGTATGATGAAGACAACTAAATTAAAGTGTTTAGTTAACGGCATAAGAGGGATGAGGCACGTGTGTTAGGGATGAAGCAAAACTTGTACACGTATGATGAAGACAACTAAATTAAAGTGTTTAGTTAACGGCATAAGAGGGATGAGGCACGTGTGTTAGGGATGAAGCAAAACTTGTACACGTATGATGAAGACAACTAAATTAAAGTGTTTAGTTAACGGCATAAGAGGGATGAGGCACGTGTGTTAGGGATGAAGCAAAACTTGTACACGTATGATGAAGACAACTAAATTAAAGTGTTTAGTTAACGGCATAAGAGGGATGAGGCACGTGTGTTAGGGATGAAGCAAAACTTGTACACGTATGACGAAGACAACTAAACTAAAGTGTTTAGTTAACGGCATAAGAGGGATGAGGCACGTGTGTTAGGGATGAAGCAAAACTTGTACACGTATGATGAAGACAACTAAATTACAGTGTTTAGTTAACGGCATAAGAGGGATGAGGCACGTGTGTTAGGGATGAAGCAAAACTTGTACATGTATGACGAAGACAACTAAACTACAGTGTTTAGTTAACGGCATAAGAGGGATGAGGCACGTGTGTTAGGGATGAAGCAAAACTTGTACATGTATGATGAAGACAACTAAACTACAGTGTTTAGTTAACGGCATAAGAGGGATGAAGCACGTGTGTTAGGGATGAAGCAAAACTTGTACACGTATGATGAAGACAACTAAATTAAAGTGTTTAGTTAACGGCATAAGAGGGATGAGGCACGTGTGTTAGGGATGAAGCAAAACTTGTACACGTATGATGAAGACAACTAAATTAAAGTGTTTAGTTAACGGCATAAGCTACTAGGTAGCCTAAAACAACTCCAATGGATGGCTGTCGTATTAGTCAAACAGTAGTCCGGCTGTGACGTCATGGAGAGCCGTCGCCTTCACATTGGCACCAGTTAGTAGCAAGTGTGTCAGGGCCACCACGTGGGTACCGTCGTAGCTGGTGAGTCGGCCTCCACCAGCCGCTTCCAACGCGAAAACATCCAGTTGATGGCATAAACGTATGATAATGTTCAAGGCACAGAAGTTACTTTACTAGGCTTCCGGGTTTCGTCCGAGCCCAGCAAACAGAAAAAAAATAGAAGCGTATGTGTCTGTAAACAGCAGTACATTTTTGGTCTCCGATTCCTTTGATGGCCAGGCAGTCAAACTTTTTCTTTTAGTAGATACTATGAGATTTAGAGGGCAGTATCTTTGAAAAAAATCTATACTACTCGATAAAACATCTAATAAAAACAGATTTAAATACCTTCCCTTCAACGAACTCTATTGAAGACATTGATGTTATTTTACTAGGCTTCTGCTTTCTTCTACCCTCTGGAAAATAGAGAAGAAAGAAAAAGAAAAATGGGGGAAGATAGAAGCATATATGTAAATAAGTCCAATTTTTAAAATTCTACGATACCTTAGATTTGTGCAGGCAGTCAACCTTTATTTGAATATATTGGTGGATATCTATTGTTCGTATCTTGTCGTATCTATTAGTGGATACGACAAGATTTAGAAAGCAGTGTCCTTACGTTGTGGTTGATCAAAGAGTACGTATAAAATCTGCTCTAAATGATCTACTGAGTCTGCATAGAACATTTTCAAAAACTACCATTTTAAAATAAGTAATTTTGTTGTTTTCACAAACAGTTAAACGTTTTAATATTTTTAAAACTGTACAAAAATGTGAAATTGAGTCATTATTATTTTCAAAGACTATTAGATAAATTGTCTACGTTTTTAAGAATGTATAGATTGGCATAAAACCATTCTAAAATGTTCTTCTTTCTTGTTTTGTCAAAGCAGTTTTTCAATGTAGATCGTATAAAAACAAGGAACTATATTATTTGACTTCCTTTGACATGACAGATCAGGATATCATTTTGATTTTTTCAAAGAGATATTTTTAAGATGATTGAAGTTCAGGACACAGCATTTTTGTATACGAGTGTAAATTTTTTATATTTGAGTAAATAATAGATAAATAGCTTTACTTCGGCGAGTATATTTTAGTCTTGAAATTATCTACCACTCGATCGACTGCCAATAGTTTGAAAACATAAGTATATCCTTTGGTGTCACGCCAAAATACAGTTACGGCCCGTTTACAGCAATGTCGCCAAAGTGCAAACTGCACTTGGCGTTCCCGAGGCACTAATTGGACGGCGATACAGATGTTGGCAAACAAAACACATGACTCGAGTGGGCTTCCCCTGGAGTTATGGGGCCAGCAGTGGTTGCGTCAGCAGTGGCCCCTATAAGCAGCTGAGTCACGGCACATTCTGGAGCAGCGTGTTCAGCATCGAGACTCAGCACGGCGGCGACCCACTGACACAGCGCGACACCACAATAAATGAATTTAAAGTTATTGCATTTTCTATTTATCCCCCTGACAGTTAAGTGAAAGGTGGATATGTGTTCCAACAACGAATGTAAAAATGTCGGAATACGTTCTCTTGAAGTTAATACAATGCTATGATTCATAAAATATCACTATAGAAGGAGGTAAAAGTGGCAGTACTGTTTATCATACTTTCAGATCTTATATTTTTAGGATTTGCTTCTATACCAGGGTCATATTTATTTCTGCTCAACTTTATGTGCCCTTATACACTGTGCAATTTTCGTCTGTAAACCTTTATGATCCACTTTAGATTATTTTACCTTACAAACTAAACTCTGTATATGGCTCGAGCAGACATATACTGAATAATTATACGGAGTCCGAATGTTTTCTAAGGAGAGACCGATGTCCTCTTTGTCCGTACTCTACCCGTTCCTCATAGACTATTGATCTATGCAGGGAACTTATCAGACATAGTAAAAGGAACTTATTATACAAGTATAGAGTAAACGTGAATATTAGTGATAAAAACTGACAGTCACGACGAGGGTTCGAACCTGTTCTATCTTAGATACCAAGTCCTGACGCCTCAGACCGTTCGACCACCGGCTCTCCCGAATTAAACAGAAAACCACACAAGGATAGCTAAAAAAAACACGTATTTGACTACTTTTTCCGTGCCTTAAACTAGGGCTTCACAAAGAGTTTCGCAACTTACTCGAGTCATTCCTAGAGTAATTGTCAAAGGAGATGTAACGCCGTAACTATACACAATAATTATACTCATTACAGAGGAGGAATATGATATGAATAATATTACAACGTGAGTTAGTTGTAATTATAGGCCAGAATATCACCGTAGTTGTGATAATGCATTATACATTGCAGAAAACGAGCTTGTGAGAACAACCTCATGAGTGCTGTGTGTATGATTGACGAAGCTTATTTCCCAGAATTCAGTTTAGGGCTTGTCGTTTGTATGCACTATCTTTAGGTTATGTATACCTAAAGTTTAATTGTTTAAAGTGAATACTGATTACCGTACCTTTGAGATTACTTCTCCACGCACTGATACTTCAGAGGACACTGTTATAGAGAGAAGACATTTAGCCTTGCCTGTAATTGTACTACTTTTAGCGGAACCAATATAAATAATTTGGCATGAAAGAATTCGAATCTTCCCCTAAAAAGATTTTCATGTCATCAGTTAAAAGAACTTATGGATGTAATTCATTATTGCCTGAATAAATTAATATTCCAATATATAATATTAACTTCCAAAATGTACACAAACAGCCTAGATCAAATGTTAAAAAGCAGCAGTAGACTAGTTACCTAGAAAAGGCCTTAAGATACGTGTGGTCATAGATAATAACACATCGTGAGGAGCGGCCCTAACTAGAGGCAAAGTCGGTGGCTTGCCACGCAGTCGGCTCGACGCGTGCGGTTCGATAGTGTGCCTAAGGCGTCGGTCAAACGAGCCTTCAAAACAAAATTAGGCTCGTCCAAGCAGACGAAGGAAACCGTGTCTTAATTGGCCCTCACTCGACACTAAAAGCCATAAGAATTTTAGTTTACTCACACGTAAACAAAGTGACAGACTGTTTACTGTGCAGTCGTAGGACGTGGGTCGTTCATCAGTCGAACTTAGCCATAGAGTGATGGTGTCCACTAAATGTTCTTACAATCTGTCTAGAGAAGGCGTTTTTTAACACTGCCCTCTCTCCCCGTATACATAAGTTACGGACGAAGAAGACGGTCTTTTGGAATGTTTAAGGGGACCATTTCGCTCCACGAATAACGCCTAAAACATGAGTTTGTATTTCAGCGACTTGGTCCGTAATAATGATCGTATCGTAACACTTTAAGTGTCATTTGATAGGTGAAGACCCATTCTAGTGGAATATAAGATTTTTTGTAAAAATCGAGTATTTTAATAATTTTTCCTGGCAGTAAAATAAGTGAAACATTACATGTCATTCTTGATTTTAAATGGAACATAAATATCAACTTATGGTCAACTAGATAAGACTTTTTATAATCATGCAGTGTTAACTACATCTAATAATAATAATAATAAACCAGAACAGTACAGTTCAAATAGGACAGCATGTTTTAGCCCGCTGACGGTAAGATTGCATTGCTACCGAGTCGACTTCCCAGCGGTGACTTGGCGATTTGGGAAACGGACACCTTAAGAAAAGAATCGTGTGAAAGACAACACGTCAGTCACATGGTTGACATGAGGGCATAAAAGTTTAACCAATCAAAATTGATTTGACTGTTTCATGTCGTATTTAGAAACTCCTTATTTAGCGATTAAAAATTGAACTTAATGACACCCAATCCTTTCTTTAAAAAAAATCTGTACGACCTTCTTAGGGCTTGTCTTACATATCCACATGTCGCCGCAAGGTCCAAAAATATATTAACATTTTCTCAGAAACAATACACAAATGGAATATGTAGTCTCATTCCAGGGACGTTGTTGTTAACACATGTTACATAAGCCCGCCGACCCGACCTACAGCAAGCTTGTGGTACGCCCCTCCCCGGCAGAGCGGTTGTGGTGAAAGTACACTCACTAGCGCGTCGACCGTCGCCACTGAACGTTCGTAGTGCTTGTGTTAGTGCCGCGCGTGTCGTACTGACAGTGTGAGTGACATAAGGATCTTTTATTTACCCTCACCACACCTCAATCTTGAATTGGATTACTTTCATACACGAGTCGACAAAAAAAAGGTAATATAGCAGTATTATTTTATAATATTATACTTTTAAAAAATATACAGGTTGTAGGAATCGAAGCGAAACATAATAACATTTTCGTATTTTTCTCATCATTTACCAGAATTGTTTTATTTTAATGTGGTAATTATTTTAGTTCAAAACCAACGATTTGATGTATAAAGTGGTTTGGGATATACGTTATAATAAGAATATACTGGTACGTAGTGTTCAAATTTGTTAACATACATTAGAGAGTGTTTTTATCTCATTATGAAAAGGCACGTAGAAGTGATATGGGTAGATAATTCATTGTAATGTTGGTGCCCGGGTTATTATAACATTATGCTACTTAAAATTACCATAAATCAGTTCCAATGTTAAATGTCTACTTAAAGTCCTGCTAGTACAGAATGGTACATTTACAGTCCACGCACCTGCAAAGTGCGTATTTGACCGTTTACTTGTCATGGCTTGTAAAACATTTGACGTCAAATGCTTACCCTAAAGCACTAAAAATGCTCTTTTTGTTTCCTTATCGACACGGCACATTTTTGGCGCAAATTAAACATCATTAACACTCAAGAATTCAAATATTCTTTATATGTTAAAGTCCATGCTTACTGTAAAATACAACTAAGAGATATACAACTACTTAGTGCGTCCCGACAAAATAGGGATGTTTATTTGACATTTTGTCAAGTATCTGGCTTAAATCGCTAGGAAAGTTTAAAAAGTTTTGAAAAACTGTTTTCCTGTCTTAATCACGAAAATAACATTTCTGGATGAATCAAAACAACTCATGTCTCACGCTTGATTTTTACTTAGAAACTCAGTTACCTGTTCGACGTACCAAAATTAGTAATACGATTTTAAAATACAAAATTAATAACAACTATCAACCCACTCCTGTGAGGTATCAAAGCGTACATTTTCATGTACCATTACGTATTACGTATTTCCCTGCGTATTACGTATTTCCCTGAATTCGAATATATATTGAAGGTTTAGCAAGTCTAAATATGAGACCCTGCTGACAAAAATCGCCGAATAATTAGAAAAACACTGAATGTCTCAAAACATATTAAAGGGGGTCACGACGCCCTTCAGAAATTATTAGTGATTATCTGAACCCAACAAACGTCTCCACTTCAGATATACAATCAGATATTTAAAGGAATTGTTATAAAAACTACGAATTGAATTCTACGAATAATGTTGGAAAAATATGTAGTTAAATCTATATATATAAAAGCCAAATACCACTGAATGACTCAATCGCCCATTACGAAATCTTTAAGTATTAACACGAAATTTTAAAGGCTCTAACTTGATATAATATCGAAGGGACCCACTAAAAATTTTTATTTATTTTTTTATTTATTCATAAGACGCCGATCGTCAAGATATGGGCGAATATGGATTTCGAATGAGTGTGATGAGTGTAGATGAGCGAATGTCATCATACAAACTAAGGTCGACTATTCCTTAGAAAGTCTCATTAATTAATAGCCCAATGACAAATGAACAGCCGGTGGTTATCAGCTGATCCTTCTCAAAATGTATTATGACTCTGATTGGGATCGAACTGACAACCTTTAGCTCATGAAGCTGGGATTGAACCAACTACGCTACCGACCAATTTAAAAGTATTTTTGAAATTCCATTGCTAAGGGGTACAAGCAGTCCCTCAAAATTTTCCTTCCGAAGCGTGCAGGGGTGTCTCCTAGTTCAAATATAAAGTAAATGTGTCTTTAATAAATACGTGAAAAATATAAATAAACTGTCAAATCAAATTTGAGCCAGCTGTGGTAACAAATACAGGTGTCACTACTAACACCTTTAAGGCAATATGTAGCTAATTGTACAACCAAGGGCGTAAAGAGGGCTAACGTTGCCCCCCCCCTCCATGGTCCACTTACCCCAGGATATAAAGTTACAATCATTAAACACCTATTTTCAACTTGGAACAATTTCCGAGTACAGTTGTTTTTAGTATTGATCCCCACGTTAAATATATATATATTTGTTTGGTACGCTCCTGCGTACAATAATTAATTTTTAACGGCCTAAAAAAATAAACCTATATTTAAATACTAGCGCCTTCTTTATTTAGAATATAAATGTTTCTTCTGGCTCCTCCCAATATGATTGATTTATATCAATTTACTATAAATATTTAACTATAATTTTGGAAAATGAACAATCCATTTTTTTGACAAAGCAAGAGCCAATCCTGGATGATATCCTTTCTGTAAAGATTTCCTTTCGCTGAAAGTATCAATTCAGTGCATGAAGCACGAACTGTAGGCCTAGGTAGTCTAGATAATAAAAATAAATAACAATAAAGACAAGGGAATATGTATTTAATTTTATCTTAGTACAGTAACCTTTAATAATTTTCTTACTAGTTCAGGCTAGCAACAATAGTCAATAATTTCCTTTTCGTACTATAAAATGATCTTTTATATAATATTTATTTATGTATTTTATTATTTACATTCACTAAGCCTGTTTAAAATTGGAGCAACATAATTAGAAAATACACAATATAATAGCAGCGGACTGAGATAAAAACTAATTAACATAATACAGGAAGAATACGAAATACTACAAGATAGCAAAAAAACAATAACAATTATCTAAACTTTAAAGAAAAAACGTAATTAAATAAGCCAACAATATGCATGCGTGGTCCGTCAAGTCGTGGTGTATTTAATTGCAAAATTGAAGAATTTATAATGTAGGAAAAGTGGACGGTTCGTCAGGAAAGGGTGGTTCAAGGCCGTTTTCT
Organism: Stictocephala bisonia; assembly: GCA_035578905.1. Lineage (NCBI taxonomy): Eukaryota > Metazoa > Arthropoda > Insecta > Hemiptera > Membracidae > Stictocephala > Stictocephala bisonia. The sequence goes on along the minus strand of JAQJVL010000058.1, from coordinate 893,556 downwards.
GTAGGAGTATCAGTTGTTAACTTATGTAAAATTAATGTTGATTTAATTCTACACAATGTTCATAAAACGAATTAAAAACTAGCAATGGCAATATTAATATTTTGGTATTGCATATCTAAAAAGAAATATAAATAAAAGAAAAAATGTACTAAGTCACTAATTATTTTGCCATAACAAATATACTGTGATTACTGCAGCTATCAAACAACTTCATTGATCTCCTAACAGTAAACATCAACATATTTAGCCATAACAAATATACTGTGATTACTACAGCTATCAAACAACTTCATTGATCTCCTAACAGTAAACATCAACATATTTAGCCATAACAAATATACTGTGATTACTACAACTATCAAACAGACAACAAAATTTGAAAAAGGCCCAGCTTATATGGGATTACATTTTTTTAACAAATTGCCACTAAAAATTAAAAAAGAAAACAACATTTCCAAATTTAAAGATTTAGTAAAGTCCTTTCTTCTTTCGCATGCCTTCTACAGTGTAAAGGATTATCTTAATATGGAAAGTGCCTAGTTTTGATTGTTTTAAATTGTTTTAATTTATATGTAACAGTTTGATCCATTTGACAACATTATTCAATGTATGCTTAAATATATATTTTGAGTGTTCAAAGTTACAATTATTTTATACATTCGACTACCTCACATGTCTGTAGTACAAGATTATTAAATATTAATTAATTAATACAGTATTATATTAGTAGTAGTTATAGTTAATTTGACAAGACACAAAATTTGTACAAATAAAATTTATAATTGTAACAAATATTATGTGTTAATAAAGGATTTGATTTGATTTGATTTGAAACAACTTCATTGATCTCCTAACAGTAAACATCAACATATTTAGCCATAACAAATATACTGTGATTACTGCAGCTATCAAACAACTTCATTGATCTCCTAACAGTAAACATCAACATATTTAGCCATAACAAATATACTGTGATTACTATCAAACAACTTCATTGATCTCCTAACAGTAAACATCAACATATTTAGCCATAACAAATATACTGTGATTACTGCAACTATCAAACAACTTCATTGATCTCCTAACAGTAAACATCAACATATTTAGCCATAACAAATATACTGTGATTACTGCAACTATCAAACAACTTCATTGATCTCCTAACAGTAAACATCAACATATTTAGCCATAACAAATATACTGTGATTACTACAGCTATCAAACAACTTCATTGATCTCCTAACAGTAAACATCAACATATTTAGCCATAACAAATATACTGTGATTACTACAGCTATCAAACAACTTCATTGATCTCCTAACAGTAAACATCAACATATTTAGCCATAACAAATATACTGTGATTACTACAGCTATCAAACAACTTCATTGATCTCCTAACAGTAAACATCAACATATTTAGCCATAACAAATATACTGTGATTACTACAGCTATCAAACAACTTCATTGATCTCCTAACAGTAAACATCAACATATTTAGCCATAACAAATATACTGTGATTACTGCAACTATCAAACAACTTCATTGATCTCCTAACAGTAAACATCAACATATTTAGCCATAACAAATATACTGTGATTACTGCAGCTATTAAACAACTACATTGATCTCCTAACAGTAAACATCAACATATTTAGCCATAACAAATATACTGTGATTACTGCAGCTATCAAACAACTTCATTGATCTCCTAACAGTAAACATCAACATATTTAGCCATAACAAATATACTGTGATTACTGCAGCTATCAAACAACTTCATTGATCTCCTAACAGTAAACATCAACATATTTAGCCATAACAAATATACTGTGATTACTGCAGCTATCAAACAACTTCATTGATCTCCTAACAGTAAACATCAACATATTTAGCCATAACAAATATACTGTGATTACTGCAGCTATTAAACAACTACATTGATCTCCTAACAGTAAACATCAACATATTTAGCCATAACAAATATACTGTGATTACTGCAGCAATCAAACAACTTCATTGATCTCCTAACAGTAAACATCAACATATTTAGCCATAACAAATATACTGTGATTACTGCAGCTATTAAACAACTTCATTGATCTCCTAACAGTAAACATCAACATATTTAGCCATAACAAATATACTGTGATTACTGCAGCTAACAAACAACATCATTGATCTCCTAACAGTAAACATCAACATATTTAGCCATAACAAATATACTGTGATTACTGCAACTATCAAACAACTTCATTGATCTCCTAACAGTAAACATCAACATATTTAGCCATAACAATTATACTGTGATTACTGCAACTATCAAACAACTTCATTGATCTCCTAACAGTAAACATCAACATATTTAGCCATAACAAATATACTGTGATTACTGCAGCTATCAAACAACTTCATTGATCTCCTAACAGTAAACATCAACATATTTAGCCATAACAAATATACTGTGATTACTACAGCTATCAAACAACTTCATTGATCTCCTAACAGTAAACATCAACATATTTAGCCATAACAAATATACTGTGATTACTACAGCTATCAAACAACTTCATTGATCTCCTAACAGTAAACATCAACATATTTAGCCATAAAAAAAATATACTGTGATTACTGCAGCTATCAAACAACTTCATTGATCTCCTAACAGTAAACATCAACATATTTAGCCATAACAAATATACTGTGATTACTGCAGCTATCAAACAACTTCATTGATCTCCTAACAGTAAACATCAACATATTTAGCCATAACAAATATACTGTGATTACTGCAGCTATCAAACAACTTCATTGATCTCCTAACAGTAAACATCAACATATTTAGCCATAACAAATATACTGTTATTACTGCAGCTATTAAACAACTACATTGATCTCCTAACAGTAAACATCAACATATTTAGCCATAACAAATATACTGTGATTACTGCAGCAATCAAACAACTTCATTGATCTCCTAAAAGTAAACATCAACATATTTAGCCATAACAAATATACTGTGATTACTGCAGCTATCAAACAACTTCATTGATCTCCTAACAGTAAACATCAACATATTTAGCCATAACAAATATACTGTGATTACTGCAGCTAACAAACAACTTCATTGATCTCCTAACAGTAAACATCAACATATTTAGCCATAACAAATATACTGTGATTACTGCAACTATCAAACAACTTCATTGATCTCCTAACAGTAAACATCAACATATTTAGCCATAACAAATATACTGTGATTACTGCAACTATCAAACAACTTCATTGATCTCCTAACAGTAAACATCAACATATTTAGCCATAACAAATATACTGTGATTACTGCAGCTATCAAACAACTTCATTGATCTCCTAACAGTAAACATCAACATATTTAGCCATAACAAATATACTGTGATTACTGCAACTATCAAACAACTTCATTGATCTCCTAACAGTAAACATCAACATATTTAGCCATAACAAATATACTGTGATTACTGCAACTATCAAACAACTTCATTGATCTCCTAACAGTAAACATCAACATATTTAGCCATAACAAATATACTGTGATTACTGCAGCTATCAAACAACTTCATTGATCTCCTAACAGTAAACATCAACATATTTAGCCATAACAAATATACTGTGATTACTGCAGCTATCAAACAACTTCATTGATCTCCTAACAGTAAACATCAACATATTTAGCCATAACAAATATACTGTGATTACTGCAGCTATCAAACAACTTCATTGATCTCCTAACAGTAAACATCAACATATTTAGCCATAACAAATATACTGTGATTACTGCAGCTATCAAACAACTTCATTGATCTCCTAACAGTAAACATCAACATATTTAGCCATAACAAATATACTGTGATTACTGCAGCTAACAAACAACTTCATTGATCTCCTAACAGTAAACATGAACATATTTAGCCATAACAAATATACTGTGATTACTGCAACTATCAAACAACTTCATTGATCTCCTAACAGTAAACATCAACATATTTAGCCATAACAAATATACTGTGATTACTGCAGCTATCAAACAACTTCATTGATCTCCTAACAGTAAACATCAACATATTTAGCCATAACAAATATACTGTGATTACTGCAGCTATCAAACAACTTCATTGATCTCCTAACAGTAAACATCAACATATTTAGCCATAACAAATATACTGTGATTACTGCAGCTATTAAACAACTACATTGATCTCCTAACAGTAAACATCAACATATTTAGCCATAACAAATATACTGTGATTACTGCAGCTATCAAACAACTTGATTGATCTCCTAACAGTAAACATCAACATATTTAGCCATAACAAATATACTGTGATTACTGCAGCTATCAAACAACTTCATTGATCTCCTAACAGTAAACATCAACATATTTAGCCATAACAAATATACTGTGATTACTGCAACTATCAAACAACTTCATTGATCTTCTAACAGTAAACATCAACATATTTAGCCATAACATATATACTGTGATTACTGCAGCTATCAAACAACTTCATTGATCTCCTAACAGTAAAAATCAACATATTTAGCCATAACATATATACTGTGATTACTGCAACTATCAAACAACTTCATTGATCTCCTAACAGTAAACATCAACATATTTGCCACATGAGCATTTTGTAGCTTAGCATTTACAGTTAGTTTTTTATTTTAAATATCGTGCCAAGATTTTTTTAAAGTTTAAAGCCAACGAAACTCGTAAAGATAAAAAAATTATGTCCAGCGCGATTTAGTGCGCAAAATACAAACAGGAAATGATGTAAAATACAGTTTACATTGGAATGATGCAACCTTAAAATCAATTGCCGTACAAGGTACACCAGTTGGTGTTTGGTCAATGAGAATTGATTCGAGGCGGTGTTGTGTTCAGATCAAAACAGTAGGACTGTCTCTGGTGCTGCACATGTGACCTGCTCATCTTCACGTTAGTCACTTGTGTTAGTTCAATGCACATATGTTAACTGTCTAACCAACTGACGTACGAGGTGCACCAGTTGGTGTTTGGTCAATGAGAATTGATTCAAGGCGGTGTTGTGTTCAGATCAAAACAGTAGGACTGTCTCTGGTGCTGCACATGTGACCTGCTTATCTTCACGTTAGTCACTTGTGTTAGTTCAATGCACATATGTTAACTGTCTAACCAACTGACGTACGAGGTGCACCTGTTGATGTTTGGTCAATGAGAATTGATTCAAGGCGGTGTTGTGTTCAGATCAAAACAATAGGACGGTCTCTGGTGCCGCACATGTGACCTGCTTATCTTCACGTTAGTCACTTGTGTTAGTTCAATGCACATATGTTAACTGTCTAACCAACTGACGTACGAGGTGCACCTGTTGATGTTTGGTCAATGAGAATTGATTCAAGGCGGTGTTGTGTTCAGATCAAAACAGTAGGACTGTCTCTGGTGCCGCACATGTGACCTGCTTATCTTCACGTTAGTCACTTGTGTTAGTTCAATGCACATATGTTAACTGTCTAACCAACTGACGTACGAGGTGCACCTGTTGATGTTTGGTCAATGAGAATTGATTCAAGGTGGTGTTGTGTTCAGATCAAAACAGTAGGACGGCCTCTGGTGCTGCACATGTGACCTGCTTATCTTCACGTTCGTCACTTGTGTTAGTTTAATGCACATATGTTAACTGTCTAACCAACTGACGTACGAGATGCACCATTTGGTGTTTGGTCAATGAGAATTGATTCAAGGCGGTGTTGTGTTCAGATCAAAACAGTAGGACTGTCTCTGTTGCTTCACACGTGACCTGCTTATCTTCACGTTCGTCACTTGTGTTAGTTCAATGCACATATGTTAACTGTCTAACCAACTGACGTACGAGATGCACCATTTGGTGTTTGGTCAATGAGAATTGATTCAAGGCGGTGTTGTGTTCAGATCAAAACAGTAGGACGGTCTCTGGTGCCGCACATGTGACCTGCTTATCTTCACGTTAGTCACTTGTGTTAGTTCAATGCACATATGTTAACTGTCTCATCAATCGACATACAACGTACACCAGTTGACTTATTCTTAAGACCCAATACTTTGTTCGAAATTAATAATGTTTAATAGCCCTGCTCTGCTGAAGAAACATAACATCAAAATCATCTCTAAACGGTTACTATTAGTATTGGTTGACCGCTTGGAAAAAACCTTTCGTCGGCTGAGACTCGTTCAGATAAAGCGTATGATGTCATGCGAGCGCAAGCTAATCCGGTAATCATGGTTCTCTGCAGGTTTATTTATCGGGCGGTTGGTCTATAATAGAAGTTAATTTTTTATAGATACACACTGATTTAAAAGGTTGCTAAAATTTCTCAATTATGGATGGTTAACTATATACATTTAAACTATTAAATTATTTAGGCTTTTTAAAAATTCCAAAACCATTATTTAGCAACTAATCAACTATTGCCAATATTGATATATTAATTGCAGATTTGGGAAAGAAAAATACAGACGAAAAATGTTTTTGATTAAATTAAAAAAAAAAAAAACCATTCACTCCTTGATGAACACTAAAAGTCATTTCCTGAGATATGAACAAATACATTGTGCGTTTATTATATATTTGGGAAGAAAGGGGGGCTGTAAAAAATGTTGGGAGTATAAGAAAACTGGGTACTGTACCAAGAAGAGTAGATAGATGTAGTAAGTTTGTTTTTATCATCAAAAAGAAAAGGGATCTTTTATATTAACGGATTGACCTGAAGAATGAAGAAGGAAAGGTTATCGTTTTTATATGTCGTCGTTCTTAATCTGTACGATGTCTTAAATCCACTGGTCGGATATTTCCTGAAAAGGAATTTATTTTCAAGGAAGTCCAAAAGTATTTTACAGTACGTTTCTGTGGAGTAAGGTTCCCTGTTATGAATTATTATGATATTAGAGAAAATAAACAAGAAATAAACAAAATATTATTACAATTTTCATAGTAAAATTGATCAAAATGCCGTAAAAATGTAGAATATTTTAAATCGCCACATAATTAATCAACTAATCGTAAAAATTATGGTCATGGGTGATCAGAGGGATTAAATTTTAGATAAAAACAACAACAGCTAGTTCATATAAGGAGTATACAGAGGCCACTGAGTGGAATGGAAAGGCTCGCGAGTGGTGGTGGGGGGGGGGGGTGACCTAGGGAGGGCCCTGAGCCCAAGGCGCGACCCTGAGCCCTGGTGCTTGTACAGTAGTCCACCTTCACAGCAGCCTTCGTTCCCAACCAACACTTCCTTGTGGCCGGTCTATGACGACGCGCTGGTATTTTAACGCCCATGTGCGCTTTTAAGGACTCACGCAAACTTTTGACGACCATTCAGTCTGATTTTTCACCCTCCCCCCCCCACCCAACTTGTGTGCTCGGACAGTTTACGGGTCTGGAGGGAGTGGAGATTTTCTTTAAACTCTCGATCGCTCCGTAGTTGGTTAAAGCCCGGCTTCGTAAGCTAGAGATTCTCAGTTCGATCCCAATTAAAAGGGATCAGCTTTAACCACTAGCTGTTCACTTGTCACTGGGATATTAAATGACACTTTCTTAATAAAAGTCTGTCTTAGTTTGTAACACAGACTTCATTCGCTCACCTACACTCATTCGAAATCACAAATGTCTTGATGATCGTGATTGTGGGCATTGGTGGCGCAGGGCTGTAATCCACTTGGGGACAAAGTGTTGAGGAGATTGTAGGCGACAGGTTCTATGCTCGGTCCTCTTATTACCGACACAGTGTCCGCTCAATTGTTGCCATCGATGGATACTACGAGAGAAATCTGGTGTCCATGGTGGATGGCAGTCAAGGTTCAGATGTCGTGTAGGGAAGATAAGTGAGTGTCAGGCTTGTCAGTTAGCTGAAATCAGATCAACACTACGTGGTTCGGATTCAACGTAAAGCTGTAGGCCCTTAGTCGCCCTGGCTATTGGGCTATTAATAACTGCTCTTTCTGTAGAACAATCGACCTTAGTTAGTAACATTGACTACTCTCGTTCATCTATACTTATCACACTCATTCGTCCATATCTTGACGATCTGTGTCTTACAATATTTTTTACAATGTCCTGCTGCTATATTTTAAAGAAGTTTAAAGGACGAGATATGTCTACAAAATGTCAATTTGGGTACAGTATGAAATAATAAATAAAACGTGTTTTTTAGTTGCATTGCTTTCAGACCATAGACAAAGATAAATAATACAATAATCAATAAACAAACAGAACGAAATAGAAGAAAAGAGTGACACGGAATTAAAATAAAATCTATACGTTTTTATTTATGTTTATCGAGAGAGTCTAGGCAATAGGAATATTATGAACCGATTAATAGCATTGAGTCTATATACACACACATAGATTTCTCATGGAATGTTAATGCTGTGCATCAAATTAGCAGTTGTTTTTGTGGTCCATTGTGGAGCGCTAGTGTAGTCCCCATTTAAATATAGTGCTGTTTAACCAGCTGTAGTGGCAGACCTCGCTAACTAACCAAATTACAGGCACAAATATTCCTATTAAATGAGTATGTGTGTACAATCCAGGTAAATATAAACAGAATCAGGTGTTTAAAATAATTGTCAGTTGTTTGAGTACGTTGCCAGTTTTGGTTGGGTGGCGCCAACAATTTTCTTACATATAAATTATTAAAATCTTACCGCAAGGTACACTATTTAATTATATCGAGCACTGTATCTTCAAACAGCCCAACTGAAAAGTAGCTGATGTGATGGCAGCATATTCTGGGGTCGAACACTAGAAAAAGGTTGTGTATGTACAGTATACATAGGATAGGATAGGATAGGAAGCGCCATAGAAGAAACATTGATTACTAATAATTTTGAGCAAAGGTAAAAATAAATGGTTCCAAAGAATTGGCACAAGCTTTTCCCCATATTAAACACTAAAAATCAAAACTTTGAAAATTACCATTTTGAATCACAAATATATTTATTTTTCATAACTCAAAAAATAGTCCAGTTAGAGAATGAGGTTTTCACTAAAATATTTTAAATTGCAATTTACATCTTTCTTGAAAATTTCATCAAAATCGTTAGAGCCATCTTTGTATGTTTTTGCCCATACAATAAAAAAACTTAAATTTCAAAAAAGTGAATAGACAGTTCGGAGATATTGGCTAACTAAACCTACATGCTAAATTTTAATAAAAATTGATCGATTAGTTTGGTCTCCAGCGAACTAAACATGCACACAAACACGCACGTACGGACAGAAATCAACATTTTTATATTAAAAAAAAAAAAAAAAACACTTTTTTTAGGGGACCCTAAAATGAATTTTTAGACCAATTTGTACAAAAATTACTTTTAGACGGTCTTAAAATCATATTATAATCAAAACACTTTATTTTTGAAGTGGCTCATTTAAACGTTTAGCCTGATTTAAATTCCGACACAACAATTTGTGAGTAACATAGATTGGTTGGTGTAACATTGGTTACCAGTATTTAATGTTCATAATCCCATTTATTATCGGTGACTTTTTACAAATTCCATTTGATTTGTTTTGTGAACGTTCATAATACTGCTCCGACAATGCAGTTATTGTCTGACTATTAAGCTATTATTTGTTCTGTTAGGCTAACATGAAGATATTCAATTATGGTAAGATATCAAATAAAAACTATCTAATATTGTTACTAGTATGTTAAAATGTTACCGTAGAATACAGTGCTCTTCTATGTTAAGTTTAAGTGGTAGGTTAGTGTAGAATGTAATATTCGAGTGTGTTAATTTAAAAATATTTCATCCTCATTCCATGGGGGTGGTCCCCCAGACCCCTTCTTACTTTGTCGCGATTGACCCCCCCCCCCTGTTCCAAACTCCCCACTGCAGGATATGATGAATGGGGACCATAGTTTTGTGTCAATTTCGTTCCGTACGTTGCAAAAAACTAAGCACAAAATATAATATTATATTAATTCATTGTACTCTGATAATCACCATAGGCATTACTGTCCCGTCCCATAATTAGTTCTCCAATGGCATAAAATGATTACAGAAATTAATAACAGCAAAGACTTTTATTGTAAAAAATATGGGTTCTAACAAAGAACTAAAAAAATAGGTTCTAAAGAATAATACTAAAATAGTACATGTCCACCTTCGTTATAGATGGATAACAATTATTTTAAATTACCTACCATCCCAATATATGGCATTTTTTAGCCTTAATACAGGAAAAGAAGTACAGGAGATACATATACAAACACTTTTTTAGCATAATCATAGAAAATATCAAATTGTATGAGGAGTATCAACATAATTTTTATTTACAATCACGACATTTTCTGCGACAGAATTTTTTTTATATTACAAAAGTAAACATGGCTTTTTAAATTGATCTTTGTTGATTATACGTTAATTGTAGTTGCTCACAATCAAGTTGGCTCTACGGTATCATCAATCGACAGTATTTTAGGTATTTTCAAACATTTTTTTCTCTTTGTCTTTAATCCACATAAAAATCTCCACGCTTAATTAGTAATTGAAATGTCGACAACATTTTTTCTGAAATTGTTGTGTAATATTTTACAACCATGCATCTCATCAGCTTCGCTTCAAATATTTGTTTTCCTGTATGTTAGTTTTTTCAAAAGAAGTTCCAAATCTAGTGTTCTTGAGCTTTATGGTACACAATAATCTCTTAGCTAAACCCAAAAATCAATCACAATTTTTTTATATTAATTCTGTTATAATGTTCGTTATGGTAATTTTGTCTTCTTAGATAATATATTAATGCTCATTCATGCCATCAGTTCGCAGTAGGATTGACGCATGAAGCCCATTTGCTCAGCATTGGGATAAAGCCATATCTGATTAAAAACTTTAATAATAGGAGAATATTTATTACACTGACCTTCGCCTGGAAAATTATAATAATCCAGTCCTTTTTAAAACTTATTCTTTCTTCTTGTAGACGTTCCTCAAATTTTTATTCATAAAACGTTTGGGAATAGAAAAATATGAATTGGTAAAACTTTCCCTCATGAAATAATCAATCAGTAAACCCATTGTAGTCCTTGGTCTTTATCCAGGCAGCCTTCGATCACGTCTCACTTATTATAAAGAACTAACTTCCAAATATAAAAAAAACCATATCTGCATTTTAGTTCTTTGGCATAATGTTACCTGTGAAAGAAATTATAATTAGATAAACATATTATTAAAACAAATCAAGTGTTAAAAGTAATATTACGTTTTGGATAGCGGGAGGAGTTACTGATTTAAATAACCAGCTCAGATACCTATGGTTACCCCCGTTGAGCGGCCACATTCTCATTAACAATGGTCAGGTGGTTGACAGGTGTGAGCCAGCTCGTTGAGCGGCCACATTCTCATTAACAATGGTCAGGTGGTTGACAGGTGTGAGCCAGCTCGTTGAGCGGCCACATTCTCATTAACAATGGTCAGGTGGTTGACAGGTGTGAGCCAGCTCGTTGAGCGGCCACATTCTCATTAACAATGGTCAGGTGGTTGACAGGTGTGAGCCAGCTCGTTGAGCGGCCACATTCTCATTAACAATGGTCAGGTGGTTGACAGGTGTGAGCCAGCTCGTTGAGCGGCCACATTCTCATTAACAATGGTCAGGTGGTTGACAGGTGTGAGCCAGCTCGTTGAGCGGCCACATTCTCATTAACAATGGTCAGGTGGTTGACAGGTGTGAGCCAGCTCGTTGAGCGGCCACATTCTCATTAATAGTCAGGTGGTGGACAGGTATGAGCCAGCTCGTTGAGCGGCCACATTCTCATTAACTATGGTCAGGTGGTGGACAGGTATGAGCCAGCTCGTTGAGCGGCCACATTCTCATTAATAGTCAGGTGGTGGACAGGTATGAGCCAGCTCGTTGAGCGGCCACATTCTCATTAATAGTCAGGTGGTGGACAGGTATGAGCCAGCTCGTTGAGCGGCCACATTCTCATTAACAATGGTCAGGTGGTGGACAGGTATGAGCCAGCTCGTTGAGCGGCCACATTCTCATTAATAGTCAGGTGGTGGACAGGTATGAGCCAGCTCGTTGAGCGGCCACATTCTCATTAACAATGGTCAGGTTTGACAGGTATGAGCCGAGCTCGTTGAGCGGCAAGGTTTTCTAGTTTGTGGTTATACACATAATATAAGTTGATTACACTAATATTTGTATAAATAGTATTATGCATAGTTCAAGATTCTAACGATATTCTTAACGAAATACGAGATTTGCTAAAGTCTGAAAGAATTTATAGTTACTAACCAAAGTATTGTGCAGAGCAGTTAGACTATTTTCAATTGTTTTAATCCTTACTAAAGAGCTGAAGCTATCTAGACAGGGCATTGAAAACTTCATGTGTCGCCAAAAAGTAAGCTTAGGACGATGAAACCATAGTAAAAATACTCTAACTTTCATTTGGTTATTAGAAAGATTTGTATTACGTTGTAGTTAAATATGTCATTTCCGTATAATAAACCAATCGCTGTTACATTAAAAAAAATCTACCCTGAAATACATAGTACAGTATCAATCGACACTATTTTCTGTTATTTACAAGTTACGTCTACGTGTCGAGTCCAGTTGAATTTTTACTCTAATGTGGTTATTTACTAAATGATTTAAACATTGTAGGGGTGTTCCCCAGTTTTTGATGACGTTATTATGTTCAAATCGTGCGTTAACATTTAAATAGTAATTGTTTTGCATGATTGTGATGACAGGTAGTGAGTGATTGCAATAGACTAATTCCTCACAAAATTAGTAGACTGCGTGTTTCTAATATAACTGTTAAACGCAATTCCTGTTGTAATTTAACCATAACAACCGTGAACAGAGCGCCTATAACAATAAGGGATATGAGTCATTATGCTTACCTTCATATATTTACATTAATATAAATAAATACTATTCACAAATTCTCAGTTAAACAAGTGGCTCTATTTCCATTGATTTGGAACAAAAATCATGTATGTTTGTAGCTTTGCAGTATAAAATATTGACGTTATAAAATATGAGATATTAAAAACACCTACATTAAAATTGTCTATGTATTTTTATTTATGTTCTGTTTATTTTTTCCAGACCTGTGGCTTATGACCCACCTCCACTAGTGGGTCCATATGAACTAACGTAGCTCTGGAATTCCAAAAACTATGAGATACTTAAACGACATGGCTTGCACAAAATATTTATAAAATGAAACTTCAACTCCAATGAAAATGTTCTTCATTGATGATTACTATCAACATTATGACATTACACGCCTTCATCACACATTCCACATAGTAAATTATCCGCTTACCATAATTACAGTACTGACCTTATCACAGCACATACTTTATCACATATTCCACTTAGTAAATTATCAAAATAAGCGCTTACCTTTATCACAGCACGTACCATAATAAAATATTCCGATCAGCTTACCTTTATTACAGTACCAACCCTAATCACTGTAAACAGCATTATTACAAATTCCACTAAATAAATTATCAAAATAACCACCTACCTTTATTATAGAACCCACCTTTATTACATTATCACAGTGCCCATTGTAATCACTGTATACCTACAGACGGTATAATGTCTGATGATATTACTCTCGGGGATTAAAAAGCTTCTGAAGCGGCGTTTACTACACATACCTAAACCGATGCGGGTAAATACGGTTGAAAATGTCAGAAATAACAAATCTTTTCTAAGGTTTCGCTCTTCGAAAAACGCCAAAAACATAGGTTTCTATTTTAACGATTCAGTCTGTAATAATGATCGTATCGTAACACTTGAAGTGTCACTTGACAGGTGAAAAACTGTTCAGTAGATAAGTTTTAGTATTGTAAACATTTGTTCCACAGTCATAGTCCGAATAAAATAACTTTGGTACTGGCGGTACGGTATGGCCACGCGCCACTGGTCTGAAATGACAAAACTCTGAGCTTTAATTTGCTGTCTAACTTAAGATAAGAAAGCAGTAATTTCCAAACTAATTGTATAATGTCCACCATGTTACATTCTTTAAGAAAAAGTTATGATGGAGATTTTGCTTAAACTAATTTGCTTTGTATTGTGATATATGTGTTTAAGAACACGTTTTTATAAGTGAAATTGCGCGTAAGTGAGCATTTTTAACCTGCCACTGCAGCGATAATAATAATAATAATAAAAGAATTTTTTGTGAATGGACGACAGAATTGTTTCATTGTGAATGGTTCATTGTGATTAGTTTGGCTTAAGTCTCATTTAATAATTCAAATAAGTCAATGAGAAATTAATTTATTTGTAAAACCTTACAAACTCGGAAACGACAAACGCTAGACAAAACATCTATAAATATGTTAAATGTTACCCAGCATTCTTACTTATTAAAAAAAAATTAAAAACCTCTTAATATGAACTCATAGTCCACTGTATTGGGTCTTTAATAAGCATACAGTGTTCACTATCTTTTTTGTCTTTATTTACACTTGTGGATACAGCTGTACACTTCTTCTTTTCTTCTAAGAGGTTGCTGTTAGGAGTGACTTTGAGGATTGTAGTTGATCTTCTTGACGAGTAAGACACGCAGCTTAGTTGTTGTTCTTGAAATCTTTACAACTCGTAATAATAATAAAAAATAAATAGTTCCAAAGAATTGGCATAAATTTCCCCCATATTAAACAACAAAAAAATAAAAATGTTGAAAATTACCAGTTTGATTCCTAAATATGTGTTTTTGCTATAACTAAAAAATAGTCAAGTTAGAGACATGCGGTTTTACTAAAATATTTTAATTGAAACTTTCATCTTTCCTGAAAATGTAATCAAAATTATTAGAGCCGTTTTTGAGAAAATATTATTTTTGTATGTTTTTTGCCCATAAACATAAAAAAACTAAAATTTCAAAAAAGTGAAAAAAATGATCTGGATATATTGATTAAATACACATATTTACCAAATTTCATAGATATGTATCCATCCGTTTGGTCTACAGCGAACTGCACATACACCAACATTTCTTTTTTTGAAAAAACCACTTTTTAGATTTAGGGAACTCTAAAATGGATTTTTAGGCCAACTCGTAAAAAAATTTGGACGATCACAATACTTTCTCTATGTTAACGCATACGGGAAAGTAAAAAAAAAAAAAAAAAAAAATACATGAACCGTATAGTTGAAATAGAACAGCATGTTTTAGCCAGCTGACGGTCTACTGTAGGGCTGTCGACTTTCCAGCGGTGACTTGGCAGTTTGGGTAAGGCCAACTTCCAATGTCCTTGCTCCCAGATTTGTACGTATTATTACTGTTAGAAAGCCATAATCAGCATACATGAAAGTTTACATACTTCAGTGCGATAGTTAATATAAGACGATAGCTGAAGCTATCATTGCTAAGTAGGACTACACCAACACGGCTCACCTTGGACACCTTTTTGTTGCAGGCGTCTGTTGTTTACCAAAGATAAACATCCCAACAGAGCATTTATAATGTTTCCTTACAGTAAATACTTAAACGGGAAACAACATTACTGAGGTCTAATGAGAACGTTACGGATCACTAAATACGATGGAGAGATGCAACGAATGTTCGACATCACGTCAACTTCATTAAAAAAACTGCAGAAAACGTTGCAGTCTTTGTGAAGAAAATTTGATAAGGTAACGGCGAGTAGGTTCTGAAATAATAAAATACGGTTGCTTAGGCTTAAAGAACCGTCCACGTTAACTCATTATTTATCAAGATGTTCACGGTTTGTAAAATACTAAACAAAAGGATACAGCTAAAGACACTCGCTATTCTCTGTGCTCGTTGTATGTTCGATCCTTCACGATATCAAAATTAGTTCAACTACTTTATACAAATCTGCCTTAGGTAAACAAAACAATATATGATACTTAAATCTGAGTAAAAGTTTTTTTGTTAAACCATAATGGAGCAGAGATAGAGACCTGATACATCTGGCTGTGATTTACACCGATAGAAATATCAATGAAAAATGAGTTACTAGTAACGTTCTCACTTGTTAAAGAGATCAAACGTTTATAGGCACCTTTTCTAAGTAGGTCGATTTAATTTTAATAAGTGATTTATATTTTGACACTTTGAAAAATATTCTTCGACATGCTCAGAAAGGGCCAATTATTTATAGCCCTTTAGCTAGGACAACTAAGGATCCTACAGCTTTTCGTGGAACCCGAACATGATTTTCAGCTTATTGGCAGCTTGATACTCGGTTCTCTCCCCTACACAACATACGGATACTGACTACCACCCAATATGGACACCACAGACTTTTCTCCTAGTGTCCACTCGATGGCAACCATTGAGCGGACGATTCGTTGGTATTAAGAGAACCGAGTAAGAGCCTACAACTACAGTCTCATTTTGTCCTCAAGTTGCTGGGTTACAGCACTGAGCCACTAGTGCCGACAGATAGACTGACATGAAAATACTGTTACCGTTTGAAATAAACGCATGAAATTAAAACATTTTACAGTCATCTTGTCCTCTAATCAGTTATATTCGTAGGGATATATTCAAATACGATAGACATAGAAGGTGGTTTGGTTAGATTGTTGAATAGAAATCATTGAATCAATTAGTACCAAGAGTCGGTGGTCAAGGTTTTCTATATGAAGGCCAGTTGTCCAGCCATAGACAGATTTCCCCATACCTGCCTCGCCGTCAATAAATTTCAAGAAGAATTTCAAGGCTTGGCTTAATAAAGTTGTAAATATGACATAATTTTTAAGTAGTATTTTATCGACTCATACTTATCTCACTGTTTAGTTTTAGACCCGAGAAGTCTACATAATGTATGATGCATGTAGTCGGTCTAACAACTGGGATAGACTGACTCTTGTATACTGCCATTTAGGGTTAAGAAGGGCTGAATTGTGTCGTCGAAACCGAACCACATTGTATTCTTGAACTTTGAGGATCTATTCTTGAACTTTGAGGATCTCTATCTACCCCATTTCAGGCGAGGTCCTACCACTGCTCAATCACAAATGACTCTATATATAAGAAGCAAAAAGCTAGTGTTCAAAAGCCAGACTACTCTTTTTCTAGTTTGCTATCTTGACGCTGCAGTCTAGAGTGAGAAAGAAAGGACAGTGCGGCTGACTGCAGAGAGAGAGAGAGGGGTTATAAATTTTCATGAGAATAAGAGAGAAAGGAAACTGTGTAAAGGAGTATTGCACTGGGAGAGGGCCGAGAGAGGTACGTTGCAGAAATTCTAAACCAGCGCTGCTTATCGGCAGCCGCGCTAAGCTCGTTTCAACTGCTTACAGAAAGTCTATTTACTCATATCTTTTGGTTTCTTTGCCATCACTGAGCCCAGGTATTCTACTAATCCAGAATTGCCGATAGTACCCTCCCCACCCAGTCCAAGTCAACACCTCCTAACATCTAAACGACAATGTAGCTGGATTACAACACTACGAATCTAGTGTTCCATCAATAATCATAGAAGCAACGACTTTTGTAGATAGAAAATGAGAACTCCTAGTTTATTAAATTATCCACAATAATTACAAAACGAGTATTGACTTGTTCTGTAATTATTGTCTCACGAACAAGCTAAAAATGTAGTTGTTACCCCATCCATAACTTTTTTTTGAAGTTTTGCTATATTCAGACTTTAATACTATCACACCCGAATTATTTATGTGGAATGTTATCGTACTCTTCAACTGGTCTATTACGTGAGCTAAGAAGTAATTTCTAAATAAGTAAAACTTTCTTTCAGGCAAGTACTTTATAATATGTATATGCCTTTCCATATGCACAATTTAATCAATCCAGTGGTACTGAGCAAATTCTGCATTGTTTTAACTAGATCTAATGTAAAAAAACCTTTAAAATTAATTTTTATTCAAGGAAAATGTTATGAAATATAAGTAATGATAACATATCCACAAGTCAAACAGTTTTTGCCCATCGAAAACGATTTTGCAGATTCTGCAGGCAAATCTAACAACAGAATAGTAGATATTTTAACATCCTGTAATACGAGAACTAAAATTAAAATCGAGTCAATCTATTTCAAATCATAAGAAAATAACTGTAGACAAACTAAAGAACTGTAAATTAAAAAAAAATAAAATTGTGTCACCAAATTGTACATTACTATACAGAAAAAATTAAAATTAATGACTTCAAAGTTCTTGTCTCTTGAATTCATTGGATAAAGGGAACATTTACTAAACTGATACGATTTTTGGGCTGAATTTCAGTTGGAAAAAAATAAAATTGACGAAGTGTTTTAATATCACTTAAAAGTGCTATTCATATTTTAAGAAATCGTCTTTATAACTAAAATTCTGTCTAATTAGTATATAAGTAGTTTACAAAGGAGGGAAAATGGACAAAATAAATTATATTTGAATTATTTGTATAGACCATTTTTGTAAGAAAGTAAAAATACTTATAACTCAACTTAATTCTAGTGTTTCAATTTAAAATAGAACTATCGAAATCCGTGTAGTAGTTTTATTGACGGATTTCCGTAAGCAACACTTGTTATAAATATGTAAATAAGTACAAGGTGGTTAATAAGATATTGATTTCCGTAAAACACGCTTACCGTTCTTAGACTTACAAATATTTTTGGATATTGTACTAAACTAGTGTTGTGTGGAGTCTTAACTTGTATTTAAACTTGTACAACATTTTAATAACAACAGAATCAAAAATAATTTATTGCTGTAAGTCAGATTTCTCTGCATTAGCATTTCCTCTAATTCATTATTAATAGTTAAATATAAACAAATCTGCACTGATATTTCTGTACATACTACTCCATAACATGAACACTGTAAAACGTGTTATCAATCAGATGTCTCTTTATTTAATTTATTTCTGGGGATGTTTATAGGCATCTCTAAATTTAAACAGACCGAAGAACATTAAAAAACTTAATTTGACGTTTGTTTGAATGAAAGAGATTCTGAATTAAGGAAGATGATATTTTACTTTCAACGAAGTGTGTAGGACTATTTAGAGAAAAAAAACTGGTTGTCGATATAAGGATGCAAGTTCTTTTTGATAAAGAAAAAAAAAATTAATGACTAGAAAATAAAATTGCAGGGACATGTAAAAATTATCTCAGAGTGTGGTTTTACAAGATTCTTTATTTCTTAATCCAAATATGATACGGATCGCTTTCTTGTGTAAACGAAATAATTTGTTCGGAAGTTCCCGCTTCCCCAAGAAGGTTGGGGTAAAACTATCCATACAATTGGTTCGGATGTTCCCGTTTCCCCAAGAAGGTTGGGATAAAACTATCCATACAATTTGTTCGGAAGTTCTCGCTTCCTCGAACAGAAATTCCATAAACGAGGTTGGGGTAAGTCAATTTTTGAAAAGCGAATTTGCAAGAACTAAGCCTGTTTGTGACCCTAACAATATGAGTTTAAGATAGGCTAAGAGTCGACATTCAGGAGGCTGTCGCTAGATTAGCGATACCGGTACTTTGTAAGGCTGTGCTAGGACCGCTGTGGTCACGGAGAAACTCCGAGAATCCACCGCCTCTGATTGTGATAGCGAAAGTAAAATGAAAGGAGTTTGTGGGGTGAAAGCGGCTACGTCACGCCAGGACCGAAGCGGCTACACCGCGTAACTGGTGACTGTTAAAACACAATTACCGACGGGACATACTCGTAACTACCCGACTAATCGATCATTCGACTGTCGATCTTACAAAGGAACAACTGTATGCTTCATTATAGTGCGCATTATGGTTCTTAATGAGCAGACTACGTGTTGGTAAAAACTCAACTCAAGTAAACGTCACACACATTTCTTACAATATAACAAATATTATATCTATCGTTCTCGGTAAACCATGTTTACCTTTCTCAGACCTTAGGGATTCAACCTTTGGGTCTGAGAAAGGGTATTATATAGTATCTGAACAGATGTTGTATATTGGTTGTACGATTGGTCGGTTGTGTTGTTGATTAAAGCCCAGCTTCATACGCTTAGTTTCTCAGTTCGGTCCCATTCAGATTAATGCAATTTTAAAAAGGGCTCAGCTGATAACAAGCAACTGTTCATTTGTCATTAATGACAAGTTCTGAAGAACAGTCGCACTTAGTTTGTAACTATGGCTATATTCGCTCATCTACACTCATTCGAAATCCATATTCCCCCATATATTGATGGTTTGCCAAAATCGATCAATTTGTGTCGGCTATCGCTCACTTGTATGCATTACAGTGTGTACTGCGACTTGTATTCATTATTCCTTTCCTGTGAATGGATTACATATGGGTAACTTCTTGTTTGGAAATGTTTGAAAGTTTAAAAATCAGTGACCTTTCTTCGATTGGAGTTCAGTCTATTTTATTTTCAACCTCGTTGAGTGTATATTTTTTCCAACAAAATATTCTGATCCCATTTGCACAAAAACACTTCTCTTGATCATTTGGCTTTACTATTAGTCTATGTTCTTCTGATTGTATTTTCACAAAGTCTTGCTTGTTAAATAACGATTTATCATCAAATGTTGAGATAAACCTTACGTTTTTTTTTTTTTTAATTGAGTTCATAACTCTATTTAATGCAATTAAGATGTTGAGATTATAGGAAATCCTGCTCCAACACGATCACCTTAAACAGAGAATTACAATGTAATAAGTAGCTGCAATCGTAAAGACACACAAAATACTAGTTACAATGAGTGAAGTAAGGCTAATTTTATGTGTCCCCATATTCGCGGTGGCACGAAAGATGCGTACAACGAAAAATGCGTACAGCGAAATATGCGTACAGAAGGAAATAGTGGTATTTGACGAGGGTAAGTATTCTCCCCAGTGGCATGAAAGATGCGTACAGCGAAATTAGGTTAGGTTAGGTTAGGTTCTCCAATCCCAAGAAACTAAGCGACATTCATATTTATTTTAGAGGTAAACGCATTTATATAATTCAATTGTTGTAAAAGATCCATTTGCCATAAAAGTTGTACGCATTTTTCGCCTATCTAATTGTTGTGACGTCATAGGTTACCCTCGTCATCTGTCAAACTTGATCCTGTACGCATATTTCGCAAGATTCCTGGTGTACACATTTTTCGCTGTACGCATTTTTCGTGTATTCATATTCGCTACCAGTACAGTTTAAGAACCTGTTTGGAGCCACCTTTTGGAGATGAAAGGGTTGTACGTACTTTTTATAACTGAAAATGCAACTTAAACGCTTATGTACAAGACATTGACACACCCACGTTAAGGAAGTAATCAGCGCTTTGAATTAGCCAAGATGCATTTTACAAGTTTCAACATGAATGTAAAACTACATTAAATTCATAATAAAGTAATTTTGAAAAACGTATCTACGGTTACAAACCTAACAGTATATAAGATTTAGAACATTTTGATCAAAGCCCATCTGAAATTCTATTAATCAAAATAAATACATATTCAACACTGAATATCGTTAAACATAAAATCTAAACACAACAAAAACAAGTTATCCAGCGTTTAAATGACGAAAAACACTCAGTGTGTATCAGGTGTATGGCCGCTAAACTGCCGTAGAACAATGTTTGAGTATCAGATGTATGGGTGCTAGTCTGCCGTAGAACAATGTTTGAGTATCAGATGTATGAGTGCTAGCCTGCCGTGGAACAATGTTTGAGTATCAGATGCATGTGTGCTAGACTGCCGTGAACAATGTTTGAGTATCAGATGTATGTGTGCTAGACTGCCGTTGAACAATGTTTGAGTATCAGATGCATGGGTGCTAGACTGCTGTGGAACAACGTTTGAATCAGATGTATGGGTGCTAGCCTGCCGTAGAACAATGTTTGAGTATCAGATGTATGGGTGCTAGCCTGCCGTAGAACAATGTTTGAGTATCAGATCATGTGTGCTAGACTGCCGTTGAACAATGTTTGAGTATCAGATGCATGGGTGCTAGACTGCTGTGGAACAATGTTTGAGTATCAGATGTATGGGTGCTAGCCTGCCGTAGAACAATGTTTGAGTATCAGATGTATGGGTGCTAGCCTGCCATGGAACAATGTTTGAGTATCAGATGCATGTGTGCTAGCCTGCCGTGGAACAATGTTTGAGTATCAGATGTATGGGTGCTAGCCTGCCATGGAACAATGTTTGAGTATCAGATGCATGTGTGCTAAGACTGCCGTTGAACAATATTTAAGTATCAGATGCATGGGTGCTAGACTGCTATGGAACAATGTTTGAGTATCAGATGCATGTGTGCTAGCCTGCCATGGAGCCATGTTTGAGTATCAGATGCATGTGTGCTAGACTGCCATGGAACAATGTTTGAGTATCAGATGCACGTGTGCTAGACTGCCGTGGAACAAAGATTGATTATCAGATGCATGGGTGCTAGACTGATGTGGAACAGTGTTTGAGTATCAGATGCATGGGTGCTAAACTGCCGTGGAACAATGTTTGAGTATTAGATGTATAAGTGCTAGACTGCTGTGGAACAAGGTTTGAGTGTCAAATATATGGGTGCTAAACTTCCGTGTATCACTGAGTATCAGATGTATGGCTGATAAGACTGCCGTGGAACAATGTTTGAGTATCAGATGCATGGGCCCTAAACTTCCATGGATCACTGCTTCAGTATCAGATGTATGGCCACTAGATTGCCATGGATCACCGTTTGAGTATCAGATGTACAAGTGCTAAACTGCCGTGGAACAATTTTTGAGTATCAAATATATATTAAAAAAGGAATATATTCATTATTTTACTAAACTTCCATGGACTACTGTTTGAGTAACAAATTAAACGGCCGTGGATCACTGTTTGTGTATAAAATGTAACAGCGTTAAACGGCAGTAGATAGATGTTTGAGTATCAGGTATAACGGCGACAAACTGCCGTGCATCTCTGTTTGTGTGCCAGGTGTAACGACATCAAACTGTCGCGAATAAATGTTTGTCAGATGTAATGGCGTAAAATTGCCGTGATTCAGTGTTGTGTTGGCGTCAATTCGCCTTGAATCACTGTTTGTGTATCAGATGTAACGGCTATGCCGGTCATCTGAACTTGTCTTATCGTTATAGGAGATGTTGCAACAAAATCAGCTGTTATTTCCGATGCATAACAATGTTTCTATTTTATTGGGCTGGTTATGAGCTGCCATTCACATAAATCTGTGGTTCATCAATAACCAGACTTGTTATCTAGGTCGAGAACAGAGCTGAGCTAGAGCCAAGGTCGCTGCTATCTCAAGAGATAGTGCATTTTTACATTCTTTATGCATTTTTAGACCTGCTTGTCTTATCAGTGAGTCGGAGTTATTGCTGAGACTAGTTGGAATCACGCGCTTCCAACCTTTCCACTATTGAACAACCTTGTACTTACGTACCTGTACTAGTTTACTAGAGAGTCTAATAATAGGACTACTCGTTAATCCGAATATTCATGTATCGAACACCAACAACATGTAAAGTTCAGTAAGTACTGTAAAATTCAGTAAGTATATTGCAAAACATTGTGAAAGTGTGAGAAATACAATGACAAACCAAATTACTTAAGGATGCAACTCAATAGTACAAATATTGAGTTGAAATTTGTATAGTTATATTTGGCTGAAAAAGTATAGATTAAAATATATTTTTATATACAATTCATTGCTAGCGTTTACTATAAATGATGGGAGTTGTGTGCTTTTGTACAATTTGCGGGATGGGGCAGTAAGCAACTGGTATGTGTGTTAGTGAGACAAACACATTGCTACACATAGCGACAGTGGCGTGAAATCTAAAACTAAAGTCCTTGGAGCGCTCAACTGGGCGCCTGGATGAGAGTACCCTTAAGACACTGTACACGTCATTACACTTACGGTGGTAATGGCCCACTCTTCCACATTATGGTGTTACCGGTCTCCTCATCCACTTACACAGTTTGTGTTTATCAAACAACAATTTGTTAACACAATAAAGAAGTAGTAGTAGACCCTACTTCTCAATGTTAGAGAAATATTTTTGATAAACCAAACTATTTTACAGTGCGAACATTGTTCTGTCTTAGTTACTTCGATTCGGTTAATTGACAAGGTTTCACTGTGGATAACCCGAATTGTGGCGTTTTTTAGCTTGGATAAAAAAAAAAAAAATGATAATAAATAATAGTAAGTCAAGGAGAACGTAAAAATAGAAGAAAATAATCAGAAAAATCTTGGGAATGAAACAAACAGAATACGAGTACAGACTACAGTCTAACAAAGAACTAGAAACATTATCGAAATCTTCGGACATTTGAAAAAAATTAAGTAACATCACTCAAAAGTTCAACTACCTGGGTATATAAGATAAAAAAGATCCACAGAAAAACCACAAAAGATTTTAAATAAACAGAAATCACAGACAGTAACATTTTCAAAAATAGAATAAATCAACAAGAACAAAAACAACGTCGAACGAAATGGTCAGAAAAAGCATTCTCTTAATGCTTACGATAGTACTAGGCCGACAAAAATAAATAAACATACCAACAAGAATTATTCCATTCTATCGTAATCCATTTAATGAGGATTTAATTATTCGCTGATAATAACAAATAAAAGTAAATCTGTTTCCATTCTTTACGATATCAATTGTTTAAACTTTCTACAGATACTATCAGTGTCATTATTTTACTCATACCTTGTCATATATTTAATACAAATAAATTTATGTCCATTTTCAAACTAGGCATACGGCTCAAATCTAGAGTTGATGATATCTGAACTACCTTCACGGAATAAATGTGAGAAAAAAATGGTAAAAATGATAAGAACGTTATTTCCACGATGGAC
Source organism: Stictocephala bisonia (assembly GCA_035578905.1). Classification (NCBI taxonomy): domain Eukaryota; kingdom Metazoa; phylum Arthropoda; class Insecta; order Hemiptera; family Membracidae; genus Stictocephala; species Stictocephala bisonia. The sequence continues at coordinate 868,756 of JAQJVL010000058.1, read as the reverse complement.
AAAAGACTGATTTCCCGCGTAGAGTAACGTAATGCCAACAAGTCTTACGATGTATAACCAACTTGTCGGAGCCAACCGGTCCGATCCTCACAAACTGACACAACCGTGAGGTGAGATGATCAAAGCCGCGCGAATCACCCAATTGCAACATTTTCTCGCAGGAGAAAGTCGTGGACTTTCACTAAGGAAAGTGTCTCGGCTGGTCGCTCTACTTGTCCTCTCACAGTTCCTGGCGAGGTTACAGCAGCCACTCTCGTCTTCCGTCAGGTCCTGTCAAGGACACTTGCTGCCTAGGTAACCGCTTGCTCTTTGTCTCAGTCTACCTTATGGCAGGTCACGACAATTTGTTAAAAGCAATGAACGTTCTGTGGAGAAAACTGTTGGAACATACCACAGTTCATAATAATTACAATCGTTTCCAAGAACAAAGTTCTGGCTTTGAACGTAAAGAAGGCTCTCAAGACATGATGCCAAAACTGTATGTACCAAGTGTAGTTTATAGTTTAAAAACAGGAAGTAGGTGATACAAAAACTAAATGAAGTGATTTTATAAAAATATAAATAGTAATAACAATGATACAAAAGAAGTCAAAGATCGGCAGCAATGACGACAGCTACATGCTCCCCTCGCAGCAGCAGTTGGCTGATGAACCTCTCACATTCTTCAGTCTTGCCAGTGGAACTTAAAACACGGACTTTAGGCCAGGGAACGTCTTCGAACTTCACATTTTCCCTCATGTCTATCGATCCTGTCACACAATACAAATAAATTAGGCTAATTTTTATACAATCTTAATGTTAAACTATCTTTCATGATATCATATATTAAAATATTAGCAGTTTTGACACTGCCATGTTCCCTCACCTGAAAGAAAACATACTAGTTAATATACAATGTACATTTTATGTGTAGGTCCAACTTACTAGAAGAGTCCGATGACGGACCCTTGAAGTACTCCGAAATAAACAGAAAGGTGTACTGCCAATATGTAACAGTTTATACAAATACTGTAAATGCTAAATTTAAAGATTTGTTCGCATCGAATTGCTAAACATTCACCTACGGTATTTAGCATTACAATTATTATTAAAGTCTCTGATACTTGGACGAATTTTGTAGAGGATTTTTATACGTAATGTCATACATCATTTACCAGGTTTGCACAAAGAGACGGACAGTCCTAAGCAAGTTAACTGCAAGTGAAGAAAGCGCGGCTGAGATCGAGAGGCTGCACGACAAAGGCGGCCTCCACTAGGAAGGTCGACGTGGGCCTGGAGGGGGTAACGGAGTCGGGCAGTTTGCACTTGTCTAGGCCACTATCGAGGTCTCTCACGCGAAAGGGAACTGATTTCCTACTGAAAATAAACCAATATTGGCAAACAGAAGAGCACTTTCACTTTAAACACAGCATTACGTACTCAATACCAGATATGAGGTAACAGGAAGGGAGCAGCGGGCTAATAAATGGAAAGACTTGTCGAAAACAGTAACCTTTTGGATAGTTTCTAGATCTATTACTAAATCACCTACTTCAATAACTGTGATTGGTTTTAAATTTCTGAAGAATGTACAGAAAACCTTTTTAGAACAAAAATTAATAAATAAAAAAAGATTAATTTATTTTTAATGGAACAAACTACTGTGGATAACTAACTAACTATAATCAAGATCAGAGGAATAGTTTTGTTCTCTTCTAATTGAACGAACATTATACTCTCATCCAACGACAACCAATTTGTGTACATTTTGTTTCCTAAGAAATACATTTGGATTATGAGAAAAATCCGCCTTATTTTAAAATACAACAAAAGACAAGCCGTTATTTTAGATACATTCTCTCACTGAAAAATATCAATAAATAACAACAATCAGGAAATGTTTATAAGGTATGTTAAGTTTTTTTTGTATTGCGGACATTTTAATACCATGGAAAAATAACAAAAATTATAAACGTACGACGTCACAGAATGTTGCTTGCAAAATGTGTGTAGTTAAACATGAATTTTGAGACAGGTAGAAATCAACTTCTTGAATAATCATGGCTGGTAAGACAAATATGCCAACACACAAAAATACGTGAATATGCCCATTTCAGATGATTCGTGAATTACAACGTTCAGAAGTTTCTAAGAAAAGTGTGATTTATGTTAATGGAGGACTAGTGGTGACGATGACTGGCTGGAGTGGCCAAGGCCTGCTCGATATAGTCCACGGACCTTGGACGTGTGATTTACACAGTGTACTGTGTCGTGGCTGTGGCCCAACGGATATATCTCTGGATGGCTGCTGACCGGCCTCAAGTTCTCGATAGTCAGCAGAGTGAAACCGTGCTGTAAAAATAGTTTTCATCCATTCGATCGGTCCACTGCTGAGTTCTATTTTTAAATCTGATCTGACGAAAATAGCTCATAAATTTGTAAAACATAGTAAAACAGTTTATGACTTCTGAAACAGATTTTTAAAAAGTGGTAGAGAAAAATGATTTTGTTTTCACAAGGTACAATCGAGACAGTAGTATTTTCTAGTTAAAAATTGGATTCCATTATTCAGTGAAAAACACACCTTATCCCATACAAGTGAGGCAAATGTCCAATAGCAAAAATACAACAAAAGGCGTTTTTTAGACGTAATACGGATGTAGGCACAAGACTTTGGTCTATGCTCAAAATGATCTCAGTATAGAGGAAATATATTTTTTGGAGGTAGACTAGAAGTTTATATACAAAATTATGATGTGTGTCTAAAAAACATAATTTTTTTGGAAATATGCGTTTCTAGGTACTTTCTTGAAAGTAAGGAGTACGTTTTTGACCATATGAAAAGTACATTTCTGCTTCTCAAATAAGAGGTATGATTGTGTGAACCTAAGTCATTTGAAGAGTTTCATTTTTGCTAGTCATAAACCTTCACGACTGCACACAACAAGTCAAACAATTCAAATGAAGTCGCATCTCTTTAGCCTTGCATGAGACAATGGATGACACAGGGCAGTGCGATAAATTGCAAATGCAGGCCTTGGAACGGCCTTGACGGACATCTGTTCTAGTCTGAATATACTTCCGTCCGACTGACTGCACTCGCGCCTTATCACACAATAGCGACTGAGTCAAACACAAATATGCAGTAATGACTGTTCAATCATGGGGTTACATTATTGTTTGTTGTTGTCATTCAACGATCTTAATATATAAAATCCAAAAATTATGTACTCGCCATTACGAAATCTCTGGAACCACATAACAGATATTATGAAATTTTTAGGGAAGTTAGATTTTGTATCATTCCCTCTAGGAAAGGATTTCTCGAAATTCCATTCATAAGTGGTATAAACAACCCCTAAAAGTTTCGTTTTCCCAATAAAAGTACTATTGACGTTAATTTAATTCAAATAGCTGATACAAAATCATAAGCATGACAAAATCGCTTGGCTGATTTGGTTGAAATTTTTAAGGTAATTTTTACTAAATCTGACATTATTGCACTATTTTGAATCCCAATAAAGTAGAATTATTGGGGTTTCTAGAATATAAAACTTTGTTATCAAAGAGAACGGTAGCAGGCTGTCTTTTTTTATTATTTTTTTTATTGATGTACAGATTTAGAGAAAGCCACGGAAGGAGGGGGAAGCAAACATAGAGAACTACCCCAAAACGAAGCACCGACCAAGCAAACATAAGCCTAGAGGCAGATGAAACCATAGTATTACGTGAAAGACAGCGCTATAAGAGGTAAATGGCAGTGGAAAACTGGACAAAATTTATTATTATAGATATAGGACTAGGGGATACGTGTACATGCTTCGCGTTCTAACCCATCACTCGCTGCGCTCGTGACACCTCGGCCTTCGGCCCGGCGTTTTTTTACTACAAATATTAGTGGACACACACTATCAAGTAAAACTATAATATATAAACTTATTTACATTGGCTCACACACTGCACTCGCGCTGCTACCTATTGTTGTTACATAGCCTGTTTAAAGTCATTTCAATTGGTTCAGAAATATGGTTGGAGTTACGTTAGTAAAAAAGGGCTTCACGTATTATATATAAGGATTGTTCTGATATATTTTAGACGATCTTTACTGTACCACCCTTAAACCCACATCAGCAAATAAACTACTGTAATAACTTCTAGGAGAAGAGTGAAAAATGGAGTGCTACTATTTTAGAACCCGTTTATACATTAGGGTGGAGGTAGCTACACCCATTTCTGAATGGTTGTTTGAGCACGTAATGCACTCTATAAGTACTAAAACAAATTTTAGCACAATAACTTGAGAAATGTGCAAGACTTGGTTTGGCGACTTTTTGAGAACATTGTATTGCAGACATATGATCTTCTGATATTATTTTGCACGTACTACTATTTTCTCACACTCAATCAAGCAAACAAACCATAATACAACATCTAAAACCAGAAGAAAAAATTATTAACAATTAATATTTTAAAAAATTATAAAACAACAACAACAAACGGAGTCGCCAATACAAGTACTACAGTTTATTTGTTTATGGAATATTTGATACATACAATTCTTAATCAAGGTTAAGTCAGTCTATCTACAAAAGTACAGTAAGTAGGCGAAATAGCGCCAAGCTCCAGCCTCTAGATTGACTGGCTATCTGGCCTAGGTTGGAAACGTTCCCAACTTCAGCTGAACACCGTGCCAAGGTTATCTCACCGATAACGTGGTATCAGCACTTCCGTCAACAAATCTAGATATGTGTACCTTGATCAAGGCTATGTCTACAAGGTTCTTAGGCAAGCTCCAGCCTCTAGACTGGCCTTGGGCATACAGCCTCGATTGGAAACGTTCCCAATCTCAGCTGGACGCCGATCCAAGGTGATATCTCTTATACCGTGACATCGGTACTTCCGTCAACAAATCTAGATATGTGTATCTTGATCAAGGCTATGTCTACAAGGTACGTAGGTAAGCTCCAGCCCCTAGACTGGCTTTGGGCGTACGGCCTAGGTTGGAACCGTTCCCAACCTCAGCTGGACACCGAGCCCAGGCAATTTCTCTGATACCGAAACATAGGCACTTCCATCAATAAATCTAGATAAGTATATCTTGATCAAGACTATGTCTACAAGGTACGTTTCCAATCTCAGCTAGACACCGTTCTAAGGTCATCTTTTCGATAAGTTAGCATCAGCACTTCTATCAACACATCTAGATAAGTGTATTTTGATCAAGGCTTTCTCTGCAAGGTACGTAGGTGAAAACTGCAAGGCTTCTAAACTGACCTTAACTAGCTATTAGTCCAGATTGAAAACCGTCCCAATCTCAGCTGAACAATGTGTCAAGGTCATCTTTCCGAAAAGTTAGCATTATCTATCAAAAAATCTAGTTAAGTGCATCTTGATCAAGGATATCTCTTCAAGGTACGTAGGTGAGACTACAAGCCCTCCAACCTCAACTGGGCACCGTTCCAAGGTCACCTCTCCGAAACCATGGTATCAGCACTTCCGTACACAGATCAAGATAAGTGCATCTTTATCAAGGCTTTGTCTACAAGGTACGTAGGCGATTCAACAAGGCCTCTAGACTGGCCTTGACTAGCTAATTGTCCAAATTGAAGACGTTCACAATCTCAGATTGACAATGTGCCAAGATAATCTCTCCGAAAATGTAGCATCATCAATCCTATCAACAAATCTAGATAAGTGCATCTTGACCAAGGATATGTCTTCAAGATACGTAGGTGAGACTACAAGACCTCTACACTAAGATTGACTAGCTATATATCTAATATTTGAAACGTTCCCAACGTCAGCTGGACACCGTGCCAAGGTAACCTCTCCGATACTGTGGTATCAGCACTTCCTTACACAAATCAAGATAAGTGCGTCTTGATAAAGGCTTTGTCTACAAGGAACGTAGGTGACACTACAAGGTCTCTAAACCGGCCTTGAATAGCTATTTATCCATACTGAAGATGTTCACAACCTCAGCTGGACAATTTGCCAAGGTTCTTTCCGATACCGTTAAATCAGCACTTCCGTTCACAAATTAAGATAAGTTTTAAGATTAAGATTTTTATCAAGGCTTTATCTACAAGGTACACAGGTGATACTACAAGGCCTCTAAACTGGCCTTGTCTAGCTATCAAATCTACAAGTGCATCTAAGCTCCAGTCCCTGGACTGGTCTTGACTGGTTTTCTGGTCTAAGTTGGAAACATTCATAACCTTTGGACACCGTGTCAAGTCAAGATTATCTCTCCGATACCATGGCATCAGCACTTCCATCGACAAATCTAGATTATAATATAGCAATGGTGTGGCACGAATATTTCACATCGGTCTTGAGCTTATAACAGTTGACAGAAAAGAAACTACAGTAACTAAATGATCACGGTCTTTAACAAACCACATAAATAGTGTCTTAGAAATACTATTTTTTATAATGTCAATTTAGCAATATATAATAAAGTATTATTGAACTGAATATGTATTTTTTAGCATATTTTCAATGCTAAATAATATATCTATCGACAGCTATTTAAGGAAGAAAGGTCGTTCCGAGTCTTATTTATGAGAAAGTGTGACGAACGGTGAACTAGAGATTTTCACTTTCTAATGTAATATATACTGTTTCATAACAATGAAACAGTGTAGCATACTTAGATGATGACTGTCATTCATCTAACAATCTCTTGAATGTTAATTTATTTCTGTTTTACAGAATTAAGTGAATCCACATTGAGCTGCTATAAAAATATAAATTAGATACATAACAGTGATTACAAAGAAACTAAATATTGTTTTAAATTCACCAATATAGAATGTCTTTGTCACTATATGTTTCAATGCTTAAGGAAAAACAAATGGAACAAGTGGAAGGTTAGAGAACACGTAAAAACATGTAAAAAGGTTACAACAGCAGCGTAGCTATGACTGGATATGGCACCTTGTGATGGAGCGGAATGAGTTGACTGTATGCCCTTGACACAGTCACTTGACCTTGGCTATACTGACCCTGCTCCTCCACACTTGCCACTCGATTGTAGCATTCATCACAGTATATGAAGCGATTTTAGCAACACTGACCCTTCATCGAGTAACTTATGACTCGCATGACCACAATGCAGTGACAGTATACTAACCCTGCTCCTCCACACTTGCCACCTGCTTGAAGCATTCATCACAGTATATGCAGCGATGAAGCAACACTGACCCTTCATCGAGGAACTTATGACTCGCATGCACACAATGCAGTGACAATATACCGCACTGACCCTACTACTCCACATTTTTTACACGTAAAAACATGTAAAAAGGTTACAACAGCAGCGTAGCTATGACTGGATATGGCACCTTGTGATGGAGCGGAATGAGTTGACTGTATGCCCTTGACACAGTCACTTGACCTTGGCTATACTGACCCTGCTCCTCCACACTTGCCACTCGATTGTAGCATTCATCACAGTATATGAAGCGATTTTAGCAACACTGACCCTTCATCGAGTAACTTATGACTCGCATGACCACAATGCAGTGACAGTATACTAACCCTGCTCCTCCACACTTGCCACCTGCTTGAAGCATTCATCACAGTATATGCAGCGATGAAGCAACACTGACCCTTCATCGAGGAACTTATGACTCGCATGCACACAATGCAGTGACAATATACCGCACTGACCCTACTCCTCCACATTTGCCAATCGCTTGCTGCATTCATCACAGTATATGAAGCGATTTTATCAACACTGGTCCTTCCTTACCTTATTTGTATAACTGGCATTTAAAAATTTGAGTGACAGTAATATTGAGACTGTTTCAACACTTGCTAATCACTAGCTACCATCTTGATAACATTTTGTAAAATGCTGAAATAAGAGATGGTAATACTGAGTAAGCTTCAGCACTCGTAACGATCTTGACAGTGTGAGTGACACGACATTTGCTTAATATTGGATAACGAAACTCTTTTACGCAGTTCATACTTGCCTAGAACAATCAAGACACGGGCTGTTTCCCAATAATTTGAATGCACTCACAGCTATTTTGTACAGTTTCTAACAATGCGTGAGCCGAATTTAGAAAACTAATACTGCTTTAACAGTTCAACATTTGCTTGCAATGGGCGAAGGTACTTCGAGTAATTATACCTGGCGATAAGAGGGAACATGGCTAAAATATAACGAGTGACAGTCGATAGGATACATGTTTTTCAACCACTTATAATAATCTTCCTATAACAATATACAACTTAATGGAATGTCCTCCAATTTATCAGATATAAAATAACGCAAATAATTGAAATATGTACTATAAATTTATGACACAGTAAAGTAACCTTGGTAACACGTCTCTTAACTTAGCTCTACCACGTTTTTAACTATCAAGGCGTGTAGGAAAACCTTGGCAATAAAATATATTGACTCTGTGTTTTTGCAACAATCACTTAACCTTGGTTATACTGACACTAGCATTCAACTGCAGCATCCACGTCAACGTTGTATAATCTTAGCGCCATACGGCGTGTGAACAGTCACTGTGTGCACTTGACAGTTAACTGACCCCGGTAACACTGACCGCCTCTTCACACGTCTGAGAGTGTTCAACAACCTTGGTTATACTGACACTAGCATTCAACTGCAGCATCCACGTCAACGTTGTATAATCTTAGCGCCATACGGCTTGTGAACAGTCACTGTGTGCACTTGACAGTTAACTGACCCCGGTAACACTAACCGCCTCTTCACACATGTCTGAGTGTTCAACAACCTTGGTTATACTGACACTAGCATTCAACTGCAGCATCCACGTCAACGTTGTATAATCTTAGTACCATACGACGTGTGAACAGTCACTGTGTGCACTTGACAGTTAACTGACCCCGTTAACACTGACCGCCTCTTCACACATGTCTGAGTGTTCAACAACCTTGGTTATACTGACACTAGCATTCAACTGCAGCATCCACGTCAACGTTGTATAATCTTAGTGCCATACGACGTGTGAACAGTCACTGTGTGCACTTGACAGTTAACTGACCCCGGTAACACTGACCGCCTCTTCACACATGTCTGAGTTTTCAACAACCTTGGTTATACTGACACAAGCATTCAACTGCAGCATCCACGTCAACGTTGTATAATCTTAGTGCCATACGACGTGTGAACAGTCACTGTGTGCACTTGACAGTTAACTGACCCCGTTAACAATGACCGCCTCTTCACACATGTCTGAGTGTTCAACAACCTTGGTTATACTGACACTAGCATTCAACTGCATCATCCACGTCAACGTTGTATAATCTTAGTGCCATACGACGAGTGAACAGTCACTGTGTGCACTTGACAGTTAACTGACCCCGGTAACACTGACCGCCTCTTCACACATGTCTGAGTGTTCAACAACCTTGGTTATACTGACACTAGCATTCAACTGCAGCATCCACGTCAACGTAGTATAATCTTAGCGCCATACGGCATGTGAACAGTCACTGTGTGCACTTGACAGTTAACTGACCCCGGTAACACTGACCGCCTCTTCACACATGTCTGAGTGTTCAACAACCTTGGTTATACTGACATTAGCATTCAACTGCATCATCCACGTAGACGTTGTGTAAATAACTCTTTCAGATTATCTCTTATACTTAGAAAACTGCATTATGATGGAGTTTAACACCATTTAGAAAGATGTTCAACCTTCGATTAGCCAGTCTGTTACTTAGGTAAAAGCAGGCTACTTCGGTTTTTGATGGGTTAGGATTTAGCTTCCAGGTTCTAAAATACCCTTCGAGTGCTGCTAGATCACTTGTGAGCGTTTCTGCAGTTCCTGTGAAGTTCTTGTGTGGGTAAGCCAAGCAATATAATCTGCATATATAAATCTTCTACACTTTGTGGTTAGGATGTCAGCGGTATAGGCTACACGTTGATCAAAATTGGAGCAAGTACGGACACCTGTGTCAAACTATCCTTCGGCTGTCTCAAAGACCTTTCGTCCGACCGAGATAAACGTTTATTAGCCTGTCACTAAACATTGACTCCAAAAGTCACAAAAGGAAGGGACAGGGAACGAGACTGTAGAACTTTAACAATAAACCTTTGCTCCATACTTTGACATAAGCTGATGTAAGATCAGCAAAAGCTGCTGATGTAATTCTACTTGTAACCTCGGGAACGGTAACGTGGTACAGTATTGAGTTCTTCACAAGTCAGTCTCATCCCTTCACAATCTTTCTTCCATCTTGCATTAATATAAACTCATTATACTCGTCTTTTCATTATATTCACTCTGTGGCCAATATATTTCATCAAAGATAGTTCGACTGTCAAAGTATATGATTCTCTGCTACAATTATATATTTAATCTCATCGTAATTACTCTGTAAAGTGAACTACTTTTGTGTTTTTTCGTTACATTGTAAAAAATTAAAGTACGTTTATTACTTTGAATTTTTGTCTTTATTACACTTGTAATTAAAAACATATCAATCGAAAGGCCCGCCTTTTTCCCTACTCAGGTTGCTCAGGGCACCACTCTACACGTTAGCCCACCACTTTCCTAACCCGTAATCATGACATAAAATGCTTTCAAATTTAGTGGAACGAGACATCTAATTTTCTGTCACTTTGTCAGTTTTCAATTAATTTAAATGCTTTCAAATTAGCTTTACACATATTCAACGAAAAGTATATGTATCTTTGCAGGATCAGCATATATTTACCTTTAGATCAGCAATTGAAAGCATCAGCACTTTGACTACGGATCTGGAGTTAAATAGAAAGCGAAAAGTAGAGCCGCTTCTATAAGATATATAATTTAGAGCAGTGGTTACCAACATGTGGCAAAGTCACGTGTGGTCCGCCGGAACATTTTGATAAATGGTATTATTAACACTGCATTGTGAAATAAGTAGACTTTACAATTCGGTAGCATAGTTTAAGTACATTTTTTTTTTTTAAAGAAAGTTACTTTAAAGTGTTTATGCCTGATAAGAGCTTTTATGCTACAAGACAGTAAAACACTATTTATTGCAACAAAATATTAGTTGGTGTTCAACCTCGTTGTTTAGATAGTTCCAAAATGTACAACTTCTCTGAGTAGTGAAAGACTTTCCAATTGTTTAGTTAACTTTTGAAGAGAAGATCAAGGTAATCACTGACTGTGTTATAACGCAGGCGTTTTATTCCGTTATATAATTATTTTAAATTGTTTACGGACAGTTTTTTCAAAATTCACTACTTACTTAATGTGTCCTCTCTTCAATTTATGAATATGTCGATAACATTTTGAAATACGAAATTTGTTACCAACATAATAAAATATTAAATTTACTTGCTTTATAGTACGTCCCGACCAAGTGAAATAAGCTAAATTAATTCCCTTATACAATTCTGACAGCGTCAGTCTAATTAACTGGGTGAGAAGAAGTCTTAAGTAGTGAGCATCTGTTTTGCCTTACGCAACAGACTGCTCCAAACACAAATCACCGATCATTGTTTGCGACCGTACGGGAAGTTCACACGGACCGTGTCTACTTAGTGCACGCCAAGTTATGACAAACCCGGTGAAGGGTGCGTTAATTATACACTGTTATTAGCCTTGGGATTTTCCCCGAGTTATCGAGGAAAGTCGCACAGCGCACAGCACTTTCACTCTCTCTGCGGCGCAGCGGAACGCTGCACTTCCTCGCTCGAAGGGACTGCATCTTCGCAGCGGGGTTACATAAACCTTGATGGTCGGTCGTGTAACACTGTTAACTATACATAAACGGCATCAGGGGTGAAAAGCACGTGTAATCCAATCAAATGATAAAATGTGACTGCTGGTAACACGAAATTTCAAATAAGCTTCTGAAAATTATTTCTTTTTTTCAATTCATTTTTAAAATACAAGTAAATACATTAGATATAATGTACACATTTACAACTGAAAATGTCAAATGAACACATTGAATGACCTAACTAAATCGATAAGAAAACAAACTTTCCTGCCCATAAGGCTAGAAAAACAAGTCACCATAAATAAAAGTTTCAAGAATCGTGTTGCATGCGGGAAATTAGATAGTAGAACATATTTTTGTGTGTACGTAGAGTGAGTTTGAATTCATCGGTTAATTTGAGCTGAGAGTGAAGGCATATCCACTTATCGTAACGTACGGTCACATAGGTCTCTTTCGTCTCTGTGTCACAGTCACAGAGAAAAAGGAAACAGAGGTCGCATTATTATAGCCTCAGCTAACAACTCGGTAGCAGTACATTACAACTAATGTGCAGATCTTTATAAATCTGTAGAGGCAACCAATACGTTTTTTCCAAGTGAATTTGGGAGTAAGAAAGGGAGGGACTGACAAGGTGCTGGCCTTGCCATCTGCATGGCAAAGTGGAGTAACGTCTGCTCGACATTGGACACATTGGATGCGACTTATGTTTCTTTCTTCTCAATGTTATAGTCAACGTTTACCGTAAGTTCTGTCAATAGCATGGTTTTACCATTTTCATAACATGACTGTTCACAGTTCGGTCCTAATCAGAGTCAAAAATCGTTGGGTCTTTATTGTTTATCATTATAGTTGATGAGACATCCACCATTATTATAAATAATGAGACATCCACGCTCGAACAATACAACTATAACGCTGGGTACAGACTAACTCTTCTCTTTTACAATAAGGACATAATTTCTAACGCCGTCCCTGTGCCCTATCCACATGCTCTGCATACCGACCACTTTGAAGAACGATCAACTCGAGGAAGCTATTCCGCATTTCTGCATTTGCATAAATCTGCATTGCATCAGCCACGTCCCGCATAACTGGATTCCCTCCGTAGTCGGCTTTCTGAAGTAATGACACAAAACGAGACACTTACTGGAAATCTACTCCTTAGGGCTGACGATTTGGTGAACGACATTTTACACTTCTTTCTCTTTACTTATTGAAAAAGAAACCGCTTATAATTGTGTAGGGAAAATCAGCATGAACACGTGCACTTGTATTGTTATCAGTCACTACTTTACACTAAATTAGAGCAGCAATGAGACAGTTGTAAAAAAGTTTGCCCAGCTAAGATGCACAGGGTCCATATAGGTCTGGGCCGTCCCGACCCTCTGTTGTCAAAACATTGGCATTGTATCGAACCAGAGCATTCATGCAGTAATCACAAAATCACTTTTACATTCTTAGAAAATAATTCAATACGGTCTGCAATGACTCTGCATACTACTTGCCAACGCTGACTTCCTAGTCAATGGTGTGTCGTAAAATTGAGATTCAAGTTTAGGAAAGAATGCTATTGGTCTTCATTTGTAAGAAAGAACGTTGATCTATGGGAAACTTGTCGATGACCTCATGAACGCGGGTGGACTGATGCTCGAGTTGGACACAATAAAATTATTTAGACAACAAGAGATTAAAACCCCCCCCCCCCGGCCTACCTGGACTCTGTGCATCTAAATCTGGCAAAAAGTACACTGTAATAATCGAAAAATACATAACACTCTAAATGTAATAATTTTATCATTCATAAAAAAAATGTGTTGCCTTACTGTGTTTAGTTACTATACACAATGATTCCCAACAAGGGAGAAAACAAAGTCGGAAGACATTTTGTTGCCATTGCAGGTTTGTTACGGTGGATACGGGGGGGGGGGAAGAGGGGGAGAGATGGAGGAACACTTTCACCATCACCAGTTCCTGGGTCATTGACCTTGCTGCTGTTGTGTAACATCACATCGCCTCTTGCGGTTGCCAAGACTCTTGAACCTCAAGACAATAAGTTGTAGTCAATGATTTGCTAAAAGGGATGAATAAAAACATCACAACATTGAAAATAAATAATTTAAACAAAAACACACACGGTTATAAACTGACAAATGTTTATGTATATTAGGGAAAAATGTGATTTTATTATAGGTAACCACTCAAACAACAACGTTTATTAACAAATGTGTTTTGTTTGTATGTATTCTGATTAGTGTTTCAGTGCTTGGAACGGTTGCGGACTATTTTTGTTCAAAAACAAGATTCAAATGCGAAAAGTCCATAAAGAGATATCGGCTTTAAAATGTAATCTATAAGTAAAAATATAAACGCTATCTACAAAAGGCTTATCTTCACCTTTCATTACAATTACATGTTACATAACAAAATTGTACATTAATAATAGTAACAGCAAAATCATAAAGTAAAACCATCATATAGTCTTCAATTACGTACGACCAGCTGCTCCTCAGTGTCAATAGAATTATCGTTAATTATCATCCATTAATATGTTGTAAGCAACAACAATGTTGATAAACATCTCTATAAAGGTAATCCAAACAGCAATATACTAAACAGTTCTCTCAGCTTCCAGAAGATCTGTATCTGTATCTGTTAGAAGGTCGAACAAACCAATTAAGAATACCAGATGTTCTAATTAATCAGCCCAAGTACATACGAACAAGGCTTTAAGTTTAAGGCAACTCGAATAAATAACATAAGTATTTATCGCAATCTTGTATAAGCTTAACCGAAACATACACATCTCAGTTATTTACTTGAAAGACGTATTGCCAGATAAAACGTGTTTGTGCAGAAAGTAATCGTTGTCACGGAATACTTGCCTAGAGGAGGTGCTTTTATATTCTTACGACGGGTCCAGACTTCAGTGACGTCTTCCAAGGCCATGTTGAAGTGCTTGTCAAAGGCCACCAAGTAACCAAGGCAGTGGCCTCGGATACCGGCCATGTTCCGTGTCAACACCTGTAACAAACACTCACTAAGATGCGGAACACTTGCCTAGAGGAAATGCTTTTACATTCTTGCGACAGGTCCAGACCTAAGTGACGTCCTCCAAGGTCATGTTGAAGTGCTTGTCATAAGCCACCAAGGCAGTGGCCTCGGATACCGGCCATGTTCCGTGTCAACGCCTATAACAACACTCATTAACATGCGGAACACTTGCCTAGAGGAGGTGCTTTTACATTCTTGCGACGGATACAGACCTCAGTGACGTCCTCCAAGGCTATGTTGAAGTGCTTGTCAAAGGCCACCAAGTAACCAAGGCAGTAGCCTCGGATACCGGTCATGTTTCGTGTCAACACCTGTAACATACACTCGCTAAGACACGGAACACTTGCCTAGAGGAGGTGCTTTTATATTCTTGCGACGGGTCCAGACTTCAGTGACGTCCTCCAAGGCCATGTTGAAGTGCTTGTCAAAAGCCACCAAGCAACCAAGGCAGTGGCCTCGGATCCCGGCCATGTTCCGTGTCAACACCTATGACATACACTCACTAAGACACGGGACACAACGTAATGGAATGTAGACTGACAGTAAATATAACTGATTGGCGATTCAAGCAGGAATCAATTCACATGAGTGAGTGTTCAAGACGGGAGTCAACAGGAATAATGGCTCACTCTTACATTAATATAATTCTTCTTTACTCATGCAAACACAGAGAGGATATTCATGCTCATTTCTTGCACTCGTATATGTAGAGTGGACGAGCAAAGGAGTGTCACTGAGGATTAGTTACAAACATCAAACTACAGTTATGAAATAACAACATATACAGAATAGCATATTTCAAAGATAATCTATAATTATATAAAGAAAATATCACTTCCTATTTCACTCAAAGAACACAATTACGAAATTTAGTTTCTTCAATGTAGAATGAAGGGACTTGGAATGAACTGAAAAGGAGGGGGACAAATGACTTGTGACAAATGACATAAATACGGACATTTCAAAAACATACAAATCAGTGACATTGAAACACGTGTTACCACTATCAACCCCCCGATAGTGTGTAACTATCAACTAGTTATTTACCTTCACTAACCACCACATATCGGTGTGGTTTGATTACATATAGCATACGCGATTGTTTCCAAGTTATATTATTATTATGACTCATTCGAAATAATCTGCTTCTAAACAATCAACAGTTGATTAGGTTAAGCATAATTTTATTTAACAGGCAGTCGCCTTTTTGTTTATACCCCAAAACACAGTGTTTACACAGTCTGTCGTAAAATTATAGTTTTTATATATTTTGAAAGAGCAAAAAAGTT
Organism: Stictocephala bisonia; assembly: GCA_035578905.1. Taxonomy (NCBI): domain Eukaryota; kingdom Metazoa; phylum Arthropoda; class Insecta; order Hemiptera; family Membracidae; genus Stictocephala; species Stictocephala bisonia. The sequence continues at coordinate 852,725 of JAQJVL010000058.1, read as the reverse complement.
ACTCCACTAGATTCACTTTTTTACCAAACAAATATTTATCTTTATAATTTTTATGAACATACAAATGAACAGTCGACATTTTAAAACATGGGTCCACTGGTAGATTTAACGCTCTTTCGAATCATGTAAAAATTATAATTTTACGATAGTCCTGTCACTGTGCTGCACCGCATTCAACATGCTCTCATGAAACCTAACTCCAATACGGCGACTTCCTCTTCACACACTCTCTCTCTCTCCAAGTGATTTCAGCTGCTGAAGCTGGTGCTGAAGTTCAGTAATTGATTGGACTAGTAGCTGTTACCTTGATCCGGATCCTCTGGTCCATACAGCGCTGAAGCAAGGACATGGGTCCTTTGACGTGGGCCATCCTGGTCAACACATTTCTGACTTGCCGAGGTCTGCCCGGCGTAGGTTCTAAAACAAAATTTAAATAATTGTTTAGGGCTTTTTACAAACAACGTGGTCAAACGAATAATTAAAAAGGAAATTTTTGAAGAAGGATGTTTTGAGCGCCTGGATTTTAGGTCCTAGCGACAACCGGTTTTATGGGTTCCAAGCTTAACATAAATATTTAATCAAATATAAAGTATCATGAGCTTAAAGATTATTAATCATTCAACGACAAAAACTGTCTTTATTCCAGGCGACCTTAACTTTCTAATATATAACATAAACAAGTTCTGATGAGAACAACCCGTCAGTTTTGAAATTTATTTTCAGTAAATTTTTAATTGAAGTTAAAGTTAAAATTATGATTTGAAGTTACCTTATCCCAACCAACGATTTCAATCTACTCAATTAAACAAAATAATTACATTCGTACGTTGAAATGAATACTAAGTCAGTAAGTCTAATAAATACATACTTTGCAACTACTAAAATAAAATAAAAATAAATAAAAGTCTGAACATTCATATGTTAATTTTAATCCGCATACAATAAAAAAAGTAATATATTTAAATTAATAAAATTTTTTAAACAATTTAAAATAAAATAAATAAAAGTGTATTTATAATTGTCATATAAGAAATTAACATCACTGTTTCCAGATTGAAACACGACCAAGTGAACACTTAAAACTAAAAAAATAAGTACTTGTACATCATTTGTCTTTTTTACTTTAAATCCATTTTTTACAACTTAAACATGCTCTGCAATAATGAAATCGACTTATCGTCTACAAAAATATATCGTCTATAATCAAGTTTTACTTTCTATTAAAGTAAAACTTGATTAGTGTCTGCGACTAACACAAGTTTTAATGTACTTTTTCACAAACTAAAAGGCTGACATGTCGATGTATTGGATGGGCTTTGGGCTAAAAAATTACGAGAAATTTTAAATAACTGTCTTACTACGTATTGGTTCTGAAGGCTAATTTTTGGAGTGACAACAGTTTTTTTTTAATTAGCTCAAAATAAAAAAACTCGGGTATTTTTGTGAAAGGTTATAAAAAAGCAGCTCACAATGCATTTTTTAATGTTCGAGAAACATGATGAAAAATTAAAAAAAAATTAAATATAAATAATTAAAAATTTTTAAAAAACCTCAAAAATGTCGAAAAATCTAAAAAAGAAAAATCCAGGAAATCTAAAACTTACGAAGAACATAAACATATCCAAACGATTTCAAACATTTCATACAATTATTAATTTCAAGCGGTCAAAATAAAAAACGTAACTGACTGCCAACCCTAACATATTGAAAATAATAAATGTGTAATTGTAATTGTGATAACATAAAATTAAGTATCAAACTATGGACAGTATTATTCAATATCTAAAAAATATACTGTCAGGGGTTTCTTAAAATATATATATAATACGTGCTCAGTGCTCCAAAAAGCAGTTTGAAAAAAAAACCATATAATGTGTCAAAATAATACTGAATGGGGCATTTCATTAAAGTTACCTTCATCTTTTACCAAACTAAAATCTGAATATATGGAAATAAAAAAGGTGAGTTAGTCAAAAATGGAAAAAAAAAATTGCTGAAATGGTTGCCGTAGTAATGTGGAAGCTGACAAAACTGAGCCTCAAATATTTTTAAATAAAATGTCAGGAACATTTTCTAGACGACTAAAACTACCAATCAGTGACAAACCACACCCCTTGCTAACAGTGCCAAGAGCTACGATAGTAACCAGACTACACATACAAGCTGATAGTATTTGCGTTTTACATACTGTGGCCACCCAGGATCTGCCACCGGACAATTAATTACCAAGAAAGTGGCGAAGGATAGTGTCCGTAGATAACTGAACGGCTTTCAGAGGGAAAAGCTCTTATCTGGGACATAAAACAGAGCAATGAAATGCCCTTCAATGGCAAGTCCACTTTGACCAATTATATTTGCTCTGCAGTTCTACCAACTGTACCAACGCAAACTTATAATAATGTTCCCTGTAAATGGATAAATTTACACAACGTATAGTTTTAAACTCCTGTATGTTTTAATACATTTCTTTGCTCCATTCAAACTAAATAAATCCTTCTAAGGAATCAATATACAGGATTTAGATGGTTACAATAGAAAATAATGATTAAAAATTATACTTATGTAAAATATCATTTGATTTCAAAGTGCATTAAAACAAAAGTAGTATTTACAAACACATCTAGAAACATCGATACGAAATCCTGAACAAACAATAATACTTTGTTCGATTTTTCTGAAATATTTATAACAATATATTACCTGAACAGCGCAGAGAATAGAATCGGGAGTATTTTATTTTAAAAGTATATATGAAATATACGAAGTATATAAAGTATATACGAAAATATGAAAATTCTACATTACAAGGCTTTTGAAATAGTGGGTGTCCAAATTATATCTTTTCCCATGTGTATTGGCCGATCGAAAAGGTTGGGGTGGGCAAACTTCCGACACACGCCAGTGTATAGATGTGTTCTGAAGAAATGAAATATGTCTGGTTGGTAATATTTAGCTGTTAATTTTTTATTTTAAAATTATACATTGTGAAGCCAGACCATTTCTGAGATGAATCACCTCAAGGTTGGTTAAAACAGACCTATTTAGTAAAAAAACTCAATGTACCAAAATAAGTGGCGGACATTTCGAAAAATATTCTACATACTGTATTTAGAAGGCAAATAAATATTTGCATAACAATTTGAATTTATTTAAAAAAATCTGCATCATCGTAGCTCACTTCAGACCTTTCACAGGTTTACCACTGAGTGAACTGTTATCAAAAGGTACCAAATGTTTATTTATGTTACCACACTACTCTGCCAGGTGTACCACCACTAGCTAGGAGAACAAAGGGTTGAAAATTCTCAATGAATTCAGGGTTTGTATACATTTGCAAGGCCAATAACTCAATAAAGATTCTGTGACACATGTGAATCGTGTTTGTAACTCTCCTTGTTTAGCCGAAAATCTACAATTAAAAGTCTGCAGAGACTGTCGGCCATGATGGTGTTAATCCCATAAGAGCAATGTTATTTTCGAACCGGACACAAGATCACGCGTATCCAAACTTAACAGTTATTTTTAAACGGATTTTTTCTAAACAAATTGCATTCGATCAAGCATTAAATTGCGCGTTGGGATTGCTTTGCGAATTCGTAACTAGTTTTATAGAAACAAAATTTTTTAAATATTAAGTTTGAAGTTTATATTTTAAACTATTTTTCAAAAATAGGCGAATGTATTAAAAATATCAAAAGCAAACCTAATGCGCGATATGATTAACTTTAAATTGACACCTCATACACAACTTTTGGTCAGTAAATAACGAAAAAAAATGTATTAACAAATGACATTGTTGCTATGGGATTAAAACCAACATGGCCGACAGCCTCTGCTGACTCTTACGTATCCCATTTGTACTTTCAAACTGAAATCAACGTCTGTTTACATAAAATGTATGTTCAAACGAACAAACCACCAGACACGTCCCTTGAACTGATGCTGTAAGGTTAACATAGCTTTGAACGTTAAGAAGCTACTCGTATTTGCAGTAAATGCACTAAAATTGCATTGAGCGTGTTTAGTGCATCGCCCAAAGGTCACGTGGTTATTCTGAGATCGGAGATGCGGCGATACTCTCAGAATGTACCGACTGAGGATCAACCATAAACTTTGCGGCATTAGTTGGACTGGGCTAGTACTAGTATACTTGTCTAAAGGACAAGATCTGGGGCCCGTATAATCTGAACTATTTTTCATTATTTTCATTTAATCGAGCCTTTAATTTGGTGACCATTCGGTACACTAATTGTTTCCAAAACATTGTGTCATTTCGATTTTTAGAGCAGTATGAATTTAAGTTTGGATTATTCAACAGAAAAATGTATTTAACTTAATCATTTTCACGTTTCAAAAGTAAAAAAAGGTCAACATTTTATAAAGCAAAATGTTGTTAAATTTATATATTTATTTTCTGAGGTACAGTGTGTGAAGTGACGTTTAAGCCTAAAACTTACTTTAAATCTATATCGTAACCCCCATAACATTTTAAATTTAAAGTGAATTTGGATTAAAAAATAAATATTTCTGATGGTTCAAACCATCAGGTCATCTGCATGCCAAATTTCAAGTCTATATCTTATCTGGAAGCACCTAAACGTTGGCGCATGAGAGCCAAAATCCAGATACAGTGTTACTACAGTCTGGGTAAACAGGTAAATTAATTATGACAAACTTGTTTGTACAGACGTCTACTATTTATGTTTTTATAACATGTCATTTAGGCACCACTCTTTCCTCGTGGGTAATGGCTGTCATTTCAAACCGTAAATAATCATTTAATACATGCAGCAATACGAGCCGTAAAACTGTTCAACGGAAAAAATCGTCAAGTCAATAATTTTTTTCAAATTACCAAGTTTTTTTCTAAAGTCAACAATTTTTTGCCATATGACAGAATAATTAACATCGAGGCGTGTTGGGAATTTACTTGTACGTTTTTTTCTGTTGCACTCGCCCCCTAACGTCAGATCAGATGCAGAGTCTGGGCCCACAACTGGACTAAAGCGAGGATTGAAGAGGGGGATCTTTTATGAAAACATTGGTCTACACGAACAGTCGTATTGCAGAAGTTTTGAATATCTATTTATTACTTTCAGTTGATGTTTACTATTGTAGTATTTGTTAGTAATATGGTTAGTAGCAACGCCGCTACGCGCATAGACTAATTTTTCAATCAGCACTTTTCGGGATTTGGAGAGGGTATACAGAAATTGGGGAGTTACCCTAGTGTGGTATAATACAAACAATAACATTTTAGTAGGTTTTTATTTATTATTCTTTACTAAGCTTACTAAAGTGAAATAAAGTTAATGACAAAAAAACCGTATATAAATCATAATTTGTTTGCGACCATAATTTTGAGGAACCTTAAAAAGCGTAAAAATGTCATAACAATTAAATATTTAGACAAAAAGATGTGATAATGAGGCTTTCAGTAAGTCTGCAAGGGCAACCATTACCACAATGGAACCAAAAACCAAAAAGAAAAACAAATATATTGCGTTTTCTTAGGCTATTATATTAATTTACGGCCAATTCATAACATGGCCCACACAATACTAATGACGTCTTTACAATACTAGAATCCCATATTTGCTGATTGTGAGATATCTTTAACTTTTATGAAAAAAAATACAACCGGAAATAAAGCAATGCCGATTGTATAAAGAGTATTAATGTGCGAATTTACGTTCACAACAAATTAGAGAAAAAAACTTGTGTGATGCTTAACTTTGTTCAGCGGCGGACTAGCATCACTTTTTCCTTTGAGAACTAAGTCCAGTCAAAAGCGCTGGAATGAATGGATCGCCAAGTTATGCGTGATCCTTAGTCAAAATGTGATAATCTGTCTGTTGACAAAACGGCACAACATTTGCGTTGGCAGTGGTTTATAGAGAGTGTGGAGCCGAAATTGGATTAAGGTCAGGAGGTTTAGAGGTTGAGCACATGCCCAAGGTTGACGCTACGAACAGCTGACTATGTAGTAAACACTATTTAGTTGTCTACTGTCAAGACCCACTCTACTACTTCGTTATGTGATGTAGGCTACTCTTTGGCACTGCGCAATCCTGAAGGCCACTTCAACTTGCACGTTAAACCATACTCGAAATAATTCTGTCTTGGCGAAAACCGGTTAGAAAAATACATTTAAAATGGCTTTCAGAACTGCCTCTCTTTTCTATAAATTGAGGTCAAACTTCAATTTATCTTACATTTCATCGCTTTATATTTTTCTGTATCATATTGTTTTCGTGCGAAATTCCACATACATTTTAAAATATTTGAAAAGCAGGTGAAATAAAGAACATTATACGTAACTGAAAAACCATATCTTTAGATCTGCAAATTTCTAGATTTTGCATTTCCAAATCGAGGGTACATTGAAATTTCAGTAATGAAAACAAGAATGGAAAATGAATGTAATGCCATACATCCTCCCTCAATAGTACGACTCGGGCCTCAACAATATTTCGACTGGGCCCTCCTACAATATTTCGACTAGGGCCTCCTACAATGGTACAACTGGAGCATACACTGTTGTATTGACCAAGCCGCCCACCTATACACGCACTGTTGTATTGACCCACCTGCCCACCCATATACGCACTGTAGTATTGGCCCATCCGCCCACACACTGTGGTATTGACCCACCCACCCACCCCTACACGTACAGTGGTAGTGACCCACCCACCCACCCATACACGTACAGTGATTATGTACCACTGTACGTGTATGGGTGGGCGGGTGGGTCACTACCACTGTACGTGTAGGGGTGGGTGGGTGGGTCAATAACACTGTACGTGTACGGGTGGGTGGGTGTGTCAATACCACTGTACGTGTACGGGTGGGTGGGTGTGTCAATACCACTGTACGTGTACGGGTGGGTGGGTGTGTCAATACCACTGTATGTGTAAGGTTGGGTGGGTGGGTTATTTGCTTGAGGTAGGCCTACATGGTTATCAATAAGAATGTCTTCCCACCTGCAGACACTTTTTTTCTGCATACACACTATACTATAAATTACTTTTCCATACAATATTTCGACTGGGACCTCCTACAATAGCACGACTGGGGCTTCCTACAACAGTACGGCTTCGACGGCTCTTTCTCCTTCCCTAACTAGTATCACCAACACTTCCTCACTAATACGACTTTGAGGATCTTCCATCCTCTCTCCCTCACTAGTGCTATTGACGGATCTCTCGCCTTTCCACAATAGTACGACTTTGACGGAGATCTTCACCTCCCCCCCTCCCCCAAGTGCTACTTTGATGGGTCACCCATCCTTCTTCTTTACAAATACGACTTTGATGGTCTACCACGCTCGCTCACTAATATGACTGGCATATCTAATGCCCCTATCAATAATACTTATATGATGATAGATCGTCCCAAGAAGAACCAATCAAATTCAAGTGTATGACAGGTGTTTTGGAAGGTCAATTACAAGTCATGCATGAAAGTTGGGTTAGAAGTCTTACTCCAAGCCAAGTATATGTTTTTGGGATAGAGCATATTCAACGTTACGAGTGTATAGGGTTCATTCCACATCAAGGTGCAACGCCTACCAGGGCGATTGTATTAGCGTATGTTTTTACATTATGGAATAAATCATTATTATCAGGAAGGAAGCGTGGCCCTTTCTTCACAACTCGAACACATACAATCCATCAAATGTCCGTAGATTGTCCTTATAAACGTATATGGGTGGAGTTTCCAAGGTCGTAAATTACTAACATAGATGGGAATACGTCATTAGTTGATAGTGGTACCTAAGAGCCGCACTACAAATATCTATATATTCGATTGACCCAATTCGAGTTGTCTTCGGCAGATCCACGTAGCGGTGCAGACGAGGTCGCCAGGCGTGTATCGTGTAACAAGTCTCGAGGACACTGACACGCGATAACTTGTCTCACGTACCATACCGAAGGACAACTTGAGTTGTCTTCGGCAGTCCCACATTGCGGTGCAGATGAGGTCGCCAGGCGTGTATCGTGTAACAAGTCTCGAGGACACTGACACGCGATAACTTGTCTCTCGTACCATACCGAAGGACAATTTGAGTTGACTTCGGGGCAGATTCACGTAGCGGTGCAGGCGAGGACGCCAGGCGTGTACCGTGTTACAAGTCTTGAGGACTCTGACACGCGATAACTTGTCTCTCGTACCATACCGAAGGACAATTTGAGTTTACTTCGGGGCAGCCTCACGTAGCGGTGCAGGCGAGGTCGCCAGGCATGTACCGTGTTACAAGTCTCGAGGACACTGACACGCGATAACTTATCTCTCGTACCATACCGAAGGACAATTTGAGTTTATTTCGGGGCAGCCTCACGTAGCGGTGCAGGCGAGGTCGCCAGGCATGTACCGTGTTACAAGTCCTGAGGAACATATCCCGGTATCTTGTCTCTCGTATTATACCGAAGGAAAATTTGACTTGTCTTCGGCAGTCCCATATAGCGGTGATAGCAAGGACGCCAGGCGTGTATTGTGTAACAAGTCTCGAGGACACTAGCTCGCGATAACTTGTTTCTCATACCATACCGAAGGACAATTTGAGTTGATTTCGGGGCAGCCCCACGTAGCGGTGCAGGCGAGGTCACCAGGCGTGTATCGTGTAACAAGTCTCGAGCAGCATGTCACGCAATAACTTGTGTCTCGTATTGTACCAATGGAAAAGTTGAGTTGACCTCGGGGCAGCCTCACGTAGCGGTGCAGGCGAGGTCACCAGTCGTGTATCGTGTAACAAGTTTCGAGGAGCATGTCGCGCGATAACTTGTGTCTCGTATTGTACCGAAGGAAAATTTGAGTTGACTTCAGCAGCCCCACGTAGCGGTGCAGGCGAGGTCGCCAGTCGTGTATCGTGTAACAAGTTTCGAGGAGCATGTCACGCGATAACTTGCCTCTCGTAATATAACGAAGGACAATTTGAGTTGACTTCGGTAGCCCAACGTAGCAGTGCAGGCGAGGTCGCTAGGCGTGTATCATGTAACAAGTCTCGAGGAGCCTGTCACACGATAACTTCTCTCTCGTATCATATCGAAGGACAAATGCTCTTTCTATTTGTCTGATTTCCCCGTTATTTTCTCACTTAATTCTTGATTAAAAAAATATATAAATCGTATGGTTTGTTTTAAGCTACCATTTATTAATTTAAAAAAAGCTGCCATAAATAGGTTATATAATGGGATCAAGATTCAAGTTATATTATATTATTAGTAAAAATATAAAGTGGTCTGTAACTAAGCTAAATCCAATTCATCGAGCCATTTTAGATCTGCGTCAATGTTCTATATATGCTAATTAATCCCTCTGAAAGAGCGCAGAAGGCAATCTGTAACTATGTGATCCATTGTTTGGAAAGTTTCCCCATAATCACATGACTGATTTAGCTAGCCTCAATCCTCATTTATATTTCCAGTAGTTACACCTTCTCTCGCCAGTTCGAAACCGTTTCAACAGTATCCTGCGGGACTTGACGGATCGTTAATAAGGATCTGTTCCACGCTATGCCCCAGCTAGTATTGGGCGAGAAATTTGATCTGCTCGACTGGATGTGGGTTTCAAAGAGGTAGGTGATGTTGTTCACGTCTATAGCATATCTTTAAAGCTGTACGTACTCCCTGAGGTACCTAAACGAACAACAAACCGAGTACCTGGCCCGTCACGAATTTGTGATCTCCCAGTTATAAAACCTATCACACAAAATGATTAAAGTGAAAACGTGTCTTAAATTTACATGACAGATAATTTCTAATGTAGCTAATGTCTTTAAGTGGTCGTTTCCCAAACCGCCGAGCCACCGCTTGGAGATCGACATGCTCACACAGCCCTATAGTGCCAATACATGCTGTTCTATTTCAACTGAACGGTCCTTGTTTATTACTACACCGAGGCATTGATTTATAAACATAATCAGGGGTTATAGTGAACATTGTATGATTATTAAATGGCAAACCTAGCAGACGGTAAGTTAGTTGATACTATGAAATTTTAAATATTTGTTAAGAATAAGATTGATGTTTAAAGTTTCATACATTTAACTGTAAACAAAATATAAACATGTTCAATTTATTTTACAAAAACCAACTTATTCACCTACCAAATGACAGTTCAAGTCTAGCGATAGAATCAATATTACGAGCAGAATCGTTGAAATAGAAACCTATGTTTTGGCATTTTTCGCGAAGGGCAAAGGCCACCTTTTGATCAACAATATAGCATCAACTCTTAACATTTTCAATCGTTTACGCGATCAATTTTGTTTCACGAAAACATGACACTTACGAAATATTCTTTAAAATATTACTTAGCTTGTATTTTAGTTATTTATTAATCCACAATTATATACTAATGAATAAGTCAGTATTTGAATGTTACCAACACAAAGTAAAACATTTTGAGGCAAAAATTATGTAAGCAGAATAATCGAAAACCGAAAGCAGTGTATTTGAAAAATGAAAGCAGAGTGTTCGAAAACTGAAAGTAGAAACAAAACTAGATCGGAAACTGAGCGTGCGGTGAACGTTCTCAACTTCTATGTATTACCATCACATAGTGCGATATATCACAACAGAATATTGTTTGCATGTATTAGGGGCCACCCCTGCGCCCTTCACGTGCCAACTCCGTCGGCCACTGTGCTTATGCCACATCGCATGCGCTCATACTTCTTCGGCGTTTGCCCTCGGTCTAAGATTACGTTAACACTGGCAGGACTATTAAAAGCAATGGAATCAATATTTAGAGTTGTTTTTATTTATTAGTAGCTTTTTTTTATTTTCCTAATGTAATCTTGCTATATTGCTAATTTTAAAATGTGAGAGATATAAGATAAAAAACTACTTTAAAGACTAATAATTAGTCTTTAATGACTATTATTAGTCAATTATTGTAATGACATTTTAAATAGTCCTTTCATAGTGATAGATACACTCATCCATGACAGAGAATCTACATTTTCTTAAAATTTCAAGTCAACGAAAAGGAAGAGAATAAATATTTTGTCATTTTCAACATATTTTTGTTATGGTGTACAAAATTAGACATTTTTAAAATCCACTCTAAAAATACACAATCAGCATAATATAAACATTATGATCATAAACCGCTGTTATAGCATTAATAAAAACACTGCAGTGACAGGAAATCGTATGATTTTTAGAACGAGTGGGGCAAAGTCCAGGTACAGTAACTGTTTAAATGTTTGATATTTTCCCTACCGTCTTTGGTCCCTACTTTTAACGCGGCTTTAACCTGATCAACAGACAACTACTGTTACATGTAAACACGTATTTCTACTGGCGTTGGCTCGAAGCGCGTTTAAACCTGCTGGGGTCTGTCGTAACAGCTGTAAGAGTCCAGTCGGCTAGACCGCCGCTCCGTGCGGCGAAAGTCCAGTGAAAGTCTGTCGACTCTCTCCGTCCGGACTTTCTGCACCCTTGCCGCTCGCTCGCCGCGGTTATGCAACTCCGGCCCGCGTAACTCGCTCTCATCTCCAGCTCTTGCGTAAGTCTTGGCTGATCTCCAGTTATGTGAAAGCAAGTTTACTGCTGAAGAGGATTGCGGCTGTTCCGCACAACGGACGTCGAAACTGATCGATACAATTACATGACTCGTTGTACATACAGTATATACAAACTTAATCGACATAAAAGTAAGAGTGTCCAACTACGGTATAACAAAAACTATATCTCAAGTATAGTTCAAACATTCTCCATTCATTTAATGCATAACACTCTAGATGAAGAAGTGCAGACCCCACGTTAAAGCACAAATTCAGCCTCGCGCAGAGCTTGAAAATGCTAGTTCCATCAGTGGCCGGTAGATCGTGTGTACGAGAGAGCACGCGAATCATACCCCTAACCATTGTGTTATTCTGCTGATTATCTCCCTAACTCTCACTGCATATACATACTAAGAGCAGATCCACTCTCTTGGCGACTTATAAAAAAACTTCAAATGAAAAAAGGCTGATTTCTCGCCGTAAGGTATATTTTCCTTGTGGGGATTTATACTCACTGCCTTGCATTAGGAATCAAGTGGTAAAGGACTTCAGACTGCGGAAGGATAGGTCCACGGTTCTAATCCCCAACTGTGCACGTGAGTAGTTCACACACAGGTCTGCAGACCCATATGAACTAGTAAAATTAAAATTTATAAATACTTCTTAAACCTTTATGAAAAAGATACTTAGGGCCTACTTATTTCCCTCTACTTAGAGTAAAATCCAGTGGGGAAAATGATACACCTAGTCGACACAATAGCCACACCAAAAATTTACTAAAATTAAATTCCCTGTACACAATACGACCACGGCTGATCACTCTGGAGATGTCAAGCAGATGATAACACTTCATCGCGTGAACGCAAGGTGAACAATTATATTTAGCGATGTCGCCTAGAGTTCCAGTCCGAGTTTAGCGAATCTACTACGGCCGTGCACACGAGCGGGTCGGGTCAACGCCTCGCCGGACTGTAAACCGGCACGCCAGGTGGGCTCACACCGATGAATGATCTTTGTTTCCGCATCCCTTTGTAAATATGCCATCAGCGAGTGCAGTTGTTAAGTCAGCACATCAAACGGCTCGTGCGCTTAACAACCGCCGAAACTTCCTGGTCCCGGATGGGATACAAACTGTAGCCCACCAGAAGACGGGGTTCATATACTTGTCCAACATTACTTTAAAACTAGTGGCGCAGTGCTGTAACCCAGCTACTTGGGGACGAATTTTTGTTCAGAGTGTTAGGCGATAGTTTCTACGCTAGGGCCTCTAATGGCGTCCGCTCAATGGTTGCCATCGACGTGGACACGAGATCCGGATGTTGTATAGGGTAGATAACTGAGTGTCAGGCTTGTCAATTAGGTGTAAATCAAACCAACACTACGTGGTTCGGATTCCACGAAAAACTGTAAGTCCTTAGTTGAACAAAGAATGGTCCTTTCTGAGCATAAGTCGAGCTCAGTTAGTAACCACACTACATAGGTTCTTGATAGTTATACGTAGTATGAAATTCCTTCTAATAACATAAAATCATCTGTTGCAGGTAAACACGGAGAACTACATAAAGCAGTAGAGTTACGAAGGTGGTAAGTCAAATCAACGTAGGATAGACTTCCCATACATTTTACAACCTACAAAAACACCCGAAATGACAGCCAGAAAAATGTATATATATATATATATATATATAAAATTACAAAATAGTTGCACATTTAAGTACTGATAAAATCCAGTCCCATATTTATAAAGTATGTTTATTCAAGTATATGCAATATAATGTTTTCCGAGACAGCACGTTATATTTTCAGAAGTAAAATAAAGTAGTTTTTTAATTTATTTATCAAAGTTACATTCATCTATTCTACGTTTATCAACAGGCCGCATGACGTGTGTGTCTGTCTTGTTAACGAAATGACAAAGAAACATTATCCTTTTATATGTACATTTTTCTACAAATTTCGAATAAGGACAAAATGGAAAATATACCCACGAGTGTTTCCATTAATTGGTAGATCATCACCGAAACCTAATGCATTTCATATAATGGAATGTTATCCTTTTATGTGGAGGTTGGGAAAATGATTTTTTCACGTTTTCTTCACACATTTTCAAATAGTGGAATGTTGTACTCTTACGTCTCAATGCTATAAATTAACCAACTAAATCTGACATAAAGCGAGCCTTGGTTAATCAAACTTGAGAAATGTTCAGGTCAGTAAGCTAAAAAAACTATATGGATTTCATTGCAAAAGCAGTACACCTTTGCTCCCGTCCACAAAATTGAGGATTTTGAAGGTAGCTCAAAAAATTAGAACGACTCCTACCATCTGCACATTATATTAAAAGCCTCATTAACGGAAAAAAGAACGGAGCAAACTCAATCGGACCTGTACTTCAATCAAACTCAAAATGGAAGCAATTAAATATCGTTATTTCCTTCAGATTCTTTAGGGTGCATTTTCTGTAAGCGATCATTCTAGACAGAAAATACCCTGAAAATTAAAATGGTTAAGTACTGTACAGCTTTAGTTCTTTTTAGTTACTATCAACTTATACACTTGTTTTAACTTGTTTGTATTTTGGCCTCCCTCACACCCCTACACCACAACGGTTCTTCTACTAGCCCTGTTTCGAAGTCTGAAGCACCTAGCTAGTGATAAAACAAATATGCCAAATGTGTCACGAAGGTCTTTCAAGCCTATGTTACCTCTGAGGTCATTGGGTTTTAAATTATATTATTTAATACAGCTAAACAACATTATAAATTCGATTCTACCTTGGCTAAGGTTTCATTAAAATTACTTGAAACATAACAGTATTTCAATAATTGTTGCAATTATCTGTGCAAGGCCTGTGGGATACCGTGTTATTAGCGCACAATTCTTCTTCCTGGGGCTCGGAGGGTCCAATCTGACCTGCCGGCGGTCCGGTATAATCCCCCGGTCATAAATGGATTAAACAATGTTGAATGCACATTCTAGCTCAAATTTAAATATTTTTAGACTGAAAATGTCATTAAAAATAAACACGACGGATGCAAAAGTAACATAATTTAATTGTGTTTTAGTTTTTGTCACAATTCAATACGACAATTTTGTGAGTGTTTTAAGCTCTAGTTAAGGAGTACATGTTTAGTAACATTTAATTACAGGCATTGAGTGTAATTATCAGCAACAACTAATAACGTAGTTTATACATAACATATCAAGTGTAAGGTTGTTTGAACTTAGTTGGTATTGTATATCAACAACTAATAACGTAGTTTATACATAACATATCAAGTGTAAGGTTGTTTGAACTTAGTTGGTATTGTATATCAACAACTAATAACGTAGTTTATACATAACATATCAAGTGTAAGGTTGTTTGAACTTAGTTGGTATTGTATATCAACAACTAATAACGTAGTTTATACATAACATATCAAGTGTAAGGTTGTTTGAACTTAGTTGGTATTGTATATCAACAACTAATAACGTAGTTTATACATAACATATCAAGTGTAAGGTTGTTTGAACTTAGTTGGTATTGTATATCAACAACTAATAACGTAGTTTATACATAACATATCAAGTGTAAGGTTGTTTGAACTTAGTTGGTATTGTATATCAACAACTAATAACGTAGTTTATACATAACATATCAAGTGTAAGGTTGTTTGAACTTAGTTGGTATTGTATATAATTATAATTTTAAATATTATTATATTTTTCATTTTACTAATTATGGAATCTGTTATTTTAGTTAATGTTTTTAAAAGACTGTAAAAAAATGCATTGTGATGTTTTTAAATTTAAGATTAAAAAAATTTTGTACGGTAAAATAATATTTAGAAAATATTGTTGTCTATTTAATTTGTTTTATAAATTAACATCTCTTGTGCCAACCGCTTGAGTATTACTGGAATAATGTACAAATTATATCCAGTGGTATCTACCTCAAATTTACATATCCTGTGATATATCCTGCCTTTCGACATGTTCAGACCCAATTTTTTCATATATACATCTTAAAGCATGCGATTATTTGGGGGAAAATAGATTAGAATAAAATAGAAATATTTTATTGCGTAGTTACAAAATACATTGTATTACAATCGTCAATAGGAATTAAGGAATTAAGCTGCTTGATTATTTGGAGAGTAGTTAAAACATTGTTTAAAATTAAATTATTATCAAAATGTTATTGCCTACTGCATGTATTAGGCGTGTTTGTTAATAATAACTACTTATTTTAGTCATTTAGATTATCAATTTTAGAAGGGGCGATTTAATAATCTAGTTTTGCTTGACTCTAAACACAATCAGGTAACTACTGACATAAATTTATACTAAAAATGTGGTTCTTCTATTGTCCGTATAGTCGAAGGCCATTTCCCTATAATATGAAAAGGGCATGGATACAGGTGTTTCGCAATATCACTTAGGCGCATATTTTTCAGGTTTATCTATTGGAGTTTTCCAAAGGAAGTTAGTTATTTTAAAGTACTGGGGACACCATAGGGGTAATCATCCTTCAGGCTTACCTGACAACTACCTGGTAAGGGCATTCCTGTAAGAATGACTCAATGAACTAGTATAAGGGTGAACATTTATCAGCATTGGCCTAGTTATCTTCAGCTACGCCTACAGGTTCAGGCTTGTTGTAATCTCTTCCCTGTACAACACCTGAACCCCTTGCATCCATTCAACAAAGACACCCCAGGCTTCTCTAGTGGTCCCCACACCGATAGGAAGCATTGGTCGTCCATCATTTGCGCAGAATTCTTAACCGTTATAAAATATTCATAAAGCTATGCTAATCCCCTTCCATCAGTTGCGCAGGGTCCAGCCCAGTTTGTCCTGAGAGTATAATCCCACATGCCAAATATTTGTAAATAACCGCCCACCTCGCATTTCTACACACAATGCGCACAGAGCACTAACCTGAGGTGGTTTACCACTTAACTTTATTTTACATTCCAAGGGTGGCAAAAATCAGTCAGCTTACAGATGTGTTACTGTAATTATCGTAGTTGTTGTTTAGTGGTTAATAGTGTCTTTAATAGATATTATTAGTGTAATTAGTAGTGATCAGCAAACGCTTACACAAATCAAGTCGGAAAAAATTGATAGGCTTAATTTTATAAAATGTGTTTCGTATAGACCATGTGTAAGAGAGTGAGTCATGCTCGTGCATCACCAATGCAACAGGACCAGCTTTCATTTGATATGCATATCCATATAGAATAATATATACATATTTTATTGCAATTTTATATGCAATAGTATAATGTAGTTTTTATAATTCATTGTTGTTACATCAAATTAAAATTTTTCTAAAAATCTTAATTGTATGATATGTATAACGATGGATATATATTAGTTCTAATCTTAAGTGGTAGTAAAGCTTAAATGTATTTACGATATTTAAATATTGTTTATTGAACCCGTTGTCTCCTATTATTCACAGCGACAGGGGTTACCCAACCGATGTGATAGTTGTTCTATACCAATGCAGAATCCAACTATTAAATTAATATAGTATAATGGCTGCCTGCTGCTGTGAATAAACATATAAAACAGCGGGTTAAAAATGTGTGAAAATACTTTTTGATATGGAAGAACAGCTTAAAATAGACAAAAACGTTCCTTTAATATCAGGCCTATGGTTTATCCTGCATAGTTTAGCTTGTGTGTTTATTGTAAAACGTCATAATTAAAACACTTTTCAGCTACAGCGTTGTAATTTTACATGGTTGTATGTATGATTAGTATCTAATATTTTAATTGAATAAAAATAACGCCATTAGTTTAGACATTTTCAAAATATACGTTTTTATATCTCATTTTAATATAAAACATTTTAAAAGCCACCATTTTTAAACAAAAGGTAGATATTTTTATTGAAGCGGAAATAGTTAGCTGCTATTTAGACATACAATTCTGTAAAATTACAACGCTGTAGCTAAAACTGTTTTTGAGTTAAAACACTTTAAAATAGTAATAATAATAAATACATACAGTTAATAAACAAAGCAAGATAAATTGTATAAGTTACTCTTACAGGAACTTTTTTTGTTTATTTTAACTTGTTCTTCTATGAAAATTCAAAATATATTCCAAATTTTAAACAACCTGTCTATATTATATTTAGCCAATTTATTGGCGGACCTGTAACTTGTGAAGAGGATCTCAGCCTGCATATCAGTGTGGACTAGAAGTTGAAAGAATTGTGCTTGCCTATTAATTTAATGATGAACTGGAGTTTCATCCAGTAGCTTTATTGACAGTTTAAAAATCACATTTTAGGCAAATATAGGTTATATTTATCAAATTCGCCGACATTCTGCGCAATTGATGTAGTATACCTGGGGGTCCTACCAAGATCTCTGCGCAAAAGATGGAAACCCTCAACCTGGCTCTCTACATTCTGCGCAAGTGATGCCCGTCCGAAGCATTGTGTGGACGCAATATCGGTATAAGAGGACTAAGAACATAACCTATTGCCTACGATATCCACGCCACGTGTGGCAACAATATTATTAATGCATGCAACTGTATACATTTTATTTACTGCAATATACTATTTTTAAGTAAGTATATAATAATTAAAACTACATCCAAATTGTATCTTAAGAATAAACTTTTAATCTAGCAAATTCATTTTTTTATATATGTTTTAACAATAACAAATCAAACTAACATTCAAATTAGGATTGCGTTAATATCAACTAAGTTAATATTTGTTGTGCCTTACACTTGTTGTCGTGTATAAACTACGTTATTAGTTGTTGCTGGTAATTTACACTCAATGCTTGGAATACTAAACATGCGCTCCGTAACTTGAGCTTAAAACACTCAAAATTATCGTATTGAATTGGGACAAAAAATAAAATATAATTAAATAACGTTACTTTTACATCCGTCGTGTTTATTTTTAAAGAAATTATCACTCCACAAATATTTTAATTTGAGCTTGATTGTGCACTCAACCTTGTATAATCCATTTATGGCCGGGAGATTATACAGGTCAGATTGGACCCTCCGAGCCCCAGGTAAAAGAGTTGTGCGCTTCTAACACGTGCGCTAGTAACACGACACGTGCCTGTGCATGCGTCTAGCTACAAGGGCATAGATACACTTCTAGGGCACCACAAACGGTACACTTCTTTAAAAGTATATTCTGGAAATCTCACACCATTCTAATCGATCAAGAAACAGTCGCCATGCAATACTCTGTTGAAGAACACGTCAGCCACAGTACTTAGGGCAGAAAGGGATAGCTAATATTTTCAACACATCAATAAATCGAAATACCGATATATTGCAAACCAAATATCGATCTAACGATAATATCGATAGAAAAATATCGATATATCAGGTAACAAATATATATCAAAGTGTACATGATTTATCTGTTTAACATTACGCAATAACTCTTATGTCATGACAAAAAATGCACTTATGTTTTGATATCGCTATTTATAATAGTCCACTGAATGTAAAAATTAAATACATTTACCTACACGAAACAAGTTGTGGTTGAAGAATAATGTAATAATAATTTATGCATAAGATGCTATTTAAATGTGTTTTTTTTTTCGAATTGTGATGATTTTGAAGAGAGAGAATAACGTAAATATTTAGTTATACGATATATCAGGCCAAAATATCGATACTAATATATCGAAACATATTATTCGATAGTTCCGACATATCGATACTTTGTTGCCATCTCTAAGGGCAGAAGATGAAAGGAGTCGAAAGATGAAGTTCTCGACGAAAGCCAAGATTATATTGAAATTTAGAAAGCTAGATATCATCCACGAAAGGAACTGCTTTGGACGGCCTCGAGTTATCTGAGTACGATCCACACTTAAAATAATAGCATCGTGCGCAACGATTTCTGACTAGCCATTAACAAATAGTCACATAGTACGTACTCTTTTTTAATTGAATCTTTGTCAAAACAATAAACTCTGCTAAAGAATCTGGCCCAAAAAGACCCAAATTTCTTCAAGCTATAAAAACAACAATACTAATATTTTGGGAGAATATAAAACTTATCAGCAGCGGCCCACTTGACAGCAGAGACATAGTGCGTGAGATGTTTATATCATCAGCATAAAGCTGAACGGAGCAGTTCAAGACAGAAGTTATGTCTGTTCTCTAAACTCTATGTATGTAGTTAAACTCTAAAAGCAAGGTTCTAGAGTTGGATCCTTGTGAGACACCATAACTGGCAACGAATCTACCAGAAAGTTCTCCGACCTGAACATACTTTCACATGGATAAGGTACCCAACGTAGAGGCCAGGAGGCAGTCCAAAGGCAGCCAATTCCAGCAAGATAAGGTATTGGGCAATTTATAAAATGTCTTCTGGAAGTCTATCTGACGATGTCCTACCACTGGACCGGCCATGGAAAGAGAAGACGACAGATTAGTCACGATCGGTACTATCACTATGTGGAATGAAATTTGTAACTGCACTTTTTTATAATGTACGAGACTCGTGAAGGTCTACAGTTTGGTGAAGCGAGTGTACGACCAGGCCAGGCCGTCAACCTCGTATCGTCAGTTCCGCAAAAACCACTTGTAGCTCGCCCGCTACACTTTCTCCGGTCACTTAAACGCCCTCCCCCCAACCGCTGACATCCCGCGTCCTTACCTGGTGTTACTGCAGAAATTACACAAGCGAAATTGCTAAAATAATAATAGGAAAGGGGATAAACTTATACTTGTTTCTATAAAGACCAACAATTAACGTTATTTATGTTGTCCTAATTTGTTGGAGAAAATACCACCTTGGACCATAGTGGATAACATAAAAAGTTGATAACTTAATAAGACATAAGATTAAATCCAATTCCAAAATATATTATTCCATTTTAAAATAATTAACAAACTACTAAAATGATTGACAAGCCGAATTCAACAATAACGAGTTGGATAAAGCATATATAACATGTCAACATATTAGCGTTGGAAAAAGCTTACAACATTTCTTAAGGTTATTGCGTATAAATTTTCAGATGGGTATTGGAAGAGTATTTACATTTCTTATGGGTATTGGAAGTCTTTAAATTTCTTATGGGTATTGGAAGAGTCTTTCTTATGAGTATTGGAAGAGTCTTTACATTTCTTATGAGTATTGGAAGAGTCTTTACATTTCTTATGAATGTTGGAAAAGTCTTTACATTCATGATGTGTGTTGGAAAAGCTTATAACATATCTCATATGTGTTGGGGAGAGATTAAAAATTTTAAATAAAAAGCCATACGCCTACGACACCACACAGAGGGAAGAAACAGGGTCGCATACAATAGAGCGCTAAGCGATTGTGTCTAGTAGTTATTTCTCACTTTTGCATGGGGGTGGCAGGTCAGTCCCTTCCTTAATCCCCCCCCAAATTCTCAGGGATAAACGGATTAATTATTAGGGCAAATGTAAAATGATATAAATGAGTTGTAGTGTTTTTTTTATAAATAAGAATTAATTTATTCCATAAACGTATACAGTATTTTTTCAAATTTGTTGGAATATACTGGCAGCTTCACTAGTTAATTTAGAGTAAGTGTGGAACACTAAAACAGAGTAGGTGTGGAACACTGTGGAACACTCCAAACACTGTGGAAGAGTTGAGCGATAGGATAAGAGCAGGTTTTCAGCAAGTGAGAGCCAATCCAGGCATTTTTGAACGTGTAAGGGGCTCCATGTTAAAACGGATTGTGTGCTGTGTTCAGGAAAATGGAAGGAACATTGAACACCTACTCTAAGTTTCAGCTAATAATGTTATATCACGACATATGAAATATTTATTAAAACAATTGCGGCTATTTTTCTTTGTTCTTAACTGATGTATTTTGAAAATACACAAATGTCTGTAGAAAAAATTAATTAATTGCATTATTTATGAACCGTTTGTAACAAATAAGTTATTAAAATGTTTGTCTTTTCATTAGCTATTTTTTATGTTTGTTCATAGTTTTTTATCCTCTAGTCAGTTTCCATGACATTTTGCTTTAAAATATTAAAAAGGCTGTCATTTTGAAAATATTGGTGATATTTTTTTATTTTAGCATAAATTTAGGCATTAATGAGACATACAACTATGTAAAATTAGAACGCTGTAGCTCAAACCGTCTTTGAGTTAAGCTTTTTTTTATAAAAAACACAGACAGACAGACGCTAAACGAAGCGAGATAGACCATAGTGTTAGAGGAACTGTTTTCTTTATTTTTACTTGTTATACCATATCGCAAAATATTTCCCCACATTTTTATAACCCCCTGTATATATATACAGGGGGTTATAAAAATGTGTTTACGTATTTATATATTTACAATTTAAAATAACAATCTCAACATATTAACTTATACCAGACCTACCCGTCCACCCATACACGTACAGTAGCAATAACCCACCCACCTACCCATACACGTTCAGAGGCAATGATCCACCCACCCACCCATACACGTACAGTAGTAATGACCCACCCACCCACCCATACACGTACAGTGGTAATTACATGGATTTACGTATTTATATATTTACAATTTAAATTAACAATCTCAACATATTAACTTATACTAGACCTACCCGCCCACCCATACAAGTACAGTAGCAATGGCCCACCACCCATACACATACAGTAGTAATAACCCGTCCACCCATACACGTACAGTGATAGTTACCCACCCGCCCACCCATACACGTACAGTGATAGTGACCCACCCGCCCACCCATACACGTACAGTGATAGTGACCCACCCACCCAGACATGTACAGTGATAGTAACCCACCCACCCACCCATACATGTACAGTGATAGTATCACGTACACCAATATACGTGTAGGGGTGGGTGGGTGTGTCAGTACCATTGTACGTGTAGGGGCGGGTGGATGGATCAGTACCAATGTACGTGTAGGAGCGGGTGGGTAGGTCAGTACCACTGAACATGTAGGGGCGGGTGTATGCGTGTACGCAATGTTTAAGGCGGTACAGAACTATGACTTAACGAACTATGACTTAACGAATCTATACTACTGTACGTATATGGGTGGGTGGGTGGGTCAATGCTACTATACGTGTATGGGCGGGCGGGTGCGTCTACTGTATACTACTGTACGTATATGGGCGGGCGGATGGGTCAATGCCACTGTACGTGTATGGGCGGGCGGGTGGGTCAATGCCGCTGTACGTATATGGGTGGGCGGGTGGGTCTATACTACTGTACGTTTACAGTTCCCAATACCACTGTACGTGTATGGGTGGGCCAATACCACGGTACGTGTATGGGTGGGCCAATACCACTGTACGTGTATGGGTGGGCCAATACCACTGTACGTGTATGGGTGGGCAGGTGGGCTAATACCACTGTACGTGTATGGGTGGGCAGGTGGGCCATTACCACTGTATGTGTATGGGTGGGTGGGTGGTCAATACTACTGTACGTGTATGGGTGGGCAGGTGGGTCAATACTACTGTACGTGTTTAGGTGGGTGGGTTGGTCAATACTACTGTACGTTTATGGGTGGGTGGGTTGGTCAACACTACTGTACGTGTATAGGTGGGTGGGTTGGTCAATACCACGTAGTGTATGGGTAGGCGGGTGGGTTTTTTATTATATATATATAAAAGCTAACAAAACAATGTATGAAATTAAAAAATTGTCTTTATTTCGTCAATACTAAAAAGCCATTTTTTCTGTTTTAAAAATTAACCTATTTTAACAATTTTTTAAATTTTAATTGGAATTTCGTTAAATAATTTTGGCCCCATGTAGGAAACTTTTCCCAAAAATTAACTTGGGTCTCACATGGTAACCCTGAATAAAGCTTCGGGTTCCCATCACAGGTTATATGGTCACTCCTTACATTCGTACACATGAGATTCCGACACAACGTTGTGCGTATTTTAAGGCGAATATGAGTGTAGGATGAGTGTAGTCTGGTTACTGAGTTCAACTGTTCCTCAGAAAGGGCAATGTATTAATAGCCCAACAGCCAGGGCAACTATGGGACCTAAAGCTTTACGTGGAATCCGAACCACGTAGTGTTAGTCTGATTTTCAGCTAACTGACAAGTCTGACACTCAGTTCTCTTCCCTACACAACATCCGTACTTTGACTACCATCCAACATGGACACCCCAGACTTCTCTAGTTGTGTTCACGTCGATGGCATCCATTGAGCGGACGCCGTGTCGGTATTAAAGAGGACCGAGCATGCAACCTATCGCCTACAATCTCCCAAATACTTTGTCCCCAAGTAGCCGGGTTACAGCACTGCGCCACCATTGCCGAAAAATATTCTAATACAAAATATTTAAAAAAAATTATAAATACATACACATTTAATTGGCAGGATCTTTAAATTTTTTAAAAATAGTAATACAGATTCCTTCTTTTGTTTATGTGAAATGGCGCGTACGAAATGATTCTATGTAACTTGTAAATGATTAATTAGCGTTTTATCAGCACTTCCCAACATGCCGCTGCGGCCATAAGAAAGCGACCTTTGTTTCTTTCTTCTCTATAATTACCGGTAGTTTCAAAGTCAACACCAGGTAGAGGGTCGAACGCTGAACAGCGACAGAATTATTATCTGGAGAAGACTGAATAGTAGTACATCCCTTAATCACTGCTGTTTCTCGTGATTATCTCCTGGACGTCTACCTGATCATCATTTTAGTTAAAAAAAAAACATTCTTCAGTTTAATTAGTACCGAACAGGTGATCTCTGATAATTGAAGCTCGACTATAGGAGGAGGTCAAGTGAGGAAGAATGAACTTGTACCTGGCGGCCAGTAAACAATGCGAAGAAGGTGCTCAATAACAGTAAACGCACATTGTTGTGACACCAGGAAGTAATTATTTGGAGGGACAATGCGCGCCTGCAGCGTGCTGCTACCTGGTGGCCAACTACTCAAACACCGGCCGCTGCTAAACAGAGCACACAATGTGTGACTCGCCAAACACAATGGAGAACTGAATCGTCGGAGAATAAAAGGGAAATTCGTTTAACAAATATTACGCAACTTTATTTACCACTACAATTCTTGTTTTACTATCAGGCAATTGTTACTTGTGGCGTCTTTCCCATTCATACTACTGAAAATTAGTTAACGTCCTACTAAGTTGGGGCTGGAGGCCGATAGCCGGAAGACACAGACCAAGTTATTGAAGGTTGTTTCCATAACATTTGGCTATGTGATTAATAGAACATTATTTTGAACAAGTTTTTGAAAATAATTTTTTCCATACTTTTATTTAAATAAAAATAGTGTTTCATCTGTACATTCCTTAGAAATGTAATTAATTGAACATCTGTTTGTAATAAACAATCTAACATAACAAAAGGAAAGGGAGACATTTTGTGCCAGTTACCTGGTACCATTTATTAAATCTCTCTCCATGTTATTCTTAAAACTTACTTTGAGGGTATCCCGTGACCTTCTGAAAATCAACTGAAAAATGAAGACGTTTAATTATTATTCCATAACTACGGATAGGAGAAAACTTGTTAACAACTCAATAAAGATTAGGTTAAAATTCAATTAAACATTGACCAAGAAATAGGGGATGAGTTACGTTTTGCTTCACGTTTTTTTTTCAAATTATATAAAAGCTAAGCAACGTTTATAGTACTCAACTCAAGAGTTGAACATTATGTTTCAAATAAAAATGTTAAAAAAATGTAAATCCACGTGTTTTAAAATTACGTAAAAATTTTAAATAGACCTAAATGTAAAACTACATTTTATAGTTCCCATCAAGAAATTTGTTATATAGAATAAGGTTTGGTTGGCATTTCTTACTGTAATTTATTACTGCTTTTAGCAGTTTTAAGCGAATAACAGTTTTGTGTTGTACTATAATTTGGATGGAGTACAGTTGAAATTTTAAAACTACATATATAGCGGTGAAAATGTATTTAAAAGCGACGAAACACAGTTTTTACCCCTTTCCTGTAGCCTACTCTGAATATTCCCATAAAAATCTGTATATATATATATGTTGTTTCTGACTGAATGTAGTCTTTGTTGTTAACTAAAATAAAATTAGCCTTAGAAAGAATCATTTAGTACGAACACTAAGGCAACCAACGGGCCTAGAGGCTATCGTGGAAGACGAACCACGTACTATCGGTCTGATCGTTGGCTACCAGTCCCTCTCCTGGACCACGTCCGAACACCGGCCATCACAAACGCACCCACCCCAACCGCAACCTCTTAGCAGACTTATGTCGGTAGTGTTCGCCTACAATCTCCACACAACACTTAGGCCCTACTACTGTCGGAGCAAAAATTATGTGCACCCGAGTTTGAAGGTTGTTTAATAAGAGTCCTATGAAAACACCAATCACATCATTGTTTTCCCCGTTTACTTTTGCATTATGAAATTTGTATTTTAACTTTTTTAGAAAAAATATTCTTATCGATTGATTACCTGGACCATTGTTTTCTTGGCTTATATAGGTTGTAAAACTGATTACTCGGTCTTGTTGTAGTCCTTGTGACGTGTGTTGATACGATATGCCTAAATAAAGACAGTGTTTTATATTGATTTAAATCAATTTGAAGTTATTTTAAATTTATTTAAATCGATTTAAAATCACTGCATATGCTTACACATATACGAAAGTAATATTAGTAACAATAAATGTCATAAGGATTACAACCAGACCAAGTAAATAATTTTACAACGTCTAGAAACTAAGAAAACTATGTTTTAGAAAATTGATAAGAACGTTTTTTACAGCAAATTTAAAATTCTAAAATTTATAAAACTTATAAAAAACTATTCCTAACAACCACATACTAACGTATAAATGCAATACAATAAAGCGTTGTTTAGTAATAACGAAGTAAACTTGATGTACAGTGAGAATTAGTTAAAATTCCAGTACTTTGTTGGTTCAGACTAGGATAAAAATTACTTAAAACTTCTAATAATGTTTAAATGCACATATCCTAACGCAAAATCAAACCAGAAAAACAATGGTGTGATTTTTCATATGTCCGTTATTAGTTTCTTAGTAAACAACCTTCAAACTTCTGCGCCGACAGTAGACACCTGGGTCAGCACTACAACACAGTGTCGGTTGTATAGTAAAAACAAGCGTGACTGATTTACACGCTAAAAACCCTGACATGTGATATGTTTTAATAGTGGTTAGGTTAGGTTAGGTTTTAACATAACTTAATTCGCTTTCGTAAATCAACAAAAACAAGTAGTTTCGGTCAGATGTACAAAACTGTAATTTAAAAAATGTTTTCAATAATTTCGATTAAAAACCTCCTACACTTGGGATTGGACAGAACCATTGATTTTATAAATACGTGTCGATTTCTCATTCAATGTTAAATGTTGTGTCTATCAGCTGTTTTGAGGTCCAGTAGTGGAGCGCTAGTGTAGTTCCATTTAAATGTAGTTAGTTACAACCAGCTGTAGTGGCAGACCTCACTAACTAACCAAATTACTGGCACAAATATTCCTATTACATGAGATATCTATTTATAAGCGATGATATATCCAAAGATAGAACCGTTGACTATAGAAACAAACATACTGTCCAAGGCAATGCATTTGCTGTAGATGCGCGCTTATGCAATTTTATCTGACGGTAAATTGTTTAAAATATACGGTCGGACGATTATTTGGCGAACTATTAGCTTAGACATTACCGACTTCAGCGTGTGCTGGAGAAAGGAATGAAGAGAGACAGAAAGAGAGATGGAGAGAGATATATATAGATAGAGACCGCTGGTGCTACCTGTCGTAACCGAACATGAACTAATTTCTCCGAAAAGAAAATCCGGCTTCACGGGACCCCTAAGAGCAGACAGTCTTCTTGTTTCCTTAGTCAATGTTACCGGTTGAACTTTTATTTAAATACACTATCTTGGAGCGTGCATTACTTTAACTACGAATCACTTTGAAATACATGAAAATAGGTAACATGACACGTATTATAAGAAATTGTTTTGTGGAGTTTTGTCAGAACGATATCCTTAACTAGTCAGTGGATCTCGTTTTACATTTCTCGCATTTAAGATAATACTAATTAATTGTATTTAATAATCTGATTAAATAAATGGTATTTAAATCTGAAATTATATTCGAGCACGCGATTCAGGCATGCCTCCCTCTTTCCTCTTAGCAGGTCAGCGAGACCGTTAACCAGTCACACATTCTCCTGGTCTACAAGACTTCACAGTCAGCCAGGCCATGTAACCGACCAGCTCATCTCGTCGGTGCCTGTCGTAAACAAAAGTGTACCAATAAAAACCTTTGCAAGCCGAGGGGGGGGGGTTACTTTGTCTGAACTCGCATAGGCCTGGCCTACACAAAGGCGAATCTTGGTAATGCTTCAGTCATCACCGCAAGTATCATTGTATTTCTAACCAATGCAATGCAATCACTGGCTTTGGAAAAGTGCCAGTCGGGAGTTCCCTTGATTACTAATGCCTTGACGCTGTTAAAGCCCCAAGATTCATCAAGTCTGATGTCGAAACGTTTTAAAAATAAGGACAAGCACACAAACTCGGGAGTTCCCTTGATTACTAATGCCTTGACGCTGTTAAAGCCCCAAGATTCATCAAGTCTGATGTCGAAACGTTTTAAAAATACGGACAAGCACACAAACTCGACAAATATACTTTAGTTTGAAATACTTCACCATCCTGCCTGACTCGGTTAAACCTTTTATGCAACGCAAAAGAGTATCTATCAGTTATTATAGTGATCATAACGAAGACACTAGCATTAAATAAACGGACTGAATTAAATAATTCAAAACACCTCGGAAATCTAATATAATCAGCATAGACCGTCATGATTACGGACAAAAGTATGTAAGGAGAGGCAAACGGAAATAAAAACAGGTACGTTAGTTGACTACGTAAAGTACTTTCGGTGAGGCAGAAGGAAGTAAGAACACCGTACAGTGTGTTATGAGGTGCGGAAGGAAGTGCGGAGAACGTACAGTGTGTCAGGAGAGGCAGGGTTGACATTGAGAAAGTAAGGACAACGTACAGTGTGTTAGGAGAGGCAGAAAGTAGTGCGGAGAACGTACATTGTGTTAGGAGAGGCAGGGCTGACATTGAGGCAGATAGTGCGGAGAACGTACATTGTGTTAGGAGAGGCAGGGTTGACATTGAGGAAGTAAGGACAACGTACAGTATGTGGTTAGCTGAAGCAGAAAGTAGTGCGGAGAATGTACATTGTGTTAGGAGAGGCAGGGCTGACATTGAGGCAGAAGGAAGTGCGGAGAACATACAGTGTGTTAGGAGAGTCAGGGTTGACATTGAGGCAGAAGGAAGTGTGCGGTGGCCTCCAGGAGGTCGGCCGGCTCGCTCACCAACTGTGCCAAGGTCCTTTAACTCGGAACCACTCACTCACGGGTCAATGGTAATGGTTGTATTGATAACAACCTGCCTTTAGTGCTCGAGCAAGTTAAACATCATAGCAAGAAATTAAATATCATGTGAAACTTGTTTATGATTTGTATAATGCAAAAATATTTACCAACACTACGTGGTTCGGATTCTACGTAAAGATGTAGGTTCCTTAGTTGCCCTGGCTGTTGGGCTATTAATAAATTGCCCTTTCTGAGGAACAGTTGAGCTCAGTTAGTAACCAGACTACACTCATCCACACCATCCTACACTCTTATCATCATTCATATTCGCCTTAAAATACGCACAACATTGTGTGTCGGCGCCTCATATGTAAGAATTTAGCCTGCTTTTACCATTACGAGGAAAACGGTCAATTTTGTTCTAATAAATTCGGTATACTGTTATCATTTCCGTGGTTTGTTACTAATAGATAACAAAATATTTTAAATGCCGTTTATTTATCGCCTGGTTAGTATCCAAGACACAAAATAACTGTTATTATAGTTTAACATGGAAACCGAACCAAGTAATATGAGCCTTCATATCTGATTCAGGACAAAGTTTAACTTTATTTCACCAATCTGGACACCACTCCAAGAGTTAGTTAAATGAAGCTGAAATGTTTGGCTGAAACTGAGGCACGACCTGCCGGTCTCTGATCGAAATAGCGTTTTCATGATCTCTTCCAGGCAGAATTTGTAACGTGGGGTTTGAACTTTTTATAGAGATTTGTATTCATTTGTACTAGATAGACCACTTAAAATGTGGCCTCCTGAATGCACCTTTATGAGAGAGATCGACTGAGTGGTGAAAAAGAGAGAGAAACACTCCTCCCTCACTGTACTATTCCATTTAATGTTTTCATGGCTACTAGGAAGTCGGTGTGCCGCGGGGTGGCAGCACAGCACATATCCTCGCCCATTATCATTAGCCAGCAGTGAATATTCGTTGGTTTGATTAACACAAATGAATCAAACTTCAAATCTTTATATAGTATTCAAGTAACAATTAATGATAACAATAACACAATTAACAATAATGTAAACAATAAATATCAACTAAACAAACTTGTACAGTTTATTTCCTTTGCATAACACTCTGTTTCATGCGGATTTATCCCGGAGAATTTAGCGCCGAGATATATCCCGGTGAAGGTTATATTTGATGTAATAAAAAATAATTTTTTCACAAACTAACGTTTCTAAATAGATTGATAACTATCGGAATGGGATTGAACGTAAGACCAATTAGTGGATGTGCAGCTGTAACTAAGCTTACCCCTTAATAATAATAATAATAATAATTTCTTTATTGTAATAAAACAATACACATTGTGTTACAAACGTCATCTATAAAAGGTTACAGTGATAATAATAGTAATATATATCAAGAAACTGAATAATTAATGAAAATGGAAACTGTAACATAAAATAATGCGACTACCTGGGTCGAAGCCAGTGTGATAAAAAGAAAAAGATTTTGGTTATTGCGGCCCATCCGTAAAACGGTGGGCCATGAACTCCCCCACCGAGTAGAACGATCTCGAGATCAATAGCTGCTTGAGTTTTCTCTTAAACGTGGCTTTATCGGCCACAACTACTAAGCTGTTTGGGAGTCGGTTTAACACCCTGACGCCAACCTGTGACGGCAGGTTATTGAAGGCGGATGTTCTATGTTGTTGCTGGCGATATGTGTCCCTACCCCTAGTATTGTAGTCGTGGATATCTACACCTTGGGTGAGATTGCCACTGAAACGACAGTAAACTGCCACCTCAAGTAAGTAGAGGCAGGGTAAAGTTAAAAGACCGAGCTCCCTAAACGCATCCCTACACGACTCTCTGTGCCTCAAATTCGCGAGAAGTCTGACCGCTCTCTTTTGCAGTCGAAACACTCTTGAAAATCTAGAATCTGCACAGCTCCCCCACAGACGTATTCCGTAGGACAGATGTGGGTAAATTATACCAAAGTAAGTCATTTTTAGAATTCCCAATGAGCAGAACTGAGCAAGGGATCGCAGGACATAGATACCCGTCGACACCCTGGAGCAGACACTGTTGACATGATTGTCCCAGGTCAAACCTCTATCAACTTGCATCCCCAAGAAACTAGTACAATCCACATCTTTCAAAAGAGTGTCATCTGCCATAACGGACAGTGGCGTGTCATCACCAAGTTGTCTTAGACAGAAGTAGACAAAATTTGACTTAGTGCTGTTTGTTTGTAGATTTAATTGTTCAAAAAATTGAATGCACGAATTTAACTGAATATATGTGTTGATTTCAAGTTCCTTTACCGATTTATTTTTTATACAGATTGTCGTATCATCAGCGTACTGAAAAATGTTATGTGCTTGCAGTGAGAAACTTAAATTATTTACGTAGATTATAAACAATGCTGGGCCAAGGATAGAGCCCTGTGGGACCCCTCGGCCCACACTGATAGATCGCGAGAGGCTGTTTGCAATCTGAACACGCTGACTGCGACCGGTGAGGTATGACTCCAGCCACTTGAGTGGGAGTCCACGGACCCCACCCGTCTCCAATACGCGCAATAGAGTGGCATGATCGACACAGTCGAAGGCCTTCGAGAGATCGAGAAACACGCTAAGTACCCGCTCTCCACCCTCTAAGCCCTCGACAATCGACTCCACCAGTGAGGTCACTGCGTCGATGGTGGACTTATTTTCCGAAACCCGAATTGCTGAGAACATAACAAGTTTCTCAGCTTTTTTAGGAGGAAAAGCTTCTCGTAAATTTTACTGAGTGTAGGCAAGATAGAAATCGGACGATAATTTTCAACCAGGAGTGGGTCGTTCTTTTTGAAAATCGGAGTAATTTTAGATTTCTTTAATTCGGCTGGGTATAAACCCTGATCAAACGACATATTTACCAGTTTGCTAAGCGGCCCACTCACTTGACTGATAAATGTTTTTAATAGCCAAACAGACAAACCACTTTCATCACATGACCTAGTGAGTCTAAGATCACGTACCACCTCCTCCGGTGTGACAGGTGACAAAGCCATGGACGACGCCGGACTCCCTGGGAACCCACAATTATAGAAAGGCTCCCTACCCCCAGGATCCCGAGCATCCCCTACCCCCTTCAAGATGAATTGGCAATGCAACAAGTTACTGATGCATAACACACCCCAAACATGTCATAATACTCTCCCCTCTGTCGGATAACAAAACTACTTTATGTAGAAAGTAATACCATATACAAAATACAGTATTTTATAAATTGCTGATTTTCACTTGTCTTACAATTTTATTTGATATTTGTTATCTAAAAGTGAAGAAAAAACCTGTTTGGCAGTACAAAATAACATTGCATTTATATTGATATGTGGCTGTAGCAATAAAAATAACTGGATTTACATTGTTACGTAGCTGTGGCAATTAAACAACATTGGATTTATATTATTAGGCCTACGTAGCTGTGGCAGAAAAAATAACACTGAATTTACGTTGATAGGTAGCTTGTGGCTGTAAAAATAACGCCGGATTTACATTGCTGGTAGCTGTGACAGTAAAAATAACTCTGGATTTACATTATTACATAACTGTGGTAGTTAAACAACACTGGATTAACAGTGTTACGTAGCTGTGGCAGAAAAAATAACACCGGATTTACATTGTTACGTACCTGTGGCAGTAAAAATAACACTGGATTTACATTGTTACGTAGCTGGGGCAGTAAAAATAACACTGGATTTACATTGTTACGTACCTGTGGCAGTAAAAATAACGTTGGATTTACAATGTTACGTAGCGGCAGTAAAAATAACGCTGGATTTACAATGTTACGTAGCTGTGGCAGTAAAAATAACACTGGATTTACAATGTTACGTAGCTGTGGCAGTAAAAATAACACTGGATTTACAATGTTACGTAGATGTGGCAGTAAAAATAACACTGGATTTACAATGTTACGTAGATGTGGCAGTAAAAATAACACTGGATTTACAATATTACGTAGCTGTGGCAGTAAAAATAACACTGGATTTACAATGTTACGTAGATGTGGCAGGAAAAATAACACTGGATTTGCAATGTTACGTAGCAGGTCATAGAATCGAGTCTAAAAATGTGAGTATAGGTAGGTGAAAAAATAAAACAGTTACTGGTATTTTATTTATTTATTTTTAAGATCGTCAATATATGGGCGAATAATATACTGTTTATGAGGTAGTGTGGATGAATGTAGTCTTTGTTACTACTGTCCGACTGTTCGTTAGTACATGTCATTAATTATAGTCCTAATGACAACTGAACAGCCAATGTGTATCAGTGTGTCCTGAGGAACTATTGAGTGGGCAATTAAGCTGCTACGCTACGACCAATTGATAGGTAATTACCCAAGACAACTGAAGAACCCGAACGCAGGCTCATGTGAACTGGCGAATGAAGTTAAAAAAATATACATTACAACTCTCGTTTTCTCTAGTATTTTCTGATTTGTCGAAATGCTCACTAACTCCATCATTTTCTTATGTAGACTTTCATATATTAATTAATGTTATGGTTAATTATTTAGAGTTCTTTTTCTAGCCCAATAATGACTTGATAAAATAAAATCAAACTACCTCATGTTAATAATTGGATTTCTCGCCTACAATAGATGAGTCGAACGTTGTACAAAAAGGTGTAATAAATTACGTTTCCTAGGTTTAATTGTGTAGGGAAGAGAACTGAGTGTTAGGCTTGTACTATGTGGTACGGATTCCACGTAAAGCTGTAGATCCCTTGGTTGTCCTGGCTATTGGGCTATTAATAAATGGCTATTAACAATTATTACTACACTCATTGGCTCCTTATATTCGGCCATATCTCTAAGATCTCTTAGTGAAAAATGAATAATTATGTAGTTCTTTTGTATGTTAAATACAGCACTAAAACCTTGAGCGTAGCGTAATATTAAAATTAACGTTGCTTAAATATACATTTACAAATATTATAGGTTCATTAGGATGAAAATTAAATAGAAACTATTATTAAACTAAATAACATTACAGTTTTAAACATGGAACAAAAATCGAATAACAGTTAGTGCAGAATGGATAACATCACAAGCCTCAGTGCCTTCATTGTACGATTACACAGAACGCACACCAGCGAAGCAATCAGAATTGCATATCTGGATTTGCAGGCACTACCTGTGTGTGTAAGATTTATTCTGCGAGGATAAAATAATTTTAAATACTGTACATAGATTTAAATTTATTTAAATCAATTAAAAATCACATTTATTTACGCATATAAAAGTAATGTGTCGTAACTATACATTTCATAAGGATTACGATTTGAAAAAGTAATTAATTTTATGACTTTTGGAAGCCAAGATAAAGTTGTTTCAGAAAATTGATAAGAACCTTTTTCCTTGAAAAGTTAAAATTCTGAAATTAATAAAAGTTATAGAAAACATTCCTGTCAATCACTTATTAAAATATGAATTTGATAAATTTATGTGTTTTGAGCAATAAAAGTGAAAAGTTGATGCACAGTGAAATTTAGTACCAGTACTTTTTTTGTACCAAATAACTCAAACTTATAATACAATTTAAAAATACATATTTCATAACGTACAATTAAATGAGTAAAACAATGGTATGATTATATTTGTCATAGACCTCTTAGTTGGTTTATAGATGAACACTGAACTGAGTCACGAGGATTGCTTGGCAGACTTCTCCCAAAAACAGCAAAATTTCAAAAGAGTTTAAACATATTTCACCACAAAACGAACTTAATACTAATTTTGCACCAACTAACATTATTGATATTTTGTTGCAGGTTTGTCGTTGCTACTAATTTTGCAGCCTGCTATCAACCATACTTTTAATGTATAGTGAGTATAAATTTGTATTTTAATCGTACTCATAAAATACAACATAATAACCTCTATATTTGATTTTCGCTTCTGATGAATTATTGTAAGCGATTATTTTATTATTTTCTATAATAATTTGCTAGTTCTGTAGATTTGTTTGTGTAAAATGTTTCAGTAACCTAGACAATTTAGTCTTACATTCAGAATTTTTATATTAAGAATTAAAATTGGCACATTTTTTTAAGACAAGAAAAAGAAGACTTTCACCATAGAAGGTGGTATTGTATTGTGTAGATTGTGAAATCTTTTGAGTGGGTTTAATTTATTGAAGTAACTTTTTTTATATCCATCCCATTAAATTGGTTAGAACTTAGCTTTTATAATCAGTAGTCCCTTGACCTTTGACAGTTGTTTTCTTTTACCACCGAATTTAAATAAGACCTATATTAGAGTAAAAAATCTTCAACCCTGTCTTCATTAAGCTATGTGATTAAAATAGTTTGAATTGACTTTGGTTTTCTGAAGAATAACCACCAGACTGTTTCTTTTAGAACAAAAATGTTGTTTCAATTGTTTACTGTCTTCAAGCACAAGCAATCAACATAGTCAAGATTAAAGTATTATACTTAAATTGTCCATGCACTCAATGATCATAACTACTGTCGGCGTAGAAATTATGTGTACCCGTGTTTGAAAGTTGTTTTCTAAGAAATTAAGAGGCCTATGAAAAACCCAATCATACCATCGTTTTCCTCATTATGGTTAATTATACATTATTGCATATGAATGTTTAAATTTTACCATGAATTAAAATATTTGTTATCTTAGTTGGAAGAAAAAAGTACTGACATTTTAACTAGTTTTTACTGTACATAAAATTTACACAGTTATTACTGAAATGCTGTTAATGTATCGCATTTATATTTTAATATGTGATTGACAAAAATGGTTACTATAAATTTTATAATTTTAAATTTTAAGGAAAAAAGTTCTTATCAATTACCTAAAATAATGTTTTCTTAGTTTCTATAGAGGTAACAAAATTAATTAGTTGTTCTCGTTGTAATCCTTATTACATGTTTAGTTACGATACATTATTTTCGTATGTATAAGTAAATGCAGTGATTTTAAATCAATACAAAATCACTGCGTTCACTATTTGAGGTACTGTGAAAACTAGTTAAAATTCTGGTATTTTTTGTTCAAACTAGGATAAAAATTATTCATAAGTAAAATGTAAAGTTCATAAGTCATAATGTACAATTAAAATAGGAAAGCAATAGTATGATTGGATTTTTCATAGGCTTCTTAGTTTCTTAGAAAACAACCTTCAAACATGCATACACAAAATTTATGCAACGACAGTAGCTGTATTCAATAAATAATATAAATGAGATAAAATGATAAAACAGTAGATCTTAAGATTAAACGAGTAATAAAATAACAAGAAAAAACAAAAACGGGAATGGTGAGAGAAGAATAAAAATAAGTTGGTATAAAATAAGCAAATAAGACAATACTGTACATAAAAGAAGATAAAATAGCGAAACAAGTAGGTACAAGAGATCAGACACTACCATTAGACAGACTAATAAATTCATTGATATCATTAAAGAGGCGTGCACTAACCTTTTTAATGATCTTAACACTAAATTCAATTTTTTTTAGGTCTTAAATAGGAAAATCTTTGCTGAGATAGGAATCTTATTTCATGCTCAAAATAGACTCAATAGACTCAATAGACTAGTCCTTTTCTTTCTAATAGCGAGTGTCTAAGTTCCCAAATTACTTTCTAATAATGTTTGATTTGGTTAATAAGCCTTGAACGATACAATCATAATCATACAATGCGTCCGCATCTTTTGTTAGCAAGTATCTGAACGGCCTTGAAGTGACCTAATAGGAAATGAACATTTATGACCTCACAAAGGCCTTTGGTATCGACTCATTGGCAGCTGAAGAAGTTTTCCTTTTATGGACTTCACGTTGAGTAAGCCGCCCAATTAAGACCATGAAATGACTATTCTCAGTATGAACCGTCAATCGTCATATACATGTGCAGTTCACCTGGATATCTCAAAATCTAGCGTTGCATCTGCTAATCTTCAAAATCACACCAAGCTGGTATTGTTTCTTTTTTTCTGAAAAGCTAAAATACTAGAAGGATTATAGAAAGCTTAGGTTGAAAAAGCATTCAAGGGTGTTGTTTTTAGATAACTCGAACAAGATATCATTCATACATTGACAGATTACTAGGGGACACCCCCTGCATGCTGCGTTTGTGACTCCTCGGCCTTCAACCTCAGTCCTTGACTTCTGGCTACGAATATTGGTAGTTAAACTTCAGTTAGAACTGAATATTGGATGTTAAACTGTATCATGTAAAATCAAATTACATAACATTTATTTACAGTCGCTCACTGACAGTACTTGCGTTCTACTTATTTTTTAGTTCATTTCATTTGTTTTTATTTAAGAATTGAAGATTAATCAAATAAATAGTATAACTGCATTATACTACCTTTCAACATTCATTCAAATGATTGATACCAGTAGGGTGGAGCCATATAATTAGATGTGAATAAAACCATTCTTAAACCCTCCTGGTCTAACATTGGGAAAGATCTAACCTCCTCAATATTACAAACTCCATTGTTTACAATCCAACAGCTGTTACCTTTTGATTCATTTCAATCTCTCTCCATGTTATTCTTATGTTAAAAAAACGTACTCTGAGGGCTACCCGAGCCCTTCAGGGTAAAAATATTGAAACATTGAGACCTTGTTGCACAACTACGAACAGAGTTGTTGCAAAACTACAGGCAAATTTTTTTACACCTCAAACGTTTATTAAATTAGTCAAGAAATAAGGGAGGAGTTCCGTTGACAAAAAAACGGCTTCACATATTATACATATTGATTTTCGGATATAAAATGCTAACATATTATTAGGTGAATATGAATGATTTTATGATTGTAGAACGAGTGTGAATTAACAGAAGAGCCTGCAACTCCTCATAACCCTACCATCAAGCAGCGCACCCCAAAAAGTCAGTACATTTTCGAGAAAGTAGCAATACCTCTAAAGTAAATTGGTTCTTGGAACATAGCAAGCTTAAATGTTTTTGATGGTTACATTTGTTCATTGATACATATTTACAAACAATATAGTTCCATCACTATGCAATGTCCATTTCTGGTATACAATATACCACATTCAGGTTTTTTTTTTTTTTTTTTTTTTTTTTTTTGGGGATTGTTAATTATTGTCCATTCTATGAACATATCAACAGAGAAGAATGCTATTGAGATCAAATTGTGATATAGATGAGTTTTAAATTGATTTTGTTTGGCCGTTTGATTGAACTCCTCAGTGAACTTACGGATTACTATGAAATGCAATCAACTTGACATGGGTTACTCTGATCAACTTGTAATGGCAAGCGCTGAGGTGCAGATCTAAGACAGAGGATTCAATATGTGCCCCTGCCTTTAGCCTATAGTGGTGGACAGCCTGCCTTAAATCAAAACTCCCCTTTGTTAATCATTACACGATCACTTCATAATATAAAAGTAGGATTCATTAATGAAGAATAAAAAAATCTACAGGTTTTTATCAAATTAGTTTTCAATTGTTACCGGCAAATCAGTTTTCAATAATTGATAACATCACCTCAGTTATAGTTTTTCTAATAAATAACAGTTTTTGCACTGGTATTTTCCCAATTGTTTAAAATTAAGCACTGAAGTTACATTACTTAAAACAAATAATTGCTTCAAATTAGACAATATAAGGCCAATTAGCTTACTCTCAGTCTTCTCGAAGCTATTTGAGAAGTTAACGGTTAAAAGACTTTTACAATTTAAATTTTTAGTACGAGTCAATTTGTTTTTATAAAAGGCAAATCTACAGAAAATAATAGATTAAATTCAAAGTTAAAATGTACAGGACTTTTATTGATTTGAAAAAGCCTTTGATCTTTGTTGACCACGATATCTTATTAAATTGGAATCCGTAGGTTTAAGAGGCATTGCTTTAAGTTGGTTTAAAAGTTTCATCGTTGATAGAAAACAAAAATAAATTGACAATACTCTCAGTTCAACAAGAACAGTTGAAGCTGGAGTGCCGCAGGGGTCTGTGACCTCGGCAGTTTTGTTCTTAGTATTTATAAATAATTTATTGACCCGAGATTTTCATGGAAAAGTAACATCTTTTGCTGACAATATTGCTTTATTTCACTCTTATGAAGATGAATTGCAAATCCATCTTCTTTTATTTCATCTTTTATTCTTGTGAAGTTAATGCGCAAATAAATAATGATTTATAGTTGTTAAGAAAATGGTGTTTATCGAATAAAATGCAAGTAAAAGATTTAAAAAACTAAGTTCATGAATTTTAATTTTCAAAGTTTTGATTTACCTATTTCTCTGAAATTTCGCTCCACATCGTTTCATTTGACTCAATGTAACTGTAGTCCTTCAGAAAAAGTAACAATTTTAAATACTTAGGAATAATATTAGATGAACAATTTACATTTGAACAGCATATTGTTAATTTACACAAGAAACTTGGATCTTCCATAAAAAAGTTTTATTTTTGATGCAATCTTTGTTGTATACCATTTTTGAAAATTCTCCATCTTGAATTGAACAACTCTAGTATTTTGTACAACTTCCAGTAAAATTGAGGAACATATAAGTATTTGATAGAGAAATTAAAATCTACACAAAGTTATTTTTTTAAGGATAATTATGAAAAAAAAAAAACAGAAAGACAGTAACTCTCCTCTTTTATCTCAACTGAACATTCTTCCTATTCAGTAACTTTTTGTATTCAAGGTTCTAACAGTGTTTTACATTAGAAGTGGACATATATAGGAAATAATAATTTACATTACGCAACAAGATTTTAAACACAAATTACAGAATACCAAAGTTAACAGTCACTCAATTAGCTACTTAGGATCAAACTTTTTAACAGTTTTTCTTTGGACATAAAGAATGAAATAAATTTGAAATCTTTTTGTAAATAAGCGATAACCTGGCTATCACTGCAATAGAATATTGATTTTATTATAATGTTACTTCACAGAGTAAGATGAATAAATTAGTTCTCTGTTTTATAGGAAATAAGTTTATTTTATTTTATATCTACATTTCTTACATTACAATTTTGTATAAAATTATTTATAGATAATATAGTTGGAGTTGTTTTTATTTAATGAAAATGTTTTAACTAGACCTAGGCTCATTTCTAGGTTAGACTTTAGTTTATATACTGTACACTGGCTACATTACTTGTCATGTGGTCAGTTAATTTCCAAACACTTATATTGTTTTTGTCATTATTAACTGGAAATAAGTTTATTTATTCATTAATGTACAAGCAGGGTTATGTAAGCAATCCGAGCTTTCTGAAAGAAGACTCTCTGTCTTCAACCTTTATAACAATCGTGAGTTATAACATTATAACAAACGTACAAATATGTTTGTGTGGCATAGGCTGCTCTAGAGCCTTACGACATAATGCCGTTAACATGATCCTCCCATGTCAGTTCTTTATTACAATCATTCCTGCACATTTTGTTGAGTTTGATTCCTTTGTGAATCAAAATCAATTACTATAGTATTTCGTAGTCATACAATCTGTAAATACAGTTAACTCCCGAATATCTCTGGAATAGGGTGGCTGAGTGGCAGCGGATACGTGATTTGTGGATAATCCGCAAATTGTAAAAAACAGGAAAGAAAAACTCAAAATAAGCAAAGTAGTTCAGATTTTATTATCAAATAAAGATTATGCAATCAGTATATGCAATATTTGTAACAGAAAGCACGCAGCAATATTATTTACAGTTAAGGAGTTTTTATTGACTTATAACTATGTTCTTATTACAGTAACAAATGCAGTTTATACCTTCACAGTTAACATTACAGTATATTGCGTAGGTCTAAAGCAAACACAGTACATATAATTAAAAAGATACATACAGTAGCACTCTAAAGTATAAAAAATTCATATTAAGATAAAGTTAATTTGATTTTTAAAAATCTGTATGTGTCTTTTGTTTTTTATTATCGTCTGCAAGCGTTCCGATGTCTTCGTCCTCCAAATATTCAATCAGTCTTTCAACATGTAGCAGAGCCGATTGAGGAAGCATCTCTTCTTCTTCTTCGATGTTGTATGCAATTTGTTGCCACCCTGTCACTAGTAGGTGTACAGACAGTGCTATGTATGTACCCTAGCATGAATATTGATATGGTTGGCTGTATAGATTTGAACAGTGAACACACTATTGTTGTGAGTTTGTTAAACTATGTAAATCTATTTTAGTTTGATATTTACGGTCGAGGGCTATACATACTCGTATTTTAATCATAAACTCCGAAAACATAAAAACAAAAATCGTTCAGGTCTCCTCACGGATAATCCACAAAGCAGATAATGGAGAGTTGACTGTATTAAGAATTTAAATAGTTTTAACCCTCCAAGTGATACATATTTTACTGTTCAGTGATAGGCCTGTTTTAGGCATCACGCAGTGTTTTTTTATAAAATTCATAAAAATTTTTAAATATACCTGTAATATAACATATTACACATCAAAATGTTCTAAATAATATGTACTAAATGGTTATGAAAAAGAAAAACTTACCAAAAATTTTCTTATCTTGAGAAACTTTGGATGACCTTGAAAAAAAATGTTTCAAAAATATTTTTTTGTTTTTGAGTCTATTTATTATAGTTGTTATGGAAACACTTTTAAAATCCATTGTATACAAAAGTTACACAATTTAGTTCTGAACACAAAAATATATAACACTCACAGTTTATATGTTGTAGTATATAAGAAAGTCATATAGAAAATGTTTTTGTACTAGCATAAAAAAGCAGAAATTTCAGAAAAGTGTATTTGTTATTATAAAGTTCCATTATAGGCCTAATATTTATATAGGATTGTAACACTTTATTTACACTTGTAAATTTTCTAAAAACTGAATAAAATACTGTTTGCAGCAATTTGCAAATTATAACTATATTTACATAGAA
The DNA here is from genome assembly GCA_035578905.1 of Stictocephala bisonia. Classification (NCBI taxonomy): domain Eukaryota; kingdom Metazoa; phylum Arthropoda; class Insecta; order Hemiptera; family Membracidae; genus Stictocephala; species Stictocephala bisonia. The sequence goes on along the minus strand of JAQJVL010000058.1, from coordinate 810,949 downwards.
TAACGAGGATAAATATCCCTTATTCCGAATCTGACTCCGCTACAGCAGGTGCCTTTCTCTTTTTAGTTCCTTTAGGTCTCCAGAAGTGGTTCAAACGGCTTAGTTGACTCATATTTACAAATAATAACAATATTTACAAACTAAATAAAACAACTAAACGCACTATTATAACCTTCAAACGGAATAATAAACAACACTGATATACGACGCTTTGTATACGAAATACCAGCTGATCGTAAATAATCAATAATACTTTTCCCGCGTATTTGAAAAACGTTTGACATAGCGTATCATAAAGAGGAACTCTTTCTGAACATTTTAGTATAAAATATAACTGATTTCCGATTTTAGTTATTTGTTTGCGGCGCTTTTCGCGATCGGCTCGGAGCGAGCCGTTATCGATTCAGAGGGGGTCATTAACGGCTCGGACCGAGCCGATATCACTTGGAGGGTTAAACAATGTCGAACACTTTTAGACTAGCTATATATTTTAAAATTAAAACAATATTTTCTTAATTAAATGTACTCTTACAGAAAAAAAAACAATTTACCAAAAAGGATAAAAATTTATTTATTAAGAAAAAGAAAATTGGATCTATAAATTACCTTATACTATATTATACATTGTATTATTATATCTAAATATTGTTTTACGTCACTTCAATTGCTTTATACAAAGACAGTAAAAATGTTATTTATTTATTCAATTTATTGAGTATTTTCTGTTTGAGGATTAAGTTTATTTTATGGTATGGATTATTGAGTGGGTTTACATATGAGGCAGTTGCCTGGAGGTATGCTTGGACCATGCAGGGTTAGACGGCCAGGAACTGTGGAGTGCAGTGCTACCAGCTGCCTGCATGTCATAGGGCCACCTGGCCAGGCACTGGTACTAACAGTTTGGGTTGTAATTAGTTTTTGTGATTTGAGTGGACTTGCAAAATCAGCTAAAAGTCATGAAAAATCCTAGTCATCTTCAGTCCGTTACGGATATATATAATTTTGGTAAACAGTTTCTTAAGTCGTGAACAGCAGTTTAAAAATTAATAATACCAAAACCAAAAAGAAATCAAAATCGTAAGATTTTCAAGTGATTAATTGATTTTACATGCATCCAATTAACTTTTTCATGTTATGATTTAAAGCTAATCTGCTAATTGTACCTTAATTAATTATATTAATAGAGAACAAACTAAATTTTAATTTTATCACCTCTGAAGCATCTATAGCTAATCACCTATTCCTGTTTAAAATTTCAAAATCGTATATTCAATATTAGCATGTTAAATGTTGGTTTGATTGATAAGTGGGCACGGCAGATATCTTCAGTTTGGAGTGCCTCTTGATGTTTCTCTATGTGCCCGAGATGGCAGCGGTGGCGCAGTTATTGCAATACTAATTTTTTTAGTAAGCTCTTATATGTTTATTCTGTGTTCATTGACGACCAACTGTATGCGACAGAGAAGACCAAGCGAATACATCACGCTTCACCACTGAAGCCATGACCTCTTTAACCCTTTTAGTGCCGTGACCTTGAACGGCCTCTATGCTGAAAAGTGCCGAGCAATTCTGAGCAAAAATGTAAGGGTTTACAAAAAAAATCATATTAAATTTATTTTCGGTCATAAACCTTTGAAATGAGTTTTGTTTTATTTTATGGTTACTATTGCACCTTTTGATTGTAAATTATTTTAAAATATTGTCTTCCAAGTATTTATAAACTTAAAAAAATGTATAAAAGATAAAAATAGAAATAAAAAATTTGACTTTGAGTCCATAAATGTATATTTCAGTATTTTTTTTAATTTTTTCCAGTAATACTGTCTTATAGTGCATCTAAAACTGAACAAAACCAGTATACCAAATATTACTTTCATGCAAACAATTCCCAATATTTTGCAAAATAAAAATATTTTACAATACGATAATTTACGGCAAAAACATATGTTATGAAAAAAATGTATTCTCTGTATTCTTATAAAAAACAAAGTTACAAGAAGTAAATTACTATATTTGGAGCCTATTCTATACCTAAAATATGTTGTAACCATAGTAATCATAAAGAATAATATAGAAAATAAATCATTACATACCATATTGATTGTTCAATTCAGATACTCTTCACCACTTGTAACGTCATCTAAAAGATTCCTCAATAAACTAGAATCATCACAGTTTACTTTATTTCTATCCATTTTACAATAAAAATTATTAAAACTTTGATTTGAAAACACAAGCAAACTCCGATCGGTACAATGTAAACAAACAAATAGCGCAACTTTATAAACTAATGAAACATCGATATATCGAAGAGTACATCGAAACATCGATCGAAACAAGTACTTCAATGCCTTTAGAAGCTGTTTGCATCGTTACTAGCCAGTTAATACAGTAAGATAGTACTATAATAAATTAAATATGGATCGACACGCTCCGTGTCGACGGCATTTTTAGTACAGAAATGCATCGACACGGAGCGTGTCGTGCGGCACTAAAAGGGTTAATGGTGTTCGGAATTTGAAAAGACATTTTCCAAATTTTGTTGGAGATGGTGTGTTTCTACTAACTGGTGCTTTTTTTAAAAAGAAATTTATTTTGTTGTTGACATTTCAGGAAAGAATATTCTTACAGCAATATTCTTTCTTACTTTCTGAATTCTCGCCTACAATCTTGATTCAATCCTTCCTTTGAGCCATCAGTCATAACTCGCTGCCGATCTGAGAGCTCTTTATCGAGAATATGTCTGCGTTTGCCATAAAATAGTGCATCGAACTAAAGCTTTGTTTACACATTCTGTGAACCTCAGTTTTCTGTCAATAGACATCAATGGATCAATCTTTTTTTTCATTTGATAACGTATAATTCATCTAGAGGGATCATAATTTTGACACATATTGAAGCAGAAGAGCATTAAATTTAATGAACGCTCAGCGATAGTGGAGAGAGATGAAATTAATTCTGTTACCAGCATTTTTTTAAATTTCAAAATACAATAATTTTTTTTTATTTGCCAGCAGCAAAACTACAATCTATAAATAACCCATTGAAGACAGTGTACATTTTTCTGCCTACCTTGATTTGGCTGAAACCTTGAACTGGATGTTGAAGCTTCACCTTCTTGTTTTTCATTTTTCTTAACCTGCAACAACAAAATAATATTCATTATACCGTGAAAGTAATATGTTTTACAGTACATTGATTCTATTTTATGTTCTAATAATTACTTTGTTTTTTTATGTCTTGCATTTTCTAAACTGCGATAAGAGTGCAAAATGGAGTGACAAGAAAATCTTGTTTGATAATTGCCTAAATGGTTTTCTATGATGTTTTCAGTCTCACTAGTTTCCAATAACCCATGTGAATATTGTGTAATACTAACCATGAGTAGATTTCAATTCCAATAATTTGTCTAGAATTAGAAGAGTTTTCAAAGTACTTGTAACTATCCTTACTAACTCAAAAATAGCGCAATCATGACTATATTTTAGTTGGCTATATATATCAAATAGAATGCATATATATTAGCTCATCCGCATATGCTGTATGGTTTTTTTAAGTGCGGATGACTTGTAAATATTTTCTGATGTTTAAAAAATAGTGAACTTAAAGCAGATATAAACAGATTGCTGAACTTGTGTACCTACTAAAAATAATTTGCAGTTTAATTTATACAGTACAAGTAAACGTCACACAACACAAATTTATTACAATATAAGCACAAATATATTACAATACAAGTACAAAATACACAAATATTATGGTGATCGATTTCGGTGAACCACGCTCACCTTCCTCAGACCAGAGGGATTCACAAAAGAATGGAAAATGGTGTTCAAAAACTCAAATTTGTAGGCCTATGATCACGTGACCCCATTGGCTGGAATCGTCAAAATGGCGGCTGCTGTGATATTATTAAATCACAGCAATGTGATATTATTAAATATTAAAGAATGGAAAATGGTGTTCAACAACTCAAATTTATAGGCCTATGATCACGTGACCCCATTGGCTGGAATCGTCAAAATGGCGGCTGCTGTGATATTATTAAATCAAAGCAGCCGCCATTTTGACGATTCCAGCCAATGGGGTCACGTGATCATAGGCCTATAAATTTGAGTTGTTGAACACCATTTTCCATTCTTTTGTGAATCCCTCTGGTCTGAGGAAGGTGAGCGTGGTTCACCGAAATCGATCACCATAATATTTGTGCATTTTGTACTTGTATTGTAATATATTTGTGCATTTTGTGCTTATATTGTAATAAATTTGTGTTGTGTGACGTTTACTTGTACTGTATATGTACCAACACGTATTATGCTAATTAAAAAACTATTTGTTTAATTTATCAAAATGTGTAGTCATGACATATTTAAGGATAGCCAATCCGATAGTGTAATCTTACTTGATCAATGGTACTGTCGTTAAGTTAGTTGTTTCAGAGATCTATATGTGATGATGTGCAGCGATTTATATTTTAACTTAAACACATTAACCCTAATCCAGGCATCGCCCAAAAATCAGTCAATAACTGGCGATCTGCAACGGTGATGTTGCACGCGGCCAATATATTATTTATTATAAAATGTGTGTTGCCATAAACAACGTGATTATTATTCATTATTCAACTCTAAGATGCCGATTGTAGAGATATGGGCGAATATAAGGAGTGAATTAGTGTGATGAATGAGTGTAGTCATTGTTACTATCTGATTTTGACTTAGCTCAGAGAGGACAATTTATTAATAGCCTAATAGCCAGGGCAACTAAGGGACCTACAGGTTTATATGGAATCCGAACCACAGATTGTTGGTCTGATTTTCAGCTTAATGACAAGTCTGACACTCAGTTATCTTCCCTACCCAACATCCGTACCTTGACTACCATCCAACATGGACACCCCAGTATTTTCTAGTAGTATCCATGTTGATGGCAACCATTGAATGGACGCCGTGTCGGTATTAAGAGGACCAAGCATTGAACATATGCCTACAATCTCCTAAACACTTATCTCCAAGTAGCTGGTTTACAATACTGGCTGCCAGTGCTTACTATTGTTATACTATTGGATAGAGGAAGACACTGAGAGTAAAATGATATGCAATACTGTACATGTACACATTCATACAAAAACATATTTATAATAAATTGTAGAAAGTAGTATTACCATAGAAACAAAATTTGGCGTTCGCTCATTGTTGTACAATGATGTTTTAATGTAACAACCAATGGTAATACTGTATATACATAAGTACAGTAATATAAAACTATATTTTTTTTAAATGGATCAAATTTAGGAACTTTTTAATTGATATAAAAATGTACTATCACCATAGATATAAATTATTTAAAGTAAATTCTCCAAATTTTATTTTAATAAAAAACAAAATAAAAATATTTTGAAAAATAAAGAATAATTTCAATATTATATTAACATTTATATTGTAAACTGTTTCCCTGATAATTGTAAGATAATAGTGATATGCAATACATGTACATTCATACAAAAATATATTTGTAATCAATTTTTGATAAATAGTATTACCATAGAAACAAAATTTGGCATCCGCGCATTGTTGCAGTTATATGACAACCAATCTAATATACATAATTTGTGTGTAATATACAGGGTGTCCCCTAAGTATCTAGCCAAACTTCTGGAGGTCATTCCTTGGGTTAAAACAAACAAAAAAATTCATATGTACAAATCGTCTATCTTGCTCCATTATCTGTCTATGTGTGATTTTTACAAAAAGTTTAATACCTCGTTTAAAATAAAAACATGAAAATTGGTATGAGTGTTGATCTTTATAGTATTTGTATAAAAAAACTTATTTTTTTGTACAGTGATCAGTATTTGTGTGACAGGTTGTTGCCTACAGACCAGGTCTCCCAGCGCAGCACCCGCCATGACAACCAGCTTCATTTCCGAAGGGTCAGACTTGAGTTGGGGAGGAAAAGTTATTCATATTTTGAACCAAAATTGTTCACGACCTACCTGAGAACCTCAAAAATCTGTCTAGTCTTAGTTTTAAGCTTAATTTGAAAAAGATCTTTGGGACAAATAGTTAAATTTTGTTAGATGTTTGTTTGCTAGATATATTATTTTTTTAGTTTTGGTTAATCTTAGAAATACTACTGACATTGAGTTGTTTTGTAAACCAGTGTAAACTGAAATCCGCTCGCAAAAAAAGGCATTTTTTTAAAAATGGAAACCAATTATTTCCAAATTGGTGGACATTTTAAATACTTATATCTTAATAACCTTAAATTTTAGTGAAAACCTGATAGTTACCAATAAGTTGAATTTTCAATTTCTACAAATAATGGTACAAAAATTTTTAAGCAAATGATCGTACAGCCGCCATTAACTGAAAAATCATAATTTGTATCAAATAAAAACATTTCTTGCCTGAAGAATTCATTTGTATCAGACAAAAATGTCAATTTATCACGTATTCTTGTTTGATCCTAAAACCTTTTACACAATCACTTGTAAAAATAAATTCTTCAAATTTTTGGTAACTAACATTTTTTACCAAAATTTAAGGTTATTAAAGATATGTAGCTTTAAGAATTTAAAATGGCCGCCAATTTGAAAAGTACCATTGTACAGAAATGAAACTGAAATGGTATATGAATACTATAAAGATTAAAATTCATACCAATTTTCATGATTTATTTAAAAAAGACTTCATAGATATTGGGCCGGGTAAATAAAAACAAGCAGCGCAAGTATTTACTCACAAGTACTGCGTAAAAAGTATTTATACCCCAAGTAAACTGATGTGACTAAAATCTATAATTTACTCGTCACTGTAAACTGCTCGATTGAGGGTATATTTGCAAGTAATTACTCGCGAGGCAAACGAGTTCTCTAAAAACGCAAGTAAATACTTGCATTGCCAAACTTACTACACACAGTTTTCATGTTTTATATTTTAATTTTTATTTAATTTTCTACAAAATAATAAAGTAAATAGGATACAAATCAACAACAAAAGTATGTACCCTATTTCCTTTTCTTTTACTTCTGTATATAATTTCCCTAAGTTTCTGTAAAAATAAATTAATATAAAAAAAAATAAAATGAAAAATTAGAAAAAATAAAAACAATAGAATATCAACATTTTTACCTGTGGCGTACGTCTTGTGCGTGAGGGTCTGGTGTGCACACACACACATACACCTACATAGGATATACGCCATAGATAAACAGTTTTATATTTATAATCTTTTTAATTTTTATTTAATTTTTTACATGATTATAAAAGAATACAGGAAATAGGATACAATTCAACAGCAAAATTATGAATGTAGGCCTACAAAGAGGCTCAATTTAAAAATGTTTTCTAAAGGCTATTACTGATTTGTGTTCTTTTTTCTTGTCCACGGTGTCTAATCCTCACTTCATTCCGATCTAAATTTTCATTTGTATTATCCTCAACCTCTTTCAAATCATTTTCGACCTCGTCTTCAACTTCCCAACCTATAGTTTGGACATTTAATCCAATCTTCTGACTGCTACTATCTTGTCTAATACATTGGAAAATGTTTTGCAGACAGTACTTCTTTCCACCCCAACATCAATAGCAACACCACTTTGATATCTCGGATGTCTAACATATCTGAGAAAAATTTCAATGTTTTTCCGTGCTCCTAGTCCTCCACCCCGAGTATCGATGTTTTCATCAAGAAAACAGGACGTAATAAAATCCACACTTTCACTCTCAAACCGTAATAGCCTCTTGGATAGATCGGGACTAATATTTCGCCTGTCTCTGTAGTGCTTGATACCACGCAGGTTAAGATATGCAGCTATTATAATGTTCAAGTACGACTGACGAGCATGGGGTCAGGCAAACTCGTGGCAATATGAGTATTTACTTGCTACTAAAGTATTTACTTCTGTATATTCACACCATTTTCTATTGTTTCCGAGGGTATACTACCTCCGTGAGTACTTACTCGCGAGTACAAGTAAATACTTGAGATTATTCACTTCAACTATAGAACTTACTACAAGTTTTTAGAATTGGAAGCATTTACTCGCCTGACTTGTTTTTATTCACCCGGCCCATTAACCTTTTTTGTGAAAATCACAATCAGATGGATTTAACAATATGAGACAGACGATTTATACACATGACATTTTTTGTTTCTTTTAATCCAAGGAATGAACACCTGAAGTTTGGCTAGATACTTACAGGACACTCTGTACAACTATATTATTTCCTAACACAAGATAACATAAAAAAACTTGTGCATATCTTCAACACCTATTACCACTACACTATAAACATTTTCAAAGGGCAGACCCCTGCTTTTTTTGTTTTCATAAAAATAAAACTTAATTATTTTATAAAAATTAAAATAGTTTTGTAATTAGCATAATACATGTTGGTACATATACAGTACAAGTAAACATCACACTTAAGCGTAAATTTATTACACTATAAGCACAAAATGCACAAATATTATGGTGATTAATTTCGTTGAACCATGCTTACCTTCCTCAGAAGGATTCACAAAAGAATGGAAAATTGTTTTGTTTAACAACTCAATTTTTTATTTGAAAAATTTTAAAAAATTCATCATAACATGACACATTTTGTTTAGTAAGATATTTTCTTGGCATATTTCAGTAAATTAATATACAATACATCCCTATAAATATTATATATTTCATGCATTTTTGAAAATATGCTTGCATAATGCATAAACATGGATGGCCTTCCAGTAATGGAATTTTGTTTGCATGGTTAGGATTAAAACAATTGTTAAGATTGCTTATTCTTTGTTGGGGCTTCTTTGCAAACTTTCTAAGCTGTTCACTGAAGTAAAAACTTTGAAACTTCAATATTTGAAACTAGTACGCTCTAAATTGGAATTTGGGTCATCAGTTTGGCCTCCGTCTTACATCACCTATATAGATATGCTGGAAATGATCTAGAAACATTGTTTGCGTTTGTTGTTTTAGGAGAGAGGTGGAAAGACTTTGTTTCCTCCAAGATATAGAGATAGGTGATTTGGATGACTCGGTTAGATTGAGCCTTATTCAATGGCATTTCCCTGTATATGGTGGTCAGGTCAGCAGGCTACTTTTTCCGCCCTTTGCAAGGACAGTAACGCATTCCAATTCACATTTGATTGCTACTATATAACAGTAAAATTCTTTATCTGATGGTCTGATTTTTGCTCTCAATAGATGTTGATTTAGACAAGTGTTGGGGGCTCCTACAATTTCTATTTTTTTTTTTTTTTTTTTTACTTTTTTTGTAAAAAACAAGTTTCTGAATATCTGATCAAAAATGAGTTTCTGCTGGACAAAATTACCTTCCCTCATAATAAACCTAACTCATTTTTAAGTAGACTAAACTTACTCTCAAAATGAGTAGAAAGAGTATAATTAGGCCTGCCGATTTTAAATGTTGAAACTAGGCTTACAAACTGTCATAGGAAGCTACTATGCACTTCCTAAGGGCCTGTCACACTATGATTAAATATTTCTAAGTTAAAAAGTGGTAAACAAGTAATTATTCAAAGGGGACTTTAATTTGAATCGTGGAACATTTGTTTCGGTAATTATACAGTTGCTTGGCACCAAAGCAAATTTGAAAACTTTGTCTGAAATGGGTCCAGAATTGACTACCTTACGTTTATATTTTCACGAGTAGTTTTTTATTTTGTAGAAATCACCTTTTATATTGATAATTCTGAATTTATAATTTGACATTTTTTTACACTGAACATGAATTTGAAAACTACCTTGGTCTATGACAATTATTTCTCAAAATATAATGGAAAAACTACTTTCGAGGCAATTGGTGGCCATTACGCGATCATTATAAACACTAGCTGATAACCACAAAATCCTGAATTTTCATATATTTCCGTCAGAAGCCAGACACACAAGCATACTACAAATCTCGAATTTTGATGAAGGATATATTAAGTTTGTTTAGGTTTGGTTTGTGAAGTGTTTTTATAGGTGAAAATCTTAATTTTGTTGCAAAACCATTTACATATTTGTGTTCAGGTTAAGAAAATACATTGGATGAAAAAATATTAAACATTTTTTAAATTATAATTTTCATGTAAAAATCAAGTTTACAATTTCCCGCAAAAACAGGTTTTCCCGCACGATAAAATGATCTCTTCTGATAATCTAACTCAATTTTAACCACTTTGAAACAGTAAACTTTAATTATTTTGAAGTGACTGGAAACTGCATAATTCCCTTGTTTCCTTAAGAGAAATCGGAACCCATTTTTTTTACGGAAAGGCTATTAAAAAAACTTTTTCAAAACTGTTACTGCTCGATGTATCATTCAACCATTTTTTAATTTTGTTGTGTGTTTTAAGCTTAACACATATATAGGCCTATACATCTATTTGATCACATTTTGAACAAAAAACATTTTTTACTCAATTCCTCTAACACATCGTAAATATATAGGCCTACAACATTAATCCTTCTATTGAAAACATCACACTTCCAGATAATCAATATCTTATACAACCTAAAATCATTTAATGGCTGTGGTTCCTAGTATTTTATCCCATACCCTTAATAAATATATTAATTGGTGAAAAATAAAAGTGTACACTATTTAACGTCATCAATGAAAGGATAAACATGGTCACACACTGGAAATGGTGTGGCTAGGCAATGTAATAGCGTACTGTCAGTTCGCATACGCCAATCTGTGGTCTATAATCGCGACACCACACCAATGATTTTTAGTAGCAGTCTCACAGTCCACGTGCGTGAACTGGTGTTACATTTACCTTGTGTGTACTGGAGGGTTAAGATTATTTCCTGATTTCCATTAAAGTCTGGAGTCTTAACGTAACTGAAAATAAAAGAAAAAATATGGAAATTCATTTGTCAGTTAGGCATAATATATGCTTTTAATATGATCTGCTGATAATTATGCACTTTCTTGCCAACTCTGAAAATACAATTTCTTGTTGAAAAATAGTAAAATATGAAATTGCACATTGTAGTATTTGCCAACTATATATTATTGCATGATGAATGAAAAAGCCCTACCTGTCAAGTTCTGATGAACATAAGAACGCTTTATTGGCTAACATTTACCCATGAAACAGAATATAAGTCAATTTACATAACCAAACTAAAATTTAACAAAAACATGTACTTACTAATTATAGAATTTATCCTTTAAATATGCACAACGTTGTGTCGGCATCTCATATGTAAGAAATGTAAGGTGTTTATCCCTCTTGAGATTGATTTCAACTGTGGAAAATTTGTTTTTCAAATTCGTTATTTTTCATTTAACATGTTTTTTATTCTAAACATAAATAAATTAATTGGTTTTTCAGTACAATTACTTTTTCAGCATGTTACTTTTTGCAATTACTTTAACTGACCTAACAAAACATAACCTAACTTATCCTGTCCATTTACTCAAAAAAAATTGCAATTTACGTTAAATTCGGGTTCCTGGCCTTTTGGGCGTCACTCTGGGGGTAATATAGGTGAATTCAGTGTTTATGGTTGATAGTATTGTTGTAGGCTATATAGGCTACCTACAACATTATGATCGCGTAATGGCTGCAAATCGAGATTCACCGCAAAAATAGTTTTACCGTTATATCTCGAGAAATAATTGCTAGACAAAAATATTTTTCAAATTCATATTCAGCGCAAAAATCACATCAAAATAATAAAGAGTTTAAAATATTTAAATTAGCCTAACAGAAATACATCAAAAATACTATAAATCGTAAAATTGGTTTTTTCCAAATTTGTCAGTAAAATATGTGATACCCATGGAATAAAAGCATATCTCATGAACTTACAGCCAATTCTAGACTCATTTAAGGCAAATTTTTCTAATTTTGTTAGGTGAAAAGAAACTGCATGAATATGCCTACCGATACTTACAGTACCATAAGCAGATACCTGAATACAAATTGCAGCAAAAGTAGGTTGTCCAAAATTATCTTGAGAAATAACTGTTGTAGTATAGGCCTAGACCAAAATAAATTCCAAATTGGTGTTCAGTATAAAAAAACATATTGGGAAAGTTTAAAAAATGACATAACAGATAGCTAAAAAAAATAAATGATTTGCTAAAAACTAAGTCTAGGCCTTGGTTTCCAGTTTGATTAAGTAGGCCTAACATATAACACGAGGTTTCCAGATATTTGTTAAAACCCACATCCCATCTAAAGCAAACCTATTTTACCTATTGGCAAAATACTGCTTTTCAAATTGTGATTTAATGTCACTATTTATGCATAATCTAACATCAAAAACTTCATCTCTACCTACAGTGAAAACAGGGCCTAATTAGTCTTAACAGAACTTAACCTAAATTTATGTGGACAAACCTACCGTTATTTTAGGTTTTATTGATATTCCCTCACTAGTTTCCAAAAATTTAGTCAAATTGTCCAAAGTAGGGGCCGATGGACAGGGCAACGGAACATTTCTAGAATGTAATGCTTTGTAAGGATCAAATTTACTAGAAGTTAGGTCAAGTGAATCATCTGAATCGCTGTCAGACATTCTAAAATATTGATCATAATTATTAGAATCGTTAAAACAGGTCAAATAAAGTAGTATTCCCCATTATTTACATAAAATAATATAAAGGATAAGCAATTGCAATACATAAACCACATTAATCTTCTAAAACTTAAACACTAACCTAACCTAAAACTTTTAGTAAAAGTAAATAGAAACATAACTAGCAGAAACACAAATCCAGTTCCTGTCCATTATTCCTATTCAACCAGGCAACACCTGCAAATATTTTTTTCTTAACTGTTCGGTGATTTGAAATAACGATATTTTATATAGGTTCTGATATAAAGTATCCATCCGATACTTGATTTCCGGTATTTTCATCCCGATTATATATACATTTTTTATATTTTTTTAATATGCTTTTTTATAAAGCAATTTTAAGCAATATAAAGAAAAAAAAGCATTTTTTTATATAAAATATATTTTTTAACGGTGCTAAGTGAAATTAATTAAAGTATTTAATTTCTAAAATGTTATGGAAAAGATAATAATGGTCGTATTCACAATAAAAAGAGCTAATAGCAGCAACAGCATATACCTTCTATTATATTATATAAGGTATAATAGAAGGTCTATGGCAACAGTATAATTATAAAAAAAAAACTAGTAAAAGAATAGGTCAAAATAAAAAATTAACGTTTTTATATCATTAAAAAATGTATTAACTTATTACTAATAACATAATAAAATAAAAGCTATTATGATAAAATATAAAATATTTAGATGAAATAAAAAAATTATAGTAATAATTATTCAAATAAAAAGATAACAGTAGCCATAAATAAATTGTCTGGTCCTTGACAATGACAGGCATTTAACATGAAAAAGGAACCTTAACAATACACTGATAATTTTTATACTTTCATACTTATGTACAAGACAACTTGGAGGCGTGGTGGTTTGCCTTGCAACCCGATATAATTTAAGCCACACCAAATACGAAGGTACACGTAATAATAATAATGTTTAACTGAATTGTTTTATGTATTGAAAACAAACAAGTAACAAAACATTTCAATATGGGTTTCATTCTGATTTAGCTCCAAGCATTTAAAAATTATGTTATCACGTACATCTCCACCATCGGCATAGGTCCATTATAATGGAGTGCCTGACACGTACCTCCCATTACACAAAACCACACGAGATGTGTAGGGGGTGGAAGTAACAATACCATCCTCTGAGTGGATGGGAGGATCCGTAACAGTCCAAGTATGTGGATGGATGAAAATATCTGTACCACCCCACGTGTGTGGAAGGGTTAATACCACTTTATGTTTGTGTGTGGATGGTAGGGTCAGTACCCTACATGTGTGAGTGTTAGAGGTGGTGTTACCATTCTACTTGTATGGATACAAATAAGTAAAACAATTGTTTCAAACAATTACAATTGTATAAGATATGGTTGTACAGTACTAGTTTTCTGTGGTTCATACAAATTTACTTCCGCAAATTTGCATTTGCTTGATTCAGTGATTCGCAGGTTCAGACAAGAATCTTGTAAATATTTATTAAATTTACGTTAAAATGTGCAAATCATGTACGTACCTTTAAATCACTAATCTCGTTACAATATAAATTTGGTGTAAATTCAGTTTGCAGATTTGGCAATTGTGAAGTTACCCACCCCAATAAAATAAAAAAAGTTTCATCTAATTGGTAAATCTTTCTTTTCAAAATTGAAAATTAAGACTTAAAATTATAAAATTAGAGCTTTTGCTAAATAAATCACGAGAGGTAACAAATCAAACCTTTTTATATTCAGAATAACACACAAAATATTTACTCTTTTATTTCTAATAGCTTCCACTACAAATGATTGGTTTTTGTAAGAAAAAAATATACCACTGTTCATGTGTGGATGTGTGGGAGGGACAATTCCACTGTACATATAGGGTGGGCGTGTGGGTCTGTACCACTTTATGTGTATAAGTGTGTGGGAGTGATATAATGTATCTATTATAACTCACAATTAAGAATATTTGTTTAAAGACATTTTTAATTGAAAAAAAATTTATAAAAATATATCAACTGAATTATTTGTTTATTTACTGAATAACAAGCAAGTATAAACAGTATACATAAAAAAAGAAAAATTATCCGTTTCATAGCCATAGATATTTGTAGCTATCTTGACAAATATACTAAATAAAAATACTCAAATATATATATATATATATATATATATATATATATATATATATATATATATATTTTATATATATGAAATTTAACATTGAAAGATATTTTACTATTATTTCCTTCAACATGAATATGAATTGAAAGCCTCACATGACACCTGATGCCTGAGTAAAGCTATGTTCATGAGTATAGACTGTTGAAGAGTTGGCAAAAGGGTGTACTAGGATGACTCCTAGTTGCATATTTACAGTAACATCAAAATATCTTGCTTTAAAATAAATGGTTTTTATAGTGAAATGGTGGGATTTTTCTTAACTTTTTTCCAATTTTAAAATTAAAAAATCCACTAACTTTTTTTTTTTAAAGTTACGTAATGACGTAGTAATGTTATTATAAAAAAAGTTGCCCTAAGTATTAGGTTGTTCAGTAGTAACAGTTGTTCAAACTGTTAGTGGGTGGGTAAAACAAGGTGGGTCTAAAAGGAGATTGAAGAGAATAGGTTATATTCTCGGTCTTTTTAATACCATTATGGTGTCTGCTTAATGGTTGCCATTGACGAGGAAAATGCTAGAGAAGACTGGGGTGTCCATGTTAGGTGGTAGTCAGGGTCCAGATGTTGTGTAAGGAAGAGAACTGAGATTTTGGCTTGTAACTTGGAATGCGAACCACGTGGTGTTGGTCTGATTTTCAGCTAACTGTCAAGCCTGACACTGAGTTTTCTGCCTTATACAACATCTGGACCCTGACTACCACCCATTAAGGATATCCCAGACTTATCTAGTAGTGTCCATGTTGATATTAACTTTTGAGCGGATGATGTGTCGGTAGTACAAGGACCGAGCATTGAACCTATCACCAACAATCCACAACACTTTGTCCCCAGGTAGCAGGGTTGATCATAACACTGCGCCACTAGTGCCGACAAAAACATAAATGTATGTTATTTAGTGATATATCCTTATAACGCTGGAACATACAATAAATATCAAATATGACCTACCGAGCCTTCTTTCTACAATTATATGACTTTTATAAACACCCTTAATCGCAATTCACTGCTTGAACAGTGTCATTGAAATGTCCTGCAACAGTTTAATAAGTTTTTAACAATTGCTGATAAAGCTTTGAGGATACGTTTATTAATATTACCCAATAAGATCTACTTTTTAAAGCTATTATCAGGTTTTTATCTCATCAGAGGGTGGGCCATAAGGAGACAAAAGAAAATCTTAAATGAGAGCATAGATCGAGTTGTACATCAAATTAAAGGTTTGTATTAAGAAAATACGATGGGCAGAGTAAATTTGAAAAGGTTTTTCTCATATAAAATGGAGGCTATTTAAATGTACAACCCTGAGCTTGATAAACAATTGGTTATTTATCGAATCATGGCAGTTTGAAACAGTAACTTTTAAAATATTTATTCTGTGTATGGAATATGTTTTTAATAGTTTATCCAATCAGGGGGATGGCCGCGGAAAAATACCTAAAAGAGAAAATAGGTATATCAAAATAGCCGACACCCTTGACTTGGTACAGAGTGATTCTATAAGCTTGCTTACTTGTGGTTCTCTCTGTTTTTTAATCTAGAATACCCTATAAGTCTACTTTAAGGGGATGCAAAGTGGTCCCCCATATCAGAGTTAGAAGAAATTACTTTTCATGTGTTTTTTTTTTCAGAAAAACATTTCACAATAAAAACCAAACTAGCCAAGCTTTTGTGATATGTTTATATTTTTGTTTCAGCCGTTTGAAATCAATTATAAAATTTAATCAATGCCAATTAATTACTCTTATGGAAAAAATGGAATATTGAGGGGCTGTTTCTGCCTCTTAGAAATGTAATTTTGAAAAATTCTTTCTTAGCGGGTCTCTATGATATGAGAGCTAAATTCCCTCCAAATTTGGTAAAATTGTGTTCCATGGTTCCGGAGATTTCGTGATGAGTGATTGCATCGTTATATCGTTTTTGTATTTTATATAGTATTAAGATTACGTACTTTTTACAAGGAGAACGCCATGTTAAAAATTCAATCGTAAAAGGTCTAATAAATTGAGCTAAAATTGGGTATTTCTTTCTCATAAAATCTTTCACTGCCCATTTAGAAAACCTTTCCTTATACCCCTCAGTATTCCATTATTAGAAATCATAGTAAGAAATAATCCTAAGGTAAACTTCTTCAATTTGAACAAAATTAGCTTAATTTTTTACAACTTCTGAAATGTCATGTAGAATAGACCTTTCATGATTGGATTTGTAGCATTATGAACACTCTGTAAAGATCTATAATTTCATATACAACTTAATCTATTCTCTCTTTAAAATATTTTTATGATTCTTCTGTTACAATAAATAATTGCTTTTAAACAAGTTTTTTTAAGCACAGAATCTGTGTTTTAAGAGTCACATCTTTAATCTACAATGGTTCAACAAAGAATAATGAATAGTTATCATACTCAAGGATGTATATTTAAACAGCTACCATTTTTATGAGTACAACTATTTACAGACTTTTTTGCGGCATTGTATTAATAAAGACCTTTAATTTGTTCTACAACCTTACCTATGCTCTCATTTAAGATTTTATGTGTGTAAGATAACTGCTTACAAAGGTAGATGTAGGCAGCAGAATCTGATCATTTATCATCAATCAACAAACAGTGTTTGTAACAGACACAGTCAATATATAAATTGATATAAAACTGTAGCTTAAGTCAATAAAATTACAAATAGTAATTAATACTACTTCACGAGGATGACTTAACAGAATTAATTCAATTTAATTAACTGATGAGGATATCTTAAACTAAAAAGTAATTTCTACATCATGTTCCAAAAATTCTTGAGTATTATAGAAAGGACGCAGTTGCAACCAATCCATTAGTTTATCTTTAAATATTTTTAATTATATATCCTTGGCATTAACAGGCAACTTATATATATTTTTTTTTTTATGTTTACCTGATGGATGACCCAAATTTAGCTTATCTATGCTGAAAAATTTTTAATTTATTTCAGTTTATTGTAAAGTGTGAGTGAATATCATCCCTTGTGGAGTAAGAATTTAAATTAGTTTTTGCGAATATCAACATTTGATAAATGAATAAGTTAATAGTGGTTAGTATTTTTGTTTGAGTAAACAGTGGTCTGCTGTGTTCCATAGGAGCCGCCCTACACACTCCTAATAACCTTTTTTTGAATTAACAAGATCCTCTGGGTTGCAGATGAATGACCCCAAAGAATAAGTCCATATGAGATATGCGACTAAAAAAGTTCAAAGTAGCATGCCCCTAAATACTCCATGGAGACTAAGGCCCGCAGCTTCCATAAAAGAAAGCTCACCCTGGAGATTCTTCTGCATAAATCATCCATATAAATGGACCAAGACAATTTTGAATCCATATACAGATGCCGGTTAATACAATAATCAAGTATTTGATCATTATTGATAAATCAAGTTTCATTGCTTTATCAGTAACGTTTAAAAACTTATTAAGCCAATCTGGGACATTTCAATAACACCATATATTGTCACACCGTTGATTAGGCGATGTGTATTCACCAGTGGAAGGCGCTCGCAACCCTACTGTCAGTTTCAAAATGTAATGTCTCGAGTTTTAACCTCTGCTATAAATCCAATATGTATTGAATTTCTAAAAACGATACACCAATTTTCTGCTTATTTAGCATCTCGCTATATAAAATAAACATTTTTATTTTAGTATTAAACTTTTTTTGTTACTGTGGTTTGTAGACAAAGATAGGCTGTCAAAATTCCACAGAGATTTTGTACATTGTTAGAAGTCTAAGTCAAGAGCCGTGTATAAATAAGTTGTGCTGACACCTCCCCAACTGTACAGTTTGTGTTTATTTATATAATGAGTTAAAATGAACACTGTATGATTATTAAAGGTCCATTCTAGTGGAACATGATTTTATATTATGAGTTTTTAATTTAGAATTGTCCAGAATTACACGTACATTTTCACATATTTAACTGTATAAAAATTATAAAAACCTAAATTGTTTTCAACAAAACGATCTTAAGTTCCACTTAAAAGTTCTTCACCTATCAGATGACAATTCAAGTGAAGATACAATCATTATTACGGACCGAATCATTGAAATAAGTGGGTTTTCGTAGAGCAAAATGGCCCAAGAGCTTTATATGATACTGTGAGAAATAGTAAATATTCAATTAGTTTGTAATTGTGACAGATAATCTTATTTTATTACAGTGGGCCTGGAAACAGACAATCTCTTGGTTGGGCAATCACCCATCATCAGGAATCATATAATTCAGTTTGGTTAATTCCTCGGTTTAACCTGTAACTGGCCACGTGAGGTCTTTTGAGACTCCAACACAGATATTCCTTTTTTATTGTTTTTGAGATTAATAATATTTTATGTGTACTGTAATTTTAGGTATTCTAGAAATTGGGTATAATAAATAAGTTTAAGTGCAACAATTTTTTTTTTAGGTGAGACCGATCTCCTTCTTAACCTTACTCTGCCCATTCCTCATAGACTATTAATCTGTGCGAGGAACTTATTTAGACAGAGTAAGGGGGTGAACCAATATAGTAGAAGGTGAATATTACTGATAAATCTTTCAGTTTAGGCCGGATTCGAACCAGCGCTATCTCTACCCCGAGGTCAAAGTCCTGACGCCTTAGACCACTCGGCCACCTGCTCACCCACAGAAAAATTGTTAGTTTTTATTGTAACAAATAAATTTAATACATATTTTATAGACGGAAAAATTTAAATTTGTTAATAATGTTAAATCAGAGCTTTTGTTGATTCTGATAGCTAATTACACTTATAAAACAAAGAAAACACAAAAAGAATTTGAAATAAATAACTAAAAATTAAAAAATCTGTTGTCAACTTCACACATTAAAAAGTGACTGTTTTTGTAACTCTGATTTTAAAAATTAAGAAAAAAATACAACACGCTCATTTTCAACACCCATTCTGCTACATTTTGATACAATACATATCAAAATGATTAAATTATTTTTAGTAATGTGTTTATTAACAAATTGATTTTGGTTTATTAATGGTTAGGTGTAAGAGAGGACTTTTTAGTCCTAACCTCGCTAGCTGTTTGTCCAATAAAGTCATTTTTTCATTTAATTTCATTATAATTTTTTTTAAGGCGGTTCTCAAAAGCCCCCACGAGACCAGTTAAAGGCTAACAGATTTGCAAATAGCCTACTCGAGATCAAGAATTGTCGCAACTCAAGCACTTGTTGAGGGTCCTTTGAGACATTGTACGCAGGTAACAATTTGTCACAACTCGTTAACCGCCTTTATAGCGACACACCATTGAGAATCACTGTTCAATTTCTAAATCGATCGTTGGATTCAGTTGTATTCTTGTATTACACATTACTTATAGGGGTCCCATAGGCCTTGGCATTCAAATTTAGTCTTGGTCGCTTTTCATCAGTGGTTGAGAGATTTTGCCAACCTAAGTTTTAAACTTTTTTTTAATTGTGTACCTTTAGTTAAGTTGTGTTTTTGTTTCAGGTATGTGTGAACAATAAAGGAATGTAAGAGATGTTCTGAGCGATTTAATGTAAGTAAATGTCTGTAGCAGTTTTATACAAAGGGTGGCGAAAAAATATGGAAACGCTTTTATAACAGCGTTTTTTTCCATAGATAATTTGATAATTGAATTATTTTGACTAATTGTGCTCCATAAAGTATAATTTTTTATCAGAATAATTCACTTTAAACCGCTAAATATTGGAGAAATAATATTGTTCAAATTAGTTACTTTGACATTCAAATGACCTCTACTCTGGAAATTATAAACCTTTCGAAGTCCGGTTTGCGGCAATTAATTTCTCTTGAATAGACCTTTCTTTTGATATCAAACTTGACCAAGGATTACGTTGAAGATTTTTGTTCAACTCCTCCCTCCCAGAAAAGATTAAATTTCGCTAATGGCGTCGAAAAATATGTTCTTTGTAACCATGATGATGTACAAGATTTTACTTTTACAAGTCAAGCCATACAAAAGTTGTGAAAGCGTTTCCATATTTTTTCCGCCCTGTATAATACAATATCACATTGAAAAGACCTTTCCACTATAAAACCCCAATTCAGAAGATTTATTTAGTTTAGCTTCAGAAGTAATTAATTAAAATATCTTAGAAAATTGTCTATAAAATATTGAAAAGTACTCCTATAAGCTAAATATCAATGCATGTTTTTTTATTATTATCTCTTCTTATTGGTAAATTATATAATTTTTAGCAATAAACTACACTATTTAAATAATTTTAATTGTTATTGATTGAGGCCTTTCGTTGCCAAAGACAACATCATATTTAATAAATAAAATAAGTTGTTTTTAGTCTGATAATTTTGTCTTTGGCAATAAAAGACCTCAATTAATAACAATTAAAATTGTTGGAATAGTGCATTTTATTTCTAAATATTATATTTTAAGTTTTTATTTTAAAAAAACTTCAATAATAATGGATAAAAATAAGAAATATTCATCCATAAATTCGCTCTCAACGCTTTAAAGGCCAAAACTTCAACAATACCCGAAATATCTAATATTAGCCTAAGAAAGTTTTTTCTTTATAGGCATACTAAAATATATACCCCAAGCTGTGGTCGCTCAACATGTAAGATTAAAAAAAATTAGATAAATAAATGAAAAAGACTAAACGCCTTGTAAGATTAAATAACATTAAAAACCTTACTAAGGAGGTAAATTATCTCTTAATTATGTAAATACTAAATATTAAAATAGTAATGACTGTATATTGGTAAAATTCCTAATAGTCTTGTGGACCCAATCACAATGTATATAACACAAGGATAAAGCCATTCCATAAATAAATATAGTGAAAACATTTAAGCTCTGAGTCTACCCATTATCCGAATATTGGTCCACTATATTCACGTGTGCCTGTTAAACAAAAAAAATCGAATATTACCAAACCATTTTACAATGACAAATCATATTTTTTTTTAAATACCAATTTTATAAGAACAAATAAAATACTTCCAACCTATTCTACCAACTCTACGGAGTATGAATCGAATAGTTTCAAACATGTCAATTTCATTTGATACAAGTTGAATATTTCTGAGCCTACCCGTTTCACGGAGACAATAATTTCGAATGTAACAAAAAAAAATGACGACAAGTTGATTATTTTCGTACGGAGACACAAACGAATCCTACCAACCAATATTTATTACAAATTAAATTAAACTCAAGTTTATTCAACAACAAAAAGAAACAAGTTTTACAAGCTTACAACTGTAAAATATATATAACTTTAAAACAAATGAAAATGAAAAATAAATTAATGAAACAAAGTAGGGTCGGAAAATAAACCTATTATAAGAATATAGATTAACAAATTATATAAGCCTATTAATTAAGTGTATATGAAAAACATTTAGACAAATTCGATTTTAAATCATAAAAAAGGAAGTGAAGATAGTTCACCAATTTTATTTAGCTCAATAAACGAGGAAGATGACTAGTGAGAAGGTGGTGGGTTTAAGTTTATTATTGGCGGAAATATGTGTGAAGTGTAATGTTATATATTTACGGGGAGTCGATCAGTGTCTCAGCAGCCTCTCGGCCAATAAGAAGCAGCCATTCACTCACCTATCTATTGCAGACAGCAATACTGCACTATTGAGTAGCTCGAGGTATTTGAATATTGTATTGTATTCTGAGCCTGGTTGATTAATTCTGCCGAACTTGGGGGATATGCTTATTTTTACGTATAAGAACTAAAAGATTTGTTAAGACCTTAGATTTAAACCCGGGAATTCCAAAAAAAAGGAGATTGGTAGGGAACCTATTATTCTTTTTCATCAGAGTTTTAATAATTGGTATATGGGTGACAGCAAGAATCTGTTGCTACCAAGAAGAGGTACGCCCCACGCCATTAATATACAACCTATGTGGCAATGATCCGAATATTATCGTTCGGAGGCAACAATTCAAGCTACAGTTAAAGCTGAAGTAATTGGAGAGTTTGTATGTTCAGCACTCATTCCCGCAAAAACAGCCGCATGGATCTAGATTGAAATTGTTGTACACAGACATTTTGTAACAGGGTCAGTGATTATGACACAAGGGCCTTATCAACATAAGGTCTTCATATCTGCTGAAGAAACACTCACAAGTGACCTTTCAGCACTCGAAGAATATTCCAGAACCTGGAAGATAAATCCTAACTCGTAAAAAACCCTCTTCCACCTAGTTAACCGACCAGCTAATCGAAAATTGAACATCTTTCAAAATTGTGTAACACTTCACCACAATGATCATCCTTAGTACCTGGGGGTAACGTTAGATCGATCACTAACGTTTAAAGGTTGTCTTCAGGGCAAACGGCAAACAGCAGCCAAAAATAAAACCAGAGTAAATGTTCTTCATCACGCTGCTGAAACCAACGCACAGGTCCTGCGTACAACTGTTTTGTCACTGGTTTATTCAGCTGCTGAATAAAGTGCTACCACATGGCTAAATAGCACATATACTAAAGCGATTATGTTACATCTAATACGGTCATGAGAGCTATTAGTGGCACTCTCATGGCAACTGCACTACATTGGCTCCCGGTGCTGTGGAACATAGCTCCTCCAGAGATAAGACGTCAGAAAACACTACTTGAAGAATTCAATAAAAGATCTTGAATTATAAGAATAAGAATATTTATTTTCTCAAATTTACATTAATACTCTCGTTCTATACTACATATTATTTCATAGATGTACCCAATAACAAAATAAATAAATAATGTTCATGTCCCTTAATTGCAAATACACCACACTATTTTCACTACAACAATACCAGGACTGACCACTAATACTATAAAAGAACACTAATACTATAAAAGAACAATGCCATCATCAAGAAAAATGCACATCCATAAAACAAAACAAATACACAATGCAAAAATGAGAAAATTTACGAATTCCCCGCACCTTCCCATTACGCAGGGTCCCCACGTTAAAAAGGCCTCTTAAAATCTCTAAACCCTATCGTAAAATCTACGTATCGATTTCCAGTTGAGCTGATCAAATTTCTCACCCAATACTAGCTGGGCAATAGCGTGGAATAGTTTTGGTGGACGAAATAAGTTCCCAAAATCGATCTGTCACTACTTGTAGGTGGGATGAACCTCCCTCTTAGAGAATGGACACTGTTGAATCGGTTCCGAACTGGCGTGGGCAGATGTAACTACTGGAAATATGAACGGAGATTGACACTAGGTCAGTCATGTGATTGCGGGGATTCTACTCAAATAATGGGTCAAATAGTTACACAGTGCCCCCTTGCGCTGTTTTACGGAGGGGGTTAGCTAGCATAAACGGAATCAGTGAAGCAGGTCTTAAATTACTTTATGGAGTGGATTTAGCTTTGTGACAGGATATCCTTTATATTTTGATTAATATGACATGACTTTTGAACCTTTTTTCAGATATATATTACAACTGAGATAGATTAATATTTTTAATATTTCTTAAGATAGAAGCTAACAATAAACCATACCCTATACAGTGGCATGAGACATAGAAAGGTTATAATGCGTGTAAATGTCATGGCTTAACAACTTTCATGAGTGAGAAAAAGTTGTTATTATGATTTCCTTGAATTAAAACCTCTTCACAGAAGTGTGTGTTTGGTTGTTCAGTAATTATTCTGATATTGTTGTTCGTGTTGTGATCAGTTTGTGGATTTTTATTTACATTTCATTTGTTGTTTTCGATATTTTAGTGACACATATTTACAATTTACTTATTATCTTGTCAGCTATATTGTCACTCTATATGCACTTCGAAAGCAGCTGTTAAGCTAATGTTATACCAGTGAAAAATTGTGTGTAATGTACTTGACATTAACACTGAAACAATCGTCTTCAGCACTGCGATATATCGATACTGTAACATTACTTGACCTTGGCACTGATAAATTGTTCATTTTTTAAAACATCGCCTTGTGGAGAACCAAATTTGCAAGTTACAGAATAAAAACGATTAAATTTATCTTTATTGCTATAAGTAATTTTCTACAACTTATTCGTTTTAAAGTATAGCTAATTTCATATTTTAAAATAAATTTAACTTAAGTTTAGATAAAATACTAAAATATTTCATTAATTTTAGGTATAGTAGATAATAGTTACGAAATTGATCTTATTACCTAATTGTAATTGGGAATATTTATCTATACGGTAAACTTTAATTAAATTCTTTTCGGGTTAAAATTTGACTAATCTTGATGTGACTTAATTAGAGATCAACCGCTCTATTTTGTGATAATAGGCTACTTATTGTGACAATAGGCGAGTTCAATGACAACCTTCAACGGAAGTAGGGTTAAAAATTCCACTGTCAAAGCCACTAGATCACTGTATCAAAATCTTCTCAATTGACGTTAGAATTTTTTTACAATTTCATGAGTGCGTCATGTAAACATAATGGCTACTGTGGTTTCTGGCGTTGGCGCCATTATTTGGAAGCGGCGCCTACTCGAGGTATGCATGACTCATATTTTATTAGGCTTATGAGAATATTATATTATCTTTTTCAAGTTTACCAGACGTCTGCCTTTTTGAAACATCCAAATTAAATAGTAATTTTTTTTATTGTTTGGAATAAGCCATAGTTGAATTTTCTAACCATAAATTAATTACGAGTTAACCTTTTTGATTGTAATTCAGTATAATTATTATTTATATGTTAAATTTACAAGAACATGTTATACAAAGTATAAAATCACATAGTAATAATGTATTGTAGTGGTTTTGCTTGTTCATCCCAAAAAATAATTTAAACCCTATAAACTTACCATCAACTACTGGAGATAATGTCTGAGGTGGTAGGCCAAGTCGTTATGACCAGAGTATACGTGTAGGAGAATGAGAATATAACTGAGTATATCAAACTGGATGTAGTAACCTAAATAAAAGTCTTTAAAGTATATATAAAGTATGAAGATTTGGTTTGAATTGAATTCAGCTAATGATTTCGAACCTTGCTCAAACACACCAAATGACTGATAATCTTCTTCGCACTTAGTGCAACTTGGGACTTGTACAGTGACAGTATTTAGTGCAACAATTATAACAACATGGGACTTGTTTGTACAGTTATAGTGGTGGTGCAGCACTTACAAACGACTTGGGGCGTACAGTTACAGTATTTAGTACAACACTTATAACAACACGGGACATGTACAGTGACAGTGGCAGTGCAACACATAAAACAACATGGGGCGTACAGTTACAGTATTTAGTACAACACTTATAACAACACGGGACATGTACAGTGACAGTGGCAGTGCAACACTTACAAACAACTTGGGGCGTACAGTTACAGTATTTAGTACAACACTTATAACAACATGGGACATGTACAGTGACAGTGGCAGTGCAACACTTACAACAATCTTGGGGCGTACAGTGACAGTATTTAGTACAACACTTATAACAAAACGGGGCTTGTACAGTGACAGTGGTAATGCAACAATTACAACAAACTTGGGGCGTACAGTTACAGTATTTAGTACAACACTTATAACAACATGGGACATGTACAGTGACAGTGGCAGTGCAACACTTATTCTTACATTCTTACATATGAGACGCCGACACAACGTTGTTGGTATTTTAAAATACTTACAAACAACTTGGGGCGTACAGTGACAGTATTTAGTACAACACTTATAACAACATGGGACATGTACAGTGACAGTGGCAGTGCAACACTTACAAACAACTTGGGGCGTACAGTGACAGTATTTAGTACAATACTTATAACAAAACGGGGCTTGTACAGTGACAGTGGCAGTGCAACACTTACAAACAACTTGGGGCGTACAGTGACAGTATTTAGTACAACACTTATAACAACACGGGACATGTACAGTGCCAGTGGTAGTGCAACACGTAAAACAACTTGGGGCGTACAGTTACAGCGTTAGTACAACACTTTTGACAACACGGGACATGTACAGTGACAGTGGTAGTGCAACACCTACAAACAACTTGGGGTGTATAGTTACAGTATTGAGTGTAACACTTATAACAACACGGGACATGTACAGTGACAGTGGTAGTGCAACACCTACAAACAACTTGGGGTGTACAGTTACAGTATTGAGTGTAACACTTATAACAACACGGGACATGTACAGTGACAGTGGTAGTGCAACACCTACAAACAACTTGGGGCGTACAGTTACAATGTTATTACAACACTTTTGACAACACGGGACATGTACAGTGACAGTGGTAGTGTAACACCTACAAACAACTTGGGGTGTACAGTTACAGTATTGAGTGTAACACTTATAACAACACGGGACATGTACAATGACAGTGGCAGTGCAACACGTAAAACAACTTGGGGCGTACAGTTACAATGTTATTACAACACTTTTGACAACACGGGACATGTACAGTGACAGTGGTAGTGTAACACCTACAAACAACTTGGGGTGTACAGTTACAGTATTGAGTGTAACACTTATAACAACACGGGACATGTACAATGACAGTGGCAGTGCAACACGTAAAACAACTTGGGGCGTACAGTTACAGTATTGAGTGTAACACTTATAACAACACGGGACATGTACAGTGACAGTGGTAGTGCAACACCTACAAACAACTTGGGGCGTACAGTTACAATGTTATTACAACACTTTTGACAACACGGGACATGTACAGTGACAGTGGTAGTGTAACACCTACAAACAACTTGGGGTGTACAGTTACAGTATTGAGTGTAACACTTATAACAACACGGGACATGTACAATGACAGTGGCAGTGCAACACGTAAAACAACTTGGGGCGTACAGTTACAATGTTATTACAACACTTTTGACAACACGGGACATGTACAGTGACAGTGGTAGTGTAACACCTACAAACAACTTGGGGTGTACAGTTACAGTATTGAGTGTAACACTTATAACAACACGGGACATGTACAGTTACAGTATTGAGTGTAACACTTACAAACAACTTGGGGCGTACAGTTACAGTATTGAGTGTAACACTTATAACAACACGGGACATGTACAATGACAGTGGCAGTGCAACACGTAAAACAACTTGGGGCGTACAGTTACAGTATTGAGTGTAACACTTATAACAACACGGGACATGTACAGTGACAGTGGCAGTGCAACACTTACAAACAACTTGGGGTGTACAGTTACAGTATTGAGTGTAACACTTATAACAACACGGGACATGTACAGTTACAGTATTGAGTGTAACACTTATAACAACACTGGACATGTACAGTTACAGTATTGAGTGTAACACTTATAACAACACGGGACATGTACAGTGACAGTGGCAGTGCAACACTTACAAACAACTTGGGGTGTACAGTTACAGTATTGAGTGTAACACTTATAACAAGACGGGACATGTACAGTGACAGTGGCAGTGCAACACTTACAAACAACTTGTGGTGTACAGTTACAGTATTGAGTGTAACACTTATAACAACACGGTATATGTACAGTGACAGTTGTAGTAGTGCAACATTTATAAACAACTTGGGGTGTACAGTTACAGTATTGAGTGTAACACTTATAACAACACGGGACATGTACAGTGACAGTTGTAGTACAACACTTATAACCACTCTTCATCTTTGCCAAACCTTTTACATAGTATTTAAACGTTGTTGAGGGACAAAGGCTCAAATACATTAAGCAAATTTTTAGTGATTCTCTTGAACCCTTACTTAGGAAGCAGATGTGCTAATCTAGACTGGCGAGATGCCTATTTAATTAATGTATATTACCACTGTGAAAAACTTAAAGAAAATAAAAGAACTCAGACACGACATTATTCATAGATACAACGATATAAATTTAAACATCTTCAAGTTGGGTTTATCATGAAATTGTACTGTCTTCATTTTTTGTACTTTACATACAAGTATGAATTCGCTCGAAATTCATTAGCTCATGCCGAATGATGAATCACTTCGACTTAAACAAAGGATGACTCGAAATGGCAATATGCATATCGGTAATGAATGATTCACTTGAGCGTCTCTATTTCGTTAGTTGGAGAGAAAATGAGACTTGCAGTAAATGCAGTATTTTTAAATTTCCAACAGTTTTCATTTTTAATGTTGTTACGTTTCAAAATTAGTACACCAAATGAAGGTATATTTATAGAAGATGCGTCAAATATTTTTTGTTTTTTTTTTTAATTTGGGACTAACAACGTACGTCTATTATGGTACCAGATATTGAATCATTCATTTTAGAGATGGAAAATATAATACCAGATTAGGTACAGTTGGAAAAAAAGAAGAAAACAATTTTCATTTACAACTTAGAATCGAGACTACGGATAAAGAGAGCATCAGTTAATTACTGTTTAAAATACGATACTGTTGCAGAACCGAAAATATAAACGGTCCTCAAGAAATGTGTACTGTTTTATATACGGAGGAAGAAAGCAAAAATATTATAACTACTCCACCTAGACCGGCATTGATGAACTTTAAAAATTGCAATCTGGTGTCTAATCTTGTAATGATTCGACAAACATGAGGTCCTCATGGCAACCTCTTGTATCTAGTGTCGTATCTTGGAATATTCCCATTAAAAGGAGGTCCTTAAGGCAGCCTGTTGTATCTAGTGTCGTATCTTGGAATATTCCGACAAAAAGGAGGTCCTTGAGGCAACCTCCTTTTTCTGACGACGTATGTTAGGATATTAAAAAAGGAGATCTTTAGGGTAGCGTCTTCTATCTGGCGTCGTACCTTGGCATATTCCGATAAAAAGGAGGTCCTTGAGGCAGGCTGTTGTATCTGGTGTCGTATCTTGGTATATTCCGACAAAAAGTAGATTCTTAAGGCAGCCTGTTGTATCTGGTGTCGTATCTTGGTATATTCCGATAAAAAGGAGGTCCTTGAGGCAGCCTGTTGTATCTGGTGTCGTACCTTGGTATATTCCGACAAAAAGTAGATTCTTAAGGCAGCCTGTTGTATCTGGTGTCGTATCTTGGTATATTCCGATAAAAAGGAGGTCCTTGAGGCAGCCTGTTGTATCTGGTGTCGTATCTTGGTATATTCCGACAAAAAGTAGATTCTTAAGGCAGCCTGTTGTATCTGGTGTCGTATCTTGGTATATTCCGGTAAAACGGAGGTCCTTAAGGCAGCATGTTGTATCTGGTGTCGTATCTTGGTATATTCCGGTAAAACGGAGGCCCTTTAGGCAGCCTGTTGTATCTGGTGTCGTATCTTGGTATAGTCCGGTAAAACGGAGGTCCCTAATGCAGCATATTGTATCGGGTGTCGTATCTTGGTATATTCCGACAAAAAGTAGATTCTTAAGGCAGCCTGTTGTATCTGGTGTCGTATCTTGGTATATTCCGATAAAAAGGAGGTCCTTGAGGCAGCCTGTTGTATCTGGTGTCGTATCTTGGTATATTCCGACAAAAAGTAGATTCTTAAGGCAGCCTGTTGTATCTGGTGTCGTATCTTGGTATATTCCGATAAAAAGGAGGTCCTTAAGGCAGCCTGTTGTATCTGGTGTCGTATCTTGGTATATTCCGACAAAAAGGAGATCCTTAAGGCAGGCTGTTGTATCTGGTGTCGTATCTTGGTATATTCCGATAAAAATGAGGTCCTTAAGGCAGCGTCTTGTATCTGGTGTCTTACCTTGGCATATTCCGATAAAAAGAAGGTCCTTAACGCATCCTGTTGTATCCGGTGCTGTATCTTGGTATATTCCGATAAAAAGAAGGTCTTTAAGGCAGCGTCTTGTATCTGGTGTCGTACCTTGGTAAATTCCAATAAAAAGGAGGTCCTTAACGCATCCTGTTGTATCCTTATTTCTCGTAATAATACTCCGTTCTTAATAGAAAGTTCAAAAGTGGGAGCAAAGAAATGACTAGCACATATACGAGGGTACCTTTCTGCTCACTATCATTTCAAATTTAAAACTTAATATCTCGTTTCATTACTTATAATTACAATACTTAAATTACAAAATGTCTTTAACATTTCACTTCATTTATTTAACTGTATTTTTGTTGAGTTAAATTAACATATATTAGGGCCTTATGTACTTAGAAACTGCCTGTTTATTTAGAGGCAGCAGAATAGTTCAAGTTATTCCTGATTTAGTGAACATTTAAGTAGTTATAAAACTTAAGTAGATTATACAACGTATAAAGTAATCAATGGTTAGTTTGTGAGCGCGCCGTGATCCACGGAGATGCAACATCCCTACATAGATGTGCAGCGGGTCTTGCCTACACGCAAAGTAGTACGGCGTTTACAGAGACTCCGCTACGTTTTTGTATCCCATTGATACTGTATGTGTGTGTATAATCAACGGTGTTACTTCACTCGATGAATAATGATTAAAAACATAATTGAGGAACCATAAACTTGTTTTTGTATCGTACATTGCTGAGGATTAGGGATTCTGATAATGTAACTTAGGTTATAATTAGAACGTATTTTAGAAATTTTAAAATGAATGATTTCATAATTAATCTTCCAAAACTTATGAGTTAAAGAAAACATAATACACTTAATTATATAATCTACAATAGATATTTCTGCCTCTAATATGAATATTTGTGCCTGTAATTTAGTTAGTTAGTGAGGCCCGCAACCACAGCTGATTTAAACTGTATAACATTTACATGGGACTATACTAGCGCTCCACAATGGACCACAAAACAGCTGATATTTTGGGACTCAAAATTAAATATTGGATGGGAAATCTATTTGTGTATAAAATCCATGATAATACTTTCAGAAATAAATCTCCTATAAGAAGGTACTTAGTGAGAAAATAGCTATAAAACATAAAAAAATAAATGGTACGAACTTTCACAAAGTTTTTCCCTTTCCCTTTGTTATTTCAGATTGTTTTAAAAATGTACAAAGTTTGTTAATGAAATAATAATTGAAATAGTTTGGTGTATTGATTTTAATTTTATTCAATTTACTAGGGGACATCCCTGTACGCTTCGTGTGCCAACTCGTTTTCTTGCTGTCCTTGATACACCTCAGCTTTTGGCTTCGGCATGTGATTTTGACTACAAATAACAGTAGATTAACTATATAACATAAAATCACTATATTGAACTTATTTACAGTATCTCACTGACACTACTTTCGTTGCTAGCTATTTATTAGTGTAAATACCCTTTGTTTTTGTTTAACAGCTGGATATTAAACTCTTAATGCATCAGTAAGGTAATGTCAAACATACAAAATAAACACGTTTATTTATTTATAAAACAGCTCTTATTTATTTTCTAAAATCAACCAAATGTTATTCTTATGGCAAAAGGAAAATTTTGAGGGGCTGTTTGTATCCCTTAAGAATGGAATTTCAAATATTCCTTTCTTATTGGGCCCCTTGGATATTAAAGCTAACTTCCTGTGAAGTATGGGAAAAATAATCTTCAAACACAGATATTCAATTAATTACATAGCCAGATTTTATGTAAACAGCCTTCGACAACTTGAGTTGTGGCTCTGGCCTTCAGCCCCAACTTAGTGGTGTTGTAAATAAAATATTTTTATCGTGATTTGCATCTTTAATGAAAATGTAATCAAAATCGTTAGAATAAAGTTTAAAAAAATTGCATTTTTAAATGTTTTTGCTTGTAAAAAATGTTACACCGGTAACTCAAAAACTATTAAAGTTAGGAAAATGCGGTTTTTATTGAAATATTTTAAATTGTAATTCACATCTTTTCTTAAAATTTAAAAATGGTTAAAGCTGTTTTTGAGAAAATTCTATTTTTGTATGTTTTTTTCCGGAAAAAACAAAAAAAATTCAAAAGGGGTACTAAAGTGGATTTTTAGACTAACTTGTAAAAAAGATTTTCTGGGTGATCACAATATTTTCTCTATGCTAACTCATATGGGAGAAAGTAAAACTTAACAAACCACAAAATCTATATATAAAAAGCATTTCTGAGCTTAGAAATTGATTAATCAACGGTAACAAGTTTTCGTGATTAATGTAATTAATTTAGATTAAAAAATAAGAAAAAACACAATTCAGTCTATATTATAAATACAATCCCAAGCTCAGCCACCACCGTAAAGCAAAAAGTTGACAAATAAAAGAATACTAGTGACTAATCCTTAATTATTATACATCCTGGCAATCAAATTGGGAAAATCAGAGAACAACTTTAACTTAAAATTAAATGTTAAATAAAGTAAATAAAATCATGATTGCGATTATATGACACAGTATATAAAGTTCAATAAAGATGATGACAATAAATAATTACTGTTTTTCAGTAACTAAAAAAATTGTAATGGAATTTCCTTCACTGATTTGAAAAATCTTGATTTTTCATTTATTGACAAAGTTTTACACGGATTTACAACTCTTACTAATCTCAAAATATAGCTTTTTAAATGTAAAAGGACCGAAAAATATAAAAGAAAGTATAAACAGAGTTTTAATGGTTTTAGGTGTTTTGAAATGAAGAGCTTGAAAAAATTATTCAAAACCTGTTTACGATAT
This sequence comes from Stictocephala bisonia, assembly GCA_035578905.1. Classification (NCBI taxonomy): domain Eukaryota; kingdom Metazoa; phylum Arthropoda; class Insecta; order Hemiptera; family Membracidae; genus Stictocephala; species Stictocephala bisonia. The sequence continues at coordinate 777,698 of JAQJVL010000058.1, read as the reverse complement.
CTCGTCTTAACCTTGATATAAGTGTTTTCAAGTATAGTGCATACATAAATGTATGTATACACAGACTGAACATTCAAAGAACTTAGAGACACCAGTGTGAAGAAGTGTACTGAATATGAAAATGTCATTACACACATTACGATGATGTCATTACACACATTACAACGATGTCATTACATGAATTACGACGATTTCATTACACGTGTTACGATGATGTCATTACACACATTACTACGAAGTCATTACACGCATCATGGCGATGGCATTACACACATTACAACGATGTCATTACACGTATTACAACGATTACATTACACGCTTTATGACCATGTCATTTTATGAAGACTGTTGTAAACTAATTTATACAGTACAGGTTTGTTTTTAATTTTTTTGATGATTAAACACTATTTTTTATTGTGAATATTTGTTTTTTTATTGCAGAAAAATGATATATACTAATAAATATAAAATAATAGTTATATTAAGCGTTGGTAGAAATGCAATACACTGAAAGTCACAAAATACAAATAATTAATTAATTGTTTTGTAACTACAGTATAAAATATAATATAAAAAAGCAAATATTTACTTAAAAATAGTCTGTGCTAGAACCCTTTTTTCAACATAATTTTGAACACTATAACAACTCTTTACTTAACTGAACTCAAACTAATTTATTTTGTTTTTAATACCTATATATATTTTTAATAAGTTAACTAACCGCAATTACTGAGAACAGTCATTAGTTATATTCCATCATTGCCATGTTTTGTCAAGTATTGTATTATTTCTGGAGTTAACTTCATTTATTAATTTAAAATTTATAACATAAAAACTATTATCTTTAAACGAGCAAACTTTCATGCATGGATTTAGGGATACTTGAACTAAAAATGTATGCCATTGTAAATTAAAAAAATAAATAAATACAAATGATAAATGAAAATTAATCATATATTATACTATACAGTAGTGTTATAACGTTGTATAATCCTACACTACATTATATTATAAACTATAGGGTTTAGTATTATACCCCATACTACATTATCCGTTTTAATGTATTTTCAATATTCCTGCAATACTTTTTTCTTATGACAGTACAGTTTAATTTATTTATTTTAAATAGTGTTGTTTACCTAAATTTCAATATAAAGAGGTTAATTTATCAAGATTTAATGTATTCTAGAACGGCGTCCGCTCAATGATTGCCATCGACGTGGACACTACTAGAGACATCTGGGGTGTCCATGTTGGATGGTAGTCAAGGTTTGGATGTTGTGTAGGGAAGAGAACTGAGTGTCAGACTTGTCAGTTAGCTAAAAATCAGACCAACACTACGTGGTTCAGATTCCACGTAAATCTGTAGGTCCCATAAGTGTCCTGGCTGTTGGGCTATTAATATATTGCCCTTTCTAATTAACAGTTGAACTCAGTTAGTAACCAGACTACACTCATCCTACACTGATGTCATCCATCATATTCACCTTAAAATGCACAAACGTTGTGTCGGCATCTCAGAACAAACTTTTTTATAATTTTTTTAACGCCATTAATTACACTGTACAAATAATACAAACCTTGAAACATTCAATCATGACTCTATTCATCATATTTATTTTACATTACTTGGAATGGTTAATTTCTTTACTTTTTTATCCTCTGTTGGTTTCTGATAGGACAATGTGTGCTTTAATCCTCAGGCTAAATGGCACACCTTCTTGTGGGGTGTAAATTTACTTATTAAAACATTACGAATAAATAGAGATGAATTCTAAGCAAAAACACGTTTGAATTTTTGCACTCAATACTTTTTTTAATATTTGTAACTGAAAATATTTGTTTGTGGCTTGAAAAATGCATTTTTTGTAAATATGTTAAAACTACACGTTTTATCAGATAAATAAGTCATAACAAAAATAAGTGTAGTAAAAGATATCTTTTTCCTTGGTATTGTCCAAAGAATCCGAGCTACGAGTACCTCAGCTGAAGTTAATTTTGAGGATATCTAAAACTGAATATTTTAATTTCAAGTAGGGGAGAAATGAAGGGGTTTTCAAATAAAACTCAATAAACAGTTTTGAAAATACTTAAAGAGACCTTTAGATTGAGTACTTAGTAAAAGTAGTTAAGAATCAAGTTACAATCAAAATAGAATAGTTGCCTTGATTTTTAGAAAAAAAAATTGCATTAAAATTAAGGACTTGACGGCAATGATTAAAACTTAGTATAATCCAATATCAGTGGCATGATACTTTGGCCCGGTGGCCTGACAGTTGGCCCGGTGGCCTGACAGTTGGCCCGGTGGCCTGACAGTTTTGGCCCTGTGGCTTGACAGTTTGTCTAAGAAGTCTTCTTGGCCAATAAGTTCTTGGTCATTATGGTCAAACAAAATCAAAGACACAAGTAGCTCCCTAAGTAGAGCTGGAGTAATCTGATATACAAGAAATTGCAAGGGAGGCTTTGTCTTTATAACTTCCCTCTAAATGTTACAGCTGTGCAGGTGGTGGCAGCAGTCACAGTAAACAAACACCTGAAAAAAACAGTCTAAGTTTATTAAAATCCAAATATGATGTTTTAAGATTACATCATATTTTAATTAAACTGGTCAATTAACTTTAAAATAATATACTAAAAATTGTATATATATATATATATATATATATATATATATATATATATATATATATATATACAAAAATGAGTAGGCCTACCTGAAATTTGTTGTCATTCCATCACTTTTTCTTTTAGAAAAAGTTTCCTAATTTTTCGTAGAATGTTCTTCAGGAAAAAAAATCAACAGGAAATAGGAAAACTTTGGAAAACTAACCAAGGTGTTTTAGTTTGATTTGTTTGCTAACAAAACAGATTAAACAAAATTTTGAAACATGAGATTTACATATTTTTGCAACTAACTTATTTGTATTTGTTTATTTAAACATCGGTTGTGATAAAGTTGTTACTGAAATATACTTTTGCATTCATTCAACAAGGGATATGCTGTATGAAATGTTTGTATAGCCTATAAATTAATTGTACATCGAGATATTTACCAACAGCTCATACAGTATAATATTTTTTAATGAATGCAATGCAGTCAATGATACTTATATTATAATCCCATCCATAGTATAGATTTAAAGTTGTGTAGAGTTCACTCCCGGGAAGGTTTCTGGTGTGGTTATATTCACATCTGATTCTAGGGCTCCGTCCCACTAGCCTTAAAATTTAAATATTATTCTTACAGTGTTATTTTATTCATTTAATTAATCATCTGCTGATAAAAAATATAAATAAAAATGAATTGAATACTTTTGAAACACACTCCAGATGGATATCAGGTTAGAGGTTTTTGTCTCTCGATTCTTTATATACCATCATATTTTACTTCACTGCCCCAAAAACCAAAATTCATTGTGATACAGCCCAAATGTTCCGACGAGGCCGCAAGCCGAGTTGCACAAAGGGGCTAAAGACAGTTATAATCTGTCTTTTATAAATAAAATAGTTATAAATAACGAACAAATTAAATCAGAACTCGGTACCACAGATTGCAATATTTTCTTCCTTAATAATGGTGTAAATATGAGTTTTGATATGTTCCATGATCATTTAAAACAAATAGTAAATATAAGTACAAGACAGTGCCCATAACCTCCAAAACAAGTAAAGCTAAATTAATTAACCCCTGCATAAATAGGAATTTGATTAATCATATAAACAAGAGGAGAATTATGTATACAATATACAAAAGAAAACCTTACGAGTTGAATTTTAAAACTTATTACGAAAATGTTTGTACTAAATTAAAAGAAACAAAGAAACTTTACTATTCAACATTACTTACAAACTGTAACGGTGATAACACATATCAGTGGAAGATAATAATTTTATTAACAGGTAGAAATGTGAAGAACACATTAACACAATACATAAAGTGAGGTTCGAATACGGAACAACAGTTGAAGATTCAAATATTATTAGCGATCTGTTAAACAAATATTTCATAACGATGCAGTCAGCTGATTGTCTAGGTCGAGGTTGCCGCCAACAATCAGCTGCGTCGCACAGACTACCGCAGTTTCAAAGCGCTCAATCGTTTTTTATATATCCGACAACTGAATTTGAAGTGTTGGATGTCATTAAAAAATTAAAAAACAAGAAATCAACAGGATTTGATAAACTGAACGTTAGTATTATAAAAGAAACAGCCAATTTTATTTCACCGGTTCTGACGCATATTATTAATTTGAGTTTGTCGATAAAAATAAATGTCGAATAAAAGGAATCGTGCAAAAATGACTCGAAAGTTTTCTTGAAGGTAGATGTCAACAAACACGAGTTGAAGATAGAATTAGTTCAAAACTATGTATATCTTTGGTTGTTCCATAAGGCTCTTTTATATCGGCAATTCTTTTCTTAATTTTTATTAACGATTTACAATTTCTTGGAGAAGTCAGTGCTTTTGTTGACGATACATTTTTTTACTCTCTCAAGGATTATAATATAATTTTTGATAACATTAAAAACGACCTAACTTTATTGCAAATGTGGTGTGCAGGAAATGGAATGCAAGTTAATGTAACAAAAACTAAATACGTAAACTTTGGTATCAAACCTTTTGATTTTGCAGGTGAGTTGAAGTACCACTCTCTGAGTTGTACAGGTAATATTGATTGTGTGTGTCCATCCATCGACAAAGTTAACAAATTTAAATATCTGGGTCTACTACTGGATGAGAAACTCAACTTTGAGGAACACATTTCAGAGTTGCACAGCAAATTAAAATCTGCCATACGAAGCTTGTATTTAAAAAAAAATATTTTGTGACCGCTCTCTTTTAAAAACAATATATTTAGCAATAATTGAGTCCAAAATCAAATATGGCATTGTATGTTATGGAAGTTCTTCTAAATTTTTAATTAACACATTAAGAGTGACACAGCATCACTTTATTCAAATAATTATGGGACAAAGTAGAAGAGTAAGTTCATTCCCACTTTACACTGATTTAAAATTATCACCCATTCAACAATTATATGTATTTAAAGTATTAAGAATTTTTATCTAAGAAGTGGTAATTGTAATAAAGATGAACTTATAAGCAGTGCAAGATATGCAGAGCATACAATTTTTCGTTTGCCAAAAGTTAATAAAGAAATATTTTGACGATTATAATAATATACAGGTCCAAAATGTTATAACAACATTCCACATGAATTTAAAAATTGCAGTACTTTGAAGGTTTTTTATATGAAAATAAAAGTTTGGATGTATGACAGTAAAATGTTATAATTTTTATAACGTGTCAGTGAATTAAATTTGCATTAATTAGTAGCCCATATCTGAATATAGTATTCTAATTTGTTTTTCAATTTATTTCTTCATTCTTATATACTGTACACTATATTGTTCAAATTAAATTCATGTATGTATCTCAAATAATAGTTAGTACTTTGCTTTGTTTGTTTCTCTTTCCTTTTATAATTTACATTACCTTTTTTAACAGTATTTAATGTTTGTACAGGCAATACATGCTCATATATATAGGGTGTCCCAGACCACCAGTCCGGTAAGTATAGTGAGAGAACGGTTTGGTCTAGTGGCGTAAAACAAAATTTTACCACTATATCGCATATGGGCATCCATTAAAAATATTTTCGTCGACATTTATGTAAAGGTTATTAAAAATTTATGGTCATGGGTTCGAATCTCAAAATTCTTAAATGGAAACCTAGGGAAATAATACATCGTTTGAAAGGTTTTGTTAAAAGAATCTCTTTGGTGAAATAAAAATTCAATTATCTTAATGCGTTTCAAAATGGCATTTTTTTTAATATTGAAATTTACAAAATACCCCATACTTTTCTTACCGTTTGAGTTGGATTTGTTCCGATTACAAATCCTTAATCAAAATAACTTCAGCTTCACGCTGATATGCCACATGACCACTTTTATCAGTATTTTGATATTGGTCCCTTATTCCAAATTTAGAAAATTTCAAAATTTCTAAAAGTCAAAATTTTTAAATAGCAATATGCCTCATGTTGTATACCATTTTAAAGATCTCATTAGAACAAACAAAATTTGTATTACATCTGATATGGTATCTCCAATGGTTTTTGAGAAATAAGCAGAAACGTGTTTTTAACATAATTAACATAATATCTCAAACATATCAGGAGGTCAAGTTGTCGTTCAAATTAAAGAGGACATTTTTTACACTTAAAGTTTCTCTATATCTAATTCCGTTTCAATATGGTGGCCAAAAAACGCATATATTAAAATTAAAGTTTCTCTATTTCAATCTGTTTCAAAATGACGGTCCAAAAACATGTTTTAACAAATTTCTTGGAAAAGATAAAAAACTGAATGTTGTATTTATTGTTTTCCACATACCTACTTAATAATTTTATAGTGACAAAAACTCATAAAACATTTAAAATATTTCATTTATTAAATAATAAAAAAATTGGGTGTGCGTCGGACCACACGGTGGAAGTTATACTTCTTTGGCCATTCTCATACACCCACTCACGCACACAAACAGACAGGATATATAAATGAAATATAAGACATTTTTCAATATTATTCAATATATTTATCTTCAATATATTATACGTGACTTCATTATTATATTATACACCTATATTATCATTATCAGTAATTTCTTCGATTAAATTTCTTCGATTAACAATCGATTAATCGATAGTTCTTAAAAATTTGTTCTTACTTTTCAGCGTGACGCGGTTTCTCGACCAACATCCCATCCCAAAGTGTCTAACGGGCGCAAAGAAGTATAACTTCAATAAATAAGACATCTCTAATTCTTAATCCAATGATAACCTATTCAGTAAATTTAATAAGCAGATCTTTGACCTTTAATAATCAAGGATATAAATCAGTTGTTTTTGTCAGCAATAAAAGATGTGTTTATGTTTACTTAAACAAATAATTAAGACAATCTTGGTATGATACTGTTTTTTCAAAACACAAAGATGTTTCACGTTTTTACCAATATTAATTGAATTTTAGTTTTATATTGTTTTATAACATTACATTTTTTCATTGATAATTAGTTTCTACTTTTTACTGCTTCATTTTACTGAAGGCTATGAAATGGCTTACACCAACAAAGAAGCATTTGATATGTAATTATATTGGGTGAGTGTTTTTGTAATTATTCTGCTGCTGCTAGATTGTACGAGGAGCGGTATCCTAATACAATTCACTATTCAAGAAAAGTGTTACGAAGATTGCTGACCGAATTAGAGACCGAATTGCCAACCTGATAATAATAAAAACAAACAGTTGCCCCGGCCAGTTAGAGATGAAAAAGCTCCAGATGTTTTAGCTGCTGTCCACAATAACCCTCACGAGTCTACGAGACAGTTTGACTCTGATTCAGCAACAAGTTGCATGTCTTTATGGCGCATCCTTAAGGATGAAAAATTCCATCCCTATCAAATGTCTCAAGCATCAAGAGCTTGAACCCCGAGATTCACAGCACCGTGTGATATTTGTAACTGGTCAAGAGAAAAACTTCTTGAAGATTGTACATTTTTCCAACACGTTCTATGTGTGACGAGGCTTCATTTAGAAATACTGGAGAGGTAAATCGACACATTATGAGATATTGGTCTACAGAGAACCCACACTGGATGCGAGGGGTGAACCATCAACGGAACTGGAGTTTAAAACACTTAGTGATGGGATTGTTGGACCTTACTTTTTTAATGAAACATTGAATGGGGAATGGTATAATAATTTCATTTTGAATGAACTTCCCAACTTACTATGAGTTGTCCATCAAGAAACAAGGCAAAGGATGTCGCTAATGCAAGACTGCGTACCTCCACACTTTTCTATGAATGTGAGAAACACACGATCAAATGTTTCCTCAAAAGTGGATAGGGAGAGGAGCCAGCTAGATCTCTAGATTTGACTGTAGTAGATTATTACCTCTGAGGAAGATTAAAGGGAATTTTTTATCACATTAGGACAACAACAAGAGAAGATATGATGGTCAGAATAAAAAATTATGTGGCGTCCATTTCTAGAGAAGAAGTTATTCGCGCTTGGGTGCATTTGATAACAGAATTAATCTTTGTTTGCATAATCAAGAGGGGAAATTTGAACATTTATAGAAATTTTGTTAGTAGGCACCTAATTAAGAAATTACTTTTTGTATTTTCAACGCTGTTACTAATAAAATTGTTGTTTTCATTTATGTAATTTGGTTACGTACATAGCAAATTTTAAGAATAGTTAGTTAAATCATTGAAATATCAGGAAATAAACAAGTTTTTCCGTAATCTGGTTTATTTTCATTGATTTTTACTGTTAGAATATTTGTATTAAATTAATTTTTTATGAACAATTTTAATAAATGCGGTTTTTGGCCACCATATTGAAATGAAACGAGATGTAGAGAACCTTTAAGTGTAAAAATATTCTCTTTAATTTGAACTACAACTTGACCTCCCGATATGTTTGGGATATTATGTTAAAAACACATTTCTGCTTATTTCTCAAAAACCGTTGGAGATGCAAAATAATATGTAGTACAAATTTTGTTCATCTTAATGAGACCTATAAAATGATATACAACATGATGCATGCTGCTATTTAAAAATTTTAATTTTTAGAAATTTTGAAAATTTCTAATTTAGAATAAGGGACCAATATCAAAATACTGGTCATGTGGCATATAAGCATGAAGCTGAAGTTATTTTAGGTAAGGATTTGTAACCAGGACGAACCCAAATCAAATGGTAAGCAAAGTATGGGGTATTCTGTAAATGTCAATATTAAAAAAAAACTGCCCCCATTTTGAAACGCATTAAGATAATTGAATTTTTATTTCACCAAAGAGATTCTTTTAACAAGACCTTTCAAATGATGTATTATTTGAATTTAAGAATTTTAATTCTTCAAATGTATTATTTGAAATTAAGCCCTAGGTTCCCATTTAACAATTTTGAGATTCAAACCCATGACCCTTAGTTTTTTAGTCTCCTTTGCATAAATGCTGACTAAAATAATTTTATGGATTGCCCATTTGCAATATAGTGGGAAGTATTTTGTTTTTAATGCAACTAGACCAAACCGTTCTCTCACTATACTTACTGGACGGTTGGTCTGGGATACCTTATATATAGGGGGTTATACAGTAGTTGAATGTACTTTAAATGTTTCTGGTTTTTTTTTCTTTAGACCTAAATTATATCTAAGTGTATATATGTATTTTTATATATGTGTATATGTATCTAGTTTGAACGTGTACGTTTGTATTTTCATAAATTTAATTAAATGTATGTTTGTTATTCGTATATGTTAAACACCAGCTTCATTTTGACACCAAATGAAGCAGCATTGTTGGCACTTGTTATTGATTCTTATTATAACTGAACTCTTTTTTTTGTTTTTTTTGTTTTTTTGTTTTTTTATTTTTTTTTTTTTTTTTATTTTTTTTTTTTTTTTTTTTTTTTTTTTTTTTGTATATTTATGCTAACCACACAACTGGAACGGTGGTTAGCTCTAATTCCTAAGAATTCAAAATGTACAGTAATATAAATTTTGATATTAATATAACATAGTGGATAGTGCTAATCTCTATTTAGGAATTTAAATTTCAGTATGATTGAATTTGAACAAAAATAATAATAACTTATCTACACAACTTATATCAAAACTCAAAACATTTTAAATGAATGCATCAAATTATTACCTGTAAAATTAATTGTGATAAGTTTGGAGCCAACCACTTGGAGAATAAAGTTTCAGCCACAAGATCAGCCACTTGGAGGCTAAGTGTTCAGCTACAAGATCACATGATCGATCTCTTGGCCATAAGATCACTTGTAGGCTAAATTTTCAACCATAAGATTACAATCTGGTTAAAAATGGTTAAGCAACAAGATCAGCTACTTAGCCACAAGATTGGCCACTTGGGGGCTAAATATTCAGCCAGAATATCACAATATCAGCCAATTGGCCACAAGATTATCCACTTAGAGGCTAAATGTTCAGCTACAAGATCAGCTACTAGGCTACTAGATTAGCCACTTGGTGGCTAAATGTTGTGAAGATTGTAGTCAATAGTTTCAGTTTTTCAGTCCTCTCAATTGCTACCATCAATACAGACACTAATAGGGGAGCTTGCGGTTGGTGTCGTGGCCATCAGTCAGTAATTGTCCCTTAAGGATAGAGAAAAAACTTAGCAACAGGCTTGTTGTCAGCTAAAAATCAATTAATACCAGATGATAAGTAATGAATACTGATAAAAAATGAACTGCTCCCCGTACTCTCCTACCTACCAGGGGAAAGTTTTATTCCGATATTTTTATAATTAGTTTTCGTTAAGATTAAGATTACAATAAAAGCAGTAAACTATTAAAAAACTTCTATTCATTATACCTAAATAAATTGCAATGCATTAGCAATTACTATAGTCATTTATGTTGTGCAGGGCTTCCATCGTCAGTTGTGAAGCCATCCTCGCCATCTTACCGAGGCAAAAGGAGGGTGGGGATAATAGACTTGCACATGCTGCTTGGCTTTGCTGGCTCAAGAGAAAGCCTTAGACTTAGTGGCTGAAATCAAGATCAAAGTTGAAAATGGGAATAATAAAAGTCAGTAATGACCAGGAAAATGATAAAAAATAATTATATTCAACTCAAGATCTAAAATAATCTAGTATGGAAATGGTTGGAGACTCTTTTGATTTATGGAATGAAATGTTCTGAAGAGCAAAGAATATGTTAAAGGTAAACAATAGAATAGAAGTATATTGGGCATGATCATATTTGTTAACTATTTTGACACTTACAGTTGTTGTAAAATTTAAACAGCAGTCAACTGAATCTAGCAGTCATCGTTTATATAGTTATGAAACATATTTTGGGAAGCTAAGCAAAGTTCTCACTGTTAACCTGCAACTTTAATGATCCTTCTTGGACTTTCTTCCAGCAACTTATAACAAACACTAAGAAGAGATAGTGGTTGATGTGAATAAAACCTGAACACCCTGAGTGCCTACTCAATTATCGTTATTTTAGAGTACCCACTCCAACTTCAGTTGAATAAAACACATACACTCAACTCGGCAGGTGAGCAGGCCCTCCAACGATGAGTCTACTTATGATTTGCGAGTGGCCACTTTGATTTTAGTTGAATAAAACCGAGTGCCCACTTACAAAATGGAGTGTCTATTCGCGAAAAAGTGAATCTTGTCAGCTCAGGTTTATGGTTACTGTTACTATGTCCCTGAAACAAAGTGCAGAGATTATAATAAACTGCATCCCCTGTTTAATTAGAATACAAGTTCTTATAATGTTGAAGATACATGAAATTAGCTTACCTTTAGAGTTTCCCAGCCCAGCAATGCAACCTTGATGGATACAGGGCTCCTCGATAGATGGTGAAAGTGTGGCATAAAGTCACCAAGTCTGCCACGGAGAGTAGCTTGCTCTTATTGGGGAAAGCTGCTGTCCAGAGGAGGATCAAAGAGTTCAATCCTCTCCACAAGCAGTCCCTCAACTTCCTCACCCTGGGCTTCTGTGAGCTTAGAGGAGGGATAATCCAAGGGAACCACCACAACCTTAAAGATTGAGAGCACATCTTCGAAGATCAAGACTGGTCCAGTTGAAGTAGAAGCTTCCGCCTAGCCTTTTCTGGGCCTTTTCTGACTGCCCTCGGTGGAGGGAGAAGTGATGGAGCCTGTTATCCCCCTCTTCCTAACACCACCTACCTTGTCAACTGATGATGTCTATTTCTTCTTCTTGTACTTCTAGCTCCCATTGAACTTTTGAGGGTCCCATGGGAAGCCTTTAGTAGCAAGTTTGGCCTTAATGGCTTTTTTCTTTTGGCTGTTGTCAACTTGGGCTTCACTTTCAATTTCTCAGTTGAATAAATAAATTAATAAAATGAATAGATGTATGAAAATAATGATTTATTCTCAAAAAACTTATAGTTATTTACAGCATTATTATGAAATATATAAAAATAGTTAACACACATTTTTTCAGTAAACTTACACAAAGTACACAATTACACTTGCGAGGTTTACCGAGGCACTTGGCCAGACGATGCGCAATAGACTAATTGGAGTGGGGGGAGCCGCCAAGTCAGTGTGTGACATATGGTAAATAAAAATAGACAATAAGATCATCTGAAATTTAAATTGTTGTTTACAACCTGACTGTTATTTTTAATAGATAAATAATTGTGACAATGATTACTAATTAATTAATAAAAGACATGTTTAACTTTTTTATTTATTTGTTTATAGATCTATTCATTATATCTTAATTTGATTTATTGATTTATAAGTATATTAATGTGCCTATTTCCAATGCAGAATTTGCAAAGACGGCATAATATGTTGTTTTTATTTTAGCAATAAGAGGTTTTAATTGAAATTAAAACGACTTTTCTTATTGGCTATTATAATAAATGTAAACAACAACAAAAGAGGTGAAAATAAATTCTTTTCTACACAGAGGGGCGCTGCAAGCGCATCTTGACCGGCAACAGTCCGCAACACGGTAACTAAGAGATCAGTCACATGGTGGAGGAGTATAATAGTGGTGAGACTGGGACTACCCTCCCCTCCACTCCTAGTATTATTCCCCTCATGCGCAGGCTAAGTGCCTTGGTAAGCCTCGCGAGTTATAATATACACTTTACTACTGCAAGGTACAAAAAAATAAAGTACAATATGTTTAAGAGAATAGGGCAACATGGGCCTGTGAGTAGGCCTGAGTTGCTATGAACTGCATAGTTATAAAAATTGTTAAGAGAATGACACAGTGATTATTCTTAATCCTAAACAACATAACCAAACAAATCACAAAAATTATATTCGTTCTTTGAACTGGATTTAATGAAACAACAAACATTTAGTAAATAAAATTAAGATAGTTACTGACATAGATAAAAAGTTGTAGATACAATAGTTCATGATATACAATGACTGCAATGTTGGCCAGTAGCGGAAAGGTATCAAGGGTCACAATCAGTGAGTCAGCTGCTTCTATTCCTAGTTAAAAAAATAAACTCTTTAACTTGAATTTTAAATACTGACATCAAACAACTTATTTTGATTAAAATATTGGTATATATTTTTATGTATTGTATGGCCAATGTAGTGTAAATTTGTCAATGAAATAATTTTTATTTTGGAGATTTTATTGCGATATTCTGTGAAAAATGAGTAAATTAAGCGACAGCCACTACTAGTAAGTTAGGCGACAGCCAGTTCATTCAGGAGGTCATTATCTTCCTTTTCAGAAAGGTTTTCACTCCCTGATGATGTGTGGGAACCACCTGGACAAGAGGCACTCCTCTGAGGGAGCGCCTGCTGCCCATATAATGCCATATTTAAGCTGGAGGCCTTCAGGGTCTCCATGTGCGTGTTGGTGTCCAGGGCACACTGGTCTTGGATGTGTTGCCTGCCGAAGCAGCAATAAAAGAGGAAGATTGGTTTGGTCAGCCATTAGGTTCCATTATTATTAGCTAGGGAAATGATTGTTGCGGTAAGGCTAGGTTTATTTCAAGAGGTTTCCAAACCCTCACAGGCTCCATTAAAGCTACTGAACCAGCTCAGCCATCAGCACGAGTCACTTTACACCTTGGCTTAAGGAGGCTGAATACCTTGTGAATGGAGTGTTCAGCATAAGTTTTCACTGATGTAGTTCGCTAACATGGAGTCTTTTGAGAGTTCAGCCTAGATCCTCCAGGATTAATATAAACGTGAAGAATGCAGAATATCAAGCTGCATTGTGGCTGTCATCATATACCGGCCGGTCAGATGATCTGTCTAAACAATACACTACTGAACTCAGGAATATAGTTCTTTTGTACTTCTTTCTCAAAAAATTATCTAGATAAGGGTCTACCTGGGCAGAATGTTTTATGTGTTTTCATATTTTTACTAATTGCAAATTTAGAATTAAATTTCTTTTAGAATAGAAAGGGCCACTTTCTTACATTAAAAACATTTATTTGAACATCGTAAAATTTTCTTATGAAAAAGCATTAGAATAAAAAAGCAAGATGCTAAATTACGATCAGTAATATTTCAGTACATGACAGATACAAAATAAATACAAATTTTTACTTGACATACAATTTTATTTTTAGTAAGAACAAAGCAGTGGTTCACCCTTCAAAGCGGGACTTATTTTTAACCGTCATAATTTTTATTTTAATGTTTTTTGCATGCTTATTTTACATTTCCAGTTAATTTAATGACCATTTATGTAGGTTGAGTTGGTCCTTAAATGTCTTGTACATTTGTATTAAGTCTTAAAATTAAATAAAAAAAATAAGAAAAACTAGTGGTTTGTTGGGCCAAAAGCCCCTATATAAATAAAATTAAAATGTTGCTGTTAAATATTTAATGTATACCATTTAATTATTTATAGTTTTTGTAAAACTCTTTATCATATATACAGATTAATCATGTATTATTGTTGTGTTAAAACTTCTCTGTACATTTTATTTTATATGTAAAGATTGTTTATTTTGTTGTTTTGGTCGACTGTATTTTCAATAAACAATATTAATTTCGTCTGGGAATTTTATTCTACTAAATGCAAAGTTTCCCATGTGTAAACACTGGTTTGTTCAGGTAAACAGCAGCTTCTTAAAGGTTTGGCCTTGCGTCTTGTTCATTAGAGTATAAAATATTAAGAGCTGGAATATTTAATTTGTCTTATTGACAGTTAGACTCAATAAATCAAAACGATAGTTAGAAACCCTCTTCACTTAAGATTAACATGGGAACTTTGAAGGCCAATGGGGCAGAGCCCTGAAGGTGAATTGCAATACTTATATTTTTACCGCCATCTACAATATCAGAGCTTTAAAATGAGCCATTTTCAAAGACTGTAGGTGGAGTGTAGCACTTGTAATTTTGACGCAACCTATTCGCTTTACGAAATTAAATATATAGGTGTGCTGTCTTCTTACTATGAGTAAAAATTGGCAAAACAAATATTGTTCCATGGAACTAAAATAGAAACACTGATCTCGACAACTTCCCCCTCCCATGTTGTATATTGTTTATTTAATGTCCTGGCCGGAACTTATTAAACATAAAAACTTATCTCGCTTATTTATCGTACAATTTTCAAAAACAAGATGTTTTTAGATTTGTGATAAAATTTCAAATAAAATTACATTTGTAATAGCTTGTAGAGTCTTCCACTTTTGGAGTTATTGTTCATGTAATAGTTAAAACAGCCACCATTTAGAAAATTGGAGTTGCGTCAAATTTGCTTTGTTTCTATTTTATTAGATCATAACAATAGAATTTTTTTGAAAAATTTACCTCTTTTGTTCAAACTGTTTTATAGATAAATATTCTTGTGTAAAAAATACAAAATGATTTAACTAGCCGGTTATTGACAAGGTTCCCTTAATACATAATAGGTTGCCTCATTTTCCCTATGTGCTATATAAGCTTAGATGTGACGTTAGAGGCCGACCTCTTACAAAGCGTTTGGTTAATATTTTTTCAAAATCATACTCACAACTAAACAACACAAACTGTTATATTAGATACACTAGGTTGTGGTCCTGTCACCAAGCCCACTACACTTAGACTCCATGGCCCTTTGCGCCCCGAGCCTAGCAACAGTGTCACAAGAGACCAGTCCCCCTATGAAGGACAAGATCTTCCCGAGTGTAGCCCTCTTTATACCCTCTGGTTTTGGAAAAGCAGTACCCATAGTCTTGTTCCTAAGAGATGCAAGAGCTCCACAATGACACAAGATGTGTATGGAGCTCTCCTCATTCTCCTCACATAGCCTGCATGTGCAGTCTTGTGCAAGGGCCTAAATCCTAATGTGTCTATACACACGTGAATAGCCAATACACAATCATTGATTTAAGGCCCAACGTTGCCCTATAGCCCTTCGACACGTCCAAAGAGCTATTCTGAACTTCCTAGCTTTATCCTGTAGGTGCTTGAGCCAGTTCTATTTAGCGTCCAGAGTCACCCACAGATACTTAACTGAACCTGAAGCTCTTAGCACCGTTCCTCCAATAGTGGGGATGTATAGGCCATCCAGCCTCCTTCTTCTAGTAAAGAGTACAAGTTTAGTCTTATTGGGATTAACAGAGAGCCCCTTGTTCTTAAATCACCTTTCTAGGAATCTCAGGGCAAACTGGATTGTGCAGGCAAACTTGCCAACTCCTAGTATACAGACATCGTCCGCATATGCCTGAGCATATACATCACTCTTATTAAGCACCTTAAGAAGTTCATCAATAACTAGGGAACAAAGGAGAGAGGAAAGAACACCCCCTTGGGAGCCACTTCCAACTGCAACCTGAACCATCACACTGTTCAGAATTGCTTTGGCTATTCTGCTGTGAAGGTAGGCCTCGATCTATCTGGTAATGGTACCACCGACGCCCATCCCAGCTACAGCAGCATTCATGGACTGCAGGAGACATTGTTAAACGCTCCCTCTATGTCCATAAAGACACCCATAGGCAGTTCCTTCTGCCGAATCGTCTCCTCAACTCGTGTAATGAGCCGATGTAGGGCCGTTAGCAGGTCTCACAGCCATGTACGTGTGTTGATTCCAGTGGAGCAGGTTTCTCTCTTAATGCCCTGTCCCTTATGTACCTGTTCACCAACTTCTTCAATGTCTTTAATAAAAAAGACATGAGGCTGATCGGTCTGAAATCTTTAGGCCTGGAATGTGTACCCCTTCCAGATTTTAGGGATATAAATCACTTTTGCGGTCCTCCACAGCCTTGGAATGTGACCCAAGGCCAGGAAAGCCCTAAACATTTGAGTAAAATGAGGTAGGTGCGCCCAAAAACCCCTCTGCAAAAGCACAGGCAAGATGTCATCAGGATTTTGAAAGAGGCGAAACACAACTGCCCACTTAATCTTTTGTTCTGTGACAATCCTCTTTGCCTCAGTTCAGTCAGCGTGCAAGGCCCCAGCGCATGCCCACCCCAAGTCTATGGGGGAGTCTGCCTCCAGTACCTTGGCAGATTCCGGAAAATGAGTCTCAAGAGGAGTTGCAAAGTCTCTTCTTCTGATCTGGTTCTCTCCCCATTGTCCTAAATGAGGAGTCCCAGTCTCCCCCCAGGGTCCTTGGACAGCACTTTGTGAAGCCTAGACACAGGAAAAGTCTCTCCAGGATTTCCTGGAGGACCTGCGTACCTCCAGGATTGATTAGCCTTACCAAGGAGCCTTCTCGTCCTTCTTCAATGGTCCTCCAATTTGTGAGACCACATCCAGTCTCGTACGCCCCCTTGTACGGTCTTCAAAGGACAATTATTCTCATATGAGGTAATTGCAGCCTCTGTAAGGAGTGCTACTTTCTCCTCTAGCATCAGCCTAGATCCAATCTGGCCTTTTGAAATTTGGTCCAGTGTGTCAGACAGTTCCTCAGAGTTCAAATGAGGCTTAGTCGTCAGTTTGGGGTTCCTATATAAGCCAAGACAACCTTTGTCTTGGCTTATCCTCAAGCACAAAACGAATGTGTCTGTGGTCTGACAGAGAAGGTTCAAGCGACACTTCCCAGCGGTGAAACATTGAGGCTGAGGCCATAGTTATGTCTATAATCTCCCTCCTATTAATGTTTAAGAAGGTTGAGAGATTAGCCTTGTTGAGGACCAAAAGGTTGGTTCCAACCAAATAATCCGCAAGATCGAGGCCTCTATCATTTGTGTCACTGCTTCCCAAACCTCATTATGACAGTTGGAGTCGCAGCTGACCACGACTTCAAGGTTCCTGCCCTGGTAGTAGTCGACCAACTCCACCATCTCCTTTGATGGTGACTGGATTGTTCTATCGTATGAAAGGTAAACCGATGCCACCATCAGTTTTCTCCTCATGCCTTCTCCTTCCTGCAGTTTGACTTCCACTGCTGTCACATCTCCTCCATAGAATTCCAATATGGGCCCAACTATCC
Source organism: Stictocephala bisonia (assembly GCA_035578905.1). NCBI lineage: Eukaryota > Metazoa > Arthropoda > Insecta > Hemiptera > Membracidae > Stictocephala > Stictocephala bisonia. The sequence continues at coordinate 759,753 of JAQJVL010000058.1, read as the reverse complement.
ACACCGGCAACCAAAATGGACGGCCACGGTTTCAGCCTGCCATTGATCCATAATACTCCATGGAGGCTGTATGTAGGAATGTTAAGACGCCTAATGCAGTTATCCTGAATCCACAGCTCTTGAATCAGTTCAACATTCACCCCTCCTACTCTCATTTTTGTAGATAGTATATTAGAGGCCTCAATACTGTGATTAAGGTTGGCTTGTTACAAATTCACCAGTTCCTCCGAACCAGCTCTTCTTTCTTCGGTCCCCCTTCTCATCTGAGTAGCTCGAAATTCTTTCTGCCTCTACCGTTGAGACAGTAGCTATCCCTGAAACTCAAACAGAGAGAGTTAGTGTCTAAGATGTCAAACCCCAACCCTTCATCCATCCAAGTACCTACTCATCATTATTGTTGAGAGGAGTTCCCTCTGAGTAGCATGACCGTAGCCATGCTGACTCCGTAGTACAGCTTCCACTGCTGAGTTTCTCTGACCGCCGTGATCATAAGTCTGATGCCCGTAGGTGTCTCCTTGCGATCCAGTTTCCTCCACAACTCAGTCTGAAGGCCTGGATTTAGAAAGGATATCCTCTTCAGATAGGTCTCTGTACTCACCGGAGGACCCCAAGTCCAGAGAAATATATTCTTATAACTAGGAAGTGCATTTATACCTACTACCTTTAGTAAGGATCCCTCCGATAGCCTGATTGTTGAAGTTGTGGTCTTTACCCAGTCCACAGTGGACTGGTCCTCACAGACCACCACGATAGCACCCTTCGACAGATACGTGTCCCAGATTCTCTGCAGCCCCCCCCCCCCTAAAGAGCCTGTCCACCTAAACAGACTGTAGTGTCATTGGGAGTGCGAATATCAGATGTTTCTCATTATTGCAGTTAGTTTTGTTTGCAGCAGTAAAGATAGAAAAATCACGACTGAGATTGGCCTATGCCGTAAAACGCTACCTGCGCGCTACAGATGCATACTGGTCTGGGGGCAACCTCTTGTATATAAGCCTTGGGTTTTTGGACCTATGTTTACAATAAATGTTCTTATTTTGACCGAGAAACCATATCCTTAATTTTGTGAACAGTTTAGAAACACCCTGTATATGTTTATGTTTTCATAACCTTGTTTGTATATTGAGATGGCTTCTAACAAGTTCAAATTTGCATAGCAATAGTAAAATATGGGGAAAGTATTAAAGGTGTTATAATAGTATTATAATTTATTTATTTAATGTACACTTTTTGGAGGCTACAACCATCACATACCAACACATACACTAGCATTCAACCCACCTGCTCACCCATACATATACAGTGGTATTCACCCACCTATCCACCCATACACATACAGTGGTATTCACCCACCCACCCATCCATAGACATTTACATTGCTATTGACCCACCTACCCACCCATCCACCCATACAGGTACAGTGGTCAATACCTGTCAGTACCCACCCACCCACCCTTACATGAGAGGAAGTACGAGTATGAGTGCTTGTGAATTATATAATATCTTGTCCGAATCCACATATGGTATAATATTACTTATTTTCATATAACATTTTCAATCCAATTACACCCCAGTCATTTTTATCATTCCTGATATTTTGTTTGTGTTCTTTCTTAGTTATGAAACAATTGATCTCATATAAAGTTAATTTGTTTCAGACTGTTCCATAAAACGCCCTTTCATGTGGTGGCTCAAGTTTCAAAGACATCGTGATATATACAGGTCAGTATAACTCTATTGAGTAATACATTTTTTTTTAATTTTTCTCAATTCTCAATTGATGATGTTTTTGAAAACTGTCTAAGATGAGAGAGGAGAACTTGTTTGCCTTTATATAAATAATATTAGAACATAACACATTTTATGAATAAGGTTTATTCTTTTATGGGATACCTTGATATTTCACCAAGCCCACAGCTAGTCTAAAAAAGTTTCTAGCTTGTACTCTTTTTATGGCTTCCTTTTTTTCTCTAATACCCTAAAATATTTAAAGCCTGTCTCTCTTCTTCGGTTCTAAAAGTGGTCATCAACTGTAACACCTTTTTTTTATGTGGTGTATAAACTTTTTGTCATGTTAAAAATCATCACATATTTTACTATTTTACCATCAAACACGGATCCAATAACACTTCTAATTTTTGTACAAATTAATTTCATAAACTATAAGAGTGAATAATCTCCAACTGCCACCAACTTCACTTTTTCCTTTCCAATTTTCTTTGCCACTCAATTTATTACTTCAGGAGCCTAGGGGCGTTATATTTTTAAGATGCGTAGATTTTTATTGAGGGCTTGCTTAGCTGGAAAAGCAATAAAATATGAATAAGAATGACATATAGGGATATGGAATACTTACCAGATGTAGTAGATATTGATTGGGTCAATACCAGAAATGATCCTCGCACGTGAAGAAGGATTACTAGTTATATTAGGAGAAACAGAGCCAAGATCCAAGTTCATATTCCTTTACGTCTTTACTCAGATAATATGCTGTAAAGATAAAAGTGAAGCAAGATCCAGATAAGATTTCTTAAGGAGTAAAAGATGAAGTAGCGGTCTCTTGCAACCAGTTGGGATTGGTTAGACTGAAATCAGCTAAAGTGAGTATTGATTGTAAACTGTCACACAACAGCATTAGAAAGTTAAAGGAAGTCTTATTGTACCAGGTAAAGTTAGGACTAAGAATCCCTCTCTAACACTTAACCTGGGGACCAATGGCTTGAAGGTGACTTCTGAACTACCAACAGTTACTAGGCAAGCAGGCCGTGAGCAAGGACGAAATATTTCCCTACCGGTCACTCATCCAAGGTACAGCCACGTTCAATGTTGTTTGATGCCATTATTTTGCGATAATTTCAGAACCCACCAGTCAAAGCCGCTGGCCAACTTATCTTACAAAAATGCATGTTGCTGTAAGGAAATATTTCTAAATAAAATTAGCATTCTCTCTGGGACACTGAGCACAAGAGAGTTAAATATCAAGACAAAAACTGCAGAGGGTAGCAACATCTTTCTAGTGACCACCTCCACTTAATATTCTTCCCTATTAACATCAGACAAATGAGCTGTAGCTGATTAATTAACTCATCTGTTGGCACTAGTTGCGCAGTGCTATAACCCAGCTACTTGGGGATATAGGGTTTAGGAGATTGTAGTTCTACGCTCAGTCCTCTTAATACTGACATGACACTTAATGGTTGCATTCAACATGGACACTACTAAAGAAGTCCAGGGTGTCAATGTTGGGTGGTAGGCAAGAGAATTGAATGTCAGGCTTGTCACTTCACTGGAAATCGGACCCATACTACAAGTATGTGGTTCAGATTTTATAAAAAGCTGTAGGTGCCTCAGTTGCCCTGGCTCTTCAGCTACTAATAAATAGCTCTTTAGGTGGAACGATCGACCTTAATTAGTACATTCTACACTTGTTCATCTGCAGTCATCACGCTCATTCGCCTAAATCTCTATGATTGGCATCTTACTAATGTGTTATGAATAATGAATCTAAAACAGAATATTCAAGATACCTTGGAATCAAAAATGTCCACGGGAGTATTGGATTGCCTATTATTTAGCTTAATCATTCTACATAAATGCTCACCTTGTAACTTGCACCACAGTGGAAAACTAGAGCTAAATGCCTAATAAAGCAAGTTTAAGTGGTGAATTAACCCTTACATAAGATAAGAAAGTGAGAATAGGATTGGGACTCGCATAGTGTAGTGTAGTGTATTGCAGTGAGGATCCTAGGATTATACTTAGGATGTATATTCCACACTCTTAAGCTGCAGATGATCTTGGTTTGATCACTCTGAAGCTGCAGTTGATTCAAGTCTTGGTTTTACCACTGTCTGGAGCTGTAGTTGATCTGAGTCTTGGTTTTACCACTCTCTGAAGCTACAGCTGATCAGAGTCTTGGTTTTATCACTCTGAACCTGCAGTTGATCCGAATCTTGTTTTACCACTCCTGAAGCTTCAGTTGATCTGAGTCTTGGTTTTACCACTCCTGAAGCTAAAGTTGATCTGAGTCTTGGTTTTACCACTCTGGAGCTGCAGTTGATCTGAGTCCTGGTTTTACCAATCTCTGAAGCTGCAGTTGATCTGAGTCTTTGTTTTACTACTCTCTGTAGCTGCAGTTGATCTGAGTCTTGGTTTTACCATGCCCTACAATTCTAATACTCCTGATCCCAGTTCCAACCTCCCAGGGTTCTGATCGTCTTGGAATCGTTGATTATTATTTTACAATGTTGGATCAGAATAATTGCTTACAGCATTGAAACTGGTTTCAGATAACAATGCCTGGTAACAGATGTAATATCAAATGACGGAAGACTCATCAACAACACTTGATCTTTCTGTTCAGACATCAAGTGTTACCACATACCCTGCATCAGCTGACTTTCTAGTCGATTGGTCTCACCAACCCATCTCAGTCCTTACATTCATTGACACCTAACTGAGAGAAGACCAGGTGGAACTTTATGATGTCTGTAATAACCAATCAGCTGATGAACCTGAGTACTATCTCTTAGAAAAATTAAATGTTCAGAATCACCACTGATTCTATGTCTAGATATTAATTAAAGGGCTTATCTGTCCAGGGACTTAACCAATCAGTGGTATGGAAGCCACAGAAATTACAAAAACTAGTTGATAAGTACTTGAAAAAGGATAAAGATAACAAAATATATTTAAAAAAAGGAATCTAAAGCTAAAAACTTAATTTAGCTTTAGATTTTACCCAACCAAAGTAAAATATTAATTTTTTCTTCATTAATTCATTGGTGGAATTAAGGTGATTTATAAAAGAACTTATTCTTGTCATTCCACAAGTTTTAATATCAAATAAGCATGTTTTGCCAGTTATGGCATCATCAGTTGACAAGAATGAGTTCTTTAACCAAAGTAAGATCTAGAATTAGATTAATTAATTAATTAATTCAATCTAATTAGAAATGAACTAGAAAACAACTTAAATAATTCAAAACCTTGTTTTTAAATTTTAACTACTTATCCATCAATGTTATTTAATATTTACAAATTGTATATTTTTTAACATATGTTTTATATTTTTGTACAATTTGGTTATTATGATCTGAAGATGCCGTAACTGGCGAAAATGCATTAATCAAAAATTAAAAACTGTGGAATTAGTAAAAATGTTTCATTTAAAAGTAGGATCATTTAATCTTTTTAAAACCCCTCAACAACAAGTATTTAAACATCTTGCATACAAAAATACAACATTCAACTTCCAAAATAGAACTTTTATGATATTGAACTATAATCTGATGTCAACATTTTAACAACACACAATAAGAAAGATGAATAAAGTCAACATTTAATTTTTATGAACTGTAGTCTAAGTAATTATTCTCGTAAAATTTCAAATAAGGGCGAGTCATGATTCTCTCTATGGATGGGATGAACATACAGGGTGTTTTTAAAAGAATGGCCTGATTTAAAATAGCTATATTTATTAGAAATAAATGCTTTATCCAAACATATTGGACATTAAAAAACTCAAAAAAATGAAGTTTATGAAAATGTATCATAAATGTTTAATATGTCCTCCACTTGCAGGACAGATGACATCTAGTCGGTAGCTGAATTTCTGTTAGACACCTTACACACAGTTTTCAACGAATTTATCTATCGACTAGATGTCATCCGTGCTGCAAATGGAGGACATATTGAACATTTATGATACATTTTTGTAAACTTAATTATTTTGTAAGTATTTTATTATCCAATATGTTTGGGTAAAGCCCTAATTTCTAATAAATATAGCTATTTCAAATCGTCATTCTTTTTGAAACACCCTGTATATAAAATTTAAAATCCAAATTTCAATAATAATCTACCGAAGAAATAATCATTTGAAATTTGTCAGAATGCATTTTAATTATAATCCTAAAAATAATAACACTTAGCAATCTTTTTGGTGTTTTTAATTTTCAAGATCGATTTCAGTCTCGTAAGACTATCATCAGTTGAAAAACAGAATATAAATAGGGTTATAAATATACTTAATTTAAGAATAATTAATTTAACAGCTGACATTATAAAAATTTAAATAAAAATGTAGATGGATAAGTTGTAGATTTTGTTAAATTTTATAATTTTGCATCTTCATGATAGAATCAAACATAATATTTGAGTGAAATTTTGTTTGATCGTTGAGTAATAATGATGGGTTTTCTTTTGTGTTTTTGTATATGTAAAATTTTTCAATAGCATCTAGTTTTTTACTTTTAGGTGCAAAATGTATAATGTCTAAATTTTCTTCAATTGATGAAATATTATGGTTTTCTTGTATTAAATGTTCAGCAAATGTTGATAAATTTTGATGTTTGTTTTTTGGTATATGTTCCTTGAATCTTCTACTAAAACTTCTTTCTGTTTGGCCAATGTAATATTTAGGACAAGTCGAAAATTTAATTTTATAAATTCCAGAATTATTGTATTTGTTTTCATTATTCTTAGTAGAGTAGTTATGTTGTAGTATATGTTTGATACTGTTCTTTGTTCTATATGTAATTTTATATCCTTGTTTGGAGAATATGTTATGTAAAGATTTGTTAATATCTCTATGATAGGTAATTTGAATATAGTTATTTTTTTCTTTAGTTTTAGAATTAATAGTTTTCTTTTTGTGTTTATTAATTAATTTACTTATTAAATTTGGTTGATATCCATTATCGACAGCAATTTATTTGATAATGTTGATTTCTTCTTGGTAATCTTCTTCTGTAAGAGGTGTATTCAGTAGTCTATGAATCATACTGTGGAAGGTTGCTAATTTGTGTGAAGTTGGATGATTGGATGTATTGTGAATTATTTGATTTGTTGATGTTGGTTTACGATAAATTTTGAATTTGTGTTTGTTATCTTTTTTAGTTATGGTAAGGTCAAGAAAGTTTATACTGTTAGATTTTTCTATTTCAGTTGTAAATTTTAAGTTGGGGTGAATTTTGTTCAGAAAGATTTCTAATAGATCTATTTGTCTTTGGTTTCCGTTGAATAGACAAAGAATGTCATCAGCATATCTATGATAATATACAATTTTCTTGGCATAAGGGTTTATTTCAGGGTTGAGAATGTAATTATTTTCAATATAATTTAGGAAAATGTCTGCTATGATGCTTGAAAGTGGTGATCCCATGGCCAATCCTTTATCTTGGGAATAAATTTTATCGTTATATTGAAAGTAATTTTGTTTAAGAGTAATTTTTGTTAATTTGATGATTTCTTGAATCTTCTTGCTGTTTAATTTATTTTGCTTTGTTAAATTTTCTTCAAGAATGGTTAAACTCTCTTCTACAGGGATGTTTGTGTATAAATCTTTAATGTCAAATGAAATTAGGATATGATTATCAGGGCAATTCGTATTTTTAATTTTGTCGATTAAGTCTGTTGTGTTTTTAAGGGAGCAGTTATTTTCAAGTGCTATTTCATTTTTTATTATATTTTTGAGGGTTTTTGCAAGTTTGTGAGCAGGAGAGTTCATTGCATTGACAATTGGTCTGATTGGTTCTTGGTCTTTGTGGATTTTGGGTTGACCGTAAAGTTTGGGAGCGTTTGGTTTTATTGTTCTACAAAATAATTTTTGGTCGGGAGTTAAAATGTAAGATTTGTTGATAGCAGATTTTATTTTGTTGTGGTATGTATCTGTAGGATCTTTATGTAATTCTTTTATATTGTTGTTGGTGATGAAATCTATAATTTTCATATTATAGATTTCATAAAGATAATTTATAATTCATATTATAAAAGAATTACATAAAGATCCTACAGATACATACCACAACAAAATAAAATCTGCTATCAACAAATCTTACATTTTAACTCCCGACCAAAAATTATTTTGTAGAACAATAAAACCAAACGCTCCCAAACTTTACGGTCAACCCAAAATCCACAAAGACCAAGAACCAATCAGACCAATTGTCAATGCAATGAACTCTCCTGCTCACAAACTTGCAAAAACCCTCAACAATATAATAAAAAATGAAATAGCACTTGAAAATAACTGCTCCCTTAAAAACACAACAGACTTAATCGACAAAATTAAAAATACGAATTGCCCTGATAATCATATCCTAATTTCATTTGACATTAAAGATTTATACACAAACATCCCTGTAGAAGAGAGTTTAACCATTCTTGAAGAAAATTTAACAAAGCAAAATAAATTAAACAGCAAGAAGATTCAAGAAATCATCAAATTAACAAAAATTACTCTTAAACAAAATTACTTTCAATATAACGATAAAATTTATTCCCAAGATAAAGGATTGGCCATGGGATCACCACTTTCAAGCATCATAGCAGACATTTTCCTAAATTATATTGAAAATAATTACATTCTCAACCTTGAAATAAACCCTTATGCCAAGAAAATTGTATATTATCATAGATATGCTGATGACATTCTTTGTCTATTCAACGGAAACCAAAGACAAATAGATCTATTAGAAATCTTTCTGAACAAAATTCACCCCAACTTAAAATTTACAACTGAAATAGAAAAATCTAACAGTATAAACTTTCTTGACCTTACCATAACTAAAAAAGATAACAAACACCAATTCAAAATTTATCGTAAACCAACATCAACAAATCAAATAATTCACAATACATCCAATCATCCAACTTCACACAAATTAGCAACCTTCCACAGTATGATTCATAGACTACTGAATACACCTCTTACAGAAGAAGATTACCAAGAAGAAATCAACATTATCAAACAAATTGCTGTCGATAATGGATATCAACCAAATTTAATAAGTAAATTAATTAATAAACACAAAAAGAAAACTATTAATTCTAAAACTAAAGAAAAAAATAACTATATTCAAATGACCTATCATGGAGATATTAACAAATCTTTACATAACATATTCTCCAAACAAGGATATAAAATTACATATAGAACAAAGAACAGTATCAAACATATACTACAACATAACTACTCTACTAAGAATAATGAAAACAAATACAATAATTCTGGAATTTATAAAATTAAATTTTCGACTTGTCCTAAATATTACATTGGCCAAACAGAAAGAAGTTTTAGTAGAAGATTCAAGGAACATATACCAAAAAACAAACATCAAAATTTATCAACATTTGCTGAACATTTAATACAAGAAAACCATAATATTTCATCAATTGAAGAAAATTTAGACATTATACATTTTGCACCTAAAAGTAAAAAACTAGATGCTATTGAAAAATTTTACATATACAAAAACACAAAAGAAAACCCATCATTATTACTCAACGATCAAACAAAATTTCACTCAAATATTATGTTTGATTCTATCATGAAGATGCAAAATTATAAAATTTAACAAAATCTACAACTTATCCATCTACATTTTTATTTAAATTTTTATAATGTCAGCTGTTAAATTAATTATTCTTAAATTAAGTATATTTATAACCCTATTTATATTCTGTTTTTCAACTGATGATAGTCTTACGAGACTGAAATCGATCTTGAAAATTAAAAACACCAAAAAGATTGCTAAGTGTTATTATTTATATATATATATAAATATATTAAGCAATCTATAGGCCACAAATGTCAAACAATATAATCCTAAATTTTTTCTTTTACATATTTATAATTCTTCAAGCTTAGGTGTAATAGACATTTTCGATGAATATAATATTTTTATAAATTTGGTACCAGCATAATAATTACTGGTAATGTAAATATAAATTACCTCAAAAACTGCAATATTGCAACCTAGGGAGTCAAGAGCTTTCATCTTTTTTTTTTTTTTTTTTTTTTTTTGTAATTTGACTTTCGGGAATTGTAATAAGTTTGGCTCTTTATACTGAATAGAACACACACATATGTAAGTGCAAATATAATAGGAATACAAGGTGACGCCAATTTGTATCTTGATCAGATGCAAGTAAATAAAGCATTCTAATTCATTTAATCCAAAAATACAACATGCACCAATTATGTTTTTAAAGTTACTATTTTATTTCTTATTGATATTAAATAAAGCACTATTTATACTTTTGTCTTGTCTGAATCCATACTGACACTCAATTTAATATTTTATTCTTTTACAACCTAAAATCAGCACATCTTTTACATTCCAATACCTTTAAAAAAACATTTACTATGCAATTGTGCAAAAGTTATTTTTTTGAAAATATATGAATAAAGAAAACAAATTTAGCCAATTTAAAACTATCAGGGAAAACACTAGCTACAACGATGAGGTAAATCACATATTTTAGAAGTAGAATAACTGTTATGTTTATGCTATTTATGTCTATGTGTCTGTGTTATAATTAAAGACGGTATACATAAATTAATTTGTGATTGCTTTAGTAATATACTACATGAAAGTAATATGTATAATTATGTATAAATAAACACTTCAATTTATAACATGCTTACATAAACATTACAAATTAAACATGATAATTTTAGAAATAACAGTTTCACCCTAATACCTTAATAAAGTATCAGGCTTATCTATTTGATGAAAATCAGGCTAATACTACGTGGTTCGGATTCCACATAAAACTGTAGGTCTCTTAATTGCCCTGAACATTGGACTATTAATAAATGGCTCTAATAATAAAGTTACTAATTAAGTTCGACTTATTAACTGTGTAGTAAGACTATACAGCTAATACACTCACATGCTACACTCACATAATCTTTCATATTCACCTTAAAATAGCACAAAGTTTTGTCATCGTCTATTATCTGAGAATCCTAAATTTGTAAATCCCTGAATTTGCTTACATACTAACAAAGCGTTTATTAAACAGTTAACATTTTGTTACAGGTCTTTGTTGAAAGGCTAAGAAGCCACACTGGCTTTCCTCAAGCCAGGGGCGCCGGCTACAGCCAGCAATACCCCTGTGATGCCCTTCATCGATGATGACCTACTGTGGCCAGACAATGACAATGATGCTGAGGCCGACAGCAAAATTCCCGATCTTTCTCAGTGCCTTGCTAATGTGTGTATTACGGTACCGTACCAACATTCCTTCATCCAAGTATGTCATGCGTAAATGTTTTATAATCCCAAGTAAAAATGGGAAATTGAAAAAACAAATATGTAGAAGCTATATGTCAACAAATTAAACTTCAAAAACACTTTGCATTCATCTAGTTTCAGGTAGTTATCGCAAAGGTTTGCAATAAGTTTCTCTTCTCCATTTTAATTCTATACTGTTTATCTACAAACTAATAACAATGATCCACGTTATTTTTAAAAACTTTCATATCATGCCATCTGAAATGAAAAATTAAAATATAGTGTAGAAACCAGACGAGTTTATAGTCCAGGTAGATCGAGAACTATTGAAGCCCTTTGGACTTAGGGAATTTTGGAATCAAGAGATAACGATAGTTTAGTGGTGAGGGAATGGAAGAAAAATCTGCATTTGTTTTTGGTCTACTAATTTTAATAGCAACATGAGTATGAATTTCCTGTTTTATTGTATACTGTTTTTTGGAACTATCTACATACATCTGGATTTCAAATTAAAATTGAAAAATATACTAATATTTTACTTACTTTTCACTCAAGTTAGAGTTATTGAGCTATCAAAATATATAAATTATCTTAACAAAAAATATGCCAACAATTACTTTTATTCAGAAAAAAAAATGATAAATTATAATGCTGAGTCACTAAAACTATCGTGGTCTTCAGGACTTGACCATGTCAAATTCTGTACACTATGTACAACGGCTGGTGGCGACGTTTCGGCCTCATAGTAGAGTGCGTGTCACTAGCCCTGAGGATGGCACCCTACTACAAGGCCAAAACGTCGCCACCAGCCGTTGTACATAATGTACAGAATTTTATACGGTCAAGTCTTGAAGACCACAATAGTTTTAGAGATTTATATGACCGTGGAAGTTTCTCCAAAAAATATAATGCTGAGAATATTTTTATGACAATTGACATAGGCATGGTATTAACTAGCAATAATAACATACATAACATTGTATTTGTACCACGTTCTATGTATTGCATCAATTCCTCATAATGTATTTTATTGTGAACTAACTTACGACAAGTTCACCGCTACCTCTATAATTTTGTTTTTGAATATTAATTTATGCGATCTGTCATCATAATTCTATAATTCTCTAATTTTCTAACAATAAATATTTTTCCTTATAACTAAATCCAACAATTCAAAATTTCTAATTTAAATATTTGCTTTTCTGTTAAAGGAAACCAGTGGGAGTTTAGGCGAGTTGTCGACAAATGACTTAACAGGACTTGACACTCATCTTGATGATGAAACGGAGGACATCTTCAATCAACTTGCTGACCCTTCCTTTGAGTTGGAGCAGTTCTTCGACTTTGAGGAGAAGGTAACTTTATTATTCTTTATTATGCAAACTATGCAAATTGACAATATATACAATTGTATTACATTCGTCACTTATACTAAGAAATAAAATTAATAATAATGAATAAATAAAACATAATATTCCAATTGACATTTATGGTGGATTTAGGAAGAACTCGTCAAGAGAGTAACAGGCTCTGTTTAATAGATATTTTTTTAGCTTTTTTTTAAATTTATGTTGATTTGACTCCATACGCATATTTCTGGGTAAGTTATTAAATAATTTTGGTCCCATATTTTGAGGTAGAGCAGACGCATGTTGTAATCTGTGGGGGGTCTGTCTATGCAAGTCGCGGGCTCTAGTGTTGTACATGTGAACATCTGAGCCGGTTTGAATAGAATCAACCTTAGTTATGTAGTATACTAACATTTCATAAATGTACAACGAAGGAAGAGTTAAAATTTTGAAAGATTTAAAGTATTTTTTACATGATATTCGTGTATGCACACCTGCCATTATACATATAGCCCTTTTCTGGAGTCGAAATACTCGTAGGAGCTCAGTACAGGAAGCTGAGCCCCACAGCACTATTCCGTACCTCAGTCTCGACTCTATGAGAGATGTATAAATAAGCCGGGAAAGAGAGTACTGTAGTTGTAGTATTTCGAATATCTGCCTAGTAAAAATAATTGTGTAGATACTTTTGAACATAGTGTATTAATGTAGTCTGACCATGAAAAGTTCTTGTCAAAAATTAGTCCTAAGTATTTAACTTCTAGTTTAAAAACAAAAATTTACGTTAGCTTCATTTTTCATCACCTTTTATTTAACACTCTTTGAAGGTTAATGAATAAGAGACTTTCATCTTCTTATGTCTCTCTACCACTCTTCCTCAAGCATTCTTCCTGTGGTTAGAAAGTCATGTTGTCTCAGGATATCTAATTCAGTCCTAACATCACCTGTATAAAGACATTCTTCTTCTCACCTTATTCTTTTTCTGCTTCTTCTTTACTCTTACCTATCTTAAGGGTGTTAGATCACGTTTTTTTTTAATTTTTTTAAATAAATATGTTACTCTTCTACTAAACAACCTAATGTAAAGTAAAACTTAGAAAAATAATGTTTTTTAAAGTGTAACCAATTATTTCTATATAAATAACATCTGCACAAATTTTTAGTTGAAATTTCTACAAATTATCTTTGGATAAAAGGGCAAATTAATGATGAAGCATAATAACTTAATTGCAAGAGTTTACTATAAATAAGGGAGTTGTGTACTTTTGTAGATTTTGCTGAGCAGGGCAGGTGGGCACGGTGAGGGAGGGGAACTTGTGTTGTATGTTAGTGAGGCAGGCTCTTAGCTACTCATAGCGACAGTTGACATTCCTTAGAGCGTTCAAGTGGTGCCTGGATGAACACCCTTAATGCTTAATTTCTTCAATTCAATTTCCTGATCAGACTATTATAAATCTACTTACTGTCCACAAACTTTAAAACATCTCTTTTTCCAAATGATTAGCTTTTCTCAAAAATTAAACTTCATTCCTGAACACATACTATTCTTCCTCTAATGTGTTTCTAATACTGTTTGCCAATATTTTTCCAAAAATTCATCTGTCTGTAGCAAATGTGCTAGCGGGGGGTTGATTGGTATCGAACATCATAGTAATCTATTTTGGTATAAATAATGGGATATCTACGTTACGTTTTGTATGAAAAACCACTTTAGTATGTTTGGTACAGAGACAAAATACACTTTAAAAATAATATTAAATTTTAATAAAAGTTTATGGTTGTTCCAAGTTTATTTAACTAATTTATGAACACTAAAAATATTTAATTTTAAAAATTATTGTCTGTTTCCTCCCTTATAAATGTCACTATAATAAAACGTAGTGGTTTCTAAACTGGCACACTTCATATGAGCCAATCTTAGCACTGGATTCAATCTTCATCATAAGATTCTTCATATACGATGCAATTAGTGTCCAATGAGTGTGCTCAGTCCATTGTGCCTTTAAATTGAGGAATTTTGATAAGTCGATTCAGATTGCAAGTTCCTCATTTGAATTTTTTATTTTGCCTACAGTAGTTCATTTGTTCATTCATTTGTTTTCTCTTTGTCTGATTGTTTTTCAAATCACTTCTTTATTCTTGCCACTGTTGCTTTCTTTTATGCTATTTTTTAAGTTTCTCTTAAGTGATGACTTTCATTTATTTCAAGGATTCTTTTCACAAGGAGTTATTTTTTGTAGAGCGTAGTTGTTAGAATTTCGCATTTGACTGTGATTACTTCTTATTTGGTATTTGACAGTAAGATATTTAATAGAGAACAATTATCTTTCTGATGCTCTGAGTTTTTGAAGAGTTCAAATAAGTTTTTTCTCACTACTCTTTTGGTATAAAGTCACAAGTTCTCTGAAACGCATATATTCCTGTACACTGGAATACAGCATTGTGACAACACCAACTTAGAGATTCTGGATAAAGTAGGTGTTCACCTACTCTATCTTTTAGATTTACCCAGTTCAGAGTTTCCCGTCCAACACCCCACATTTAAGGCTTTTTTTATAGCTTCATAATTGACAGAATAAATGATTGGATATGTTTGTAATGTGAAGTGCAGCATGTGAATTAAATTATTCTTGACATAATGGATCACATCAAGATCCTAGTGTCTACGATTACTTGAACAGGACTCTTTTCGGAGGATCAATTCAATCGGCATAAGCGTTTGACCATTTCCAGAAAACCTTCTTCCCTACTCGTATTTTACTCAGCAACAAGGGTTCAAGTGGACCATCTTTTTCTAAGTCAATCCTTACACATGGCAACACGATACAAGGAGGAATTTACTGATCTCATGCCTCGATGATAACTAGAAGTTAATACAAGTTTCTGTCCTTCTCTGTAGATATCAACTTTCCCACCTGATTTTTCTCTTTAACAGGTATTACAATTAAGGTACAATTAGGTACCTTACAATACGTAAATTACAATTTAAGGTATTCTTCTTATTCTCTCTATACCAGAGGCATTATTTTACTTTCAGTACTAACGTTGTTAAGGGACATTGGTCCAAACCCCTTAAGTACATTTTTTAAGTGGACCTTTCAGAACTACGTAAGTTGTTTGTATATTCCAACAAGTGATTAACGAAACTATTATAAACAATTGTAAATTGGTATTGCCATAGGGGTTGCATTGATACTTCTTAGAGCCCCTGGGGCAGTGCCCTGATGGAATTTCATAATATTGATAGGCCTATGTGTTAACCAGAGACCCTAAGAATGTCCATGCAACATTTCAGCTGAATGGGTCCAGTAGTTTTTGCGTGATTGAGTAATACACAGACAGACGGACAGACACCTTTAGATTTTTATATAATAGAAAGATGTAATGCCCAATATTACGGCTTGTAACTTGACTGATAAAAGCTAACAATCAGGAAATTTTGAATAGCTGAATTTACATCTCCTTCAATACATCAATAAACTCCTCTTTTTCAGCTAAAGGCAAATCACTCCAACCTTTACAGCTATTTCTTCCTCTCCCACTTTCTGTTTATATTTCCCTTTTGTCTACCCCCTGATCTTCATGACTCCTATGGGATTCACCATTCACTTGGTCTGCCATCATCTCAACTTATTTAGGCTACATCTGTCATGAAGCTGTCAGTTCCAAGGACTGCCAGTGAAACGAAAACTACTGCCAGCATAAGTAGTTTACAGCTACTTCTAGCATATTATTACTACCATTCAGATATGAGACGCTTACACAATTTGTGCATTAAGGTAAATGTTAATGATTACATGAGTTTAGGACGAGTATGGATGACCTGTGTAGTCTTGTTACTACACTGTCGGTACTGGTGGCGCAGTGCTGTAACCCAGCTCCTTGAGGACAAAGTGTTTGGGAGATTGTAGGCAATAGGTTGGATGCTCGGTCCTCTTAACACCGACATAGTGTCCCCTCAATGGTTGTTATTGGCGTGAACACTACTAGAGAAGTCTGGGGTGTCCATGTTGGGTGGTATTCATTGTACGGATGTTATGTGGGGGAGATAACTGACTATCAGGCTTGTCAATTAGCTGAAAATCAGACCAGCACTATGTGGTTTTGATTCCACGTAAAGCTGTAGGTCCCTTAGTTGCCCTGGCTGTTGGGCTATTAATAAATTATCCTTTCTGAGGAACAGTTGAACTCAGTTAGTAACCAGACTACACTTATCCACACTCATCCTACACTCATATAATCATTCATATTCACTGTAAAATACCAACAACATTGTGTTGGCGTCTCATATGTAAGAATACTAACCGAGGTCAATTGCTTATTTGAAGGAGCCATTTATTAATAGCCCAATACCCAGGTAACTAAGAGACCTACTGCTTTAAGTAGAATTCGAACCGCGTAGTATTGGTCTAATTTTGAGCTAATAAAAATCCTTATACTCAGTTCTCTTCCCTAAACAACACCCAAACCCTAACTACCATCCAACAAGGACACCTCAGTCTTCTCTAGTAGTGTTCACATTGATGTCAACCATTAGTGCTCTTCTGGAGCACAGATGTCCTTTGCACAATAAACTATCTTTCTTGGTCCATAGGTGACAGCTTAAGGCTCTACTTCAATCCTATGTATTCATCTTGTATTCTCAGTAGATACCATCCAATCAACCCTACTTTGATAGCCTTGGATGGATCCTCTTCAGCTCTCAAGTGCACCACTGGAGTTTTCACCAATCTTGCAAAGGGCATAACATGGTTTGCCAACTAACTGTGAAGGTGGAGTTTTTGATGGAGAGGCATGCATAATTTCTAATTAGATTCCTATAACGTTAAATTTATATATACATTTTTTCCCCTATCAAATAGACAATAGCTTTATTTTCATATTCATCAAGAACAGAATTGGCGTCAATTATTACAATTTATAAAGTTTATGATTCAAATAATAAAAATATTACATTAGTGTCAATAGGTAACAATGAGTACGTAAATGGTCAAAAGTGTTCATATCTTGCACTTGCAATGTTTTTGAACTCTTCAACGGTGTAGATAGACTCTCTTACTAGCCAATTGAGTCTTTTTTAGAGTCACTGGAGGGCAGGCCTTAAGATCTCTTGGAAGCATATTAAAAAGCAGTGCTCCTGCATATGAAGGTTTCTTGCAAAATAAGGTGGAGCGATGTCCTGGGATATTAATGTCAGCTGCTTGCCTTGTTGGGTAGCCATGGATATCATTATTCCTCAAGAGATCATGAGTGGAGGCATGTAGGATTACTTCAGCGATGTACAGTGCTGCCACAGATGGTATTTCCATAGTTTTACAGGCACCCCTACAGCTGTCCTGGTGCCCCAGATCAGCCATGATTCGTATTGCCTTTTTTTGCATAACAAGCACTCAGTGGAGGTTGCCAGCTGATGCTTCACCCCACAGCACCACACCGTACCAAATATGGCTCTCAAACAAGGCATGGTAGGCTGTTCTAGTTGCTACAAGTGTACCAATTGCTTTTAATCTCCGTAGTACAAACAGTGCTGAGCAGAGTTTTTTGCAAAGAATATCTATATGACACTTCCAAGTAAGACGATCATCGATCATCACCCCAAGATGCTTTATTTTCTGCACCTTCTCCAGATTCGGTGGTGTCAGAGCTTTCTTTTTATGTCTTCCGAGAGTGAGGCATTTAGTTTTTGATGAGTTGAAAACTAAGTCATTGTTTAGACAGTACTCTTGAGCAATTTTTACAGAGGTCAGGGTATTAAATTCTAGTTCTTGAACTTTCTTACCCCAGGTGATCAGAACTCTGTCGTCTGCATAAGAAACAGGGTAGCAATAATTTTCTTCATAGTTAGGGAAGTCACTAGTGAAAAGTATGAAGAGCACATGACCCAGGACCGAGCCCTGAGGAACTCCTCTTCTCATTGTCATTGACTTCGATTTTCCCTTTACCAGAGCTCCATCTCTGACTAGCTTAACCTCCACAATTTGTTTTCTTTCTTGCAGATAGCTCGCAAACCATTTAAGCGCTGTTCCGGTAACACCAAGAGAATTGATCTTTGCTAGAAGCATTTTATGGTCAAGACTATCAAATGCCTTACTTAAATCCTAGAAGATGCCAACAGCGATATTTCCATCAGGTGTTCGATTAAACCAGTAAGGGCACTTTTAGTCGATCTCCCTGACATGAAACCATGCTGTCTTGGTGGTAGGAGATTGTTTTCGAAGAGGTGTTGAAGCACACGAGTTTGTATGACTTTCTCAAAGATCTTTGACATTGTTGGAACCAAGGATACTGGCCTATAGTTCTATAATTCATTTCTGCTGCCTTGTTTGTGTAACGGGAAAATTTTGGAGATTTTGAATTCTGATGGAAAAACACCTTGAGACAGTGACTTATTGATGATATTAACAAGGGGATATGTCAGTTCATGCTTGCAAAATTTCAACACTTTTGCACTTATCTCATCTACTCCACAAGACATTTTGGGCTTCAGTGACGTGATGATTCTTAGGCTCTCTTCTACTGTCGCTGGCTGAAACTCAAGTAATGTGTTTCGTCTAGGAACATCCGTGATTGTGGCTCTTACTGGACTATTACTGGGCAAGGTTTCTTCAGCTATATTTATGAAAAAGTCATTGAAATGCTCCGCTATCTGTTCCAGGTCTAAAACAGTCCATCCTCCAATATTGCCAGGATGTACTTAAGTCACTATATTTTATGCTCTTTCATGGTTAATGACATTCCAGATGGCCTTGCATTTATTGTTAGATTGTGCTACAGACTGTTCATTTGCTTCCTTCCTCAGCATTTTTAACTTCATGTCATAAGCCTTTTTCTTGTTGAATACATCAACTTTGTCATCATCATTTGCAGTCAGTATGAAATTGTTATGAGCTCCTTGGAAGGCAGACCTAAGTTCATTAACTTCAGTATTGCCAGCTAAGATGTTGTGATTCCTCCTTACATTATGTGTTTTTTTCAGAGGACAGGCAATATCTAATGCAGCTGTGATAATGTTGATGAAAACAGTACAGGCTTCTTCAGAGTCAGGAGTTAAATATACCTTCTCCCAGGACTGAAATTCAAGAATACTTTTCAGGTTTCTGAGGTTTTCTTGGTTGAATGTTCTTTTTAAAGATGTTGTAGTCTTTTTAATCTCATTGTCTACATTTAAGTAGACGATTTGGCCAAGATGGTCTGAAATACACATTTGAAGAGTTTCAACTTCATTTTTGTCATGGCCAAGATCTGTACCAACCATATCGATTGATGTGGCTGACGTTGTTACTCTTGTTGGTGGCAAAGAGATTCTTGAGATGTTGAATAATGCAAGTAGCTCATTAAGGGCAGTAGTTTCCCTTGACTGTATCAGGCTGTTAACATTGATGTCGCCAAGAACACAGATTCCACAATTAGGGGCGGGAACTTCTCCTAAAGCATTGCCTAATTGCACAAAAGTTTCATATAATGGGGCCGATAGGGGTCTATATATGCCAATGATGTATAGTGTCTTCTTTTTACTAAGAGATATTTTAACAGCAGCCAATTCACATATTAGTTCAATGCTGTGACTTGAGCTATTGTAGTTTGTCACTTCGATGGTTAGTTTATTGTGTTTATAAATGACCACACCTCCCTTCAAGTGGTTTGTCCTGGAGTAAGCACTTAATAATGAATAATTAATTAAGTGAGCATTTTCCAGATCAGAAGAACTTAGACCATGCTCAGTTAAAATAACTGTCTGGATTTTGAATTTTCAGAACATGATTCAGTCTATCGATCTTGTCTCTTAGCCTGTCTACATTATGATGAAGTATTTTTAGAACTGATTTTTCTGGGTTTTTAATTCTTTTGCAAGATTTGAATTTAGAAAGATTTTGGTTTTGTAAATTAATTTCTGTCTGCCTTTCTTTGCACTCATTTTTCCTATAAAAGATGAGGAAGGCCTCTTTAAACCATTTATCATTGGGGATTTAGTCATGGAAGTTGCTGTTGCTCTTTTTGTGGTGGTTACTTGCCACCTGTGGTTTGTAATGGGTAGACCTGTCTTGATGTCATTGGCTTGTTCTATGTAAGCTATGGGAGTGCTTGAAACATTCGAGTGACAATTATTTTTCCCGATTTCTTCACAAGGTTTAGCTGATGGTGGAGGAAATGTATGATTATTTTTAGTAGTCTTTGAGGTCACAGATAATTCAGAATTTTGATCACTAATGAAATTTATTGCGAGCCTGTTTGTTTTCTCCATTTTTGAGGCTTGATTATTTTAGATTTTGGACATTTTATTTTTTGCCACCTGTAAGGATAGCTGTATGCTAAAATGATTTCTTTTTTCACCATGCTTTCGGTTACCCAATGGCAAGTGCTTTGGTTTGGGCAAATTTTAAGTAATCTAGGAAGCAGGCGCATTCAGAGAGGGTGTTGCTAGTTTTAAAAGTCCAGTCTCTTGTAAGGACTTTATTTGTTGCTCCATTATACTCTGACGAGAGTTCATCTCATTTAGTTGAATGTAGCAAAATGAGGAGTGACTCTGCACATGCTCATTGGACTTAAAAAATCAGTTTGTGTTCCAGAATGTATTTTAGTTGGTTGGTTATTGTCTTCATATGCATAGAGTTTACTTTGAAGGTTTTTTACAATGTTTTCTGTCGTGATTCTTTTTTACATAATCCTCAATAGATAAACTTTGTTTTTTATCATGGTCTTCAAAATATCCTGTAATTTTTGTTGATAATGTTTTTGTTTCTCTAGTTGTGACAAAGCATCTGTTAGTTTTTGCTGTAATAAACAGTTACTGTCAATCCACCGGGTTTCACTTGCTTCATATTCATTTATTTTGGAGTCCATGGAGGCAATATTTGCTTCCAATCGCAGAATCTTCTCCTTGAGGCAATTATTTTCTGTCAAAAGAGCAGAGCCAATTTGTGCAGCCAACTCTAGCTTCCCTTCCTCTTTCATAGTCTTGCCGAAGATATCATTCTCTAGTAGACTTTTTTGGAGGTCATCCAGAGAGGGGCTGTTTTGTGCAGAATTGCTCTGCCAGTGTGTAAGGGAGTGTAAGGTAATTTGTTTTGCCTATTTGCAAATGATGATTCTAGGACCCCAGTATTTTCAAACATCTCTACTTTGTTGTGAACCTGTTGCACAGAGTTTAATGGTGGGGGAGAACGATATTGCTCTGTGGTGCTGTTCTTTTGTGGCAATGCTTTAAAGGATAGATTTGCTTCTTTTAAGGCTGTGTTGAATTTCCTATTTTTAAAATTGTCTGTCAGTGGTTTTTCATAAGTATGAATGTGTTCACTGTAAAGTGACAAACTGGACGCTTTGATTACAGCATTAGTATAATCCCCCCCAAAAATTACATTAAATTGGGTATTATTTTTGTCATTTTCAATTATTTCTGTAATAGTGGCAGGCCAGTGGCGAATTCCTTTTATTTTAGCAAAGACTATGTCTCCTACTGAGAAATGTATTTGGTTTACAGTAATTTTAAACAGTTATTAAATGCATATAGTAGTTAAGTAGTGGTTGCAAAATCAGTTTGACTGGTTCCAGTTGTTGATAAATAGAAAGTTGATATGATACAGTTTTCAAGCCTGGTTTGACTGATTCCAATTGTTATAAAATAAAAAGTTGAAATAATACAGTTTTTTAAGCCTGGTTTGACTGATTCCAATTGTCGATAAAATAAATGGTTGAAATAATACAGTTTTTTTTAGCCTGGTTTGACTGTTTCCAATTGCTATAAAAAAAGTTGAGATAAAACAGCTTTTATTGTCAGGAAAAGAGGCGTATAGTGGATTTTATATTAAAGATATTATATAAATATGTCTTATAACTTGTTTTTCTCTGATAGATTTTTGTATCTTCAGTTTGAAAAATGTTTATTTTATTAAAAGACTAGTTAGATCCTTCTCTAATAATACAGTTTATTAGTTCAACTGTATTATATGACAATGTCAACAGTTAAGTAACGTATCAGAGAGCAATGGTAAACAGCAGACTAGTGGTGTGTGGTCAGGTGCACTGTCAGCAGGTGCTGTGTTACTAATACATGTTCATTTATTTTCCATCCATTTCGAAGAACTTTGGTATAAACTTCATTTAACATCTTAAACTATTTTTAACATGTATTATATGTTGAAAGAAATTATGAAATTGTATGCAAATAAATGTTCAAAAAAGAGTTTATGCTAGCTAAATGTTTTAGGCATTTAACTTTACTACTACAGGCAAAACTGATACAGTTTCTCTGTTGATAGGTGTCAGCTTCCTTATTAAAGACTATTCATTTTGTTATAGGCTCATGATTCTTCCAGTACAAATGCACATACAGAATACTCCTACAAAGTTAGGTTTATAACAAATAGAGCTCTGCACGAGAATGTTGTACTGTAAATAACGTAATTCTTGCATGCCATCAATCAAGACTTTGTAGAGAAAACTCAACATGTGCAGGATATAGTTGTCAGTTACTGTAGCTTCAAGACATGGTATATTTCCTAGGCTTCATTTATAATTTAATTCCACTGCCTTCATACAAATGTTCAATAACCCATTGAAGATGGAAGTCGAGCAATGCAACCAGCCTGCTCAAATGGAACATTACAATCAAGAATGGGTGGTATTCTGTTGTATAACAGACTTTACAGCAACTTACAACAAACACTAAAAAGAGATAATAGGGCGATAACTTTCCAATTGTTTGGGGTATTTGCCAGGCTTCAGAACAGCTACCACTTTTGAACGCTTAAATGCTTTTGGCAAATTGCCTATAGCTAGCATCTTATTATAAACAATTTGAAGCCATTGTTTCACTTTGCTACCAGTATGCATAAAATATTCTGAAAAGATACTGTCAAGACCGGCTGCTTTTACTGCTGGTATAGCAGAAATCGCCCTATCTATCTCTTTCTCCGTGCAATTTCTGGAGACATCCAGGGGTGCCAGTTGGCTCTTTTTAATTTCATTTAGCTTGAAAAGCACATGTTTGTCAGAAGGATGGCGGACTGACTTAGATAAGCTGACTATCGGTTTAGCTATATTAGAAGCCTTCAGGTGGAGCACATCTCTTTGATTTGGAGATTTACCAGTAGAGAGTTTTCTTAAAAGTGACCAAGTTTTTCTACTGCTGTGGGTAAAGTTTATATCTTCTTTACAGTTGTAACCCATTTTTTTCTTCAGCACTGTCTAGAGAATGCAGCAGCAGATTAGCTGCATTGGCGTTTTCGGTGGCATTAAACTCTTTGTAAAGGCCATCTGATTCCTTACTCCATCCTGGTATATATACCTTTCTGTATCCTCGCGGTATGGAAGCTTCAGCAATGGATAAGACGAGAATTGTG
This sequence comes from Stictocephala bisonia, assembly GCA_035578905.1. Lineage (NCBI taxonomy): Eukaryota > Metazoa > Arthropoda > Insecta > Hemiptera > Membracidae > Stictocephala > Stictocephala bisonia. Next base: position 736,041 of record JAQJVL010000058.1, on the reverse strand, counting down.
AAATGATCGTAATTTCTGATTGTAGGAGGAATGAATCTGATGCTATCATCAAGCATGGTGCTAAAGGCCTCCCAGTGTGCTTTATTAAAATTCCATCTAGGCCTTGGAAAAGACTGAACTATGGGAATTTGGATCCCCAATGCAACCAACACTGGCCTATATTGAGAGTGGCAAAAAGCATCAAGAACTTTCCTAATTGGTTTTGGGCTTGATGATCGTTCACACGAGCAAAAGTGTAAGTCGGAGGAGTAACCTCAACGCCAAAGAGGATAGGGTGTTCAAAATTTGGCAAAATCCTATCCTCAGATCACTATATGTTGGGAGGCTTATACACATTTACTATTGTAGTTTCTGACACTTGGATTGCAAAGACAAATATGTCACCATCAAAACTCTTATGGGTAATTGATACATTTTCCATTTAATTCATTACATAAGTCGCAATACCATACTCGCTATGCCCAATGGAATCAACAAGTCTGTATACAGGAATATTACCTCTTACAATATTATTATCTTCGATATGGGTCTCTTGGAGTACAAGGATATCAACTTAAGATGTGGTGATATTACAAAATAGCGATTGGAGGGTTCTAATGTAATGTTGACTGGGAGCATTTAGCTGCCAGTTTTTCTCATATTTATCTCGAAATTGACTTACTTGTCCATACACCTTTTTTAATTAATTCAGTGATCAATACATTCATGAATAGATAACATTTTATTTCTATTCTAAGGCCACTTAAATCTAGTGAAGAAAATTGTTTGCCGATCTATTTGAGCCAGTTAAGGAAGTAATTACAACAATTAGTAGGTATCTGAACAATATTAGTGTAGATACATATTGTTTTATAGAGCTGATTGTAGTACAGTAACATAAATTGAAAGAGTAAACCATTTCTTGTTAAAGACAGTATAATGAAGAAAGCATGGATTTTTCGACTAATTATCTTAACAATTTTAGTCGAATTTTTTTGTTTTATTTATTTTTTTTTTATTAGAATAGTACTAACTCCACAAAAGATTTAATCTACTTATTGATAAATCTGTCGATTTTGCCAATCACTTCCAAACATGAAAGTTTTTGTTGCTACTTACTGCTGTGTAGACTTGACAAAATAACTAATCCTATTCACAATTCTAGGAGGAGAACAACAACAACAGTGTTGGAACTAAGAACCCTGCAACAGTGGCACTGTTACAGGAGATTCATAGAAATTCCATCAAAGTGAGCAAGCTCAACATTGCCGCAGCGAACCCACTTTTAGCAGGTAACTCTGTCCTTTGCCATATCAGCCATTTATCATCTGACCGTTTGTGTACATTTTCGACTTATATGTACTGACTGGAGGAAGCGTAAGTACTGTATCAACCTCCTTACTTCATATAAGATTTTGGAGGACTAATTTATCGTGTGTGTTTGATTTTTAAATTTTCTATAAGTATATTGATATAGTCTCAAGAGCACTATGTTATATCTTATTATATTCTCTAATGGTCTGTATCAACTTATGATGAAAAACCAGGCTAACACGCACAAACCATACAAATGTTTTGGGGAGATTCAAAACATAAAATGTAAAAAAATAATAAAAAGTAAAAACTTTTAAATATATGTTTCTAGAAGTAGTACGGTATCCAACGAACACTTAAAGAGCAAAGAAATTCAAAATGTAAAAGTTTCTCAACTCCAAGACAAAAATGGACGAAAGAAACAGAGACAAACGACTGTTGATGACTGAAAAATGTTATATACAGCTCTTTAACACCTCCAGGAAATGTACAACTAAAAGATCTTCCCTTATTGTACTTCTTATCTAATATCTCATTCTTACCACTTCAATCATGTAATTTATCCGTATATATTGGTTTGCTTCTTGTATTTATTTAATATTTGTGGTTGTAAGGGGAGCTGTAGCCCCCTCCACTTGGTTCTGCCTATGATCTTGAATAAGCAGAGCACTTAATTTCTCTAGTCTCCTAACAATATCTATGCAAATTCATTAAAATAATCCTTGTAATTGTTAAATATGACATGATGGTTTTGTTTTGAGTTTGAAAACAAAGAGCTCCTTTTTCTCTGAGGTGAAAAATTGGATGGGACTCAACAGCAAGCCTTTGTCCTTAAAGCCAACACTATAAATAATGCAATAGTACCCAATTATAGGGTTGAAGATAAATAAAAAAATAGTGTATTTTTAAGCTTGCATTAATTTTACTTTAATATAAACTTACCACCATAACTATAGTCCGATTATCTTTTTTCAATAGTCAATAAATGCAAGTCACAATCTAAAACGTAATACAAGTCAATTCCTTAGTTAAAGACAAAATCACTCAAGGTTAGAATATGCGAAGACAATAGGTACTGTATATACAAGAAATATTGTCCAAGGAAAGGAACAGACATTAATCAAATGATGATAAGACTGTCCAAGCCACCTGAAATGGTTAAAATATATGCATACGATTAATTTTTTACTTACTGAGCTGAGAGTGGAATGCGTAAAAATATGAAAAACTTTACATTTCAATTGTTTTAATATGATTGGTAATAGAAATACAGTTGATAAAAATGTCTATCAAACCTGAAGAGTGGGAAAGCATAAATCCTCAAGAAGCCGTTGCAAAGTCACTTTTCTCATAGTTCAGCTTTGGGGGTGTTTGGGATCCCTGCCTGCAGTTTCTATATTAACTATATAACCTTATTTTTCAATGTAAAATTTTATAATACTACTAGACGACAATAATTTCTACCAAATAATGGTCAGAAAATCACTATTTTCTTGTTTCAGATGCTGAAAATTGAAAATATGGCGATTTATGTTCAGAACTTTGCCCGACACTAAACATAAACAAATTGTAAATATTTTAAAGCATAGGTTCCTTTCGTGTGATGGTGCTTTGATATTGTGTACACTTGGGGTTTTGATTTAGTTTGTTTCGTTCTTATTGACAGAAGTACTTCGAATAACCATTGGCTTATATCACCTCAATAGTGTTTTACCAAAAATTAAGTTAGATAAAACTAGTAAATGATAATCAATGACGTTTGTACAATATCATAAACCAATTCTTAAATCTTAACTAATTAATTATACTAAAATTGAACTAAACTTGAAGGAAATAATATAATATAAGCATTAGTTTATTCAGATTATAAGACAGATTTGAGCATGACCAGTTTCAACTATCTCACACCATATGCACTCAACAACTTCAGTGCGCGATTTTGAACTTAAACTGGGTTCAAATGACACGCTTATGCTACAGGGTCTTAAATGTCTGCACGTTTAATTCATTTTGATGTTGTTCTTCTTTTATATGAACACTGTTCAGGGCCAGAAGCCTAGCTCCAGGGGACGCCGAAGACACTCCTCTGTCTGTCAAGGAGCGGCTGCGGAAGGTATCCTTTCTGTTGATAGCCACTTCGATTTGTTTCAAAAGACAGTCCTCTTGTTTTTATAAAGATTGAGTACCGGGATTCAAAGTCAATACAATTTTTTTTGCTGTGAGAGCTAAGATCACCCTCTCGTGAACACATAATTTTTTCGCCAAGTGAATCACCGCCGACTTTCTTTTTTCATATTATTGAGCTATTAAAGTTGTCCAGAACTCTTCGGTGGTTATATTCTTCTTCCTATCTTTTAAAAATACACTCGTCCTTCAGAATTATAGCATGTGGACCTTACAGCTTTATATCGTTAGAATATTAGGAGACAACTTAACTGATCTGTGAAATATACAGTTAGAATTTTTAGTTTAGTTGAAAATTTGTAAAAATTACTGGAAGCTGTATTCTAATCTTTATTGATTAGAATCAGATAATTCTGGATGAAATAATTAATAAAACTAAAATATTTTATTAATTTTAAAGCTTCCATGTTTCAAATTAAATTATCAACAAAACCGCTATTTCTTATTTACAAGGACTTGTAAAGAACTGAAATTGAAAATTTGTAAAAATCAAAAAGAACCAAGAGATTTTTAGAGATAATTTTAATGAATAAATAATGTTGAAATTATTGTTGTAAAACATTCCTTTGAAAATGATTTTTTTTATTTGAGAAGATTTATACAAAAAAATTGTATCGATAACTTGGTTTTCATCGTTAAAAAGTCCCAGGCACTTCCAGCTGTATTGTAAATAGTAGATTCGTAGTCTCATACCAAATTTATTCTCTAATATCCTCTATGCTTCTTATCAGAGGTAAGTGGTGCGCTATTTTATGTTTTGTTTTCTTCTCTAATACTGCTGCTGAGCTGTAAGAACACTTCAAAATATTGTACTACTTAACTTGATAAATACTGTAATACTAAGTTGCAATATGTAGCAATATATTTTCAATTCTATGAAAGTGAAAATAATAATTGTACATATTAGAATTGTTTCAGATACAGTTTTATTATGGTTTTAGTACAATTTCAAGTAGACTCGCTATTCTTTATTTAATGAGTTTCCCGACCTGACATGAGCATGCTTAGTGGCAGAAATCTTACTTACGTCGGTCATCTCATACCTGAGAATAATCTGTGAAATATGAAAATAATCCCATTGACGAGAAATTTTTAATTAATTCAAACAATATATGATATTATGATACTATTATGATACTATGATATATTATGATACTAACAATCTATAAACAATAGAGAACAAAAACGTAAAAGCAATATAAACAACAAAAAAGTCCACGATTATAATATGTTTACTATGACTCAAATTCACAAAACCAAACAAGAAGGTTATAAAACAGATATATTTAGAAAATTGAAACATGGCAACAATGCAAGACTTGAAGTTGCTGTGGTTGCAGCTTATTTGTATTGTCACGCCATTAATAGTAGCATTCCCAAACTCTTGTAGTTCCAATATTTGCTTTAAGAGTACTCTGAAGTCAAGTCGGGTCATTCAAAAAATAAACTATAATAGTCTTGAGGAATAGAAGTAAATACATGTTGTTGTAATCCTTCTTAATGCAATCATGCTTTATTTTTGGGAGCAGGAGGAGGAGGAGGGAAGCAGATCAAAGAAGACTACGTTATACCATGCTTGTAGCAAAACTTCGGTTTTAAATGGTGGAGGATTCTGTTAGTGGGGTTATGTGGTGTGAGTTTTGAGAAACTGGAATAAAGTGTATAAAGATTTTTGTATAGTAATAACATTGTATAAATAAATTCACATATTTGCTATTTTAGTAATTTACAGTATCATGTGATAATCAGCCATGTCTTCAAAGTCATATCTGTTGTAGAAAAACTAGCCACACCCGCATCAGTAGTTCCTGGGTCCCCCACTGCCAGCTGTGAAGCCCCAGTGTTCCCTACCCCCTTGAGGCAGATCAAAACTGAACCAGAAACTACCAGAACAGGTCAGTCATGTTAACATTAACATAACCATATAAAACATATTATAAATAGATAATAAATACGTCTTAAAGGAGTATTACATGCGAGGGCTTGTTCACGAGCAAGTCCTCATGTGTGTTCGGTTGCGTGCTGATGCGCAACGGTGTTTAGTTAGTAGGTTAAAATTAAAATATTGAAAATGGAATGTAAAAATGACTATTTATTAAACACTGAATATGAACTGTTATAATTTATATGAATGAATAAAACAATGAATATAATACCGGAAACTAATCTATGATAATTATGACAGTTAAAAATTGAATAGAAATGAGGTAAATTAGAAGGAGGACAGAGCTGAGTGCGTCCGTTGCTTCTCGCTTCTAACTTGACACTGTCCCCTTCCCCCAAAGGGTAGAGGGCCTGGGGGTTCTGACCTTCACCAGCTATGGTGAAGACCCAACATACTAACCCCGTTGAAAGTTATGCTTTCAATGAAATAATTCAAATTACAAATCAATCTAAAATCTAACATATGCTGAACAATTTAACATGTTTGATTCGAACATACAAGACAAAACAAATAATGACAATGATATTTAAACAATACTGTACAAACTATTGATTAGATTAAAGTATGCATAAGCGCTATTCATTAAAATAATACGATCTATGGTGAATGTTTCAAGATCAAGTTAAACTGTACAAAAGACGAATCTTACACTAATGTTATGTATAAGAACAATTAAATATATTTATCATCGAACTAACAACTATCAAGAATAAAAAATGAAAACATGTTTTGACATAATTGAAAATAAATCCTAAAAAGTGAATTAAAAATGAGTAATGTACAACAACAAAAAATGTAAAGGTTACTATTTAGTTAACAGAAGTAAACGACAATTAATTGTAAATGAGTTAGTAATCAATCATAGCAAGAAAATGAATAGCAATATTTACATCACCACAAAAACAAAAACTTACATAACAAACAACATTATGATATTGGTAAATATACTAATATAAATGAATTGAAATACTAATGGAGATTAATAACATTAGCTCTATCAGCAGTGAATAAATACAATACGCAATTAATCCTGGAAAATAATATATAACAATTGTAGCTTACTAACGTCAATGAAAATGAAACGACAAATATACAAATAGTATGTGCAATTATTAATAAACATGATACTACGCGAATTTCATAAATGAAATATGAACAACAACAAGACATGACCCAAATATAATATGCAAATATAAAATAAACATTTTATACATTGATTATCAGAATGAATTGAAATAGAAATCCAACAACTGATTTGTGTTTGAAATACTATAACAAATACTAAAAGAATATTATGTATCCTAACAGATTAAAATAATACTAAGATATTTAAATTTAGAGTGACATATTTATCCAAATACTATCATATTTTTGTCATGAAATAAATAAGCATAATACTTCATAAAATTATTAAATTACCGTGAATAGTTCAAGAATATGAACAACACAATTTTATCCATGTAACCATTACAACCTAATACATAATAAATATAACAATTAATTATTTACTACATTACATATCTTAACATACTAATCACTGTGCACTGTACACTGAACAAAATTCAAAATGAGATAGGCAAATGAAAACGGAATTTTTACTATTTACATGATATACGCCCACTCACTCACTCTTGTCGTAGATAGGCAACACACACAGGTGATTTGCTGCCGTTTTGAGTGGTCCAGAGGAAGTTGTGATGTTTGCCACTCTCACCTTGCCTCTGGTCCAGGATGAACGGCTGTCACTCTACCTGTGATCCACTTGAGTGGAGGGAAGTTGTCGTTCCTCACGTCGACCAGTTGCCCAACTTGCAGTTGGTGCGAGTATTTTCTCCACTTTTAATCTTTGCTGGACGAGTGAAAGATACTCTTTTGACCAGCGTGACCAAAAGTGCTGGGACAGTTGTTGAAGTCGCTGCCACTTTGAGAGTTGGTTGTCCTTGTGTTCTGTCCAATCTGGTTCTGGTAAAGCAATGAGTGCCTCTCCAGTGAGGAAATGACCAGGAGTTAATGGATTGGGGTCAGTAGGGTTAGTAGATAAGGGTGTGAGTGGTCGAGAATTGAGTCATGCCTCTACCATTGTTAGAACTGTGTACATATGTTCAAAGGTTAAATTAGCATTTCTCAGTACTCTTTTTTGGTGATGTTTCATTGATTTTACTCCTGCCTCCTACAGACCAACAAAATGAGGGGAGTGTGGTGGAATGAAGTGCCAGTTTATGTGTTCTTTTTCGATTTTTTAACTTACCAGATGAGATATGGCTGGAAGAATTATAGGATGCTTTTAAATTGGGATTAATTTTGAGTTTTCTCTCTGTACTTTGTAGTCGAGTAAGAGCTTGATTGTAGGTGTCCCCTATTTCATGAATATTATCTTTTAGTGGCAAGCTTACGATGTATCGGCCTTGTTTACGTTTAGTGGTTTTTACGTAAAGTTCTTCACACAGCTGATCTTCTGTAGTTGTGGTATTGGTGTCGCTGATTTCTTCAATATCCCAAAATTTCTTCATTTGAGAGTGAAGCTTGTCTGTTGTAGCTAGCAGGCATAGAGATGATTGGTTGGATTCATTTGAGGTGACCTTGCCTCCAGCTATCCATCCCAACAACGACTTTTGTAGGATGGGAGCTCCTGGTGCTGGAATAAATTGCCCGACACATAGCAGTCTGAAGAATACTTCTCCACCTAGCAGCATATCAATTGGCCCCGTACTTCCTAAGTCAGGATCGGCCAGATGGACACATGGAGGCAATTCCCATGCTGATGTATCTATTGGTGATCTTGGCATGTCTTGAGTTATTGTTGGGATGGCCTGGAACTCCAACTGCTCCTTGTAACTTGTACATCTGGATGCGATGTTGCAGGTCACACTCCCTGTTGTGTAAGATGGTTTGTTACTAATCCCACATATGTTAATGGATTTATTGGATTTCTTTAAACGGAGTATTTGTACCATTTTATTGGTAATGAAATTGGTTTGGGATCCATTGTCCAATAAGGCACGGCAGAGATGATTGCTACCGTGACTATCTTGGACATAGATTACTGCTGTAGATAGTAGTACATTTGAGGTAGTTGAAGATTTAGAGGTTAATAAAACAGTGTCTGCTTTTGGAACAGTTGATGTATCATTTTTGCTTAGTTGTACGTTGTCCTTAGGTAATAGCTGAGGCTGTACAGTGTCTTTATAATTAACATGTAATAAAGTATTGTGACGTTTCAAACAGATTTTGCATGTTCCAGACAAACATGATGAGTTATTGTGTCCCTTTTTGAGACAGTTTGTGCACAAATTGAGGCTTTTTATTGTATTTAGATGTTCTTGAGACGTTTTTGCAAGAAATCTCGGGCATCTGAATAGTTTATGACTAGAGGCACTGCATAAACTACATCTATCATTTGTTGACAAGTGACTCAACATGTAGGGTTCTTTACGACTCTCAAAGCTACCCTTGGATTGTCCCTGCTTTGTATTAGTTGCTTTTAGCTGAGGATGGTTATTTGTCTTAGATTGGTTGATGGCTTCAAGGATTTGGCATCTACTGTTGAGAAATTCTAAGAAAATTTGTATTTTGAGCAACTCTTGAGTAGTTTTTTGAGTTTCCCAGTGTTCAAGTGTGTACATAAAAATTTTTTACTTAATATATATATTAGGATGGTATCCCAACTGTCTGTGGGCTGACCTAAGCTTTTTAAACACCTCAAATGTTTGTTTGTTGTTTCAAGAAGGTTTCTCAAAGCAGTAGAATTCTCCTTGACAATTGGATCGATATTTAGTAACGAACCTATGTGTTTGTTGACTATGATTCGCTTGTTGTCATATCTTTCTTTTAGAAGGAGCCATGCAGTGGAGTAATTTTGTGATGACGCTTCCAGTGAAAAAGTATGGGTTTTACAGTGTCATGCAAAGATGTTTTTAGGTAGTGGAACTTTTCTACATCTGATAGTGATTCATTATTGTGTACGAGGGACTAGAATAAATCATAAAATGGTATCAAATCCTCGTAGTTGCCTGAGAATTTTGGAAGGTTAATGGCTGGCAGTTTGACTGAGCAGCCTATGCTAGATGTGGAATTTGCTTGTCCATTGATATTGTGTAATTGACTGTTTATTGATCGTGTGGATAGTATATCATCGGCTTTAGTTGCTAATTCGTAGTAAGAATCTTCAGAGTTTTCCCTCTCGTCATCCTGATTGTCTTGTTCTTCTTCTATGGCTTCGATTTGTCTTTGTACCTCATCGAAGATTAATAATAGTGATTCAAAATCCTTGAACCTTAATTTTAATTGGGCGGTGTTGTCTGATTCTAAATATGATCTAAAGCATTTTAATTTTGATTTCAGTTGACGTCTTTTGGATTTTTAATGCTTTAAGATCTTCCATTGTGTTTGACAGTTCTAATAATTCTAACTAATGGCAGGGCAATGTAAACAAACTATTGAGTACGTTTGAAAGGAAGAGTGAATGGAAAATCAATATCAGCTGACTGTAGGGGTTGTCTTCAATTGGAATTTTAGGAAGGTTGTAAAGTTATAAAGTCATTGTGAGAGGCACTTACGAAGGGTCGATCCGGTGTCCTTTGAGAAGCGACGGCAGGAGCCCGGGACAATGGCAAGTCTTCCCCAAAAGAGTGTCGGTTGATCGATACGCTGCAAGACTGCTGTAGGTTGACTGCCGAGTGTCGAAGGCACGCCCTGGTTCCACTGCTGTATAGTACTCTTCAATGTTGAAGTAAAGATGCGATGATTGAAATGAAGTCTCACTAGACACTGTTGCTGTTCGTAGGTAGCTAACTGTGATTCTGTGTGTTGTAACTGGTGTTAACACTGAACACTGAATTTAACACAACACTTAATGAACAAAGATTTCACTACTTGCACTGACTGTACGTTGTTTAGTAGCTACGTGAAGTTATTAAATTTGATTAGAATCCGGCCCACAGGACCATGTTCGGTTGATGCTGATGTGCAACGGTGGTTAGTTAGTAGGTTAAAAATAAAATATTGAAAATGGAATGTAAAAATGACTGTTTATTAAACACTGAATATGAACTGTTATAATTTATATGAATGAATAAAACAATGAATATAATACCGGAAACTAATCTATGATAATTATGACAGTTAAAAATGGAATAGAAATGAGGTAAATTAGAAGGAGGACGGAGCTGAGTGCGTCCGTTGCTTCTCGCTTCTAACTTGACACTGTCCCCTTCCCCCGAAGGGTAGAGGGCCTGGGGGTTCTGACCTTCACCAGCTATGGTGAAGACCCAACAATGTGTAATAATAGTTTTTTGTCATAGACATGATAATGTGGACTTATTCATGAACATCCGATCGGTTTGATATTTGGGACTTGCTCACGAACATGTCCCCTCGTGTAATAGGTCTGTCAGTAGTCTATGTCAACTTAGTGTACTGCGCATGCGCACCTCCTTTTCCCTGCCAGCACCTTGTCATTTTTAACAGTTTAGTCCTTAATTTTGTAGTTTACTGTTTTTCTTCTTTAAACCTAATTAAAACAGTTTTTTATGTGGCAATACTAGGATAAGAAGATATACTTCAACTAATTCAAATTCGTCAAACTAACAAAATGCAAATTCAAATTTGAAAAATTTTTTATTCACAAAAAAAACAGCAACATTAAATAACAGCAATCCGACCAGCAGCAAAACAATTTTGAAAGTAATAACAAAATTCTAAACTATCATGTACAACTTAAAGGTAATCTTGTTTCATCTCTCAAAAAACCGATCATGATTAATTCTTATCAAATATCTCTTCTTAGAAATGCAACTTGAAATGAAATGTTTCCAAAATTTTAATTAATAAAATTTTTATTTGATTGGCCTTTTGTCATCAACAATAACATAAACAGACCAGTAAAAATGTTCTTCTTGATAATGAAAAGCCTAAACAATTAAAAATGTTATTTTTAGAACTTTAAAACAAAAAATTGACTAGAAAGATGTACGGTACATAATTTTCTTTACTAATAAAATATTAATTAATAAATGCCAAAGTTGATTTCATTTTTTTATTTTTCATTTAAAAGGCTTAATGTATTTAAATTTTGTTGGTGTTCTATTAAATACAACACTATACATTTAATTTAAAATAGTTATTACTGGACTATCCACAGAGAACAAAGAAACAGAGGTTGCTTTCTTATGGCCACAGCGAACACCTCAGGGGCAGTAAAAAAGAAAATTTGAACAAATGTCTATATTTATACATCTGGAGTAATAATTACCGTACTACGTTTATACTTGATGATTTGGGGGAATAAGGGAGGGACTGACAAGGTGTTAGCCCTTCCATCCACATGGAAAATTGAAGAAATAACTATTCGACACATTAACTCGATACACATTCAGTGCACTGTTGAGTGACATCTTTTTCTTTCGCCTCTGTAGACTAGCTTTATATGTATGAAACTACATAATTAGAACCACTCACCCAGCCTATTCTTAATGTCACCACCTAATGTACATCTTGATACTTTTAGATGAAATAGGAATTATATTTTAGGAAAAACATATTTTAACTTGTTACCAGTGTGACTTCTACATATATTTATAAAAAAACATGTTCATTGAATGAATCGTTGTGTCCGTTTCAAAATTTCAAAACAATCAGTTGAATGATTTTTGAAAATTTAGGTTTTGAACACACAACAATTTTCGAAACCTCATAATTATAACTATTATTAATTGCTTGATAAGCTAAAGGTTCTCAGTTCGATCCCAATCAGAGTGAAAACAAATTATGAAAGGATCAGCTGATAATCACCGGCTGTTTGTTTGTCATTGGGATATTAATTAATGACATTTTGTAAGGAATAGTCGGCCTTAGTTTGTAGCAATTCACTCATCAACACTCAGTCAAAATCCATATTCGCCCATATATTAACAATCGCCACATTTTTATCATCACTTTTTTTGACAGGTGATGGTGTTTATTGTTGTAATGTTATTTTTAATGTTTAAAAGGTTTTATCTAAAGTCATTCAATTTAAAGTTTTGTATAGAGCCACAGCTACTACTTAGATCTCTAACAGGTTGTAAATATCATTTTATATAAAGAAATGATTTTAATAAATGGAAAAGTCAGTTACTCACTTTTTTAGTCCCAAGAAGCACACAGGTTTTCATTATCATTTTTAAGTATTTTTTTTTTAATTAAAATAAATAAAAATAACACACTAATATCAAAACCAAAGAACTTTTAGATCTAATATTAAAAGATTATTGTATAAATATTAAGAAAGAACAAAAGTTAAATTATTTGGATTATTGAAGACAGGAACTCTGAATTGAGTGTATTGAATACTGTGGTCTCTTCCTGTTGAAGATTGTCCCCCCTCCCACCACCACCCACACAACTGTCTTCATCTGTTATCTTTCACCTGTCAATCACTTAAAGAAAACAACTAACAACTGCTTTGCTAATAATATAATCAACTGCTGTTTTTGACAACTGGTTTCCCTGAGAACTGTATAACTTATAAAGTTGAATTGATTTTAAAACATTGACACTGCTGAATTACCTAAGTTATCAATTTTATTGCATCTTTTATTATTGCAGGAGAGTGGTTAATGGGAAATATTTTTTTAAATGACTGCACAAAAAGCAGTGAAGGAAATAGTTTTAAAATAAGCCCTCTTATTAAAACGAGGGCACAAGCCAAGAATAAGAATATTAGCTCAAATAAATCTCTATTTCAAAAATATAAGTCTCCTACACAAGAAAACCCCATAATCAAAGGGCATGGAAAATCGTAATATCAAAACATCTGAAACTAAAAATAGTAACAATATTCAAATACCTAAGAATTTAACAAACACTAATTCTCCAACTTGTAAGGTCAATATGAAAAAATAAATGATTTAAAAAAAGAGACTAATATTTGTAAGGATACTTGGATAACTGACAGTGTTACAACTAAATATTTTGATGTATTAATGGTAAAACTTGTAGGATCTTCAGGATATTGTGTGTTGATTGACCCTGCTGTAGCTCAAGGATTGAAGATTTTAAATAACATTGACGTATCTCTGGATCCCTCACCTATTCATAATAAAGAAATAATAATAATTCCTATCGATGATTACCAAGACACTTTAACAACAGAGTCAAAAACCTCAAAAGGGAATTTTAATTTATTACATGCTGAGATAGTTGCAAAAATAATTGCAATTTATCTTAATATTGAGTTTAATGATGTTAAACAAATCTCAGGGCCCAATCAAGATAACAATTTTGACTGTGGCATATATGTCATAATTGCTGCTGAATATATCCTCTTACATGGTCATAGAGAAGATTTCTTTACCAATCTATACATCCCACAAATAAAGAGCAATGAATGTGTAAAAAAGCGCTCATTTATTGCCTATGTGTTGAAAATGGGATTTATTGTCACAAAAGACACTTTATTGTCACTATGGTAACACCTGCTTTACCTATTAAAAACAAAATAAGCAGTGTTGGTGATAGAAATATAGAGAAATATATCAAGCTACTTGATATTAATAAGACTTTTACACAGGAAATTGAAGATCTTAAAAAAATTCCATCAAAATGGTGATATAGGCTCACTTGAAAAAACATGTGAAATACCAATTAAAAATTCATACTCTGTTCTGGGAGATATATCAGTATAATCAAATATTATAGACAATAATTCGGAACACACCAAAATAAAAAGTAGTTGAAGTAAAAATGACACACCTTCAAGAAATTTGGGTTTTAAAAGGAAAACCAGGGTAAGTAGAAATAAAAACCTAGGAGTCACTTTTCCTGAAAAAAATCACAATGAAAAAAAAATACTAGCCACCACAATCTAACTATAACTGCAGATAGCCAGGTAGAGATGTATCTCCTTTTTTAAACACCCCGCTGTCAGAAAAATGCAATGTATTTGGATTTTTTCCAAAACTTTGCTTGAAAAAGTGTTGGAGTCTGTTAGGAAAAACACAGATATCAAGTTATATGGCGAAAACGACTGGGTCATACTAATGGGTGGGTGCAACAATTTTGCCAATCTTGATAATAACGACCCCAAAAACCTATCTATGGAAATAAAAAGTAATTTGGAGAGGCAAATACAGATCTGTGGCACACAAATATAATTATTGCGACCATTCCCTATTGCTATGACCTTCATAACTATGATAGAAGGCATACATTTGTACCATTAATTAATAATGAAACTAGAAATCTAACACATAAATATTAAAATAATGTCCATCTACTTGATTTGTTCCTACTGAAAAGGTATTACCACACCAAGCAAGGCTATATATAAACAAGAAAGGGAAAAGACATATCTGTAAGCTGATTAATGAAACTATGTTTGGCAAACCTGTATTTGAACACTCAAAAATCCAATGTGACCCCTACAGAGATCTAGCAGTATGTGATATAACAATTACTAACAAGACATGGCAGATGTTTTGAAAAAATACCAGAAAGACATTTTGGCTTTTGCTGTGTATCTCTGGAGACTTTGGACATGATAAGCAGATGTCATCTGGAATAGCCACAATATTTCAAAAAGAATTTGGCACACCTTCTGTTAGGGATTGTGTCGGGAAGTATCTTGCATTTCATGGAAGATATTATGGTGGTGGTGTCTATGGTTTTATAACTAAATTAGCATACAATAGCAAACCAAATAAAAAGATTACAACCATGCATTTGAACATCTTACTATAGATTTTAAACAAAGAGCATTCACACTACTCATCTGTAGTCCAATGGGCTGTATATGTGACAGGATCCCAGTTTATCACTTCATTTCAAAAATTGTTCAGTTTCACAATGAAACAAGTGCTTGTGTTAATATAGTTATTTACGAGTCACCAAAAACAGTTCCTAGGTATCATGATTATCTTCAATTCTTTCTCTATTTAAAAAAAACTATTATCTCTCGAAATATTAATAACAAAAACTACAATCCTCTGCAGTGGACCGTCTCAATCTCCTGGCACACAACTACAAACAGCAGTAGTTGATTTGTCGACAAAGTCACTGGTTTCACCTTGGTATAGTTGGCCTACTCCACAGCATACTTATTAACTAGATGAAGGCTCAAGAATCAACATACCCACAAATGATACAAGGGAGCTGTCACCCCTACTATTATTCCTGGTAAAGCTGAACCATGAAAATTGTGAAGTGTTCAAAAAAAGTTAAAAAGCAGAGTAAATATGTTGGCGAAAGTCAATTAGCAAATAAAGGTCCTATTGTTGCTTCTTCTTGTGTGTGTTTTGTAAATGGTGTAGACATAAAAAATTTAAATAATATTTTAGCTGTAGAATTAAGTAACACTGTCTGTAATAGCTATTTTCAGTCTCTTGACAACTTGTATGAAGGTTCATTTAGGGCAAACAACAGATCCCTATCTCTTCTCCAAGTCACTAATAATTTGAATATTTGACATATCGTCTCCTAGTACTTATTTTACTAGCTCTAAGCAAAATGCACTCACTATCTAGCCAAGCACCTACAAAACTGGGTATTTTGTATTTAAACATTCAGGGGCTTAAAAATAAAGTATCAATTCTTGAAAGTTTTTTACATCATTCAAACATTTATATAGTCTGCCTCTCAGAGCACTGGATGGAGAAAGATGAAATTAAATTCTCTTTTCCTTATAACTATCATCTGGCAGGAGGCTTACTGTAGGAACGACCACATCAGAGGTGATACTTCTATATTTGTAAACAACAAGTTTAAAGCAAGGGTATGTGATGTTTTCTATTTCTGTAAAGAATTTGATTTTGAAGTATCAGCAATCTTTGTTGATGAAATAAAAGATATAATTATCTCTCTGTAGCACTCACCAAGTGGGAACCCACACGAGTTCTTGAAAATTCTTCAACAGTTTCTCATTGGACTACTTATAATATTGTTGTAGGGGGTGATATAAATATAAAATTTGATGTGACAACTAATAGTAAATTTTCAAGAGAACTAATTAACCTCTATGCAATACAACTATAATTTAAATAACAATCCCACAAGAGGCAAAAACTGTCTGGATAATGTTTTTGTCTGTGAAAAATCTGCTAATATTTATTTTGCAAATATCTTTCATTTCCCTTTCTCTGACCATGACGATGTACTAGTCAATCTTAGCAAAAAACATAACTTAAAAAGTTCAAAAGGCCAAACTATTCCTTTTTCTGGTGACCAGTCTAAATTTTGCATCCCACAGAAAAACTGGCAGAAATTAACTATAAATTTAATATCATTGGATAAACATGTTATCTGTTTTTGATAGCAGTGGTTCTGAAATAATGTTTCAATTTTTCTTTAGTATTCTAACTGTTAACTAACTATTGTGGAACACTTACTAAAGTTGAGAAAAAATTGGAAATGAGAAACACAAACAAAAAGGAATGGTACAGCAAGGAGATGGCATATATGAAGGAGAAGTTGTTGTTTTTAAATAAACTAATGAAATGTCCACAATCTCACAGTAATAAAGACATTAAAGATAAGTATCTAAAACTAAAATATTAGTATGAACTGTTGATTAAAAATGCTAAACTGTTGAATAATATTAGTTATATAGAAAATAGTAACAATAAATGTAAAGCGGCCTGGAATTCAATAAAAATTAATAATGAATTTAGGGAAAAAGATAAATTAAATATTGAACCTGATACTTTTAACAATTATTTTGTAGATTCTGTTAAAGACATAAAAGATAAAGCTGATTACTTTGTGCCTAATGTATCTGCAATTGAGCTTTTAAAACAAAACACTGGTAATAACTCAGAAAGATTTTATTGGGAGTATGTTACGACAGATGTTCTGACTACTGTAAATAACATGAATAGATCTAATAGTCTTGATATATACTATGTGCCAAGTAACATGCTAAAGTATATTATAACTGGATTGGCTGATCCTCTTGCAATATGCATAAATTACCTCTTGAAGGAAGGAATTTTCCCAGACGCTTTAAAAATGTCTAAGGTCTGTTATATTTAAAAGAAAGGCCATAGGGAGCAGCTGAAAAGTTACCGCCCAATTTCAATTGTGCCAGTCTTGTGTAAACTAGAATCTACAGTTTCCGGTGACAACCGCGTCAAAGTACTATCTACAATATTTACAAGATGACCAGACGTTTCGCCCATACTGTGATGTGGCATCCTCAGTGGTTTCTCTGAGACTGAAATTGGCGAGTGACCTTCCAGCTTTTATAACAGGTGGTGAGGTGAGGACTGGTTGGCAGGTATGCTGGAGAGGGGGGCGGAGGCACTTCGCACGTGACCTCGGTCATTGGCCGAAAAATCAATATGGCTGACTCTTCCATTTTATTTCAATTTACTTAAAATGGGTTCCCATGTCTTTGGCAGCCGTATACTATCATCCTTATTAAGAGTATTTCTTCTTTTATATATTTCTATGGCTTCCCTTACGATTCTCGGGTAGTAATGTGGGATGTTGGCAAGGACTTTAGTTTTGTCAAATAAAATTCCATGATTACTTTTTGTGCTATGTTCAGCAACTGCAGACTTTTCCGTATCTTCATTCCGTAATCCTTAATCCTTGTGGAAATTAACCTCTTGGTTTCCCCTATGTAGACTGACCCGCAACTACAAGATATTTCATATACTGCAGGCATAGCTAGTGGAATTTTATCTTTGACTGGCCTCAGAAAATTCTTTAATCTATTCGGTGGCTTGTAAATGGTTTTTATATTTTCTTTACTTAATAGCCTGCCAATCTTTTCCGTTGTTCCCTTTATGTAAGGTAGATACACCTTTTTTGAGGTATCCTTATCTTGTCTTGTATCTATTCTATTGTCTTGTTCTTTCCTCTTCAACTGTTTTCCAATAGTATTATTGATTTCTCTAACTGAATATCCATTCTGTTTTAATGTTGAATGTAATATTTGTCTTTCTTTCTTCCAACTATTTTGGTCTGAAATGTGAATGGCTTGATTGATTAAAGTGTTTAAAACTGCATTCTTCTGTGCCGGATGATGATAGGAAGCAGCATTTAGATATCTATTGGTATGAGTAGGTTTCCGGTAAACCGAGTGGCCTATTCGTCCATCTCTTCTTCTCACAGTTAAAACGTCAAGGAAAGACAGACTTCCGTTATTCTCTATTTCCATTATGAACTTGATATTAGAGTGAATAGTGGATGATTTTCTGCACCATATTAATTCTATTCACGTACAATCAGGTACAATTCAGGTACATGTGGAATCTGTCTGAACCGCTAAGTATTGGTCTGACAAGCCTCATACTCAATTATCCCTCCTACATAACACCCGAATACTGACTACCACCCAACATGGACACCTCAGACTTATATAATATCTAGTACCGGTAGTGTTTATATCGATGGCAACCTTTAATTTAATCAGGGCAACTAAGGGACCTATAGCTTTATGTGAAATATGAACAGCGTAGTATTGGTCAGATTTTCATCTAATTGACAAGCCTTATACCCAGTTCTCTTCCATAAACAACATCCGGACCCTGTCTACCACCCAACATGGACACCTCAGACTTCTCTAGTAGGGTCCACACCGATAGTAACTATCTGGCAGACAGCATGTTGGTATTAAGAGGACTGAGCATAGCACCTATCGTCCACAATCTCCTCAACACTTTGTCCTCAAGTAGCTGGATTACAGCACTGCGCCACTAGTGCCAACAATGGATGAAGTTTCACGTCCAGTGGTCTAATTATTGACTTTTTAGAATGCTATAAGGAGGTTGGTAAATAATGAAAATGTTATAAAATGATCCGTAATCATTTCATAGCTAACACAACTTGGTTCAAAATGCTTCCAATAGATAGAGTGATTGTCTTGATTATTATCTAACTTTATATTGCCCCTTCCAGTCGATTAAACAATTTTGGAAGTTAAAATGTTCCTCTATGTAAGAACCTTTTGAAGTTCTAAAATTGCATTTCTTCTTCAACTTCTTACATGCAATAACATTTTTGTGCTAAGCAGATATCTGGAAAGAAAGAATCGTTCCAGCTCCTTTGCAGTCCTTCATTTGGCACGTTGCACCTTCATTCTCATGCAATCAAATATTAAACTATTTTCTACAGTTTTAACATTGTTCAAACATGTCATTGCTGCTTTAACAAACTTGGAACAAAGAAACGTTACATCAGTAAATCTAGTGTGAATAGCACATAATTTTTGTCATCATCATCACATTCAAGCATTTACCATTCCATTGAATGATTGTTTGATTCTGAAGTTATAAAGCACATCTAAAAGTTTACACCGTCCTGCAAGATTTGAGCCCATTCTACTTTGGTACTGTTTCCATCATAGTGATTCTACCAAAAATGTTTGTATTTCAAAATTAATTTTGGCTTTTTTAAAGTTCTTTGAATTTAAAAATCTGATAGCAGAATGGAGTTTACAATTGGCATGTTCACCAGTTTTCTTACAAATTGTAAATACTGCAGAAAATCGTGAGGCCAGAAACTGTTAAGTCTGTGAGTAAGAAATCTATAGACATTTGAAAGATTTTGATAATGAAATGACTGAAAAGGATTTATATTATAATTAATTTTCAATCTCATTTTTCATAATGGTAAATCTAAATGAAGTTAGGCATATAGTAAAAAGAAAAACAAAAAAAAAAAAAACAGCTGTTATGCAGCTCAACAATTAATGGAGCAATGTAATAGTTTAATGCTTTATATCTTACTCTAGGTTTGGGCAGCACCTACTCAGTTTGTAAACAGTTTATATCTTCTGATAGTTGTTTATTAACTCTTGTTATCAGTCTCCTCACTGTTCTTCTACTTTGATTCCAGAATTTATTTTGGTATGTTCCTATTAATCTGTGTGTCTGAACACTTCTGATAAAAACTATTTCTGATGCCTATAACATTCTAGCATCACTTCTTCCCAAATCTCCATAATCGAGTCACGAGTTGATCTTTGGCCTACCAGTGCACCTGAGTATTCAGGCGGTATCATCTGATTTTGTAGAGACATGTCTCAATGACAATTATATATTATTTTCAAAATCAGCAGTTTGTCAGCAACATGTTTTTATATTTAATCTTGATAATACATGTCCGTTTAAATACGTTACAGAAAAAAAGAGTGTATGGGAAAAACGGATGGCTTACCAAAAGTATTCACAAGTCAAGAGATAAACTCAAGTTTTACTATTAAATTTTCAGAAAATTCAAAGATGAACAGCTCAAAATTTTTTTTTCAAAAACTAAATTAAAATTTATAAAGGGGTCATTAAAGCCGCTAGGGCTTACAATACAAACCTGAGAATTAAAATGCCAAAAATGTGTCTAAAACAACTTGGAGTCTATTAATGCTAAAGTAAAACTTTAATCATCCAAGTCTTCTAAATTAATCAAACTTAAAGTTGATGGGAAACTTATTAAAACCCCTACAAAGGTGACTGGGGAATTTAATAATTTCTTCACATCAGTTGCTGTGTGCTATTTCACCTGCCTCAGGTAATCACATGAGCAGGGAGAGTGTAAGTGGCCCCAAACCCTCCATGATCCTTTCTCCTTTTAGTGCGTGGGAGGTGGTGAGTGCCATACAAAGACTTTACACTAAAAAGACTTGTGACATTAAGTCATTGTGGTTACTCAAGGAATGTTATAGACATATTTTGAGTCCACTAACGGAATTAATCAACAGGTCTTTTGAATCGGGAATGTTTCCAGCTGAATTAAAAATAGCTAAGGAGATCCCACTTTTTAAGAAAGGTGATCCTTTGCTTGTAAACAATTACAGACCAATTTGAATTTTGCCCGTTTTAAGTAAAGTTTTGAAAAAGTTTTCCTTGAAAGACTGATGAATTTTTACTGAGTTTGACATAATTTTGTCAATTCAGTTTGGTTTCCGTAAAAACATATCAACAATTGATGTGATTACAACTCTTATCGAAGCTATTATTGAGGGATTGGAGAACCGAGCGCATACCATAAATGTGTTTCTTGATCTCTCTAAGGCTTTTGACTGTGTGAATCATTCAATACTGGTTCATAAGCTGGAAACATATGGGATTTGTGGTTTTCCCCTTATGTGGCTGAGTTCTTATCTCAGTGGTAGAGGTCAATGCATTCAAATCGGCAACGCCGTGTCACCTAGACTTGCCATGAACCAAGGGGTCCTCAGGGATCTATACTTAGTCCTATGTTATTTTTAATTTATGTAAATGATTTGGACAAATAAATCCAGAATGGTAAGACAGTCCAGTATGCAGAAGACACAACTCTATTTTAAATCTTTCACAAAAGAAAATCTAGAAACAGAAACAGTCATTGAATTGGGTTTATGCAATCATAGTTCCTAGACATAAACCTACAAACAAACAAAGCAAAAACAAATTATATAAATTTTTGCCTTTGACAACAAGACAATGAAGTCCATCTGTCAATAATGGTGGATGATTCCCTTCTAGAGGAAGTAAATTCCACCCGGTTCCTGTGAATATGGGTTTGAGATATGGGGGATCAGGTTATCATGTATGTTGAAGGGTTGCATCTGGTGTTTATGCATTGCACAACCTGGCTCAGTTCTGTTCATATGAAGTTTTAAAGATGGTTTACTTTGGACTTATCTACCCACATCTGTCCAATAGAATACTGTTTGGGGCAGTTGTGCCAAAGTGAGGTTCGAAAGAGTTTTTAGATCTCAAAAGAAAGCCATCAAAATCATGTTAAAATTGAATTATGGAGAGTTGTATTGTGGCGCTTTCAGGGAGCTTGAGTTACTGACTTTGCATTGCCTTTATATACCTGAAATGGCTCTGTACTGCAAATTCTATTGCAATTTGTTGCGTGGTGCAGACATCCAAGGTTACAGTTCAAGAGACAGGGACTGCTACCGCGTTCAGTTGCACAGAACAACAGCATTTGAACGCATGCCTTCACAAGCTGGTGTCAGATTAATTAACTAGATTCCAGTAAGTATACAGCACTCATAAATAAAAAACAAAAAACAATTCAAATCCCGATTGAGACGCCTTTTGGTGAGTAAAGTGTTTTACTCTGTAGGCGAGTTCAAGTCATGCCGCTGGGAACAATAGATAAGAACAACAATATATATACATTACTGTTTGTTACTGTGTTTATTGTGGTAGTTTTTTAATGAATTATGTGAGTGAGAATGTTACTTATGTATGAATGAGATTGTTATTAATTGTTTAAAAAATTACATTTGCGAATGCAATTTTATATTGTTTTAAAGCAATAAATACTTGAACACAATAGAACATGTAGTGGGGAGGTTGGCGCCTTCAATCTGCTGGTAGGCTGTAAGGACAGGTTTCAACTTGCGACTTGCCAAGGACTTTTTTTCTTACATTTCTTTATTTTAAAGTTTCTAATTCACACTCCTTACTACAGTAAGAGGGGCCCGAAAGGCGAATAACCCGGCCGGAATACTACTAGCCTTATGCGTTTGCTCGGTCAAAAGACTCTCCTAAAAACATTAGCCCCTATAGATGTACAGTATACATATATAGGAAGTTTGGGAATTCTGTAGCCAAACATTGCGATTTTTTTCAAGACATTAAAATAAACAAAAATTTTTCTCAAACAGTATTGTCTATCTTTCTTCCTTAACTGTGTTTCTGTATGTTAGTACACAGTAATTTTTATTTAAAAAAGTAATATCACAGGTCTTAAGATTTGCTTACTTACTAAAGCTAATAGCATGTAAATGGCCAATTATTTGAAATGATTTATGTGAAATCGTTAGAAAAATATTTATCCTACGTTTTAAATTTTAAAAAATCATGAACGAAAAACCACTGACTGTGTAAAATATTAAGAAATATTTTTAAGTTTTTTTTCGATGTGCCGCATGATAACTGTTTACACAGTTAAATAATTTAATACTCCACTATTATTTTATAAACATGATTACTTAAACTAGGCCTATTAATAAATAGTTTATAGGAAAAAATGTTTCTTTAAATTAAATTGCTTACAGTTACTCTGTGGATAGCTCACTAACTCCACAGTCGACATCGTCGTCTTCCTCTGAATCAGATGTGTCACTATCAAGTCTTATGATAAACTGTTCCATGCCAATATCACACATATGCTCTTCTTCAATGTATTTTTCCTCCTGGTTCGTAACGTGGCGACATACTGTAGCCCACTGTTCCTCAGAAATGTCATTGAAAGTCTCAGTGGCTAGGTGAATAATGTCATTCATTTTGTAATATTTTTCTCAGCTACTTTTCCCTTCACGGCAGCCCATATTTTTTCAATTGCTTTAAGTTCCAGGTGATATGGGGGCAAACGCAAAACACTGTGGCCATGTTCTGCTAATAGATCATCAGCTTTGTATTGCTTCTCTTCTACCTTTCGAACTCTTATAATTTCATAAAGTTCTGTTTTTTTAAATTTAGGGTCAAAGTTGATGTTCCATTCATTTAACCAGTTAATCATTTCTGATTTAACAGTATTGCTTGTAGGCACTCTGACACTTACTGTACTATGCTACGATGCATTATCCAATATAAGAACTAATCTGGGAGGTAGATTTGGGGATAAGCTTTTCCTTTAGCCATTTCATGTAGTTCTCGCTGTTCATCTCGTCATGGTAGTCAACGATTTTTAAGCCAGATTTCCACACCAATAAACCATTTTGAATAAATCCTTTATTCCAACCTGCATGGAGAATAATTAATCTGGATCCCTTTGATACTGGTTTTTTTAAAACCTAAATTAAAATTATGTGAATCTGTCCGGGACTTTTACTTCGTGTGTGTGCTATGAATGTAAGTTTCATCTGTAAAAACTATCGGTCTACCTTCTGCTCTATATTAGGTAATTTGTCGTAGATATTTTAATCTGAAAAGTATGATATCATGTCTTTCCACAAGTATTTTTCTGTTATCTTCAGTTTTCTTCCATTTAAATCCCATTTTATGCATAATTCGCCTTAGAGACCTTGCGCTTCCCTTAAAACCAATATTTGGATTTTCAATTTCAATCATTAGTTTTTTTACAGTAACTCATGATTTATACACTATGTGATAATTATTCATCAAACGCCTCAAGGCATCCAAATCAAACAAATCTAGATGACACACTGGCTTTTTTCTGTTCACATTTTTTTAGGCGTAAAAAATGCTGGTGGGGTATTTTTTACATCAGAGGAACTTTCTTTCAGAATTCTTTCTACTGATCGCCTGGAAACTTTAGTGGCTTCAACAACTTTATCTACTATTACTGACTTTAATTTATTTCCTTCTTGAATATTATAAAAATAATTATATACATTGACAATAATTTCCCTACCTTGACTGTGCAGAACAGTTCCTTTACCACCTAACGAACCTAGGCATGATATTACCGAATAATCGTTATTAATATATCCACTACTATACACTCAATAGAAACTTAATACTAGTAATCATTAATTAACTCAATGTATCTAACAGTCAACACAATTGCACTAATCAATAAAAATCACAGTTTACTCTAACAACTAACGGTGGGAATAAACTGACAAATACTTGACAGTACGGAAAGAGAGAGACCGCCCAACTAAATAAATGTACAATGAGAAAAAGGATCTATGAAACAACGCTGTAAATACTGCCTTCAGATCCACCCCTCAGTTTCCAGGAATTCAATGTTTGCAGGCACGTTAGTACACAAAAGGCAGGCGAAATGAGTAGTGTGCCTTCTGGGATACCTCTACCTCCACATCCCTTCTTGACTGTGTTTGTATTCATGAGTATTACTATTATTCTATAAACCAATTCTAAATATTTTGAGGTTGAAGTACATTTGTAGTATATTTTAATATTTTATTTTCCATTTTCTTACTTGCAATGATTTTTCTTTTTCACCCTTAAATACCATACTTTTACTTGTTTTACTTATTTTCAGACCAAAGCATTTTCTCTTTACAAGCAAGCATCTAGCTGCAGTTGGACATTTTTCACTTATCATTCCAAATCATTATTTCCACACACTGGGGTCATTGACTGATTGCAACAGTACATAAGGCTAGTATACTTTCAGTTTATCGCCAATGTCAAAGCAGTCTGAATTATTTTCATGTTAGGTTTGTATTCTACATCTCTTTTGTTTTCGTTTGTTTTTTTTTTTTTTCAATTGATTATTTATATCCACCTTTTCATTGCTTCACATCCTGTATATATGTCTACTAACTTGTGTTAATTGAAATAAATAAAAACCTTTTTCTTCTAAGCTTCCATTCCTTCTCATTTGTTGAGATGACTGTATGAAAGAGAATAAAAGAGCTTTAGGATAATGAACAGAGGTTTGGGTATGTCAAGAAGATGGGGGAGCATAGATTGCCAAGAGAGTTCCCTGAGAAAATAATGGAGATGTAGGCCAAGAGAAACACCTAGATATAGATGAATTAGGGGAGTGAGGGAAGGAATGGAAAGAAGAGGTTAGAATTGAACTAGGAGTAATGAAAGGTGGAAAGAGAGACAATGGTGGAGAGAACTCTGAGCAAAGCGGACTCGATGAAAGAATTGGAAACTGATGGAGATAAGAAGAAGAAGGAAACAACAAACAGCGTTGTCATCAAATTTATGGGTTAATGTCCTTCAATAACTATAAACAGGGAAGGAATACATGAAATATCCATTAACCGAGTCAATCTGAAGAAAACAGACTGTGTCACTCTCCTAAGAAGCAGAATAAATATGAATAGAGACATGAAGGGAGAAATATCTAATAGAATAAAAAGTAGTGCACAAATCTATTATTGTTTTAGTGACATCGTAAGAAACTGGGGAACACCCAAGGAAGCAAACATTATACTATAAGACTTTCTGCCTATACTAACCTATGGATCTGAATGCAGGTCATTAAATAAAAGAAAATTAAGCAGACTTGAAGCAGCAGAAATGTGTTTCTTATGAGCAATTGAGGGAAAACTAAGAGGAATTGAACTAGAAATAACATGAGTTTGAAGAGGCTGAACAGTTGACCTTTGTAGAGAAGAAAGGATAAGGGAAAAAGAAGAAGAAAATGTATAGTTCACATATCAAAGCGTGTACAATGCTCATTATCAATATAACTTTTCAATCTGGATGTAGAAAAGGGAATTGATAGAATAAATGAAGAAGTGAAAAAATGCATAAAAGTTCATGGGGAAAAGGTGGTTATGCTGATGTTAACATGACTATAGTAGTAAGTCGATCTGTAAGTGATACTCAGTAGGATGGATATGAATGATTACTTGAGTGTAGGATTAATATGGATGACCTGTGTAGTCTTACTAATAAATGAGTTTCACTTAGCTCTGAAATTACCATTTATAATAATGGCCCAATAACCAGGATAACTAAGAGATCTAAAGCTTTACGAGAAGTCTGAACCACATAGTATTGGTCTTGACAAGCCTGATTGTCAGTTCTCTCCCCTAAATAATATCCGGATACTCACTACCACCTTACACAAACACCCATACTTCTCTTCTCTAGTAGTGTCCATGACGATGGCAACCATGTCAGTATCAGTATACCACTGTACGTGTATGGACGGGAGGAAGGGTCAATACCAATGTGCTCATATGAGAGGGTCAATGCCACTGTATGTGTGTGAGTCGGTAATGTGGTCAATACCAATGTACGTGTGTGGATGGATGAGAGTATCAATACCAACTTACTTTTTAAACTGACGAGCGTAGCATAATGAGTGTCTCACCTTAGCAACAGCAGCATAGCAGCTCTTTACCATCTTTCAGTTAATTTGGCTGTTCTGTGTTGTAACACTGTGCTTCTATATGATGTAGAACAACAACAATAGTGCTCTCCACAGGACTTTAAGAGGTCTTCAGGTAATTAAGAGGACTGAGTACAGAAACTAACACCTACAATCTCCACAACAGTAGGCATTGTAGGTGTGGAGGACTAGATATCACTGTAGTGTTTTCCACATAATGTATAACACTTACATCGATGGGCGCCACAGACAGTATACCAGTAGGCGTGGAGTGTGGAGGACATTATATATCACTGTAGTGATGTCCACATAGTGTATAACACTTACATCAATGGGTGCCACAGGCAGTATACCAGTAGGCGTGGAATGTGGAGGACATTAGATATCACTGTAGTGATGTCCACATATTGTATAACACTTACATCGATGGGCGCCACAGGCAGTGTACCAGTAGGCGTGGAGAGTGGAGGACATTAGATATCACTATAGTGATGTCCACATAGTGTATAACACTTACATTGATGGTTGCCACAGGTGAAGTTTAGGTGAAGTTACCCTTTCTTAAATTTAACCTCTTCGAACTAACAATATTTTAAATATTGTTTTATTTTATTTATTCATAAGCCGCCAATCATCAAGATATGGATTTCGAATGAGTGTGGTAAGTGTAGATGAGCGAATGTAGTCATTGCTACAAACTAAGGCATGTAGTCATTGCTACAAACTAAGGCCGACTATTCCTTAGAAAGTGCCATTAATTGATAGCCCAATGACAAATGAACAGCTGGTGATTATCAGCTGATCCTTCTCAAAATGTATTGACTCTGATTGGGATTGAACTTAGAACCCATAAATACTGGAAGTTAAAATATTTTGCTTGGTTACATAAAGAGAATTAAATTTACAAATGTTATGCTAAATAATCAACAACTAAATTAAAGAAATCAGATGTTTAAGAATATTGCAAAAAATAAAAGTGTTCATTTTTTCTCTATTTTGATGTCTTTCTCAAAATATAATCTTTGCAGATGCATAGACCTACACCACACAACACCTTGTTAAATAAGATATATATATATATATATATATATATATATATATATATATATCAATATGCAATATGCCTATAAATAAAATGAATCCAATAAATATAACTGGCCGAGGTATTTTCACATCTAAAATCCCTGGTAAGATTTGTTTGAGTGAAATCAATCTGCTTCTAAACAACTAACCACAACTTCCAACCTTTGCCACTAGGTGTTAGCACTTATCTGAACAAGACACTTCTGGAAGAAATGCAACACTTTCTCTTCACAGGCAACAGTTTAAGCAAACAGTTTGTTCACTTTGAAATTCCAGGTATTATAGTAGGGTATTAACATTTACTTGCTTAAAATTCAATATCATTTAAACCTTGAGGGGAAACTGATAATGTTGAGATAATACAATTAATTAATTTTTTTTAAATGGATCAAAGCCAGCCATTATTTGTTTTACAATAATTAAAAGTAAAATGTTCAACCAGTCCTAATGGTTTCATATTTTAATGGAAAAAGAAAACTCCCTCATAGTTCCAAAAGAAATTATGAATTCCAATTAAATTAAAAAAAATTAGATATGAAAGATAATATAAACAGATGATTAAAAAAATGTAATTTAATGTATATAAATTTCAAAGCTAAACAAAAATATCTTATAATTGTAAGATGTAATAAAGTGGGAATTATTAAGTATGAATATTACAAAATTGTAGGTATTAATGAAGCTGCATTTAGCTTCTGAACGCCTAGGCTGCATTTAGCCTTTAAACGTTCTACATTTGAACTTTATAGCCAACTGTAGTACGTGGTTGTTAGGTGAGACGGTGAATTAAGAATACTCATTATTTGCTTATCATTGCAAATTGGGGTTGGAAAAATAATAAGAGTCAAATTATTAGTATTAGTAGAACAATCTAAATCTCAAATTAACCTTAAAATTTTTTAAATTGGGATATTTTAAATTTTGTCTTAAAAATGTCATGATTTGCCCCCTTCAAGAACGACATTTATCACACGACTGTTATGTTCCACAACAGCTATATAATGATCGTTACCATTGGCACTTTATAGCACTGATTTATCATGTTGGCACTAGTGGCACAGTGGCTATTTGGACTATGGAAATCTATAATCAGGCGATAGGTTCTGTGCTACATCCTCTTAATATATGGCTTCTGCTCAACGGTTGCTATTGACTTGGACACTACTAGAGAAGTCTAGATTGTGTATGTGAAGTGAGTGTTGTGTAGGAGAAAGAACTGGCTTGTAATTTGGCTGAAAATCAAACCAATATTACTTGGTTCGGATCCCATCTAAAACTGTAGGGCCCTTAGTTACCCTGACTATTGATTAATGAATAGCTCTTTCTGAGTAACATTAGACCTTAGTAACAATGACTACACACATTCATCTACACTCATCACACTCATTCACTCCTCATTCATATTCGCCCATATCTTGATGATCGGAGTCTTACTGATGAATAATGAATAATAATAATAATGATTTAATGTTGATTTTTTTTTAATGAAGCATTCTGTTTTTATTCATCAAATATTAAGTCAGATTCACAGTTTATTGACGGGTCGTAGACCCATGTCAAGCAGCTATAAACTGAAGGGTCCAATCTCGTATAGGCTATAAACTTGAGCCGCATTGGAGCCACCCTCCCTCTCCCCCTCTGCCAAAAATCCGCTATTTTCCTAAAGCCAACTTTGATTTGAATCTCAGATTGCTTAATTGCACATGCTTTACATTATAGCATAATATAATATGACGTACTTTAGTTAATTGGAAGGAATCTTAATTAACTTCAAGTATTAACAATACATTATTTGTGAATTTTAAATATTCCAATTACTATCCATAAAATATCGTGGCCTATTTCTAGCGAGGCGGAAATGTCATGCCCTTTACGTATGCGTAGATCAGCTCCTCTGGTACCTCAACTGTACATATAAATGTAAAAAAGATTTTAAAACTGTATATCTAAAAAAGTGTCTTATGTGGTTAATTTTTTCTCATTTACTCTTAAATTTATTCATTTATA
This sequence comes from Stictocephala bisonia, assembly GCA_035578905.1. Taxonomy (NCBI): domain Eukaryota; kingdom Metazoa; phylum Arthropoda; class Insecta; order Hemiptera; family Membracidae; genus Stictocephala; species Stictocephala bisonia. The sequence goes on along the minus strand of JAQJVL010000058.1, from coordinate 705,824 downwards.
TTTATTTTTTTACAAAATGAACAAGTGTTTTGAATTACATAGTTTGCATGTTTTTATAGGATTTGTTTCCATCAAGATTACTAATATTTTTTATCTAGCTTTGAATTCTTGATTGCCCTGTGAGTTATACTGGTACTAGCTGAGGAAAGTAATGTGAATTTGACCAACATATATAAAAATTTTCTATTGATGAAAAATCAAAAATTGAGTTGAGCTTTTATGTAGGAATTTTCATTTCTTATCTTTTTTACTCTATTTGCTTGTTGCTGACAAATTTAATGAATTGTTGGGTGCCTATTAAATATAAATAACACCAACTTTATTTGGAATATGTTAAATAAAATAACAAATTCTTTTCTGATTAAGGAATAAAAAATGAAATATGTAAAAGTAAAGCCCTCAAAGAGCCTCAAGTATTTTACTAAACGAAGTTAGGGCTAAGAACTAAGAAGCCCTCTCTAACACTTAATCTGGGGACCAACGGCTTAATGTTGATTTCCGAACCACCACCAGTGACCGGGCAGGTGGGCTATGTGCATGGACGGGATCGTTCAGACGGACAGCCACGCTCGATGTTGCTTGACACTGTTATCTTGCGATAACATCGGAACCCTCCGGTTAATTTTTTTTCTTATTATGTCAAAAAGAACAAATTTTACTATGTAACTGGTTCATGTGTCCAACAGGCTTTTAAAAGTAAAGTGACATAGAGGAAAAACTCTGCATGATAAATTAAAGGGTGTACAATAAAATAATAAGAAAAATAAAAAATACTTTATTTATATAGTAAAATTGTAACAACTGGCGAGGCTAAGACTAACATATCCTCACCTAAGCATTTTAATTGGTGGGAGGGTTCATCAAATCTCATATATAAGTTTTACAAACAATTTGCCATATTATTCTCTATGTGTACAGTAAAGAAGTGTGTACATTAATGTTAACCTTGAAAACCCTCAATACTTCATAGTAAATTATTTTATTTTCTATAAGGACTCAAGTTATCTCCTGATTTACAAATTCATTTATCCTCGTCAACTTTCATGATGAGCTAATCCGTATTATTGATGTAACCAACATTTTTGCAAACAATGTCTTCTCATTACAACATAATCTACAATCACCCTACATACTTGTAATATGACAAATAATAACAATAACAATAATTCCCATTAATTAAAACAAAAAAAATTTAAATGATAAAAGTTTATAGACATCTTCAACTAATTTAAAATGCCACAACTCAACATCAACAGCCTCTCCAATTACACTTTATCATACTAGAACTTTATAAACTATAGAAACAAGAGGACTACCCGTTCAAATGGGTCCCTTGAATCCAGTTTTCAGTTTGGTGCAATTAGTTTATCTTTGGTTTTTACAGATAGCGCCAGTGGTCTCTCTATATATCTTCATCCCCTTCTCTGTCCCTGACCAGCAAGTCCTGAAGTGACTAATATTTAAACTAACATTACAACAGTTATCCAAGCGCTGTTAGATTGCAGCACAAGATACGTGTGTAAGTCAAATGCATTGCTTTGGACTGTTTGCTTGTTTCTAGAGTCAAAGCAAGCACCAATCAACATCTAAAAACACAAGAATTGGACATTTTTTTAAATCTCTCTTTTGTGTTCATTTTTTCTCACCGATAAATTTTAGAACCAAACAATCTAAAATATTTTTTTTTTTATTTCAATTGAGAAGAATAATTCTACATATTTACAGTTTAAAAAGAAGTATTTTGTAAAAATCTACTAGCAATATAAATTTAATTCCAATGAATTTACTTAGAAAAAGTGCTGAGCTTAGACGATCGTGCATGGAACTGTGTGTATTTAAGTAGCTACAAATAATACTTATATCTCACATCACCTATCCACAAAATTTTACATCGGCCTAAACTAACTAAATTCAGAGTAATCCCGTTGTGAGGGAGTAGTTCTACAACAAAAGTAATAGTTTTAACTCTCTAAAACATTGAATCCCAACTAGTGGTCTACCAGAAGGTTTTAGATAAATAAGTTTATCAACATTTCGGTGTGAAATAAGAAGACAGTGTAATTTTCACTGAACACTTATTTTGGTACAAAATTCCATTGTGAAAAATACTTTTGACGGTAAGTCTACCTAAAAATAGTTAAAAGAAAATTATTATAATTATTTGTTACAAATTTTTTTTTTTTTTTAGCAAATAAATCAATTCCTCATATTTTATCAATTAAATTATAGCTATAGACAGCAATAGACAATCTTAAAACTGTTCTTCAGAAGTACTATATTAACCAAAAATAAAATCAATGCTACATGTAGTTAGTCAGGAAAACATTTTTTTTATGAAAACAGGGGTTTCCTTAAAGAATTTAAAATCTTATAATTACACTTCTAGTAAAAAGTTTTCATAAGATAGTATTGAAATTTTCATCAAAAACCTTTGTTTCTATGATGAATAGAACAAATACTATAAATGCAAGACATATTAACAACTTTAGGGACATGAAAAAAAATCACTTTATTGAGGGTGTCCCTAAACTTTTTGCAAGCACTGTATTAGTTATGACATTAAGTTCTTTGAGATGCTCATTGGATCATTGTTTTAACCTCAAATTTACATTGTTGTATTGTACTGTACAAAAAAGGTCTTTAAAATCAGGTATAATCGAGGTAGGCTTACATTTAAAATTTTTAAGACTTCCTTTGTGGGCCTTAAAAATGCGAAAAACGAGTTAAATATCCTAACCAATTTCAAGTAAACTACATACTATAACATACCCGTAAATATTAAAAACACTCGTGGAGCGACCACCATTTGTTATAAATGTAAGATTTCGTCGATTGCCTAACCAATTTCAAGTGGACTACAAACATTAACATACCCGTAAATATTAAAAACACTCGTGGAACGACCACCATTTGTTATAAATCTAAGTTTTCATCAATATCCTAACCAATTTCAAGTGAACTACAAACAATAACATGCCCGTAGATATTAAAAACACTCGTGGAGCAACCACCATTTGTTATAAATGTAAGATTTCGTCGATTGCCTAACCAATTTCAAGTAGATTACAAACAATAACATACCCGTAAATATTAAAAACACTCGTGGAGCGATTACAGGACAATTCGTCCCACGGACATTTCGTCCCCAAAGAAAAATGCGGACATTCCGTCCCACTCTGTGGAGTGTCTACCTGGGTCGGGTTTGATAATTAGTCTCCAAATATTTCTAAACGGACACTTCGTCCCACCCTGAGAGAACCTAACCTAACCTAACCTTTTTACAACCCTTCTCTCAGGTGGGACGAAGTGTCCGTTTAGAAATATTTGGAGACTATTTATCAAACCCTACCCAGGTAGCCGTTCCACAAAGTGGGACGAAATGTCCGCATTTTTCTTGGGGGACGAAATGTCCGTGGGACGAATTGTCCGGACACCCGTGGAGCGACCACCATTTGTTATAAATCTAAGATTTCGTCGATTGCCTAACCAATTTCAAGTGGACTACAAACAATAACATACCCGTAAATATTAAAAACACTCGTGGAGCGACCACCATTTGTTATAAATCTAAGATTTCGTCGATTGCCTAACCAATTTCAAGTGGACTACAAACAATAACATACCCGTAGATATTAAAAACACTCGTGGAGCGACCACCATTTGTTATAAATCTAAGATTTCGTCGATTGCCTAACCAATTTCAAGTGGACTACAAACATTAACATACCCGTAAATATTAAAAACACTCGTGGAGCGACCACCATTTGTTATAAATGTAAGATTTCGTCGATTGCCTAACCAATTTCAAGTGGACTACAAACATTAACGTACCCGTAAATATTAAAAACACTCGTGAAACGACCACCATTTGTTATAAATGTAAGATTTCGTCGATTGCCTAACCAATTTCAAGTAGACTACAAACATTAACATACCCGTAGATATTAAAAACACTCGTGGAGCGACCACCATTTGTTATAAATCTAAGATTTCGTCGATTGCCTAACCAATTTCAAGTGGACTACAAACATTAACATACCCGTAAATATTAAAAACACTCGTGAAACGACCACCATTTGTTATAAATCTAAGATCTCGTCTATTGCCTAACCAATTTCAAGTGAACTACAAACACTAATGGTATGGTATGGTACAAACTACCAATTCGTTAAATGGTATTTTTGTGACAAGTGTCAAAATTAGCTACGTAAATCGGATAGAACGTTAATAATCAAATCTACGGCTTTTATAATTGACAAACTATACATTTTGTACCCAGGAACATACATTAAACAATAACCAGAAAAAAAATGTAGTTTGTTTGTTTGCGTAGATTTGTTTAAAAGGATTCGCAGCCGGATTAAACACGTCTGTACAAGGTGGTGTAAGAGAAGGAAGGGAATGAGGCCAATGCCTCGCCTGAAGGTCAAAGTGGCGTGAAAAGTGTCTCAGATCGATGACGTAGGGTGGTGAAGGCCGTGTGGCGGAAGTGAAGTGGCCCGCCGGACAATACAGAGCGGCACACGGTGTTACCTTGCCGCCGTCGATTAGGCTTGTTTTGTATAAACACACAGCTAGAGGCGCAAACCTGAGTACGGTATGTATCTTCCAAGGTCTAGGCCACTGCGCTGGTGACAAGATTGAAGGAGTTCAAAATATTTACGTCTCTGGCACAAGTCGAATCTATTGTTTCTATCCAAACTACTTCTGGAAAGTGTAGTGGAACCTTCTCAGTCATATTTTATCTTAGGGTTTTTGTTTTGATAACCAACAAAGATTCTAATAATTAAAGTTAGAAATTGATTAGGAAATTATTATTTTTAGTCCGCTATGTGAAATTACTGATCTTTATAATCAGTTTACTTGGTTAGGAAAAAGAGTCAGAGGTAACTTTTTATGGCTGCAGAGAAGATAAATAGATTACAACTAATGTACATATTTATTAATTTGCAGTAATAATCCCGACGTTTATCCTTGAGGGTTCGGAGGGAATAAAGGAGTACTGACAAGGTGCTGGCCCTGACATCTGCATGGCAAACTGGATAAATAACTTACTGGACACACTAACTCAACATAAATAACTTATTGGACATACTAACTCAACATAAATAACTTACTGGACATACTAACTCAACATAAATAACTTACTGGACACACTAACTCAACATAAATAACTTACTGGACACACTAACTCAACATAAATAACTTACTGGACACACTAACTCAACATAAATAACTTACTGGACACACTAACTCAACATAAATAACTTACTGGACACACTAACTCAACATAAATAACTTACTGGACACACTAACTCAACATAAATTTTGCACTCTATAGGATGCGACCTCTGATTATTTCTTATCTGTGAAATGGTATAAGAAAGTGGAAGGTTCCTTCTAGGAGATCGGTTCTTGAGACATTTTGACTTTGATGATATATCAATAATTAGTCTGTTTTACATATTTCACATAACAATTGTTACTATCGGAGTTTTCTGGTCTCAGGCAAAAAAAAATCAATTATTTTTTGTAACAATCTTTACTAGTTGCTCCATCGTGGTACGTATTTTATTGTAAAATTTCTCTAGTTAAAAACTTATTTCTTATAGTAGAACTTAGAATCAATTAAACTAAAAAAATATATAGTTAAATAGTTTTTGTCTGTAAATAAAATTATGTAAGTTTTACAATAAGAGAAACTATATTGCTATAACATGTTGATTCGACGTAATAATTTTGTTTTAGATTTTCAACAAAGCGTAACTCGGAAAATAATTTAACAGAGATTAACTAGAAAATTATAGCAAATTTTCCGTTAGGTCAACAAAACATTGAAAAACACTCGCTTTAATTGAAGCGCGTCAAACATATTTTACCTCTTCCTCGATTCTGAGTATTAAGAATATCAGTAAAATTAATTTCTTACACAACAGATTCTTATTAATCGGATGAATACTACTTGCCGGCGTGATGCCTCATTGGTTAAGGGTTCATACTGCGGAGAGGGTTTAAGGTTCGAATACATAACTGAGATAACAACCGGAACTTCCCTCGTTGAAGAAAGTGATGCACAGGCCTTCAGGCCCATGTGAACTGGCGACGCATAGGGGGTTTGGGGGCGAAGCGAGTTTTGTAATAAGGTTGTTCGTAGTTTTAGTTACCTTAGGTATTTAAAATTTCGAAGAATTATTTAACTAAATATCGAACCAAGTATTTACAAGAGACTCTGAAAATGATCAATAGTTATTACACAGGGTTTGTAATATCTTAATTAGCCATACGACGTTATTTTTAAGTGAAGTTTTCAAAACAACATAAACATCTTTTAGTGAATGTCAGGGGTCTTTTTCGGATGTTCTCGCATACAGTAAAGATTGTCTACCAAGTCTAGAACTTAAAACGATGTACCTTTTATATTGGTCACGTGGTTTTAGCTTACAAGAAAATAATAAGCGTCAGCGTTTAGTTATCACTCAGCGCCGTTTGGTTTGTAGGTTAGGTTAGGTTGCAAGCACTTCCACCATGGGTTGTTAGGTTTGGTTAGGTTAGGTTGTAAGCACTTCCACCATGGGTTGTTAGGTTTGGTTAGGTTAGGTTGTAAGCACTTCCACCATGGGTTGTTAGGTTAGGTTTGGTTAGGTTAGGTTGTAAGCGCTTCCACCATGGGTTGTTAGGTTAGGATTGGTTAGGTTAGGTTGTAAGCGCTTCCACCATGGGTTGTTAGGTTAGGATTGGTTAGGTTAGGTTGTACGCTTCCACCATGGGTTGTTAGGTTAGGATTGGTTAGGTTAGGTTGTAAGCACTTCCACCATGGGTTGTTAGGTTAGGGTTGGTTTGGTTAGGTTGAAAGCACTTCCACCATGGGTTGTTAGGTTAGGTTAGGTTAGGATTAAATAAATATAAGTTGACGTATTACTCGGTTATATCAATGCTTTATATCCACGTGTACTTTCTACTATGACAATTGATCATTGCTAAAAGAGGCGGGGAAATTCCGAAAAAAAAAACGATATTGATGAAATTTGGTGGTTTCCAACTGAGTTAAATCTATTTCGAAATATCTTCAGCTAAATTTATTTTCGAAATAGAAAAAATAATTCGCTTAAACACACACTAAAGTTTAATAAGTTGATTTGGAAAATAGTTACGAAAGATTAACTATGTTTCAGACGTTAAGAAACATCAAGATGTTCAGGATGTTCACCTTCGCAAAGCTGAAAATGTTACACATATTTGTAATATCATTTAAGATTTTTAGTCAGTTCTATAGTAATAAAAAAATTAAAATAAAAAATGGGTATGCAGTTACTCTACAATATCCTTGTTTCCAAATTCTGAGACCTCACTAAGTAAAGAACCTAACGACGGCAGTAAGGCTAAGTTTCATTGTTTTTTTCATTGTTTCTCCCATATGCGTCAGCATAGAGAATGTATGTTGGTGTCTGTCCGTATGTGTGTCTGTATGTATGTGCAGTTAGCTGAAGACCAAACGAATGGATCAATTTTTATGAAATTGTGTATATATTTGTGTTTAGCCAATATATCAAGGCTTTTTTCACTTTTTTGAAATTTTAGTTTTTTTTATTTTTATGGGCAAAAACAAACAAAAATAGAATATGATCAAAAACTGCTTTAACAATTGTAATTAAATTTTTAGGAAAGATGTGAATTACAATTTAAAATATTTTAGTAAAAACCTCATGCCTCCAACTTGACTAGTTTTTGAGTTATGGCAAAAAACATTTGGGAATCAAACTGGTAATTTTCAAAGTTTTTATTTTTTAGTGTTTAATATGGGGAAAATTTTGTGCCAATTATTTGGAACCATTTATTTTTTCAAGTCATTATATTTATTTAATCTATTTTTCGGTAGTAAATTTAATATAATTTAGTCCATAGTTTAAAAGGTGAAATATTTTGTATACGTCTGTTTCAATACTTTGTTTCCATTTTAATTAATTTAAAAAACCTTCCACTTTGATAACAGGTTATTTTTAATCTAGTAATAAGTTTGTTTCCGAGACCTGTTTTCCTCAATTCAGTGTTTATTGTTCCGACCGAAGCCTACGTAGACCTAATATTTTAGCAATAAATCAGCAGGCAGCTGAAAGTTGCCTCTTTGTGATTGGTCTATTATTTGAATAATAGTGTCGTAGTAAAGTAAGTAAAACCATCTTGAAAGTTGACTCACTGTAATAATGATTTAACACTAGTTACTTACTCATGCTTGCGTTTTTTGTTGATCGAAACGTTATGTTAAATTTCAAGAAGCATTACTTTGCCTATTTAAAAAGTTTTTATTTTACTTGTTTTTAACTTACATACTTAAAACCTTTCCTGGAAAAAAATACATAACTTCTAAAGATTCGTGACGATCGGATGAATGTAGGTATAAAAAAGTAATCACAAAGGAGAAACACACATTCAAAAATACCTACATTTCATATTATATTTATAGACGAAATTAATCCAGCAACACACTTACGAAATTCCCAGACATAAATCAACGTATGTAGGGTGAGTGGGGCAATGAGTCACGAATTGTGTATGGTGAGTGGCTAATCAAGTTACGTGTATACAGAATGAAAATCTTGTCAAGACATGTGTATATGTAAAGAGAAGCTTATACAATCACGTTAATATTGATTAAGAAACTTGACAGTCAAGTGTATAGAGAATGAGTGTCTTATACAGTTACCTGTAAATAGTGTGAAAACACTTGTAAAGTCCATGTACAGAGGTTGAGAAGCTTATCAAATCACATTTATATAAAAGGAGGAGCTTGTCAAGTCACGTATATATAGAATGAGAAACTTATCAAGTCACGTGTATATAGAATAAGAAACTTGTCGAGTCACGTGTATATTGAATGAAGCGCTTGTCAAGTCACGTGTATTTAGATTGAGAAACTTAACAAATAACACGTATAGAATGAAAAGCTTGTCAAGTCACGTGTATATAGAATGAAAAGCTTGTCAAGTCACGTGTATATAGAATGAGAAACTTGTCAAGTCGCGTGAATATAGAGTAAGAAGCTTATCAAGACACATGTATATAGAATGAGAAACTTGTCGAGTCACGTGTATATAAATGAAAAGCTTGTTAAGTCACGAGTATGTAGATTGAGAAGCTTATCAACAAACACGTATAGAATGAGAAGCTTGTCAAGTCACGTGTATATAGAATGAGAAGCTTATCAAGTCACGTGTATATATATAATGAGAAGCTTGCAAGTCACGAAATATAGAATGAGAAACTTGTCACGTCGCGTGTATATAAAGTTAGAAGCTTGTCAAGTTACGTGCATATAGAATGAGAAGCTTGTCAATTTGCATGTATAGAATGAAAAGCTTGCCAAATCACTAGTATATAGAATTAGAAGCTTGTCATGTTTGTATATATAGAATGAGTGTCTTATGAATACACGTGCATGTAGAGTGAGAGGTTTGTCAAGTCGTGTGTAAGTGGAATTAATCTTTACGAATCACACTTGTCTATGTAAGATAAGTATCACAAATCGCTTATAAATTAACATTGTAGGTTATTTTAAAGTCAAGTCACTTTTATATCAAGTGAGTGGCTTATCAAGTCACGTTTATATTGAATGACTTGGTTTCGGATCACGTGTGTTTGGAGTAAATTGCTCGACAAGTCACACGTTCTTGGCGAGAGTATTGTCTTACTGTATATTAGTTGTGTAAGTGACTCGACAAATACATGTAGACTTATGTACGTCAAGATAGTGGAGTAACATATATATGTGTGTGTGTAGGGTGAATGTAGATTAGAGAGATTGTAGATGAGGTGGCAAATAACTAATCATATGTTAAAATTTTGACTTAAATACAAAATTACTGTAGGTTGTTTGTCTTGTAATAACCCCTAACATTATTGTATTACACGCAACTTGGTAAGTAAAAAAAGAGTGAAAACCAGCAATAAGTACGGGCTGTAAAATGATAAAATGGTAAAAATAAAGTCGTATACTTTTCTATCGAACATGTATAAATTTGAGTTAGATACAGTGCCAATTTAATCAAGCAACCCACTCAACAAACTATCTTTATGGAAGTTGTTTCTGATATGTAGAAAGTGATATAAGAAACTGAAATAACAAGAGACGATCAACGAGTTTATTGCGAATTGGTACAAAGGAAAGATTGATAAAAAACTGTGCGAATTAACCCAGTTGGCGAGCCAGCCTTGGCTCAAGGTCGGTGGCCTACTTTCAGCCCGGGCCACACACTCCGAGACCGGGTGGTAAGTACGGCACAGCACAACACAGAGAGCAACTACACTAGATACAGTACACGAATAGTCTAACTGATATTTGTCGTAGCAAGACTGTTATACTCAGATAACTGATATTTGTCACAGCAAGGCTGCCTTTTATACTCAGATAACTGATATCTGTCGAAGCAAGACTGTTACAATCAGAAAATTGATATTTGTCTAAGCAAAACTGTTACACTCCAGACAAGTGATATCTGTCGAAGCAAGGCTGTTACATTCAGATAACTGATATTTGTCACAGCAAGGCTGGCTTTCATACTCAGATAACTGATATCTGTCAAAGCAAGACTGTTACATTCAGAAAACTGATATTTGACTAAGCAAAACTGTTACACTCCAGATAACTGATATTTGTAGAAACAAGACTGTTACACTCAGATAACTGATGTTTGTCAAAACAAGACTGTTACACTCAGATAACTGATAGTTGTCAAAACAAGACTGTTACACTCCAGATAACTGATATTTGTAGAAACAAGACTGTTACACTCAGATAACTGATGTTTGTCAAAACAAGACTGTTACACTCAGATAACTGATATCATTCTGTCAAAACAAGACTGTTACACTCAGATAACTGATGTTTGTCAAAACAAGACTGTTACACTCAGATAACTGATGGTTGTCGAAACAAGACTGTTTCACTCAGATAACTGATGTTTTCGCAACAAGAATAACAATTTAATTTTGAAAGGACTGAACGAATATTCATTTTAACCAGTATATCAAACCAGGATGTCTAGAAAATGTCTTGATATGTACTAAATTTTGTTCCTCTATTTTTCCTTTTTATATTTGCAGATTAAGAGATTTCATTAGAGGCTCAAAACATATTGCAACTAATGCCGCTCTCCCTCCTCCCACAGGCGAGGAAATCTCATTTTATGCACATAATTAATTCTCGTTTATCCCTACGTATACAGGGTGAAAAAATATGGAAACGCTTTCACAACAACGTTATTTTTTCCCATATGATAATTTTATTTTTTTAATAATTGTGAACCATAAAGTATAATTTTTTACCAGAATAATTTACTTAAAACTGTTAAAAAGTGGAGAATAATATTGTTCAAATTAGTTATTTTGAAATTCAAACGACCACTACTCTGGAAAGGATAAACCTTTTGAAGTCAGGTTTGTGACAATTAATTTTTCTTTAATATACCTTTCATTTCATTTTAAACTCGACCTAGGCTTACGTTGAAGATTTCCGTTCAACTCTTCGTGGGCCGTCTCCCTGAAAATATGAAATTTCTCAAATGACGTCAAAAAGTATATTCTTTGTAACCATGATCATGTACGTGTACAAGATTTCACTTTTACAAAAAGTTGTGAAAGCGTTTCCATATTTTGTTTTCCACCCTGTATATAATTTAATTACGGACAAATTTGGCAACTCATTCCTCTTATGTTGTGTGACGTGACAGTAGGGTAGTGACACGGTCGACGATGACGCAACGTGTGTGACTGACAGTTCGGAAGTGAAGGGAGTGGAAGTGGCGGGTCAGGGCTGGCCGACGACAGCGTGACCTCCACCGGAGTGGATTGAGTAAGACCACTTCGACAGGAAACTTTGAAGGTTGCTGCAGTTTTCCGGCTCAACTTTGTCTTTCTCCTTATACTGCCGTAAATGCCTTTTTTGGAAATTCACAAGGAACTATGTTTTGATTGAGATTTTAACCTGGGATTTTTTTTATATGTATAAATCAACCCCCTGATCCCTCAATGGGAGAGCCTTATCGTTCGCCAAACTCTTGATTAATCGATAACTTCGTGAACTCTTGTTCTATGTACATTCAGGTCATGTTCTACGTACATTCAAGTCATGTCGACAATAGTGGTGCAGTGCTGTAACCCAGCTTCTTGGGGACAAAGTCTTGTGGAGATTGTAGGCTATAGATTCTATGATCAGTCCTCGTTATACTGACATGGCGTCCGCTCAATAGTTGCCATCAATGTGGACACTACAAGAGAAGTCTAGGATGTCCGTATTGAGTCGTAGTCAAGGTTAACATGTTGTGTAGGGAAGATAACTGAGTACCAGGCTTGTCAATTAGCTTAAAATCGACCTACTTTACTAAATGGTTCGGATTCCACATAAAGTTGTAGGTCCCCTAGGTGTCCTAGCTATTGGCCTATTAATAAATGGCTCTTTCTGAACATAATTTGAACTCAGTTCGTAACCAGACTACACAGGTCATCCACACTCATCTATCATTCACATTCACCTTAAAAGACGCACCAAGTTGTGTCGGCGTCTCGTATTTAAAAAAAATCTTAGTTTTCTAAAGGTGAAAATCAAAAACAATCCAGTAATAAGAACGTGAGATGTTTATGTTTTGTTTATATTTTTATTATAAGAAATAAATCATATACAGGGTATTACAATGAGGTAGGTATGGCTATACATTTACAGATTCTATGTGTGATTCTAATCTAAAAATGAAGAATACTATTTTTATCAATTCCCACATTGTTAAGCAGCTAAACGCCATTTTTTTCATAAAAATATTTATATCTTTGTTGTTATCTTTACGATTGTTACAAAACTCGTTAAACGGGTTCATGTTAGAAGGTAGTATTTGATATACAATTATTTTGATTATTTTCAAATTTACAGCCATTTTTTATTTTAACAAATATCTTTAAAAAAAAACACTGGTTTTTTAAACATTTTGTAAGACACAAAATCGGTTTTCAAATAACTTTACTTTTCCAATGATACCTCATTTGTAAAAATCGGTTCAGGAATAACAAATTTATTAACTAACATTAACAAATCTATGCAAACTAAATGGCTACTAATTTGACAGTATTTGAACTGCATGTGAATTAATGTTAGTACATGAAATTGTTATTTCTAAGTAAATTTTTACAAATGAGGTATCATTTGAAAGGTAAAGTTATTTAAAAACTGTGTTGTGTCTTTTGCGATTTTTATAAAACCAGTGGTTTTTTCTTTTAGATACCGTATTTGTTAAAATAAAAAATGGCCGTAATTTAAAAAATAATCAAAATAATTTTAAAATATTTTGTATTAACTCACTTGACTTTTTTAACCTTACAAATAAGTGTACACACAATACTTTTATCTTTTTTCATTATAAGATCATGTATTATAAGTTATATAATAAAAATAAAATTGTATTTGCGTCATTGCGTTCCGTCAACGGCCTTGTCTTTCCAAGTTCAGTCAACTTGACTTTTATTAACCTTACAAATAAGTGTACACACAATACTTTTATCTTTTTTCATTATAAGATTATGTATTATAAGTTATATAATAAAAATAAAATTGTATTTGCGTCATTGCGTTCCGTCAACGGCCTTGTCTTTCCAAGTTCGGTCAACTTGACTTTTATTAACCTTACAAATAAGTGTACACACAATACTTTTATCTTTTTTCATTATAAGATTATGTATTATAAGTTATATAATAAAAATAAAATTGTATTTGCGTCATTGCGTTCCGTCAACGGCCTTGTCTTTCCAAGTTCAGTCAACTTGACTTTTATTAACCTTACAAATAACTGTACACACAACAACTTTTATCTTTTTTCATTATAAGATTGTGTATTATAAGTTATATAATAAAAATAAAATTGTATTTGCGTCATTGAGTTCCGTCAACGGCCTTGTCCTTCCAAGTTCAGTCAACTTGGCTGACTTATTAACTCATACGTTTCAAATAACTCGACCAAATTAAATTAATTGTAAAGTGATTTTCTTTAATTTTAATATATATACTATGCATAATTAAGACGCCGATCGTAGAGATATGAATAAATATTAGGAGTGAAAGAGTGTACTTATTGTTAGTAATTTAAGTCGACTATTCCTTAGAAAGAGTCATTTATTAATAGCCCAGTGGCCAGAACAACGAAGGGACCTACGGCTTTAGGTGGAATCCGAACCACGTATTCCACGTTCCAGGTAGCTGAATATTGGTCTGATTTTCAGCTACCTGTCAAGCCTTGTACTCAGTTCTCTCCCCTACCACCCAACATGTACACCCCCAGACGTTTCTAGTAGTGTACACGTCGATGGCGACCATTGAGTAGTCCATGTGGGTATTGTTCAACCTATTGCCTACAATCTCGCTAACACTTTGTCCACAAGTAGTCGGTCAAATTTAAAATGCTGCCCTCAGTACTTAAGTATATTTCCCCTGACTCATTTTATCATGAAAATTCCCCGAAAGATATATTTTAATTAAAGTGAGGACGTTGGGGTTCCCATTTCCCCAGCCATTTATCGGTTACTGCTGATGACCTACGGGCACGTAACGGTTGGCATATACTCATTGTAACAACACAAGGTCAAGGTCACGGTTTATCACCTATCACTCTCTAGTCAGCTGTTACAATGTAAACAAACATTACCTTTTGATTTGCGCCATTGAACACGTTACATAACAACGTCGTTGCTGGTGAGGGAAGGGTATATCCCCTTTAAAAAGCCATGTTCTCACTTATCACGAATCTGCGGAACCACTGAACAGATTTTCATAACATTTGGAGGGAAGATTATTCCTAAGGGATAGAAACAGCCTCTGAACATTTTCTTCTTACTTTCTCCCATATGCGTTAGCATAGATAAAAGTACTGTGATCGTTCAAAAAAATTGTTTACAAGTTAATCTAAAAATCCATTTTAGGGTCCTCTGAACCCAAAAAATGGTTTTTTTTCGAAAAAAAATGATTGGTGACTGCCCGTATGTGTGTCTGTCTGTGTGAATGTGCAATTCGCTGGAGATCAAACGGATAGATACATTTTTTTGAAATTTGTTATGTAGGTGTATTTATTCAATATCACCAGACCATGTTTGGATGGAAACTTCTCTTTTTTGAAGTTTTAGTTCTTCTTATTTCTATGGGCAAAAAACATACGAAAAGATAAATTACTCAAAAACGGCTCTAACGATTTTGAATAAATTTTTAGGAAAGACGTGAATTACAACTTAAAATATTTTAGTAAAAACCACATATCTCTAACTTGACTAGTTTTTTAATTATGGCAAAAAGCAATTTGGGAATTCATAAAGTTTTGATTTTTTTGTTTAATATGGGGGAAAGTATATGTCAATTCTTTATTTTTTTCCAAATTTATTTGGATTAATTTAATAAGAATTAATAATAAGAAAGATTAATAAGAATAAGATTTGTATTAATTTAATAACAATTTATTTAAAACAGACGATAAAAAAAGTTTAACATTACTCAAAATGTTGGCTAATTTGGATTTTATTGTGATATGTTTAAGGCCATTTCTACTATCTTACATGATTGCACTACTTTTCATCCCCTAAAGTAGATTTATAATAATATATTACAGTTTCCTACATTACGAAACTTTGCTACCTAGATGAACGGCAACAGGCTGAGCTTTCATATTGACGTGATGATTTAGATAGAACCACGGAGGGAAGGGTAAGGAAGTTTAGAGAACCACACTGTAGTGAAGCTAGGGATGTCAGCTAGGTAGTGTATAAGTTTAAGTGACAATGTGACACCAAACTCGTAATATTGAAAATAAAAGTAGTGACAGTCATAATTTATAATTAAGTGTCTAATGATGATAAATTCTTTTAAGAATTGCCATTAGAGCTACATTTTTTCCTTTTTATTCTGTTAACATTGATCTTCTGTTAAATTCACCGGAAGTCACCAGACCTTCAGTCCATCATCAAGTAAAGTTGGGAGATAATTTTTGTTGTTTTCATAAATACAGTATCATTTGGTCACAGCAGTGCCACAGTATAAAACACCGTGGTAATGCGCTTACAGAATATGATTTGGATATAATATGTATAAATCAGCTGTACTGCAGTTTTTAAGCATTAACATTTATTTTCATTTTTATGAAATGTAGGTGCATCAGGATATACTTGAAATTGCCAATTCCCATTTACAATTTTAGCAACTAAATTTATTAAAAGACTCTTGTACTTAGATCAAAGTTTTGTAAACATTTCAAGTGAATTCATTCACTACTTTTTCAGTTTTGTGTACAAACAAACTAAAATTTAATTTATAATGACTTGAAATGAAATAATTAATGTTCTTTGTCTAATTGTAACGAAAGTGTTATTCTTTTCTTTTTTTCTTGTAAGTAGTTATGTAGTATTGCTACTTTGGAGAGAAGTAATCATTAGCATTGATACGCCATTTGTCCATTTAATAATTGTAAATCGCCGACGAAGAGCTGATGTGTTGCGACCTTTGATCTAGCACGTCTGTATGTTTTATCAACTCGTGTGATACAAAACAAATGACCTTGAAAACGTTCCGAGCTCGTTGATATCACCAGCCAATAACACCGATTGTTCTGTCTGAGACATTTTGATTGTCTGGGAAGTTTCCCAGCGTGTTTAAACTTCCTACGCGTATTAAAGCAAATCAAAAAGCTGTAATTCCTGAGAACTTAAAAACTTATAAAATTATGTCTTAGACTTGAACCACTAAAAAAATCCAACCTTTCCTAACCTGTTTCGTTTCAAAAAAAAAAAAAAAAAAAAAAAAAAAACGCTAGAAACACGAGTTTCTATTTCAACGATTCTTTTCGTTATAATGATCGTATCGTAACAATTGGAGTGTCATTTGATAGGCGAAGAACTGTTCTAGTGGATTATGAGTTGCTTTTTGTAAACATTCAGTATTTTTATAATTTGTTTACAGTTAGATATGTAAAACTTTAAACTTAATCTTGACGATTTTAAATTAAAAAAAACTCATATCAACGTATGGTCCACTGGATTGGGCCTTTAATAATTACGCAGTACTCATTACAGTCATAAACAAGAACTGTACAGTTGAAATAGATCACGTGTTACTCGAGTGACGGTAAGACTGTGTGGCTGTCGACTCTCCAGCGGTAGCGAGGCAGTTTGAGCAACGTTTCCCTCCACGAAAAACGCCAAAAACATGGTTTCTATTTCAACGATATGTTTTGTATGATAATCGTAACGTATCATTTGAAATGTCATTTGAAATTCGAAGACCTATTCTAGTGGACCTATAAGTTGGTTTTTGTAAAGAAAAAAATTGAAAAGAAAAAGTATAAAAGAAAAAATAGTACTCTTATACTTTTTTCACTGATAAATTGCGAAACTAAAAGTGTCTTTCTTGGTATAACGGGCCTTTAACTACCATAAAGTGTCCACTTTAACTCACTAATAATAAACAAGAACCTTAAAGTTGAAACAGAAAAGCATATTTTTGCCCGCTGGCGGCATTGCAAGGGCCCTCTGGGGCTCCCTTGGCGGTTTGGCAAACGGTCGCCTAAAGGCCACTGTTTTAGGTAAAAATGTTTTTGGCCGATTTACGAGAATATAAAACATATATTTACAACACTTTCATTTGTGCGTGCCTCACTAACTAACGCGTAATCGATATATTTCATTTCAGATTTAGGATTTTGAAAACGCTGTAGTCAAATGAATGAAAACCTCTTAATGTTTAAAATGTTGACTTCTAAATTTTTATTTATAGCACTCGAATTTGATATGAATTAACGAGTTTATACATACATTTTACATACAAGGGAATTTAACCTTGTGCTTAAAAAAATTAAACAAAACGTTTAATGTTTCAAAACATAATCCAGTGGAGCATCAAATTACAGGATTTCTTACTTGGAGTACTAAACTATGAAAACAAAGGGGGAGGGTTAGTCGGGGGTGTGTGAGTAAACTATACTTTGACACGTGCTATTTTTGGCCTGTAAATCAGTTGAAAGTCAGAACAATACTTCGTGGTTCGGATTCCACATCAAGCTGTAGATTCCTTAATTGCCCTAGCTATTGGGATATTGATAAATGGCTATTTCTAAGGAAAGTCGACCTGGGGAAGTAACAATGACCACACTCGTTCATCTACACTCATTAACCCCTCATATTCACCAGTATTTCTACGACCGGCGTCTCAAATGTTAATAATAGTTAATATTACCTAAACTAAAGGTCACTAGGTAGACATGCCATGTCACGAGGTACGATGTAGGCATTGTTACCAACCAATATACAGGCCTCTTTTTAGAAAGGCTGAAACAAATCCACTTTGGTGATCGATATGTTTAATACAATCAATTATAGATAGCGAATAAACAATTCCTTGACAATAGCAAAATCAAATAACAAAAACACAGCCAGGCTACTCCAATAATCAGATGGTACACAATCTTATTCAATGCCAAGACTTGTGCGTCGTGATTCTGTAGCAAACTTTTTATTTGCTCTTTTTTCTGAGATGATCACAAAAACAACACACGTAAATTATTATTCTCCTCAATATACAAAATAACTTTGAAATACGGCTAAGCAATATCTATATTATTATTTTATTTTCAGATAGTATTATTTTAATTATTATTAGCTGAACCCGGCGGACGTTGTCTCGCCTTTCATTTTTCATTGACATACCAAAATAAAGCAATAAAAATAATTATAGAAAAAACCATTATTTATTAAATGAGTGCAAGAGGGTAAACAATATTTTTGGTCTTCTTATTTGATATTATTTGATATATTCTGATCAAGATTCATTATCAAGGTACCGATTGTAGAGAGGTGAGTGAATATGAGGGGCGAATGAGTGTGATGAGTGTAGTTATTGTTACTAACTAAATTCTACGATTCTTTAAAAAAGGAGCCATTTATCAATAGCCACTATCCAAGACAACCAAGGGATTTTTGCAGCTTTTACGTGGAATCCAGACCACTTCGTATTGGTTTGATTTTCAGCGAACTGACAAGCCTGATGCTCAGGTCTCTTCTCTACACAATATCCGGACACAACATGGTCACCCCAGATTTTACTAGTAGTGTCCAAGTCGATGGCAACCATTGAGCGGATGTCATGTCAGTATTAAGAGGACCGAGAATAGAACCTATCACCTACAATCTCTATAACACCTTGTGTCCAAGAAGCTGGACTACAGCTCTGCGCCACTAATGCCGACAGATTAGATTGTATTAGGATAAGATAGTCACAATACTAGAAGTATCGAAATGAGAGATGTAACATTGAAGTAAACAAATAGTGGTTAGTTGGTAGTGAGGACTAAATAGCCCTAGCTTCACCATATAAATAATGTTTTTTTTTTACTTTCTCCTATGTGCGTTAACATAGAGAAGAAAGTATTGTGATCGTCGAAAAAACTTGTTTTACAAGTTTGTCTGAAAATCCATTTTAGAGTCCCCTGAACCAAAGTTTGTGTCTGTCTGTGTGTATGTGCAGCTCGCTGGAGACCAAACGGATTGATTAATTTTTATGAAAGTTGGTATGAAGATATATAGGTGTTATCTCCAGCCATTATCTCCAGTCTGTTTTTGACGTTTTTGAAATTTAAGTTATATTTTTTAATGGGCAAAAACATACAAAAAAATGGAATTTTCTCAAAAACTGCTCTAACGATTTTGAATACATTTTCAGGAAAAATGTGAATTATAATTTTAAATATTTTACTAAAAACCGCATGTCTGTATCTTGTCTAGTTTATTAGTTATGGCAAAAAAACATAATTGGGAATAAAAACTGGTAATTCTTAAAGTTTTAATATGGGGGAAAGTTTGTTTCAATTCTTTGCTACCATTTTTTTTTCATTTAGTATCCAATGGGCGTGATTTACGGCGAATCTTCCCAAATGACCCCACATAAACACCTTCTTGACCTCTTGAACTGTTCTTCAACGGCCTTCGTCACGTATAGTACCCAGTTTCCTTATGTCCTGCGTAGTCCGTGTCCGGGACTGGTTACGTCACTCACTTCCGACGTCCCTCCTTGACCGCGATCCGAGAGAAGTGAGAGGCGCGAGGTCAGAGGACCAGAAACGTGCCT
Organism: Stictocephala bisonia; assembly: GCA_035578905.1. Classification (NCBI taxonomy): domain Eukaryota; kingdom Metazoa; phylum Arthropoda; class Insecta; order Hemiptera; family Membracidae; genus Stictocephala; species Stictocephala bisonia. Next base: position 685,693 of record JAQJVL010000058.1, on the reverse strand, counting down.
GTGGCGTCCAGGAACATGGTCCTAGAATTACCGGAATGGTTAAATAAACACGTGGCCGAAGGACCTTTACTGAGTCCCAAACAGAAATATTGTTAAAGGACCTATTTTATCTATTTATTTTTACAATTTTTTACTACAGCAGATGTTTTACCAATTACAGTAAAGAAGCCGTTAGCAATTAGAATAATTTAACATGCAAATAAAAAATACAATACTCATAAAAATATTCATAATTACTGTGTATGGCTCTACACAACATCATAAGGCATTTAGTGAAACTGGCCGATTCACATATGAGAACACAAGCTTTCTTTCTCCGATATTAAACACTAAAAAATCAAAACTTTGAAAATTACCATTTTGATTCTCATATATGTTTTTGGCATAACTCAAAAACAAGTCAAGTTAGAGACATGTGGTTTTTACTAAAATATTTAAATTGTAATTCACATCTTTCCTGAAAATTTAATCAACATCGTTAGAGCCGATGTTGAGAAATTCTATTTTTTGTGTTTTTTGCCCATACAAATATTTTTTTTTTAATTTCACAAAAAAGAAAATAGTCTGAAGATATTGTCTAAATCATCTTTTTTTCGAATACCCACTTTTTTAGGTTCAGGGGACCCTCAAATGGATTTGTAGACCAACTTGTAAAAAACGTTTTTGGACGATCACAATACTTTCTCTATGCTAACGCATATGGGAGAAAGTAAAATTATGACTTACAGGATATGATTTTTATATAAAATAAACATAAATCAACTGGTCAAATTAGCACTTTTTCAGCACTCACATTTATTTTAATTTGTGAAAAGTAGGTCGCTTGAAATACCCTATTCCCGTTTACAATTCCATGTACTAAATTTTAATAAACTCTTGATATAAATAAATGTTATGTAAAAAAATTCGAGTGCATTCATTCGCAACGTTTCTAGTTTTGTGTACTCAAAGCATACGGAAGTTTTATTTTTATACAAATAGATTTTTAAACGTACTAATAACTGTTGCAGTAATTTTACAACCAAAAATTCCCTATGTTTAAATTCGAGAATAGCAAATTTCAATGCCTGGACACAGCACATATTACCAGGTCTACGTAATGATTTTGTAGTGTAAACACTTACTTACTCATGGCCATGTATGTCCAAGGTGACCTCGCGAACAACACTCTTCCATGGCTATCGACCCTCAGAATCTGCAGCTGCAATCTCTATCTTCTTCGAATTCTTTAGCACCTGGTTCTTCCATCTATTTTTTTGCCTTCTCTGTGGTTTTACAATAAAACTTCACCCACCAGTGCCTACAGGCCTGCATGTCTGCGCGTGGTTTTATACAACGAAAAACCGACCGCTAGCTCATATTCGAAATATAATTAATTATTTATATTCGTTCGCTTTCATATTCATATTCAAGCGATGAATTCATATTCAAGCGATGAATTCATATTCAAGGCACTGCGGTCGAAAAAACGTAAGTCGCCTTTTTGCCCTTGCACGAAAGGATGCAGCCGGAATGCGGTGTCTGGATCCTGTAGACAAAATACCTGTCGGACCTCCAACACCCACGTGTGGCGGTGACATTGCACCTGCTGTTTACACGTCCTCGGCGAGCCCTAAAGGGTGCTACGTCCTGCGCCCATCGCTCATCACTTTTTACGCCCACTTTGGGCAACTAAATATCAAACAGGACCCCTTGAACCCTGTCGTTGACTAATGTCGCACATCCGATGTCTTCATGGAACGGGAAACATCATCACCCACTACGACGCCTGGAGGGAGGAAGGGGGTTCAGGCAGTGTGTGGCGTCACTGGCAATGTGTCCAAGTGTTGTATGAATAAATTATTACCAATTATTCGTAAATAAAAAGAATTGCATTAGTGAACATTCTGTTCAGAGAGCCGGCCGACAGTCTCCCACGTGTCCAGGCTGGTACTTAACGATGATAATAATGTGTTTTATTGTATAAACATGATACAGTGTTATGGCAATCGTCATTGATTTTTATCTAAAATTTTCCCAACTAGTCCCAACATCAAACCCCCTTTCAGACGTACAATTTCTTCATTCACTCTCTCCCATTCATTCGAATCGTTCCACCCTTTCCCCGGTCAGTCAACCAATTGTGAGGTCTCCCAGTTGTGTGCCATGAACTCGTCTATACTATAAAATGCGTGTTTGGCCAGTGTAGTATTTAGACGAGTCTTGAGTGCTCCAAGGCATGGGGCACTTTTGATCGGATTCGGCAATTTGTTGGCGACACGAGCTCCTGCGTGTGAAGGCAAGCTACCGTCCTGTGTCTCCCAGTTCGGTGGTCATCCTGCCTCCAGTTGCATAAGAGTGTATATCGCAACCTCTTACGGTTTCGCATTTGGATTTAAAAAGGAGGAATATTTCTAAAATGTAGTGGCAAGGTAATGTCAACAGTTTCAGATCTGTGACACTGGTCTACACGACTCTAAATTGCAGTGTTGCTATTGTTCGGACTGCTTTCTTTTGCAGGACAAACATTTTGGAAAAATTTGTGCTTGTGCAACCTCCACTTCTTACCGTGCAACAATGTAAAGGCACTGGTCTGTGACATAGTGGTGTAGGGCCCTCCTAAAATAAACGGTATCCGGCATGTGACCCATGAAACTCCAGGCAATTTCCCATCCCATGTCCAAAATCCTGTTATTTCATTTATTTTTTATCTATAACAATGGTGAATAAAAAATAAAAAAAAAAAACAAATAATACTGTGTCCATGAACCCGATGAACTGTGGTCTGTTGAACCAATGAACCAGCAATAATTTATTTATAATTACTGAGAATAACTATTTCTAGCTTATGTTTTTAAAATAATGTACTATATAATTCCTGTAAAACTACAAATTTCCTAAAACTAAACTAAATTTACAAGTTTTATTTATGGGTTCCTCTTTATGTAAACCGTCTTTTTTTAAGCCAGTTCCGACATGTTGGCTTGTTAGAAATAATGATAAATAAATTATATGATTATTACACAAAATAATATTTATATACAGACTTGTTTACGGTAGATAAATATTTATTAAAAGGAAAATCTGAAAATGTTCCAACTTCAAACTAAATGAACTATAGTATTACACTTTATAGACTGGAAATATACTAAGAAAAATTAATTTGTTTTATTATAGCCTATATGGTATACTAGGATAATGAAAAAATCATGTTTCAAGGCCACATTTAGTCGCTATACAATATAAAGTTCTTTAGTGTCCTTTGTAGTCTATGGACGTATCCTTTATGTCCTTAATTATAATTAACACCATCGTTATTGGAGTCGTAAACATTTTATGTGTGTCCAAACCACGCAACAATTATTGTATGAAGACACATTGTATGGTAAATGTATATTTTGCGTATACTGGTGGCGGAGTGCTGTAACCCAGCTAATTGGGGACAAAGTGTTCGGGAGATTGTAGGCCATAGGTTCCATGCTCGGTCCTCTTAATACGGACACGCGTCGTCCGCCCAATGGTTGCCATCAACGTGGACACTACTAGAGAAGCCTGGGGTATCCATGTTGAATGGTAGTCAGTGTCTGGATGTTGTGTAGGGAAGATAACTGAGTGTCAGACTTGTCAGTTAATTGAAAATCAGACCAACACTACGTGGTTCGGATTCCCAGTAAAGCTGTAGGGCTTATAGTTAGCTGTTGGGCTATTAATAAATAGTCCTTTCTGAGCTAAGTTGAACTCAGATAGTAATAATGACTACACTCGTTCATCTACACTCATTACACTCATTCACGCCTCATATTCGCCCATATCTCTACGTTCGGCGTCTTAGAGATGAATAATGAATACTGTATTAACATTCATTATTCATGTTTGTTAATACAGTATACTATATTAACAAACATACAGTGTCAACAACAACAAAGGTACGTGTATGGGTGGGCGGGTGAGTCAATACCACCATACGTGTATGGGTGGGCGGGTGGGTTTCAATGGGTCATTACTTCATGAGATTACCATTGAAATGTTCAAGTCCTGTAGATCGGAGCATTACAATTGAATGCGAATAAAACCATGCGTTCAACCTTCCTTGGTCTAACATTATGAAAGATCTAACCTCCTCAATATTACAAACACCATTGTTTACACTCCAACAGCTGTTAATACTTTTTGGAAATCATTATTTACATTTGAACAGCTGTTACTTTTAAATTCATTTAAATACACATACAGAGGTAATGGCTCTCATTACCTTTGTATGTGTATGGGTGGGCGGGAGGGTCATTACCTCTGTATGTGTATGGGTGAGTGGGTTGGTCATTACCACTGTACATGTTTGGGTGGGTCATTACTACTGTACGTGTATGGGTGGGTGGGTGTGTCAATACCTTGGTGGGTCAGCCTTGAACTGCTGCAGTTCTAGAGTTAATCAACAAATGTCGTGATTTATCCTCTAGTAGGCAAATTAATTTTGTTTTTCCTATCTTATTAACCATTATAATAAGTAATTTATTAAATGCTTCAATGTTACGATTTCTACTATCCAAAACTATTACAGCCCCAAGAAACTGTTTAAATTTACTGTTTCGTATTTCTATACTGTCCATTTGGAAGAAGAACATAAGAATTTCATGTTTTATTCTTGCCTTTCTAAAATTTAAATCCAAAAAATCTATTTTATACGGTAAGTCAGTTTTCATTGTACTCCAAATTATTTCAAACGCGTTCGTTTCTTTTGTTTTTGTTTAACAGCTGAATTAATTAAATAAATAAAATACTTCATGAGATTACCATTGAAATGTTCAAGTCCTGTAGATCGGAGCATTACAATTGAATGCGAATAAAACCATGCGTTCAACCTTCCTTGGTCTAACATTATGATAGATCTAACCTCCTCAATATTACAAACACCTTTGTTTACACTCCAACAGCTGTTAATACTTTTTGGAAATCATTATTTACATTTGAACAGCTGTTACTTTTCGATTCATTTAAATCTCTCTCCTGTTCTTCTTATGGCCTAACAATGTACTTTAAGGGCTTCCCACACCCTTCAAGGTGAAAATATTTAAGAATTAAAACCTTATTGCACAACTTCAAACAGAGGCAAGTTTTTTGACACCTTAACCGTTTAAATTCGTCAAGGAATGAGGAAGGATTTGCTTCACGTATTATTTATAAAGAATTAAATAAATTATCATACGTAATTACATAGAAAATATTTTTATCATGAAAAGTATTGACATGAAATATATTTATCGACTTCCAGTATCCCCCCCGTCACGTGGTCTTCGTCAGTTAGGGGCGGTGTCTGTCACTTGATTCAGACACAGAACTGCGACAAATACGCCATCTGTTAGTGATTAGGTAGGGGACGTGCCTCGGGGCATAGAGGAATAATTAATTCTCACAGAACTAATTATAAAAAAACCTATCAAGGAAGTGGTTCAGTTTACGAATTTGTCTTCGGAAATTTCAGCTTATAACACTAAATCCATTTGAATTTCAACTAAAAATACGTATACTATTAATTTCGAGCTAGAATTATTTTTTATAAAAAATTGCTTACATATACAATTATTTTCCGTGTCGCTATTTAAAAAATATATAAAAGAATTTTTTTATAAAAGATTGTTTTGTAAACGAATTTTATTTTGCCAAATTCTGCGTTGATTAGATTTAGCATATTTTAATACAAACATAAAAATTTAGTATATGAGCTACATTCAATTTGAAATAATTAAATTCAAATATTACTAACCTACAGCCATTACTTCACGAAGAGGTTCCATGGTTCTCCCTAAACCATCACATCAATGTAAAAGTGCAGCCTGCTGCCGTTCTCTTAAGATAACAAAGTTTTATAACATAGAAAACCCTATAAGTCTATTGCCCAAAAACTCTAAAAGTATTGCAGTCATGTTAGAGTTAGTAAAAATGACCTTAAACATTACTCAATGAAAACGAAATCAGCTTTAGTTTCATGTTTATGTCTTTTGCATCAGCTGTTTGGAATAAATTATTAAATTAATATTACCAATGTTACAATTATGGGAAAAAAGAAACGTTGAGGGGCTGTTTCTACCCCTGAAGAATAGAATTTTGAGAACTCGTTTTGTAGTGGGTCTCTTTTATACAAAAGCTAACTTACCTCCAAATGTCGTCAAAATCTGTACAGTGGTTCCGAAGATTTTGTGATGAATGTGTACATAGTTTTTTATGTTATATATTTAGATTAAATACACAAATATTTTTTTTTTACTTCCTCTTATATGCGTTAGCATAGAGAAAGTATTGTAATCGTCCAAAAAACTTTTGTTAGAAGTTGGTCTAAAAATCCATTTTAAGGTACCCTGAACCCAAAAAAAGTGTTTTTTTTCGAAAAAGTTGTTGTGTCTGTGTGTATGTGCAGTTCGCTGGAGGCCAAACGTATGGATAAATTTTTATTAAATTTGGCACGTATATGTATTTAGCCAATATCTACAGACCAATTTTTCACTTTTTGAAGTCGTATTTTTTTTTTTTTTTTTTTTTTTTTTTTATAGACCAAACATACGAAAATGGAATTTTCTCAAAAACGGCTTTAACGATTTTGATCAATTTTTATGAAATTTGGTATGTATTTGTGTTTAGCCAATATATCCAGCCTTTTTTCAATTTTTTAATATTTAATTTATTTATTTTTTTATGGGCAAAAACAAACAAAAATGGAATTTTCTCAAAAACGGCTTTAACGATTGTAATTAAATTTTTAGGAAAGATGTGAATTACAATTTAAAATATTTGAGTGAAAACTGCGTGTCTCTAACTTGAGTAGTTTTTTAGTAATGGCAAAAACCTATTTGGGAATCAAACTGGTAATTTTCAAAGATTTGATTTTTTTAGTTTTTAGTATGGGGGAATGTTTGTGCCAATTCTTTGGAACCATTTATTACACCTCAAAAGTAGTTTTCTTCCGTTTAGTTAGTGTTGTTCAATAACAACTTCCTACGGTACATATCTTAGTTATGTTGGCTGTATGTACTGTGTGTTAGCTGTGGGTGTTTTACTGGACATAATTCCATTTTTTTGAACTTCGGTTTGTGGTAATTTGTCATTGCTTTATTTCAGCAGTAATATTTTACTTGTGTAGTTTCAATTTCAATATATTTACACTAATATAAATTATTCAATCAAGTGGCGATCATCAGAACGATCTATTCTACGTGTTAAGTTTCCCGTTGCTGACAATAAAAAAATACATAACAAAATATAAAAGCAAAAATTATAATAATAAAAATAATAAGTAATACTAAATTGTATTATAGTTTTAAAATTGTATTGGCACACACTCTAGATACGTAACTAACTAAAGATAGTCTTATCCTGAATATAAATAATTACTTAAGCCTTAACAAAAAAAGAATACATGGTGTAGACTATAAAAAACAAAATACCTAAACATTTTTCCTCCAAAAAATTGGATCTTCAAAATGCACTATTGTCCGGAATCCAAATATAGATAAGAAATGAAAAAAGCCGTAAGGGTAATAAGGGGTTTGCAGGTCAACCTCAAAATAATAAAAATTAAAAATATTATGTTGAAATCTTTCCCTAAAAGCACAACAGCCAATTAACCTAAAATTGTCAAATACTGTTTTTATGAATTAAATAATATTTATTTCCATTATTTTACAAAATATATATTATTTTAAATCAAAAATTTTCATTTTTATTATTTTTTTTATTTTAATGCTACAAATATGAGTTCACTTAAAAAATATTGAACCAAATAATTAAAACTTCAATCACCAGCACAAACAATGTTGTACTTTACGTGAAACAAATTTTTTTGTATACGATGACAGCTGCCTTGAGGAGCGCTGATAATTTCACTGAAGTGGGGGAGGGGGGAGTGTTGTAACTTACGTAATAGAGCGTTCATTTTAATGTTAATTCATACCTTTTTTCTTCATTGTTGTTGAAAAGTTGTGATCCCTGGCTAACTCGATTCTAAGAATGGGAGATTATTGCATGCGGTATTTTTATCTGGAGAAATTGTATTAATTAGCGGCAATGTGGCGAGGGTGAAAGTGGCGGGTTGACCCAGGGCGGGTCAGGTGACACCGTGTCAAGGGTGGGGCGGTGTTTGACGGTCGTCATGGCGACGTTTGCGAGAGCAAGGCCGGGCCACTGACCCACAGCACCCCCCAACCCCCTCTGACACACTTTGTCTCAAGGATACTTACCCCCACTACTGTATTGTTTATTGGTGCCGCTATTGATTCCGTATTACCGCCTCCCCCACCCTCCCCACGACGAAACACTTTCACACCTACACCTGACGTCTTGGATGGCATACAATTGCTTTTGTTGAGTAATGCCATTTTTATTATGTAACAAAACATTTCGTGTATAATTTTACTTAAATACTAAAATTCAAATTAAAAATGTGTCTGTTATTTTCTTGATAATTATATTTATATTGCAGCTTACATTAATCTCTTTAGCATAACTGCTATTTAAGAGATCAACTAAATTAAATGAATATATAAATATAAGTAACAACTACATATTGAAACAGTAACAATCAATGATATAAATAAATCAATTACTCTCAAAGATCAGAAACCCCAGCAGCATTATGGACAAATAAAGGGAAAATAAACATATACCGTTAATTTAACAGATAAATTAAAAAAAGTAAATAAATCAGATTGTAGAGGTAGAAAACAATTTTTTGCGTTGTAAATACTTCATCCTTTAAATTTAACATAATGTTCAGTTTTTAAAATTTCCAGGTATTTTTGGCACTATTTAAGCTTTCTTCTGGATTACGACTGGCATGTTCGAGTTACACCATTAAAAATATAATCAATTGTTTACGGTACAATCGATAGAAATTTATTTATCAAATAATTGTTTAAACTGTAGTAAATCAATAGCAAATAATAAAATCTCTAACAATATGTATTTAACAAAAAACTGAAAATCAACAAATAAATTACAACAAGCATAACAAAAATTGATTTAAATAAATAATAACAATGTATCTCTGAAAAAATTAACAAATATTAATATGAAGGAATGTAAATTAACTCAACAACATGACCGTCATTATTAATGAGAGACGTGATGGAGCAATTGTAGTGAGGAATTCCACCGACATCGGCCAAAGTACAAAATGACATTCTCATGTCTTGTGGTCATCGGCAAGACCCGACTGGTTGGAACGACTGGCTTCAGTCAAAACTGAATAATATATATATATATATATATATATATATATATATATATATATATATATATATATATATATATATATTTATATATATTTTTAAAAAGTAACATAATAGGTATTGCCTTTTTTAATCAGTAGGCTACTTTGAGTCAAACTAAAAACGTAGATTTTTTACAAAATAGTTTTTTAGGACCATTTAAATAAAAGATGTTTATTTGTTTCGATAAAATGTCTTATTCCCATGAAACTATAAATCTATGGAAATTTGTATTCATTAAATAATATTAATACGGTCCGGAGAGTCCGAAGTAATGAGGGGATTCCACTTTGTGGCCACTAACTCTCACGTTCATTCATTGTTAAGACGCCAATCGTCAAGATTTGGGTGAATATGAGGAGCGAATGAGTGTGATGAGAGTGGACGAACGAATGTAGTAATTGTTACCAACTAAGGTCGACTGTACCTTAGAAAGAGCTATTTATTAATAGCCAAATAGCTTGGGCAATTATGGAACCTACAGCTTTACGTGGAATCCAAACCACGTAGTGTTGGTCTGATATTCAGCTAACTCATAAGCCTAACACTCAGTTGTCTTCCGTACACAATATCTGAACCTTGACTGCCATCCAACATGGACACCCCAGACTTCTCTACTAGTGTCCACGTTGATGGCAACCATTGAGCGGGCGCCGTGTCGGTATTAAGAGGACCGAACATAGAACCTATCGCCTACAAACTCCTCAACTTTTTATCCCCAAGTAGCTGGGTTACAGCACTGCGCCATCAGTGCCCACACTAATTAACTAAACTTCACACTATGAGACATTTACAGTCTCATATTACCATGTAGCTAATATTTAAAACTTTTTAAACAACTGTTATTTACAGTAATTACTGTCAGTTATGACACTAGAGTTTGTGCTCACACATCTTTCACTGTTAAACACTTCCACTTCAGGCCGAAGACCAAACATTCCCACTGACTCTGACCGACTCACTTGTCGGCTGAGGAGCTATGGAAACTAAGGGACCTACAGCTTTACGTGGAATCCGAACCACGTAGTAATACCTAATTTTAAACTAATTGACACGCCTAATCCACCATATTAAGGGCCCAAGGCTAACTTAAGAAATTTTTAAGTCATTTAGGTCCATCATAACATACAATATTGACATCAATTTAAATTCAACTAAAATCATAGAATGTTATAGGGGGCCATCCCTAAATTACGTAACACTTGAAGGGGGGAGGGGGGTTTTCGGCAGCGTTATGCACCGTTACGGGGAGGTTGGGGTTCTACGCAGCGTTACGTAACTATTTAACCTTAGCAATTTATTTAAATTAATTCCTAAAATTCTATTGTTTTTCGCCAAAATACAAGACCTTTTGAAAAGATAATAAAAGATATATTATATTCTCTCCCCCCCCCCCATTAGAAAACAAACTGAAGAAAGTCCAAACAATGACTTTATCATAAATAAAAATATGCATCGAAGTGGATGACAAAAATTAGAGGGGGGTTGGGGTTGGTAACAGCATTACGTAATTTCGGGGGTAGTATTACCGCTATAAGTCCGTTACATGGGGGGGGGGGTACGAAAAGGCCGATTTTAGCGTTACGTAATTTAGGGATGGCCCTAAATATTTAACATCATGATTTTAGCGTTAGTTTAAAATTCATTATTACTATTTTTACAATTCATATTTACATAAATTGTCTCTATGTATTTCAAAAAGAGATTACAAATATAAAATAAGAAATAAAAATAATGTAGGTAATTATATACATAAATATAAACGGCGTATGGTTTGTTGTCAGCCACCATATACTAATAAAAAAAAACAGTAATATACATTTGCAACAAGATTGAAAAGTCATGTTATTCGTCAAAATAAATAATAAAGTGATCTCCTGTCACTAAGCTAAATCCAATCCATCAAGCCATTTATAACCATAGTGGGGGAGGGGGTTGATGTTCGCGTCCAAAGAAAATCTTTAAAGCTATACGTACCCCCTGGGTAGTTCTAAACAAGTAAAGAACCTGGTAGCTGGACCGTCACGAATTTGTGATCTCCCAGCTGTGGCAGCTACCACACAAAATAAATAAGACCCTTTTCAAGATCAAATTAATTTTTTGTTCAGTTAACACTTTTAAAAAAAATTTGAAAACAAACAATGAGCAAATAAGCACGTTTCCTTTATCTAAGGGCAGATTGTTTATTTCAAAATCTGGAAATTGTTGTTTCGTTTTCTTCAAATTAACGATGAAAGATAGAAATATTGTTTATTTTTGAGTTCATCCGGTAATTTTACAATCAAAAGGCAGCATCGCCACCCCACCTATTGCGTGGAAATATTTTTCCGTCACCACATTTTTCTCAACTCAACGCTACTTTTTTCTTACCCTTCTATTCCACGTTCTAAATAATTTACTGCTTCGATAAACAACATTCATTTAAAATATTTTTAGTGAAATGACATTTCAGAAAGTATTTTATTTTGTATTCATACGCCAATATTTTATGGAAAATCTGTTATATTTCCCGTCGAGAGTTTTTCCAGCTGAGTAGTCAAGAGAAACCCGTTTTACAAAACATCGGTGACTCTCTGAATATTAAACATACACGAGCGAACATTAACTTCGTCGTTTTCCTCATTGATTTAATGACGAAACTTCCTCCATCAGGCTTAGATGTAAATAGCTTTTACAGTATTTAACAAATTAATTAACATTTCATATTAGGCTTTTTTTGGCAGATTCGATTTTCTTGCCCTAGCACAGGCAAAAATTCGAAGGCACTTTCAGAGTTTGGTAAGAAGAGACCTTAGAATCAAACCAACTGAAAATCCAAACATTGCTTACATTTTGATTTTTAGGTCTTGATGTTAAAAAACTTCAATAGTAATTTTCTTATAAAACATGGCTTTCGAGTATATTGATATGCACTTTAATTTTGATTTTTTTTTCGTTTTTAAATCTAAAATTTGACATTTTTTTACTTGAAAATGATTAAGTACTCACTTTTCTTGAATGCGAATATGTATTGAAAAACACTTCTGACCAATAAACCAAAATGAATATTCTGCAAATGTGCTTCAAAGCGAATTCGAGTATAACGTCAAATTAATTGTTTCCTCACATTACGAATATAAGGTGAGAACAGAAAAGGTCCAAGTTTATGAATCAGAATTGTTTTTCGCAGCCAGAGAATATGATAAACACGTCCAGAACAGTTGGGTTTGAAGGCGAGATACACTTTAATGAATGTGTGGAAATAAATCCCTCTTCTCCTGATATTGTTGCGAGGGGTTGAAGAGGCGTAACAATGTTATTGTGTTTGCAACTTTATTCCAGTTTCCCACTTTATTCTGTGATACATAATTGGGAAAGTTTCGTTGAAAACAAAACAAAATGCTGTACAGGAGAAATGCTACAACAAATTTCCAGGAATATACCTTGATTGAGGGTTGACATGGAGCGATTATATTTTGTGTCCTGACAACAAGCCCGAATCGTTAGTGTCAAAAATAATTTTACCCGTTTTGGTTGGGCAGAGACAGTCCGGGCTAACTGTCCACCCATAATGTGGTCTGAAAAGGGTACGCCATATGGTGAAGGCAATCGGACTTTCTATTTAAATGTTTGCCTTTTTGCTCGGGTTAATCACATGAAGATGTGCTAAAATAAGATATGATTCTCGTTACCACAAATCACAAACTTCATTATAAATGTTACTTATTTAAATACGTCTTCAGACATTATTTTAGGTATTTACCCAAATACTCTCCAATCAGATTTTATTGACGGCTTAAAAGATCGGTGTACCCTCACCTCTCTCTTACGTAGTGATATTGAGGGGGGGCTGTGCTAAAAATCAGACAAAAAGAAGAAAAACAAGCAATTCGCATATTTATTTGTCGAGGAACGTACAAGTATGCTCTACTGCCTGCCAGGTCTCTTACATTTATAAACAGCTCTTTTATAAATTTCAGGTGCCTACGGAAGCTGGATTTATCCTTGTGACAAAAGGCCAATATTTGATCAGTAAGACTCAAGTACTTTGGATTTTATTTTATTTAAATTTTAATTATCAATCTAATTTTTAATTTGTTTTATTCCTCCTTCATTTATTTCGGTATCTGGATTGGAAAGGTTGGTTCATGATATAATAGATATAAATTTAAGTGTCTAAAATATTTTCATTCTAAGGTTAAACCACAAAGAAGGAGAAAACAGAGGTCGCATCCAATAGTGTGCTAAATGTGTGTCGATCAGCACCTTGTCACTCCCTGCTTTCTTCTCCCAAAACCTCAAGGACAAACGTAGTAATTATTGATACAGACGTATAAAGATGTACATCAGTTGTAATCTACTTGTAAATGCCACCGAGGCGTTCGATGCGGTCATCAGAAAGTGACCACTGTAACTTTTACCTTGTGGTTAGACGTATCTCCGTTTGAGACAAGAGACAGAGACAAATTTTACGAACAATTTTCCTCGCAGGAAGGTGTTCATTTTATCAACCAGTTGCCAAACTGAACAAAAAATGGTCCAACGCCCAAGGTGGTAAAAACTCGAACAAAACGTGTTTAGTGTCACAATCGTTTTGTAACGTGATCGATTAAGGTTTTGACATACGTGGGGGGATCAATTTTGAAATTGGCCACTTGTCAAAAGTACTTTATTTAAATAAGTATATACAATATATTATATAGAAAATATACGTATGAACAAACACTGCATCAATCCAGACAGTAAGTGTACATGAACAATTGCAATTAGCACTTTTATATTGATCCAATCGTAATAAAAACAAAAAAATTTTATTTAAAAACCTTGAAGCATTTTTTAAAATGTGTGTTTAATTTTCTACTTAAAATTACACCTAGAATTGAGCCGTTGAGAGGAAAAGTGGTGTAAGTCAGTTTTTTTTACAAACCTAGCTAAATGCAGTTTTGGATTCCTGAAACCCTATTTCATCATTTGGAAAAGTGGTTTAAGTCAAAAACACCTGTTAACATCAATTTAGAAGGCAGTGAAAACAAGTCAATAATGAAACAGGTAATATGATTGCAAACAAAAGTGGTGTAAGTCTGACTTACTTCACTCTTCCCTGAGATCAGCTTGACTTACTTCACTATTACATGAGAGCTAGGCATGGTTATGTGAGTAGACAGTTGATCATGGTCTCTTTATACTTATTAAATAATACATCATGACCATAGTAAACCCACTTTCGCAGCATCTAAGATGAGTATGAGTGATTCTAGTTTGTCTACACCCTCAATCCTTCAGGATTCTGGATCTGAATATATTCCAACAGACGAATCAGGTAAGAGTAGACATAACCTAAAATTGTGTTTATAGTTCTTTTTGTCTTTATTGCTAATTGCAAGCATATAATATACAATTTATTGTGTATGTTACAATAAAGTTTGGTTAGTTTCCCAATTTATATTAGAAGGGAAAACATTCATATTTTTAATGAACACACATCAAGGCCTAGGCTAAGCTCAAACCAATCAAACGAGCCCTTCAGGATTTTTACATTCAACTGCTGGCTGTGCGATTGGATTACTTTATTACATATTTTCTTTGATTTCCTAGCTGTAAACTAATAAAAATGTATTACAATGTTTCCAATATTCAACTGGCCCATAGGCCTAGTTAAAAATTGTGTTTGATTACAGATAATGGATTTGAGGCAGCAAATGTCGTAGAATTGATTAATGAAGACTTAGATGAAATGAATGACGGTGGGAATGGAGGGCCTTTGGTTGTGAGAACACGAAAAAGGAAACGGAATCCAAACAAAAAAGAACAACGTAAAAGTAAACGGAATAGTGGTAAGGCCTACGTAACCGGTAAGGGTAAACGTGTTGCTGAGAAAGTATTCTCTAATCCACCGTGTAGCTTCAAAATGAAGTGCAGTGACAATATTACTGAGGAACAGAGAAAGAAACTATTTGATCACTTTTATAGTATGGGAAGTTTTCAAATCCAAAATGCATACATTTGTGGGCTATGCAAACAATGTGCACCAAAATCACACCGAGTACGAGACGGAAGTAGAGGTGTGTAAAGCTCTACTATAGGTTATCACTTGCAGTTACCAGATAAAAATCTTAAGGTGTGCAAACAATATTTCTTAAAGACTTTTCAAGTTTCTGATGGAAGATGTTTCAGAGCTTTGAAGAAAGTACGAGATGGTTGTGAACCTGGAAGGAATGCAGCCGGCAGCAAACAAAATTGATGATGCACGGTTACAAATAGTAAGAAATCATATTGAAAGCTTTCCAGCATACCAGTCACACTACACAAGGGCTCACAACCCTGACAGAAAGTACCTGTCAGAGTTCTTAAATATTAGGTCATTGTTTAATCTATACAAAGAACACTGTGACAACATCAACGCAGTTCCTGTTTCTGAATCAAAGTATCGTTATATTTTTAATCATGAATACAATCTACACTTTCATGCACCTCATAAAGACACTTGCGCAAAATGTGACGCTTTCAGAATGAAAATTGCTGGTTGTGAGGACCCACAAAAAAACGAGAGCTTGAAACTAGTAAGGAGTTGCATTTACGTAAGGCGGAACTTGCAAGAGAAAAATTGAATCAAGCTAAAGAAGACAGCAAAAAAGATGCCTCAAAGGTGTATGCTTTAACTTTTGATCTTCAAAAAGCTCTTACATTCCCTACTCTAACGTGCTCTGTTGCATTCTATAAGCGAAACATGTACGTTTATAACGTTGGATGTCACGAGCTGTCCAGTGACTCAGCGTACATGTAGTCTTGGGACGAAACGGTAGCCTCCCGTGGATCACAAGAAATTGCATCTTGTTTGGTTGAGCACCTTCTTAACAAAGTACAAGAAAATATCGACCATGTAATTATGTTCAGTGATAGTTGCGGAGACAAAACCATAACATAAAAGTGGCATTGATGTGCATGAAGTTTCTTCAAGAGGAAGGGAGAAGTGTTAAGGTAATTGATCAAAAGTTCATGACTAGTGGACATTCTTTTTTACCCAATGATGCGGATTTTGGAGTGATCGATACGTATTCAAAAGGGAGAATAATGAATGTGCCCCAAGATTGGTATGATGCAATTATAAAATCAAAACGAAAGAAGCCCTATGTACTTAAAGTTATGGGGAGAGAGGACATTTATTGTACGGAAAAGCTGGAAAAAGCAATCTCAAGAAGAAGAAAAAACACTCTGGGTCATCCAGTATCTTGGCACAAGATACAATGGCTTCAATACTTGAAAGAAGAACCATACTAAATCTTCTACAAGGAAACTCTGAATGACGACATTGAGTTCTTTGCTATTGACGTTACTTTTGCAAGGAAAGGAAGGAGAGTGGACCACCTTGGTCTTATCCCGTTAGAGCTCTTGTATCCTGGGCAGCGACCAGTGACTGCAGCGAAGAAAAGGGACATGATTGACTTGTTACCCTACATCCCGCCAGTCAAACATGGGTTCTTTACCGGTTTGATCGATGGCCCAAGCGAACCAGGTGCAGTAGATGAGACACCTATTATTGACAGACAGTCATAATCGGAATCTGACGCTGAGTAAAGTGAATGTGAAGTAAAATAAAGTGTGTTTCTCAAGTATTTTGTTCTATTAATTCCATATTCATTCAAAAGTGTTTAAGGAAATGTGGTGTAAGTCTACATTATTAAATTCAAAATGATATAAAAATTTAAAAAAATTAATATTACCAAAAAAATTTTAAGAGGTAGTTGTATTAAACCTTAAATAACCTTGATATGGACAAAAAATTATTATTTTTAATACCTGTGATTTGCAGTTACCATTCTAATAAACCTCTAATTATCTCAAAACTAAGTAGCACTGACTTACACCACTTTTCCTCTCAGCGGCTCAATTGTAATCGCTCAAAATTTTTTTATGTGCATTTAAAGCATATTATATATATATGCTATTATATATATTCTAATATCCACTAAAACAACCAAATCAGCAGTAAACTATTTTATCTTATCAGTCCATTTTAAACGCAACACTATACGAATTGCTTTCTTTTGTAAAATTGCTAATAAAAAAAACACTTGGAAATAATTTAAGCAGTAGTTTATTTTTTAATCAATAAACCACTTTATATAGTGTACAATTCAGTTTAATACGTATAAACCTTTTTAGTCGTATGTGTAGATACTCTTTGGTAAACAAAGTTTATAATATCTAAGAGGAGTGCCAGTTCTACCTGTTCATT
Organism: Stictocephala bisonia; assembly: GCA_035578905.1. Taxonomy (NCBI): domain Eukaryota; kingdom Metazoa; phylum Arthropoda; class Insecta; order Hemiptera; family Membracidae; genus Stictocephala; species Stictocephala bisonia. The sequence goes on along the minus strand of JAQJVL010000058.1, from coordinate 668,242 downwards.
CAAGTTTTCAGTGTTCTACTTCTAACTTTTATGAAAAAAAAATTATTATTACTATGACAATTTAGAACAATAATAATTTTTTTTACAATTTTTACCATCCGGTAACTTATTTTTGTAATCCGGACAAAAATATTACAAGTTATATAATTCATTTAACATATATGCAAGAGAAAAGGACGCGAATTTGTTTGCAATCATAATTTGATTTTTTTTATAGTTTCAAACTTATGTTAAGACTGTTTTAAAATTAAGAATCCATTTAAGTTAACTGTATTCTCTGTTTTTAATTCTTCATAGCATTTTTTATGTTTAAATACAGAGAAGAAATAAGCAGAGGTCGCATCCAATAGTGCGCTGAATGTGTGCAGTTATTTATTCAGTTTGTCGTACAATGTTAGGACTAAAACCTTGTCAGTTCCGTCATTATTTCCCCAAATCCTCCAAGATAAATGTAACAGTTATTAACACATCTTTAAACATGTACATTAGTTGTAATATATTTATAACTGACACTTAGGCTTGTGCTGCGATCATAAGGAAGTGATCTCTGTTTATTTTTATTGTGAAATACGAGACATTACTAATTTCTATAAACTTACGTTTTCGTTTCTGTTCCAGGTCAGTTCATCCAGAATACGTCGCGGATATGTGAGTTTCACTTTAATGTGTTTACCTTTACTGTCTAGTATAATACAAGGAATGCTACAATAAGTTAGTATGCACTATGAGTAGTAGTCGGCTGATAAAAACCAGTAAGGTAAAGAAATGTTTTCTCAACATTTTCTTTAATTTTGAAAAGATAACATGACTTTTTTGCCAGTGGCCTTACTGGTGGGTTCCGACGTTATCGCAAGTTAACGGTTCCTTGGAAACGAAAACGAGCGTGGCGGTTCCTTGTATGGGTGACCGTATTTAGGGATCATGTCTTTGCACGCAGCCCGCCACTGGTAGTTCCAGTCACACTTCAGCGATGATCCCTATATTAAGTGTTAGAGAGGGCTTCTTAACTCTGACTTCACCTTGCAAAATAAGACATACTTTATAACTAATTCCATTATTCCTAAGGGGTACAAAAAGCCCCTCGAAATTTCATTTTTCTAGAAGAATAACATTGGGTTGATTTTAATAAATTAATAACAGCTGTTTTGTAAATAAAGAAACATGTTTATTTTGCATATTTAACATTACTCTATTGACGCATTAAGAGTTTAATCTTCAGCTGTTAAACAAAAACAAACGAAATAAACACGTTTGAAATAGGACAAGTAATACCCTATACTGATAAATAGGTAGCAACGCAAGAAATGTGAGTGAAATACTGTAAATAAATTACTTATTGTGATTTTACTTTATACAGATAATAGATAATCTACTGTTATTTGTTTCCAGTCACATTTCGAGGCCGAAGGCCGGAATGTATCGAGCGCAGCGAGAGTCGGGATTGGCACGCGAAGGGTGCTGGGGTGTCCCCTAGATCTATACAAAATAAATGTTTACTTTGTTGGATAATTTCACTAAATTATATTCGTTAATTATCAATATTTCAGAGTCGTTGGTACATTTTTCAAGCTGATTTCAAAATGACAAAACTGTAATGATTTTTATTAAATTTCAGTAGCCTTGTAGAGATATATTTTAATGGACTTCCAATGTAGTCCAAATATGTATTAATCACCGTGAAAACAGTATATTTGTTGTTTTCTCATGGAAATTTGAAGGTTTGTTCAGGACGGCCTGATGATACTCATCCCTTATAAGTACTGCCTTGACAAATAAAACTGGCGGCAGTCGGTGGCAGCGCCTATCTGGGCCACGCCGGCAATATCGTTCCTGCAGCGGGTCGTCACAGAATAGAACTTTCCCTGGAGAAAACTGAATTGGAAATAACGACCCCTTCCACAGAGGGGGTAGTAAAAACAAGTTGTTGTCGGCATGCTAACTTAGGGAGCCGGGAGGGGGAGCAGCCAAGGTCGGTCGTTGCGCGTCTGGTCTGGCAGCGACCTTGCGTCGACCAACCAGCGAGCACCGCTCCCGCGCCACCCCCGGCACCACGACTCTCGCGCACGCCGATCAATCTACCCTATCGATTCTGGTGTTGTGTGCGACGCCTCAAGCTGCGACGCATTACGCCGGCCGCCCAGCTGTCCGCAGGAGACGGCTGCTGGTGAAGAAAAAGACTTGGAACTTGTGCTGTCCCTACCGACCGCCAAGACGTGGGGGATGTAGCCTTGATACCAAATATGATTAACTCTGCCTTAGAAAGAGTTGTCATTCACCAATCATATATTTTTTTTAATCAATTATCCAATTCAAAATATGTTTCATCGATCGGAGGCAATTTGAGTACTTAAAAAATTACGTCAAGTTGGATTTTTAACTAACCTGTGAAATGGATTTTTAACTTAACTGTACCTGTGAAAAAATGTTTGTTCTTTTCTTCCTAGTTCGTCTATTACTCATATAAAAGCAGGCTATTTCTGTTTTTTTTTTTTTTTTTTTTTTTTTTTTAATTGGGCTTTAGCTGTTCAGATTCCAAAATAATTATGGAGTGGGAAAAAATACTTGAACCATTTTTATTTACGTTTTTTACTTTCTTCCATATGCGTTAGCATAGAGAAAGTATTGTGATCGTCTAAAAAAACATTTTTTACAAGTTGGTCTAAAAATCTTTTTTAGGGCCCCCTAAACTCAAAAAAGTGTTTTTTCAAAAATAAACACTTTGATGACTGTGCGTATGTGTGTCTGTCCGTGTGTATGTGCACTTCACTGGAGACCAAACGGATGGATAAATCTTTATGAAATTTGATATGTAGGTGTATTTAGCGATATTTCCAAACCATTTTTTTCTGAAAAACGGCTCTAACGATTTTGATTAAATTTTCAGAAAAGGTGTGAATTACAATTTACAATATTTTAGTAAAAACTACATGTCTCTAAGTTGACTAGTTTTTTAGTTATGGAAAAAACATATTTGGGAATCAAACTGGTGATTTTCAAAGTTTTGGTTATTTTAGTGTTTAATATGCGGGAACGTTTATGCCAGTTCTTTGGAAATATTTATTTTTAATTTTACTGATTTTTGGTAGTATGCTAGATAGACCTATGTATTTTGCTGATTTAAATATTCTGCTGATTTCAAACAATTTATGGTTTAATTTGTTTAAATAATTCTTTTTTTATTTATAATTGCAATATACAAGCAATATTAGTTTCTTCAATAAATCCCAAATTATTCATTATTATTATTATTATTATTATTCAGTTTTGAGATGCCGACACGGCTTGTGCGTATTCTAAGGCAAATATGAATTATTACTTGAGTTCTAAGTAAGTATAGATGGACCTGTGTTGTCTTGTTATTAACTGAGTTCGAATTAGTTCAGAAAAGGACCATTAGCTCAATAGCTATGGCAACTAAGGGCCCTAAAGCTTTACGTCGAATCCGAACCACGTAGTATTGGACTGATATATAGCTAAGTGACAAGCTTGATACTCAATTCTCTCCCCTGCACAACATCCATGCTCTAACTACCGCCCAACATGGACACCCCAGACTTCTCTGGAGTGTCCACACAGATGGCAACCATTGAGCGGACGCTGAATCATTAAGAGGAGCGCGTATAGAAAGTATCGCAAACAATCTCCACAACACTTTGTCCATAAGTAGCTGGATTACAGCGCTGCGCCACTGTGCTGACTAATGTATAGATATGTATAAAATACCGTCCAACCCAAAAATATACTTTGCCAAAAAAATACTTATAGTAATTATTTCTTGTAAGACTGTAACAAGATGTTGAATTAATTTCTATTATAAACTTGAAGCTCGTCGTAAAATGGAACAACTGTCAAACACATTTCAATATTTTATTCAGGTGTCATTGTTGCAGAGTTAGTTTAAGTATCGCGTGTCACTTTCTACTCTCATACTTCAGAGTGTGTCAGCATCTCTTCTTAGTAAGCTTTAATAAGTTTTCTACTTTAAGTTTCCGTTTGTACATACTATCAATTTTTGATGAAAAAAAGTAAATTTTGGTCAGTCTTACAATAATTGGTTTTATATGCTTGTAAGTGTATAAAAAATAATTTTTCTGAAAGTGTAGATAATTCTTTGCGTTTCTTCAAGTATTCCTTCATTATCTCCGGTTTTGTTTTGTCCTGTCTTCCGAGACTACTGTTACTGTTTTTGCTGTAATTTTTTCTTGAAATCTTTTATTTTAATTTTCTTAACAACTTTCTTAAATGTGCAATTTTTTTTAATTAAATTTTCTGTAATTTCTAACTCATTTAAAACGAATTGAACTTGTCTGAACCAATTAGAATTTGTTGTTTTTTTTAAACGTACAGTTTGTTTGAAAAAAAAAAATACTGATACTAATGTTTGTTTTGTAAGTCTATTACTATTCATTCTACATATGTTGCCATAAAGGATTATCGTTCTTTTTCGTATAGTGTCTGAAACCGATACAATTTTCTGATACAAAGTTTGATTTGAGATCAAATGCACATAATTATTTTTAAATGTTGGTCCTAATATTTTTCTTCGGAGTTTTCTTTCTTTTCAAGTTAACCGTAATCCTGTTTGTCAAAGCTAGTGCCTAAGCTTCATAAAGTGCTTCTAGAATTACGTATACATTTTTAATCCCATGACAGTGATTTTTAGTTGATGTTTGGTTAACTGAAAGGCCATTTCCATTTTTTGTATCCTGGATTCCATTACATTTTTATCCTCTGAGTTCCTACTTATCCTTTAGGATATTTAAAATTATCTTCTCTCTCTCTATTCTTTGATGGTTAACTTCCAAATGTGTATGTGAGTTGTTTATTTGTTTGTTATTGTTTTAGTTTTCTCAAAAGAAATTTCGAGTCCAACTGTTGCTGCATGTTTTGCTAATTATTTCATTTGTGTTTCTAATTCTAACAAATCTTTTGCCATTTTGTTTTATTTTTATTATAACTTCCGTTATAATCTCTTATGTATGAAACGCCGGTTCAACTTTTTTTGTATTACAAGGCGAATATGAATGATTACGTGAGTGTGGATGACCTGTGTAGTCTGGTTACTAAATGAGTTTGAAATATACTCAGAAGGGGCCATTTATCAATAGCCCAATAGCTATGGAAACTAAGGACGTACAGCTTTCCGTGGAATCCGAACCACGCAGTATTGGTCTAATTTTCAGCTGATTGACAAGCCTGATACTCAGTGCTCTTCCCTACACAACATCCGAACACTGACTGTCACCCAACATGGACACCCCAAACTCCTTCAGGAGTGACCACATTGATGGCAATCATTCAGAGGACGCCATGTTGGTATTAATATAAACGAGTTAGAACCTATCGCCTACAATCTCCACTCATGACCCACAACCTGGGTCCAGTAATGTCCATGTTGATGATCTATGAGCAGACATGTTGTTAAAATGAGTAACTAGCCCCGACTTTGTTAAATTAGATACTAAGCTACTAATCACTTAAATGCTCCATGTGTAAATGCTGTACATATATCAATTTTGATTATCAAAGAGAATGAAACTACATCGACCATAAGCCATAATCTGATGTTTCGTGTAGGGTTGGATAGTAATATTTCCTCTTCCATGTGTTGAAAATTGCCACCTTGCGTGTATTGTCACCTCAGTTCGTGTGTGGGTGCTTGGGAGGGTCATCAGCACCTTGCGTGTATGTCACCTCTGTTCGTGCGTGAGTGGGAGGGTCATTCATCTCCAACATGCGTGTATTGTCACCTCTGTTCGTGTGTGGGTGGGCAGGAGGGTCATCTTCACCATGCGTGTATGTCACCTCTGTTCGTGCGTGGGTGGGAGGGTCATTCATCTCCACCACGTGTATTGTCACCTCTGTACGTGTGTGGGTGGGCAGGAGGGTCATCTTCACCATGCGTGTATGTCACCTCTGTTCGTGCGTGGGTGGGAGGGTCATTCATCTCCAACATGCGTGTATTGTCACCTCTGTTCGTGTGTGGGTGGGCAGGAGGGTCATCTTCACCATGCGTGTATGTCACCTCTGTTCGTGCGTGGGTGGGAGGGTCATTCATCTCCACCACGTGTATTGTCACCTCTGTACGTGTGTGGGTGGGCGGGAGGGTCATCTTCACCATGCGTGTATGTCACCTCTGTTCGTGCGTGGGTGGGAGGGTCATTCATCTCCACCATGCGTGTATTGTCACCTCTGTTCGTTATGTGGGTGGGTGGGAGGGTCATCTACCATCATGCGTGTATGTCACCTCTGTTCGTGCGTGGGTGGGAGGGTCATCAACACCTTGCGTGTGTTGTCACCTCTGTTCATTGTGTGGGTGGGCGAGAGAGTCATCACCATCATGCATGTATTGTCACCTCTGTTCGTTATGTGGGTGGGTGGGAGGGTCATTACCATCATACGTGTATTATCACCTCTGTTCGTTGTGTGGGTGGGCGAGAGAGTCATTACCACCTTGCGTGTATTTTTACCTCTGTTCGTGTGTGGGTGGACGGAAGGATGATCACCACCGCCTGTTCGTGTGTGGGTGGACGTGACGGTCATCTGCACCATGCGTGTATGAATGGGTGGAAGGATAGCAGTATTGGCCTTATCGATAGATTTTATTGAATAAGGCTAAATAATTGCCTTTATTTATTTGAGTATAATGTTAAAGTCTTACCTCATAAACACCTTAAAGTTATAGCCTTCCACACTAATTTTCCTTAAAGTGTTGACAATTTGTCGACATCAAATAGACAAGTAATTATAATAAAAGAAATAAAACTAGATTAGATGTTCCTTTGTGTTGGCATTGGATGACTGGCGGTCAAATCCCTCTCAGGGTCGGTGGGTGGGGGGTGGAACTGCGTCGGTCGCCGGGGTAACGTCGCGTCACTTGCCCTCTCAGCCACCCACCCAGGTCAGGGCCGTCCGTACACCCCCTACCCCAAGCCGTCCGTCCGTGACCTCCTTACACCCTATTTGCTATTCCACACATAACAGTTTTCCGTCTGATAACTTTCACCAAATAAAACGAGAACCCGGGCAACGCCAAAGTGGGCGTGGGTGGTTGGGTCGACGCCACCCCCCCCCTCCACCCCATAGCTCTGTCTTACATCTTGATCAACTCCATCTCGCGGTACAACTTGTTATGACAAGTCATATTAATTAATTACCTCTCGTCTCTGAGGGCGCAAACTTGTCGTTTGGTTAACTTGTTGTAGAGTGCAGCTGTAGTAAATTAAATACCACGTACCATAAAAAGTTAAACATCATATTAAAGATATATACTATATTTTTAAATAAATTTCATCAGAGAAAGCTCATTATTGGGCTATTCAATCACGACACTTGTATAGTATTATGTTCCACTCTGGTTAAATTAGGTATAGTTAACAAGTTTTTGTATACAAACAACAATAGGCGAGCCGGTGGCCGAGAGGTCTAAGGCGTCAGGACTTCGAGCCTGCCCTGGGTTAGAGAGACTGTAATGCAAGTTCGAACCCGGCCTGGAAGTATTTATCAGTAATGGTACTGTACTGGTTCACCCCCTTACTCTGACTGAATAAGTTCCTCGCACAGGTCTTTGGGGAAAGAGATCGGCCTATCCTTTAAAAAATGTCAATTATCTTACACCTCTTTAAAATTCTTTATTAAGCAAAAAGAGAAAATTTAAATGTCAGGACCAGACAAAGATGCCGACTCGACTTTTAACTGTTTCAGAGCTAACTATTGCATCAGAGTGGATCAGAGGTGTAGTATTGTTACTAGCTGAGATCAACTTCTTTTTAGGAAAATTCTGTTTGTTATTAACACTCGAGTATCAAAAATTATTATTATTTCACACTTATATTACTCTAGTTAAAGATCAAAACACATTTATTTAAGACATTTTTTACATGGAACACATTTAGTTTAACACCAAAGCACCATGTTAAGGCGTGCGGGATAACTTAAATTCACCAGGAGAAGTCTGGAGTGTCCATGTTGGGTGGTATTCAGGTTCCGAATGTTGTGTAGGGAAGTGAACTGAGTATCAATTAGGCTTGTTAGTTATCTGAAAATCAGACCAGTAATATGTGGTTCGGATTCCATTACCAACTTGGCATACTTCGATTAAGAACGTATTTACAATTTTTGTTTGTCAACGTAATACGTTAGTCTAAAACGCTTAAAATCTAAATTGCCTCGTTCTATCTGGGAATGTTTGGTTCAAGACATTTCATCGAATAATATTGCTTCAGTTGATTTATCACCAACATTTGTATTTGTATTATCAACATGTAAAACCTCTTGATTTTTGTTCAATTTAAATTCCAGTATTTATATTCTACTGAAGAAGTGTGTAATTAAGTATTTTCTAATTTAACATTTACTATTTAAATATGTTTCATGTCTCTAAATTGTTTTGAAAAATACCGTCAAGTTAAAAACAGTGAGGATTCGGAAGACTTTCAGAGGACTGTTATGCTCCATGAAAAAAGCCAAAAATATGGTATTTGGGCTATAATAATGATCGTATCGTAACACTTGATTCAGTAATTACCATTTGATAGGTGAGGCATGGATCTAGTTGACCATAATTTTTATAATTTTGTGCTGTTAAAGAAGTATAATTCTTGACCATTTTAAATTTATAAATTCATAATTCAACTTAGGGTCAACTACATTGGACCTTTAATATTTGTACAGTGTTCACTATAAATCATTATAATAATAAACACGAACCGCTCAGTTGAAATAGAAAAGTTCAACTTGACAAAATTTCAAAGTGGAACATTTTAAAATTACAAACAACTAATGACTTTTTTTAAAACATATTTACAACCAAAATAAAATATTGAAATTTATTTTGTGAAACGGAAATTAAATAAGATAAAAATTTGTATATAATTTTTAAAAATCTAATAAATGTAAGATTTATTCCAGAGCATCAAACCCGAGTGATCAAACTCATTTTGAAACCGACAGTAGCTACCCTGTCTACGGCTGCGAGATCCGTAGCGCCTGACCATATTCTTGATAGGCTAAACCCGTACAACCGCTCTGTACCTCGATTGACGCCCGAGAGATGTCACGGCGCTTCTGGACAATCCAGCTGGAAAAAAGTACATTAATCTTTCCATACAAAAAGCATTATTAGTTCGTTCGATTCAAACAAAGCCATTATGGACTACACCGGAAACTGTACATTTTTATTCATATTTCCTTCATTAGATTAATTACTATCTTTCTACTCCCTACAGGTTCACTTCGTTCCACAGATAATAAAAAAACATAGGTCGCGCTAGCTGAGGCCGCAGCGCCCGACTTAGTGGCAGTTACAGATATAATACAACTAATGTGCATTTGTATACATCTGATTTTTGGGGGGAATAGGGAAGAACTGACAAGGTGCTGGCCCTACCATTCGCATGGCAAATTCGAGAAATAACTATTCGACACGTGTTCAGCGTACTATTGGGTTTGACCACTGTTTGTTTTGTCTGTGTGTTAGAACACATTCTTCATTTCTTTTTATCGCGTGTTTGTGTGCCACGGAGGGTGGTATATGAACACTCAGTGCACTAGGAAGTACTAAGTAATGAGTAGGGAGATTAGGGATGCCATTAAGGTCGAGTAAGAGGAATGAGGTGAATCTGAAGATTGGTCAGGACCACAGAGATGGAAGAATATCCAATAATCTCCCACTGAACGTATGTCGAGTAGTTATTTCTCCAGTTTGCCTAGCTCCTTGTCATTCCCTCCCTTATTCTCTCCAAAATTCTGAAGGCCGACAAGTGATTTACCTTCCAAGTGTATCTAAATGAACCTGTTGTATTGAAATGTTCTGTTCTATTTGTTTATACTTAAGCTCTCACATGAACCAACGGTTTTCGTTCCTGTACTTTATTTTCTCTGTTATTGATTTTTCACCACACGTGACAAACAGTTAATCCGTGCACAGACGAAAAATGAAGAGAGGTCACTTTCTTTGTAATACTGTAGCCCTCAGTGGAAGTTATAAATGTATTACAACTAATGTACATCTTTATTTATCTGAAGTAATAATTGCCTTGATGATTTGCGAGAATAAAGGGAAGGACTAACAAGGTGCTGGCTCTGACATCCGCATGCCAAACTGAATAAATAACTACTCGACACACATTTAGCCCGCTATTGGGTGTGACCTGTGTTTCCTTCTTCTCTGTGCAACCACTGAGACTAAAAAACTACATTCATTTTTTACTTTAATTTATTTATTTCTTTTTTCCTTCTACTCTTACCGTTTCTTATTTCGATGGTACAAATTCTATATGCCAAATAATTGCTGTCTTATCTCTGTTGTTTGAATAGCAGTAGGGATCCTTCGTTTTAATCTTCTGTTTAACATATTTTCTATCGTGACTATTAAGTGATGATCTAAATACAATGATTTAAAAGATATCAAATTCTACTACCAACTTTTAAAAGGAAAATATTCTTTAAATATAACTGAAAATATTTACTAACCTATTTGATGGTGTTGTTTATGAGTATTATTGGTAAATCAGTTGTATAGAGACCAGGAAAATCAAGTTAATCGTCCTTTTTGTAAGGTTATGAATATGTAAAATTTGAAAGTTCAGTGACCATTAGGAACGTTTGCAATCTTGGGTATGCATAAAGAATTAATTGTTTATAACGTTTCGAAAATTGTCCTTCAGTGAAACGAAAATGAATAATCGCCAAATAGCACGAAAACACCAGACTATAACATTCAAAACGTTTTCTATATTCGTATTATCAATGGTATATGCTATCAACTAACAATGTTCGAAATGGCAGTTTGTCAAGAAATCGAAAACAGTACTTACTTCATAACTAGGGATGGCAAATATTCTCAACATATCGATATAACGAATTATCGAGATATCACAAACCAAACATCGATTTAACGATAGTATCGAAAGAAAAATATCGATATATCTGGTAACCGATATGTCAAATTGTAAATGATTTATCTGTATAAAATTATGCTCTAACTCTTATGTAATGACCAAAAATACACTCAAGTTTCGCTGTCACTATTTAGAATAGCCTACTGAATGTAAAAAATTAAATACATTTATCTACACAAAACAAGTTGTGGTCTGTGGGATTGAATTTAAAAAAAATCAAAATAAGAATAACTATACCAGTACCTTAAGTTATTGTTAATTATAAAATAATAATGTAATAACATTGTTATTTTTGTTTTTAACATTTAAACGTGCTTTTAGACGAATTAATGCACTAAGGTATTCAAATTAGGCATCTTAAAAGTCAACTCAGCGTTGTCAAATCACACAGAACTTCATTTACCCGTTCCACCCACTGGTCTACAATAAACTACATTCTAGTGCGTTAATCTCACGTAAAAAAACTAAATAAAGCTACTTTATTATTTAAATGCTTGTTTAGAAGTATCGATATCGGGTAGTATCGATCGATCGATCGGGTAATCGAAATATAGAACTGTTAGTGATTTGTCTGTTTAAAATTATGCACTAACTCTTACGTCATGACCAAAAATACACTCATGTTTTGCTGTCACTATTTAGAATATCCTACTGAATGTAAAAATTAAATTCATTTATCTACACGAAATAAGCTGTGATCTATTAAGGGAAAGAAAAAAATCTAAATAAGAATAAATTATACCTTTAATTATTATGTAAATAATAAAAGAATAATGTAATAGCATTGTTATTTTTTTTCTCACATTTAAAATTGTCTGTAGGCTTCTTATAAACACTAAACTGCCACTCAATGGTCTACAATAAACTACATTGAAGTGTGTTAACCTCACGTAAAAAAATTAAGTAACTTTATTATTTCAATTTTCGATGCATGTTTTGTACGCATAAGAGGCAATTTAAATGTTTTTATCGAATCGATGATTTTGAGGAGAGATAATAACGTCATTATGTTGTGATATGATATATCGGTCCAAAATATCGATATGGCCGGTATTATCGAAAGAAATTATCGATACTAATATATCGAACCATATTTATCGATATATCGTTGCCGTCACTATTCATAATATCCGCCAGTTAACCAATTAATGTGAATATCCGAGAGCGTGTCGACCATGTAAAAGTCCACCTAAATGTATTTCCGGTAACGGGTTTAGTGGCCCGGTCTCGTCTGAGAACTTTACGACGTTCCTGTACGCCAAAAAATGTTAATAATGTCATAATTAATTTGTTATTACTTTATAACTGAATAAGTCAATTGTCATAACAACTTATATGAAGTTATAAATTAAATAATTAATTATAGAAAATATAAAAAATGATGCAAAACAAAATGGCAATTGACTCACAAAAGGCACGAAACAAGCCAGGATGCGGAAGCATTCAAGGCTACTGTACAGATCGTCCTAAACACATCTGTCACTAGTCAGAGATTGTTTTTGAATGTTTAAAGAATTTACGAAGTGTCAGTTACGTCGTTTGAACCACTCCCCCCCCCCCACAGATTACTAACCTACTGTGAGAACGCTAATTTGAAAATAGCCAACGCTTCAAATTTGTTTAGCTTGAACAATTAAGGCCACCATTGTTATTTTATCAACTTCCGGCATAAATTCGCACAGAGGCAGGCATAAAATCGTCGGAAACTGATAACAATTGAAATTTGTTGCTGAAAAACTGCCACAGGAAGTAATATATTGAGCACTTGCGATACGCGGTGTGAAGAGTGCAAGTGTGAGTGGGGGTTATGTAAGAGATGTTTGTAGCCAGGCTAATAGCTCGTCGCGCAGACGGAGCTTCGACCTTTTCAAGGTAACTCGGCTACTCGTCTCCGCTCCTCTCCGGGCTGCAGCGCACTCCTGCGGCACCGCCGACAACTAGGAGCCGCCAGCACTTTCCTGGTCGGTGGACTCCGCCTAGTCGAAAACTTGTTAACGTCAGAACTCTCTGAACAAATACGCCGAACTATTGATGTTTTCTTAATAAACTAAATTGAAACACAAGGATCGCTAGTTTTACAGAAAATAATGTAACAGAGGTCGCTTTCTTATGGCTTAAGTAGTAGCTATAAATAGATTACAACTAAATGTACATCTTTATTCATCTGTAGTAATACAGTAATTAGTAGGCTACCTTTATCCTTGGGAACGTCAGGGAATAAAGGGAAGCACTGACAAGGTGCTGGCCCTGTCAGCCGCATGTAAAACCGGAGAAATAACTACTCGAAGACACATTTAGCGCAACATTGGATGCGACCTATGTTCCTTTCTTCTCTGTGATCATACCGAGTCGTCACTTAGATTCTGATCTAATTTCAGAAAGCCGCTAGTCGGTAGTAGCCTTGATTATATACATCTACAATAGATAAACCATCTAATAGGAATATTTGTGCCTGTAATTTTGTTAGTTAGTCAGGCCCGCAACCACAGCTGGTTTAAATTGCATTGCATTATACGGGACAACACTAGCGCTCCACAATGGACCACAAAAACAGCTGATATTTTGAGACTCAACATTTAACATTGGATGGGAAATCTATTTGTGTATAAAATCAATGGTAGTAGTCACAATCCGTTTTTCTCTTTTACATTTTGCTAATTATGATTGTTTACATGGTATGTGCGTGAGTTAATTCGACATTGTTAATAGCCTTAATGTTGAATAATTGTGAAAGCGTGTCTCAGTTCTGTAACATTTGTTGAGCCACAAACACTAAAATCGCACTCACTACGTAATTTATCCATTTTTATATATTTTATAGACAGGTTTATCTATTTTTTATTTATTTTTTATTTAAATGAATACTAATATCCTTGGAGTTAAAGAAATTACTTGTGTGCTATAACTGCTGCTAAAACTAACATAAATCTTTAAAAATGGTAATATTTGTTTTAATGCTTGTTTTGTTCCATTCCGGTATAAAAATTGTACTAAGGGTAACTCGTTGAAACTGTTTATATTTAGTCTTGTCTGTACATATTTATGGAGAGTATAAACATGAATATATTTTAGATCTTTCAAAATCTAAAAAGCACGTAGGCTTAGTAATGTTTCTTAAAAAAAAAACGGAAAAGTACTTAAAATTGATCATTTAGATTTATATAGGCCCTAAACAACGTTTTTTAGGTTATGTTAAGAATAATATTAATTACTATTTAAATAATAATTGCAAACGGTGGTGGGTTTATTATTTGGAAACGTTTAGTGAAAAAGCTGTGAAAAATAACCTCCGATAAGTCTTTTCACCAAAAACATGGATGAATAGTTTGCGAATAAATTAGGAAACTGTGTAAACATTAACAATTATAATTCTTCATGTAATTTTTAGCACAGATAAGAAATAAACAGAGGTCTCGTCCAATAGTGAGCTAAATTTGTGTCGTGTTGTTAGTTATTTCTCCAGTTTGCCGTTACCTTGTCAGTCCCTCCTTTACTATCCTCAAATCCTCAAGGAAAATTGTGGTAGTTATTACTTTAGAATTATAAATATGTACATTAGTTGCAATCTCTAAATAACGACCAATGAGGCGTTCGTTGCGGCCATAACAACACAAGGATCAGTTTTTCATTTCAAGAATATCAATATCGATTTATATTTCCAAATATTTTAGACAAACGTGTTTAGGCCTAATTATAAGCAGGAAAAATTAAAATCTAAACTAAACTTGCTGCTCTTGACAAATACACATAAAGAATAGAAGGAAATGGTCTAATTTGGAAATTGAAAACAGCAAACCCAGTACATAAAATATTGTACCTTTTATATTTGTTCTGTTTGTAAAAAAAGAGTATTTTTAAGTTAACGATCCTGATTTGAAATGTAATGGTTTGATAAATGTAAACCCAGATTTTAATTAGAAACATTTTAAACAATATGATAGTTAATTTGCTAAAATCGTAGATTTTTAGTCTAAAATATAAAAATTACCGGTTTCTATTCTGGGTATAGTTTCAAATCAAATTAAAATCAGCAGAGTAATTAATAATCTTAAATGATTTTCACCTTACACATAAGGTATTCTATATGTATATAAGCATTTAATCATATCCTAGTTGGTCTGGTTGGGTCTAAGCGATCTTATAGATCTGCTTCATGATTCAGTATATACAGAGACTTATATACTGCTATAGAGCAAACAAATCAACTCAAGATAGATGGTAGATACAGCCGACAAGGTGTGGTTCTCTACGCTTGCTTAACCTTCCCTCCGTGGTTCTCTCTAAGCCATGGCATCAATATAAAGCTTCAGCCTGCTGCCGTTCTCCTAGATGTTTCATATTATACAAAACCCTATATGTATGTCTACTATAGGGGAGTGCGAAGCTGTGTAATAGTGT
This sequence comes from Stictocephala bisonia, assembly GCA_035578905.1. Taxonomy (NCBI): domain Eukaryota; kingdom Metazoa; phylum Arthropoda; class Insecta; order Hemiptera; family Membracidae; genus Stictocephala; species Stictocephala bisonia. The sequence goes on along the minus strand of JAQJVL010000058.1, from coordinate 652,943 downwards.
AAGATATGGTATAAATGACTTTAAACATTTCACAATGAAAACCAAGTCAGCTGTGTCAAGTTTATGTTTGTTGTATCAGCTGTTTAAAATGAATTATTAAGTTAAATTAATGCCAATGTTCCTATCATGAAAAAAAGAAAGTGTTGAGGGACTGTTTCTACCACTTAGGAATGGAATTTCGAAAACTCCTTTCTTAGTTGATACAAAAGCTAGTTTCTCTCCGATTTTTATTAAAATCTGTTTAGTTGTTTCGGAGATTTCGTGATGAGTGAGTACACAGTTTTTGGATTTTACATTTTGTGGAGCAAAATTACATTGATACAAAAAACGCAAAAGTAGCAATAGAAAATCTACCCCATCAAAACAATAAACTCCTTTCTATCAAGCTAAAAACAAAATGAAATATTCTATAAAACTCATTTCCAAATTACCTTAAAAAATCTAAATAAAAAACAAATCATGGGAGGATTTAAATGATATTTCAGATATCCCAAGAAAAATGCTGTTGCTGCTTTTCATTTAAAAACAGGATATGACTGCCTCGGAAATCTTCATCGCTTCGGAATATATGAAAATCCAAATTGAATTTTATGTAATACATCTGGTCAAAGACCGACCATATTAACTGTACAAAATCAACAAAAATTCATTCATATCATAGCTATTGGGAAGCCAGGTCACTAACGAGTTAATGACGTCTTGTCAAATACTTAGATGTTTATGAAAAAAATTGAGGATTTTTTTAAAAATTATATTGAAACACATTTTAAATATAATGATTGTCGAACTTGACTTATAGCAGAAAAAATATATGATTAATTTACTGATAAAAATGTGTACAACAATGGCCTTACAACCCACCGAATGCAATGAAGAAAACCTCCCCTGTGAGGAAAGCATCACTCACTACTACGGGATATCACAGAGTTACTGGGTTCTATCACAACCAGAACGTGATCAGCAATGCTGATGCGGGGCATCAGTAATTAGTTTACAGGCATTTCTGAGTACTAAAATTTCCATGCATAAACATAACACTTAAAAAAACTTAATTATAAATTGAAGGCCGAGTGAACATTGTTTCGTCAAAACAAGTTAATATCTGACGCATGGGAAATACAGACATGGAGATTGACAGTTCAGTTCAAAGTTCACAATTAATATTAAATATCGAGACCTAATTTGTTAATTCGCACTAACGTTGGGGAAATATTGCAATAACTTTGATAACATGTTTTTGAAGTTGACTATCTTTAGTATACATGATTTGGTTTTCAGTTTAAAAATAAGCATATAACTATTCTTGTTTTATTAAAAATATAAATTTCGTAATCTATACAGTATCACATAGAATACTATTTTAGTCAATGTGTTCTTGAAGAACACTTTATATATGTCTTCAAGTCTTCAAGCAGAAAAGAAAGGAAAAATGTAGGCCTAATATCATGCATTACCTAGTCTAGTATACGTATTGTCACCTAGCCCTATATATCCTGTATTTTATGCCAACTGACAGTCGCCGCAAGGTACATCGGTGATAAATTACTCAAATTGTGCATCTCAACTTTCAAGCAAGACAATTTTTAACCTAAAAAATGGAAAAATCGTAAGAGTTCACAAGGCTTAACCGTTGATAATACACTATCAGCTGTTTTTGTGGTCCGTTGTGGAGCGCTAGTGTAGTCCCGTGTAAATGTAATGCAGTTTAAACCATCTGTGGTTGCAGACCTCACCAACTAACCAAATTACAGACACAATTATTGCTATTAGATGAGATATCTATTGTAGGTGTGTATAAGCAAGGACCTAACCTAATGTGTATTCCAATATGTTTTTTCAAATGATAATTTATTTTTCATTACTATTACTTTTTTGTATTTTTCATATTTTCATCTGTACTATACAATTAGGGATGGCAACGATATATCGGAAATATTGACAAATATATTTCGATATATCGATATATTAGTATCGATATTTCTTTCGATAATATCGGTCATATCGATATCATATCATTAAATATTAACGTTATTCTTCCTACTCAAAATCATCACAATTCGAAAAAAAAACACATTTAAATTGCCTCTTATCCGTACAAAACACGCATTGATATTATAAAGTAACTGTATTTACTTTTTTTACGTGATATTAACACACTAAAATGTAGTTTATTTTAGACCAGTGGGTAACAGGTAAATGAAGTTATGTGTGAGTTGACAACTATGACTCTAAGATGCCTAGCCAGTCGCCTTACAAACCATTATTACATTACTCTTTGATAATTATATAAAAATAATAATGAAAGGTGTAATTATTCTTATTTTATATATGTAGTTATTTATTTATTTTTTTCATTCAAACCACAGATCACAACTTGTTCCGTGTAGATAATTGTATTCATTTTAACACTCAGTAGCTATTCTAAATAGTGACAACTAAATATGAGTATATTTTTGGACATGACATAAGAGTAAGTGCATAGTTTTAAACATATAAAGCATTTACAATTCTATAAATCGGTTACCGGATATATCGATTTTTTTCTTTTCAACATTATCGTTACATCGATATTTGGTTTGCGATATATCGATAGTTCGATATATTGAAAATATTAGCCATCCCTAGTTACAATGAGACATCATTTTCGACACAAGTATTCAGAAAATAGGACGAGCTGAGTAAATCAGATGCATTGTGTGGTGAGTGGGCCCCCTCGACAACCGGTTGTGGAGGCGATAGCAATGTTGGCCATACCGGAAGTCTCAGGACCTGTCGGCGTTTCCGCTAGTTCTGCATCGCACCTCCCCCTCCGTCACGCTCGCTGCTTCTTCCTTTTCTACTACTGACACTAACGTCCACTCTGAGCTTTCAATGTTAACTGTCCAAGGTGTACACCAGGCTACTCAGTTTTGTATCGTTTATACACCGTTTGAACTTTTCATAATCTACATTAATAGAAAAATGTTTAGACATGAGACGCCGACATCACATTTTAAATGTTTTTCAACGTGATTTTTAGAAAAGCCACAGTATATAAAATCCAAAAACGATGTACTTACTCAATTGGCGAAGTTTATATACAGAAAGCCTGTTGAATTAGTTTGTAGAGTCTTGTTCTCATGACCAGGTGGAAGTCTCTGGTAAACTTTCAGAGTTATGGGGTCCTACAGGGATCAATTCTCTGTCCGGTTCTTGTTCTACTATACGTAAATGATGTTAACTTGTCTGTAAAAATTCAAAGATTGTTTATTCTACAAAAGAAGGCTATCAGAATTATTAATAAGTTAAATTACACAGAGTTGTGTAGAGAGTCCTTCAGGGAGCTCGATATCTTAACACTGCCTTGCATGTGTATATTTAAGACTGTGATATTTTGTCGCTTCAAGTGTATTCTTACACAGGGCAGTGACATTCACAACTACCCCACAAGAGGCTGGGAAAACTACAGAGTTGCCCAAAATAAGCGTACAACCATCTGCCATCACAGATGGGGGTGCATTTTCTAAATAGACTTCCGAACTCTATCAAATCTATAAAACAACCAAAATTAATGAAATCTAAATTGAGGGAGTACCTTGTTTCGAATTGTTTTTCAGTGTGGGTGAAATTGTGGAACATTCTACATCATAGAGAAAAACCATTCTATTCATTCCAACGCCTCGTACATCATGGCATCTATCAAATTGAAATTAATCTTTTATAATATGATTTAACACTAGAATAAATAAATAATTATGACGCATGTAATACAAACAATGTTTGTCAAACACAATAAAAATTATGTATGAATGTATACAAACTAAAAAAGGACATTTTCATTTTTAGTTTTGTACTATTTTGAAATCTATAAAAACGTTCAGTGGTTTAGTTACTTTGTACAATAACCTTGTTCGCAATGGAACAGTTTAAAATACGACAAGTGGAAGCCGTTTAGAAATAATATATGCCTAAAACAATCGTCTTTTTTGTTTTAGGCATAAGTTAACGGCTATTTTGCATTTGTTCTCCTATCATTAAACAGTTAATTTATGGAAAACATTGTGTAGCACCAGCGCTGTTATTGTAAGGCGACAGAACTACTATAGTTTCACGTTAAAACGCAGACTATATTCGCACTAAACATCCGCATACTACTGACTGAACAATTAGTCTGTGCGGCAGTGTTGCTACTAACCGTATTAAAACGAATATTACAATAATAAACATCAGCTGATAGTAATAATAGATACTCATATTTAACACTTGGTCAAGACAACTGTTTGAGTAGGCTGATGTTTTCATAAAAGAGCCCCCTCTTCACTCCTCCACAGTCAGTAGCACTGTGAGAGCAGGAACTACCAAACAATGGCGTACAAAATGTAATAAGTATTCAAATATAATTTATTACCACCTTCCATAACATCTAAGGCTGCATAAATACAAAAGATAGTCAAAATAATAAATTCCGAGAGTTTATTCGTACAAAAATATCGAATTTTGATTTCTTGTTAATATATATTTATAAAATGCAAAGCACTGGCTTTATAATAAATTACTCCTAAGAGGTAGAAACCACCCCGAAAATATTGTTCCATAAGGATTTAACAACTATTTTGTAATTAAATAAACATGTTTGACATTATACTATTGGCGCATTTTTAGTATTATACTAAGAGTTTAATCTTCAGCTGTTAAACAAAAACAAATGGAATGAACACGTTTGAAACATGCTAAGTAATACCATTGGGTATTTATACTAATAAATAAGTAGCAACGAAAGTAGTGAGAGTGAAATACTATAAATAAATGTAATAATGTGATTTTACATTAAACAGGTAATCTACTACTATTTGTAGTGAAAAGTTAGATGCCGAGGCCGAAGGCCGAGCTGTATCGAGCGCAGTGTGGGTTGGGGGTTAGCACGCAAAGTGTGCAGGGGTGTCCCATAGTCTCCATATAATGGTATCTTAAAAGTGAACAGAATTCTTAATTGTTTGAATGGCCATTGCATTGATGAGTCAATGCGTTTATTTGTATTTCCTACAAAAACTTCCAAAAAAGTTGAGACATCGTGCACCTCGCTTCTATAAATATACCAATGACTTCTATAGATTTAATGTTATATTTTTTGCCATAAAATGTTATAATTTCTTCGTAAATGAGTTTTTTTTTAATGTCTTCTGGCTGTGAACGTACATTTTTGAATCTAACTGAAGGATCAAATTACAAAGGCGGTGTGATATTTCCTATCTGATGTCACGCCTCCTTACCTACATAAGTGTCCCTTTTCAGACACTCTCCCTCCCCCACTCCCCTGTGTAACTGACTTGTTGCGGTAACTATACTAAACCCCCTCAACAATTACATAACGCTATCACTAACCCCCTCAACAATTACATAACGCTTTCACTAACCCCCCTCAACAATTACATAACGCTTTCACTAACCCCCCTCAACAATTACATAACGCTATCTCTAACCCCCTCAACAATTACGTAACGCTATCTCTAACCACCTCAACAATTACATAACGCTATCACTCACCCCCTCAACAACTACATAACGCTGTCACTAACCCCCTCAACGATTACATAACGCTATCACTAACCCCCTCAACAATTACATAACGCTATCAATAACCCCCTCAACAATTACATAACGCTATCGATAACCCCCTCAACAACTACATAACGCTGTCACTAACCCCCTCAACGATTACATAACGCTATCGATAACCCCCTCAACAATTACATAACGCTATCGATAACCCCCTCAACAATTACATAACGCTATCAATAACCCCCTCAACAATTACATAACGCTATCGATAACTCCCTCAACAATTACATAACGCTATCGATAACCCCCTCAACAATTACATAACGCTATCGATAACCCCCTCAACAACTACATAACGCTGTCACTAACCCCCTCAACAATTACATAACGCTATCGATAACCCCCCTCAACAACTACATAACGCTGTCACTAACCCCTTCAACAATTACATAACGCTATCGATAACCCCCTCAACAACTACATAACGCTTTCGATACCCCCTCAACAACTACATAACGCTGTCACTAACCCCCTCAACAATTACATAACGCTATCGATAACCCCCTCAACAATTGCATAACGCTATCGATAACCCCTTCAACAACTACATAACGCTGTCACTAACCCCCTCAACAATTACATAACTCTATCGATAACCCCCTCAACAACTACATAACGATTTCACTAACCCCTCAACGATTACATAACGCTATCGCTAACCCCCTCAACAATTACATAACGCTATCACTAACCTCCTCAACAATTACATAACGCTATCACTAACCCCCTCAACAATTACATAACGCTATCTCTAACCCCCTCAACAATTACATAACGCTATCACTAAACCCTTCAACAATTACATAACGTTATCACTAACCCCCTCAACAATTACATAACGCTATCACTAACCCCCTCAACAATTACATAACGCTGTCACTAACCCCCTCAACAATTACATAATGCTATCACTAACCTCCTCAACAATTACATAACGCTATCACTAACCTCCTCAACTATTGCATATCGCTATCACTAACCCCCTCAACAATTACATAACGCTATCACTAACCCCCTCAACAATTACATAACGCTATCACTAAACCCTTCAACAATTACATAACGCTATAGATAACCCCCTCAACAATTACATAACGCTATCACTAACTCCCTCCAATTTCGTTCATCCACTTTCATGCATACAGTATTTTTATTTGCGATAAAGTCATTGTTTAGACTTTGTTCGTTTGTTTTCTAATGGCGGGGAATATACGAGTATTAGTAACTTTTTTTTAATGTTGTATTTTGGGAAAACCGATAAAATTTTGTAAATGAATTCAAACAAATTGTTGAGGTTTATTTGTTACGTAACGCTGCGTAGAACCCCCTCACACCCTCCTCCGAGCATAACGCTGCCAAAACACTCCCTCCTTCCCTTATTAAGTAATTAGGGACGGTCCTCATGAAGTATTTCTCAGAAAGTGAACATCTCTTGCACCGGTTATCATTGATAGATCTTACTGGGATCGCTTTTACATTCGCGTCTCCCATCATTTTTAAGCGTTCTTGATGTTCGGAATCGGTTAAACCTTGCAACTTGTGAATCTGACTTCTCTGCCTTTTCCGTTCTCCTTGAATCATAGTTATGTATAGTGTGTCGTAACGATGTTTTAAACTACTATGACAATGATAATACTAATAACTACCATTACTACAGTGTAAATGTGTCAAAGGCGTTGTAGACATTTCGCATTCTCTTCCGACCAGATTGCATTGTCCAATTTATATGTCAAGGGATTGCAAAACCTGATTTTCTAGACGGGCGATAGATAGATTTACATTGACGATAGAGTCTTGTAACCCGAAATTCTGGTTTTGAAAGTGAAATATATCGCCATTTTTTATTACCATACATACAGCTTTCATGTATGGTAAATATTGCGCGATATTTTATCGGCACTCCGAGAGGCAAAATTGCAATTTGGTTCGGTTTCGATTATTATCTGTCTAGCTATTATTTAGAACTGTATGTAGTCTAAATTGCCCTACATTTATAAGTACAGTAATTTGATTTTATTTTGCTATGAAGATATATAATCTATACTAAAATCTATAATACTAGGGAGGTTCTTATAAAAAATATTTCTAGATTATTGTTTTATTCACGTTTCCTTAAAATATTTGACATTCACCCTTTGACCCAAAACATCATTTTAATAGATCTTAAGCTTATACTTTTTTTTAAACTAATTGTTCTTTTATATAATAATGAAGGATCAGGCACTTGTCAGTTCGTACCTCACAGCCGTATGAGTTTTTGTAATCGCTCCATTAGTGGACCCTTACGCACTCCTACATCTCGTTAACATATAGGGGTGGAATTCCCAGATGCAGTCGTCATATTCCACTTATATCCCATACGAGCAATGTTAAAACGATAACTTATATAGGACGATTTGTCGAAATAATTTTACATCGTTTAAAAAGGTTAAAAATTACCATCCACAGAAAGAGAATCCACTATTTACACTTTTTGATTGTTCATTCGTATTTTCACAAAGATAAAAAACTAATAAACGATAAAAATGTTTTATTTAATAACAATCAATAATGATTTTAATCAATATATGTTTTAACTCTATAGACTAGAATAAATAAAATATCTTTATCGGGCCAAAATTAAATTCTCATTCATACTATCCAAGTCTCAAATTATTAAGGAAATAAGACTACTTAAAAGAGACTTAAAATCAAATGATAAATGTTTGAGTAACAAAGTAAATAAATAACCTGCAAATTGTAACAGGAGTAATTAATTTATCAAACGGATGTTGAGTTGTTTCGTATATTTTTCATAGGATTACGTCCGGCATGTATAAAATAGGGAAATAAGCCAATATTTAGTTAAAATTTGTATAAATGTTTTTATTTGTAAGTTTCTAATTTGTAAGTATCTGATAATGTTGGTCCAACCACCCACCTGAAACACGAGGCTCCAAACATATTTTTATGAAGATACAGTTTTATTAAAAAGTTGGATTAAATGTTCTCAGTTTAATAGTCCATTACAGTCATTTAAACAGCATGGAGTGTTGATAGTAATGGAATTCTTAAGGTTATGTCAGAGAAGACACAGAACGCTGGGAATTTTTGACCCTCTTAGATGGTGTTGACAGGACTGGTGTTAGGTGTTGGTAAATTTAGTTCTAACAGTTCAGCACTTCGATGTATCTTGTGTGGGTTTGTGGAAGATAAATTGCAACTAGGCCTATACTCACGTCTGCCCTAAACTACAGTGACTCTCACCGGGATGCCTGCAGCCACTATGCTTTATGTGTGAGAATGTACGTTTTCCTATATCTTGTCATGGTCATCAACCCAGAAGATCCCTTAGGAAATTTGTGTGATTATTAGCTATGGATAAGTTGGGGGAAATTTAAGTTTCGTAGAAAAAGACACCAAGCTCTTAATTGGTAAAAATACTCTTTGATAATGTTTTAATATATTCTGTATATCAACTTGACTTTCGAACGTGTTTCCAGTTTGAAGGTAGTTCTACAATAATACGCACAGGTCCGTGTGATTAAAAACAGTTTAGTGTTCGAATAGTTTTTGCTTTCTGGCAAGAACCATATCCGATGTGGTAATGTGGAACCAGACGTACTCGCAGTGTGCAACAATAGGCGAGAAGGGAAGTGGTGGTGTTGCAAGGCGGCGGAATTGTCGCACCGGGGTATTGGGCACAGCGACCTGCCAAGGCCTTCCCTTCTCCTGGAAGGAATGGCATGGTTCTACGACGACGGAGAAGGAACGTGTTGGGGAAACCTGTGCAGCCATTACCATGGAGAAGGAACGAGTTAGTGGAACTTACCCTCTCCTGGATGGTAAGGGATGGTTCTACAACAGAGGAAGAATGTGTTAGGTGGACTCCCCTTCTCTTGGACGTTAAGGGGTGGTTCTATAACGGAAGAAGAACTGTGAGGTGAACTTCTCCTGGACGGTAAGGGTGGGTTTCAGAACGGTGAAGGACCATGTTAGGAGGACTTTCTTTCTTCTGGATGGTAAAGGATGATTCTACAACTGTGAAGAGACTTGGTAAGAGGTCAGCCCTCCTTCTGGATGGTAGGGATGGTTGTACAACTGTGAAGAGACTTGGTAAGAGGTCAGCCCTTCTTCTGGACGGTAGGGATGGTTCTACAACTGTGAAGAGACTTGGTAAGAGGTCAGCCCTCCTTCTGGACGGTAGGGATGGTTCTACAACTGTGAAGTGACTTGGTAAGAGGTCTGCCCTCTTTCTGGACGGTAGGGATGTTTCTACAACTGTGAAGTGACTTGGTAAGAGGTCTGCCCTCCTTCTGGACGGTAGGGATGTTTCTACAACTGTGAAGTGACTTGGTAAGAGGTCTGCCCTCCTTCTGGACGGTAGGGATGTTTCTACAACTGTGAAGTGATTTGGTAAGAGGTCTGCCCTCCTTCTGGACGGTAGGGATGTTTCTACAACTGTGAAGTGACTTGGTAAGGTGAAGTGACTTGGTAAGAGGTCTGCCCTCCTTCTGGACGGTAGGGATGTTTCTACAACTGTGAAGTGACTTGGTAAGAGGTCTGCCCTCCTTCTGGACGGTAGGGATGTTTCTACAACTGTGAAGTGATTTGGTAAGAGGTCTGCCCTCCTTCTGGACGGTAGGGATGTTTCTACAACTGTGAAGTGACTTGGTAAGAGGTCTATTTGCTTAGCCACCCTTACATGATTTCCTACTTGATCCTTGTGTGTGGATTCATTGATTCATGTATGTGAATTCTTTACGTCTGCTACAGTCAGGTTTCGGTAAATAGAATTTAGGTATAGTTATTTTAACAGTGTGGCACCTTGAGGAAGGGATTGTCTATACAAGAGCTTCCTAGTTTTTGCCTGGCTGTTGTGAACAGAAAAGGGAAAAGAACGACTGAGAGAGTGAAACAATATTGAAATCTTAGTTTATTCACTGTATAATTTGCATTCTTTATTTTTTTACTATTTCCACTCATAATTATTACAACAGTAAGTGTAAAGACACCCTAACTTTGTTTTTTTTAATTTTTTTTATGGTAATGAAATGTTGTATTCTATTAAATTCTATCTTTCCTTCGTTTAAAATTTTTGAAACACCCCACATATGAACAAACAAGATATCCTTTTCCTTCTTCATCCACCTAAAAGCTTTCTCGCGTTATCACCCCAAACACAAATCCCTTCAAAATCCACCCATCCACCCTACACCAATGATCATAAAATCTAGCATCCAGTTACAACTCTGGCATTTTCACCATAATAAACTATCACATTTTATACCGCATTCCGGAGGCGCAAAAATATACTCCATAATAAACTATCATCAGTACCGCATTTTCAAAATCCTCCAACGCCAGCAAACCATCGAAATTAAATTTTACACAACAATAGCCTTTCGTCGTCGACAATCAACTTCTCTAAGGCTACAGTAACCAATGAAAAAATTCCACAAAATCAACTCAGTTGCGGATTCCACCAGCGTGACAACAAACCATTCGCTTTTACATGCAGCCTTGATGTTGTCCAACTATTCGGGGAAGAGAGTGGTAAAGGTCACCACGTGACTGTCTGTTTTTAGTTTAATTGTTTTCGTTTCTAGCTATTTAAAATAAAACTTACTATGCCCGTGTTCAATGTATATCGGATGTGTACTTGTATAACAAATGCAAAACAAATTTAAAATACAATTTGAGTAAGGTTATGTAAATAGTTTTGATCTATATACGTGTGTTTAAAGTTATAACACTGAGCATTATTATAAAAAAACAAACAATAAACAATTTCAACACCCATTAATTTAGGTACAAAACATGGGCAGTACCAATAAGTAAACGTTAATTTTTTGTCTTTGAATAGGCTAATTAAAACTAGACATTAGAAAATAGATATTAATTTACAGCATTATACTTGATAATTTATTTTTATTTATTTTATTCTTTATGATACAATAAGTATACAATACTACTTCATTTAATAAATAGGGGAAATCAAAATGAAGTTTGTTAGGATTTAAACTAAGTTAACATCCTTACAACTTACAAAATGATAATATTAAAATAAACCAATGTACAACAAAAATATCACTATCTTGGATTTCAAGTATTACATGCTGCAAAAAGTCTTACACTTAACAATAAAGAATTGGTAGCTAATTTAGAAAACATTATCAGGAAAATAATGAGAGAGACACTTTGGTCCCAAATTCCAAAACAATAAAATAAAATTAGAGTCAAATATAGATTTACATCGAAAATCTCACAGATTCTATAAGGAAAAGAAGAATATGTCCATATAAAAAGAAGAAATTTTCTAAGCACACATATCTATTGGATTGAGGCTAACAGATTTACAAAACAAATGTTAGATTTATTTTACAGTACTGTATAAAGGCAATTGGTTCAAGAGTGTACAAGAAGACTTACATGAATTAAATATTACTACCATTAAAACACTAATAAAGAGAGAAATAACCTTAGATACAAGCCAAAGGAATAAAATTTGAGGTTCAAAAACAAACCTAAACTCAGAACTGGAAGAAAAATGTCTGAAGAAAGAAAGAAGTATGAAAGAGTTTTGGAGAAAATGATAAGAGGCAAATAGGCTATGCTCGAAAAATATTACTTGATTTATGGTCCCCTAAAGTGGGTTAATCTTAAATAAAATGCACCATGAAGTATGACCTAAACAGTGTTCCGTTATTACTCAAAACTTTTTCAAATATTTTGGAACTACGCAAATTAAATTGAAAATAGTAAAATCCCTGAACTTTATTTTACGTCAAATGACGAAATCGTTTGGAGATCTCAGAAAATTAACCTTGAAAATATTTTGCAGCACTTAATTTAAACAATCGTACAATGGCAGGACGCGGGTTTCCTCGTTCATTACCCCTCCCTCCCCTTTGTCCAGTCTAGTCCTCTCCTCTCCCACTGCGGCCATCGCCGGAAACTGCCCAAGGACAATCTTCCGCTTTCCTCTCGCCGTGGCGCGACTGCCCAACACCGTCTTCCTTCTTCGATCTGAACACGTAGAAAACACTTTTCATTTCAAATACTTCGTAGGTATCGAGTCACTTGTTTGTGCTTCAGTCGTTTCGTTTTTGCTTCGTGAATGTCTCTGTGAACGGCAGAATTTGGATTTATTACAATACTTCCAATAAGTGCTATAAAAATGCCAATACATAGATGTAATCACATTTCACTTACACAGATGAATTCCAAGACATGTCCCTTAAATTGAAATTAAAGTTTTAGGAACTTGAAGTGTTCACAAAAGCAGACTCCACAAAATCATGAGTGTGAGCGTCATAAACAAAAAACACATATTTTGACGTAAGGCTTTGACATCTCTGAAACATTACCGTCTTCTTTCTGTGGCTGGATTAAGCACAGCCTTACAACTACAGTAATAGCAGACCTCCAGAAAACTGAATTTTCTAAAACGTGAGTGTCCTGAATCAGTATCCTGGTCCTCTGGTATTGGAGAAGTGAAGATATGTGACACCACTAACCAAAAGTGAAAATAACAATGTAAAACAAAGTTTAATGTCTTAAAACATACTCTTATTTAGAATAGAATTGAAGGATTACTGGCTCTGGATTATAAGGATAAAAAGAGAGGACATTTTTCATAGAGGTCCAAATACGATCCAAATGCTGTTCTTGCAATCAAGGGTGATGTAGGAAGTCTACAAAACAAAAAAAAGAAAAAAAAGGTTTTGGGGATGAAGGTTACTGTAGTTAATTTAAGAAGTACCTGATTACATATTCGTTGCGTATAACATATTCTGGACAGAAGAACCAGCCCTTACTGTCCAGAGGATGGGAAGACCTCCCAACATGTTCTTCCTCCACAGAAGAACCAGCCCTTACTGTCCAGAGGAAGGGAAGACCTCCCAACATGTTCTTTCTCCACAGAAGAACCAGCCCTTACTGTCCAGAGGAAGGGAAGACCTCCCAACATGTTCTTCCTCCACAGAAGAACCAGCCCTTACTGTCCAGAGGAAGGGAAGACCTCCCAACATGTTCTTCCTCCACAGAAGAACCAGCCCTTACTGTCCAGAGGAAGGGAAGACCTCCCAACATGTTCTTCCTCCACAGTAGAACCAGCCCTTACTGTCCAGAGGAAGGGAAGACCTCCCAACATGTTCTTCCTCCACGGTAGAAGCAGCCCTTACTGTCCAGAAGAAGGGAAGATTTCCTAACATGTTCTTCTTACAAAGTAGAAGCAGCCCTTACTGTCCAGAAGGGAAGATTTCCTAACATGTTCTTCCTCCACATTAGAACCATCCTTTACTGTCAAGAAGAAGGGATGACCTCCCAACATGTTCTTCCTCCACCATAGAACCAGCCCTTGCTGTCCAGAATAAGGGAAGACCTCTTATTCTGGACAGTAAGGGTCCAGACTACACTTGTTTACTATATTAGTTATCATTTACCATAAATTATTATAAAAATGTCAAGTTCGCTAAAACAACGTACAAACATTTTACAGTATAAGTAAATACCCTTTTTAGTGGTCCTGAACCAAGAAAAGATGGTAGTATTTCGTTCGAATAAAACATGTCTTGCCTATATTATCTTTCTTTCTTCTGGTATTACTGTAAACTAATCCTGCTCCAGTGATCCAATAAGAGTAATAAACAGAGTTTACAAACCAAGTAATCTTCCATCAGTTATCAAGGACGGATTCTCATCTATATTGGGTCTAGCCAAGAATAAGAAAGAAGCAGAGGTTGCATTCCACAGTGAGCTGAATGTGTGTCGAGTTATAGAAACTTAGGTATTGAATCGTTAGTTCTCCAATCCTCTGTGTGGAAGGCAGGGCCAGCACCTTGTCAGTTCCACCCTTATTCCCTCCAAATCCTGAAAGAAAAACGTAGTAATTATTACTACAAATGTATAAAGATTTACATTTGTGTAAACTTCACTGAGGTGTTCGGTGATGCCATAACAAAGCGACATTTTTTTTTTTTTTTTTTACTATAAAGTTCCACGTATCTCAGATAAGCAGGCCTACTATTTATTTGGCAACTTTTTAAGTGGCACAAAACAATCCAAAGGTGTGAAATAGTGGAATTTTTTTACTCAAAACAAGGATTTAAAATAATTAAGAGTTGATAAAAATGTTAAACTGACATACGTTGACGTAGAAGTAAATAAAGACAATTTTATATTATTTTTAATTTTCTATAACCAATGGTTATAGTGCAGTGTTTGTTCAAAACTCGGGTATCCATAATTTTCAATCGGACACCTCTAGGGAAGCAGCTCGCTCATAAAGTTTGTATAGCTTCCCTATTGTGACCAGGGATCTGTTCTTGCCACGAATAGATAGACAGGTAGGAAGGGCCAGTCCTAATCCTCTGTTGTCAAAACATTGTTACTGTTGTGTGAGTGAGAGACTGAACGTCCGATCAACCCCCGCGTTTTTAGCCGTTGCTGTTGCCTCCCTCAAATCATTATAAATAACTTTGGTCTAAACCAATGTTACAGATCGATCAACTAGTCGCATAGTATTAAGTGTACATAGATTTTTCCATCAAATGAAGATCGATCTCTTCATATCTGTTTTAACATCGTTCGAAGAGTTTTAAAGTTATATGTTTAATTGCACACAAATTCACATGTTCAAAACAAGTAGACTATAAAAAAGGAGCAGAAGTATAAAACGTGTTAGCCATGCAAGGCGTTAAGGCGTTACTATGGTAACGGCTGGCTAATATCGTCACGCCATCGGTTATATCGTTTTAAACCTCCACGTAGTTCCGCCACGTGCTGTAGGAACGAACGCTCATAGTCAAGTTGGAAGATTCCATAAATTGACTATGGACTAGTAATCAAAAGAGATGAAATAACATTATGGCTATATATACTCACTGTTGGATACCCCACAATAAGACTAAACTACCCTCTACAATAGAAAAAATAACCAAAATGTAAATAGACGAATTCCTTGATTTACGATTCAAATTTAATTTTTAATATATTTTTCTGACGCCTTTACGGCCTCTTTGGATCACTTCAGGCAATCACTTTGTGGTAGTCTTTTTCGATGAGTTATGTTTCTGTGTCCTTCGTTGTTTCTTTATTTTTTTTTTTTGTCGCTCTTGATATGTAAAAACCTTC
Source organism: Stictocephala bisonia (assembly GCA_035578905.1). Classification (NCBI taxonomy): domain Eukaryota; kingdom Metazoa; phylum Arthropoda; class Insecta; order Hemiptera; family Membracidae; genus Stictocephala; species Stictocephala bisonia. The sequence continues at coordinate 637,229 of JAQJVL010000058.1, read as the reverse complement.
TCATTGTATGCTCTTGTCCTTTTTTGGTTTAGTTCTTAATTTAGCGTTTTTAACTGTTGTTACCATTTTGTGCTATACCCAGCAGTGTTTACTTCCTCTGCTACAGTTTTTACTCCATCTCCGTCTTCGTGCACCTCCTGCTCTCCAGCCAACGTCACCTGCTGTCGACTGCAGGCCCGCGGCGGTCGCCAGGACAGCCAGCGTAGGAAGTGGTGGTGGCGGCGACCATGTTGGAAGGAATGACCCTCCAAGGCCGTCACGTGGCAGCCGCCGTGCCAAGGTGAAGGTCTACTCACGCACTTTCATTTCGCGCTCAATAGCCGCTACAATGGCGGATTGAATACTTTGTCTCTTCAATCCGCGACCTTTTGTTCCTTGCGGGAAACGTGCGAACCGAGGTTTGCTACAGCGGGAGATCCCCACAGTGGTGTAATGTCATCTATGTGAATTGAAATTTCAAATGCGCATATCACACTTCGCTCCTGAGATTGAGTTTGTTTTGTTTCCACCGCTGGTTTTCCAAACTGGTTCATACAATGATTTAAATTGTGCACTGACATTACACTTGTCTTTCTTGTACTAAAAGTTCTTTATAACAATCTAGTTTAGGCCTGATTTCGTATGGAAATATATCAGGTAAATCAATAACTGACAAAACTGTAAATAAATGTGTATTAAACAGAGATATCCTTTATTTATGAACTGATTACAAACGAGATTTGTCATCTCTGTCCTCAACTAAATGACAGTTTGTAGCCGAGTAACAAGTGAACCGCATTTAGAAGATGAAATTCTCAAAGGTAAGCACAGAATTGACCCTGCCCTCCAATTGTAATGGTCTTTAAATAATTTATGTCATAAAAATTAACCTTGATATTATGCGAAACATAAGACTTTTCAATCATGTATTCGTATATTTTATATTATGACTTACACCATGAAATAAATTAGGTGTTTTCCTTTCAACTATGACGTTTGATTTGATACGCCGACGCAACCCTTCTGTTTACTAACAACCCCTTTCTGCTGAATGTCAACTCCCTTGTTCTGACTGACAACCTTTTTGTACTGACTACAACCTCTTTGTGTTGACTGACAACTCCTTTCGTACTGACTAACGACATCTTTTCGTTGAATGACAACCTCTCTGTGTTAATTAACGACGTCTTTTTGCTGACTGACAACCTCTTTTTTCTGACTGACAATTCCATTTATGCAGACTGACCACCCTTTTGATCTGACTTACAACCCCTTTCTGCTAACTAACAACGACTTTTTGCTGACTGACAGCCTCTTTTTGCTGACTGACAACGTCTTTGTTCTGACTGATAACTTCTTTTTGTTTACTGACAAACCCATTGTGTTGACTGACAATCCCTTTTGATCAACCTCTTTCTATTATCTGTCGACACTTTGTCTGATATGATGGGCTCTATATGTTGACTTTTATTATGTACTCAGTCATGATTTTATAGTAAGTGTATATATTTTAATCGTCCCTAGAGTTCTTGAAATTGTTACTTCATCGTGATTCTGGTGCCTACAACTAACTGTACCAGCTCATCAACTGTTTATATCCACTCGCCGCTCTTAAAGTTCTCCAGGACAACACCTCTCACATTTTGTATCAGTTTCCACTCTAGAGTCTGTACTATTTCACACCAGAGGCATCTTGTTGTTAGGCAACGACAAACCGGCTGGCCGTCCAAGCAGGTGATCGGAGGGCGTCGAGTAGCCCTGACCTTTGCTGGGGCTTCTATGTCCACCAAACCCGTTCGACCAGTTGACGCCCAAACATTTCCGATTTCCACTTATTTTGCGACATTTTCGCCAGCCTCCTCTCAGTTCTTCTCTAGAGGCGTTTATTACTCTTCCAGTTGGCGCTGAACCGGGGACTGATAGCTCGTAAAATCACTGTGTTATCTTGGAGGTCGTTGATGGGAGGTGCTAACAGGAAGTGTACATACAGACAGATACACATACGAACAGACTTCCAAAGATTTTTAAAAAAACAACAACTTTTTGGGCTCAAGCTTGGATTTTTAGACCAACTTGTAAAAAAATGTTTTTTTGGACTATCACAGTACGGTACTTTCTCTATGCTAACGCACATGAAAGTAAGAATATAAATCATACAATACAGTACTTCTATATGATACTAGCCGACAGCCCTTGCCTTGCTAAGGATTGTTTCTTTACGTCTCCCTACCCTTCAATCCGTGGTTCTCCCTAAACCATCAATATTAAAGCTCAGCCTCCTAGATAACAAAAGATTACTGCCGTTATCTTAGTTAACAATTGTACAGTATATAAAGCCCTATAAGTCTACTTTAGGAGGATGTAAATTAGTGCAATCATGTCCAGAGTTAGTAGAAATGACTTTAATTATTTTTTATTTCACAATGATAACCAAATTAGCCAATATTTTGTGTAATGTTTATATTTTTGTATCAGTTGTTTAAAATTATTCAAATTAGAATTTCATTTAAATTATTAAATTAATTCCAAATTTACTCTCATGAAAAATTAAATCAATGTTGAGGGGCTGTTTCTATTCGTTAGAAATTGAATTTGGAGAAATCCTTTCTTAGTGGATATCTATGATACAAAAGCTAACTTTTCTCCAAAATTTGATCAAAATCTAGTCAGCTGTTCCAGGGAGTTACGTTTTTCGGTTACGGTATATGTATGTTAAGATTACATTCAAGTGAAACTGGAAACAAGGTAAATAACCCTCATTTTACCCCATTAGTTTGTATGGTTGTACCATTTTACCCCATTAGTTTGTATGGTTGTACCGTCTCACCCCATTAGTTTGTATGGTTGTACCATTTTACCCCATTAGTTTGTATGTTTGTACCGTCTCACCCCATTAGTTTGTATGGTTGTACCGTCTCACCCCATTAGTTTGTATGGTTGTACCGTCTCACCCCATTAGTTTGTATGGTTGTACCGTCTCACCCCATTAGTTTGTATGGTTGTACCGTCTCACCCCATTAGTTTGTATGGTTGCACCGTCTCAACCCATTAGTTTGTATGGTTGTACCGTCTCACCCCATTAGTTTGTATGGTTGTACCGTCTCACCCCATTAGTTTGTATGGTTGTACCATTTTACCCCATTAGTTTGTATGGTTGTACCATTTTACCCCATTAGTTTGTATGGTTGTACCATTTTACCCCATTAGTTTGTATGGTTGTACCATTTTCCCCATTAGTTTGTATGATTGTACCATTTTACCCAATTAGTTTGTATGATTGTACCATTTTACCCAATTAGTTTATGTGGTTGTACCATTTTACTCCGTTATTTTGTATGGTTGTACCATCTCACTTCATTAGTTTGTATGGTTGTACCATCTCACCCCATTAGTTTGTATGGTTGTACCATCTCACCCCATTAGTTTGTATAATTGATATGTAATATTCTGAAACAATTGATCAAAGAGCAGGTAGTGTATTTGATCCTGCTACAGAAAAGAAAGAAAAAGAGATCGCATCAATAGTGCGCTATATGTGTGTTGATTAGTTATTTCCCCAATTTACCATGCAATGACAGGTACAGCACTTTTACAGTATCTCGCTTATTTGCCCCGCCCCCTAATCCACAAGGATAACCGTAGTAATTATTACTACAGATGTATAAAGATGTACTTTAGATGTAATCTATTTATAATCGCCACTGAAGCGTTCGCTGTGGCCATAAGAAAGCGACCTCTCTTTCTTTTTTCGCTGCACTTCTGCCCTGTCTATCGAGTGTATCCCAACAAACAGTATGGCTGAGTTGCGTAATCTATTAACAATTTGAAGATCGCAATTCAATTACATATTTAATGTCAATATTTCCCCGTAAAATAGACCCTGAGTAAGACCATAAAAGACTTCCATAAATGTTTACTTTTTGGGTCTAGTTAAGTTTGTATGTCATGTTGGAGTCATTTTGGAAATCTAAGTTATGTTGTTGGGGTTACACATATATGGGGTTACACATATACACACATATATATATATATATATATATATATATATATATATATATATATATATATATATATATATATATATATGTTGTTGGGGTTACGCTATAGGGGCTTGTAGAGAGACCAAACTATTTTAGGGCCAACTTTTTCCGTTTAAAATAAGAAATCCTGATTTAATAATCTTGGCGTTTATTGATAGTAAAAATAATAACAATATACCTATTAATTATTATAAACTATGTTTTAAAGAAATTTCACTTTAGCAAGAAAATTTTTTTTTACTTAACAATACTCCAAAATAAGTTTGTGTTTGTCAAAATTATTGTTACAGTACAATTATTTTTAAAGACTTCTTTTTAATTGAACTTCTCGTTAGAAAATAGGACAAAGTAAAAGGTAGTTTACATTTTACAATTTTTTTAAATGATAAGAAAAGTGTAACTTGTCATAAATTGATAAAAGCCAATAAATATTGATAAACGTAATAACAACCACTGCTTTGCAAATATTACAAAGTAATTTATTTTAGTTCTGCTATTTTTTAGTTATTAACGTCACTCTCTACACCGAAATATTGTATTATCACGGCTGATATAATTATTTATTATTTTGAAGTTTCTCACAAATTATTTACTGTCCCTCTTTATAACTTTTTTTTATGTAAAAGAACAAAATTAATTAAATTAGGTTATATAATAATATATAAATTACGAAATAAAATAACATAATTCCATAAATATATAGTGATGTTTGAGAATAGTCAAGAATGAAACAGCTGTTAGAAAACGTTTTGGATTTTTTAGTTTGATAGTTAATTGTTTCAAATTGTGAGCGATATTACTGTTGTGTATTTGGATTTTTAAAACCAATATCGCATTCTCAAATTAAACACAATTTTAAACTAATATTTAAAACATTATTCGGAAGCTCTTTCGATAGCAATTTTATCTTCATTACTCTTCACAAATATTTAATACAATAAGTAAAAATAATTATTTTTAAATTACAGTTAAATATACGTTTTTCAATTTTAAATTGTAAATCTATTTTATTCATGTGAATGTTAAATTTAAACGAGTTTGAAAATGTTATAAATTGTTATTTACATTAATTATGTCTGTAGTTTTGAGAATAAAATAGAATTTTGCATCGGTCCATCTTCTTGGCAAGTTTTCGGAATATGTTTATTAATGTACTGATTCCTATGCATTTAGTTATCGTGGCGTTGTTACACGTTTAAATAATTTTAAAATTTATTTTAAAATACTGTGTCCAATGTTAATTCAGTTTTTCTGCACGATTAAATTTTATATGTGAAATGTTCCTTAAATAGTTTTTGAATTTTTCTTTTTGATTGCCTTTTCTTTTTGTTACAGCCATTACATGATATTTCATATATTCTAGACTTATTTGCATAAATCTCAGTATCTTTTAGATTTTTAATTTATTTTGTTATAATGTTTTTACGAATTATTGGTAATTGTATTTTTTTAATGATTTGTTAATATGTTTTGAAAATGTTGTCCAAATTATTCTATTACAATCTTTCTTTTTTATTCTATAGGAATAAATGTTGTTTAAGGTTTTAAACAGTTCTAGCTATTTTGAAATAAAATAAGATTTAAATTAAAAAGTGTTTTGATTCATACGTAGATTAATTACTAACAAAATATATTCTTCAATTCCTTTACTTGTAAATGACAATATTGAAATTCAATGTTATTACCAAATTTAAATAAATGAAAAACATATTTAAATAATCTTGATATGAATTTCTTACAACTTTCTATATTATAATCACTCTACATGAAAGTTGTTGACGTTTACTCTTACTTCACGTTTACTGACTTATGTTTGTTTTCAGGTAAACTCGGGTCTCTAAATGGGCGCCCAGATCACTGTAAGTGTCATATACTATTTATTGATTAGAACATAAATAAGTGTTACCTAAATGTGATATTCTTTACAAGTATAGTATATAAACATGGTGTCCGCTCAATGGTTGCCATCGACGTGGCTCGAGAAGTCTGGGGTGTCCGTGTTGGGTGGTAGTCAAAGTCCAGATTTTGTTTAGAGAACAGAACTGAATGTCAGGCTTGTCATTAGCTAAAAACCAGACCAATACTACGTGGTTCGGATTCCACGTAAAGTTGAAGGTTTAGTTGCGCCGACTATTGGGCTATTAATAAACGGCTCTATCAAAGGAACGGTAGATAGGAGTCAGTAACAAGACTACAACGTTCATCCACACTCAATCTACACTTATGTAATCATTCATACTCGCCTTAAAATACGCAAATGCTGTGTTGGCTTCTCATATCTGATCAGTAATTTACGTAAATGAATTTTTTTAAGATAGTACTCTATCTTTTTAAGACAAAAGCATAATTGAATGTGTTTAAGATAGGAATTGTTCTTCAATGATTATATTTAATCATGATTATTGGCTTACGTCGAGTATATAGATCCTAGGGAATCTGATTATTGGCTTACGTCGAGTATATAGATCCTAGGGAATCTGATTATTGGCTTACGTCGAGTATATAGATCCTAGGGAATCTGATTATTGGCTTACGTCGAGTATATAAATCCTAGGGAAACTGATTATTGACGGAAATAGCTTCAATTACTTTCTTTATCAAACTTTCACGTCATATTTAACCCCAGGAAGTTACACTGAGGTGTTTAAATGACCTACTCAGATTGTAAAATATGAAACGTAATAATAGAGAATGAGATAGTTTTTGAAAAACAGAAAGAACAATAAGTAGAAATTGGTTGTATTTCTTATTATTTTCCTACGAGGGAAAATCCATCTCATTATAATTTCGGTATTCCTTTAAATTGAAAATAATCTTTTCAACTTGGTTTTAATTTTTTTAAATTTAATATAACCATTTTTAACCATTTTAAGTACTTCTTAAACATATCTACATTCAAAAATTAAAATGAAATTACATTTTTATATCATATTGGTTCGTTTATCTCATATACTAGCTGTACCCGCCCGTTTCGCTGGTCATTATTATGATTTTGAATCTTTTGAGTTTGATTATATAATCAAAATGTGCAGCAAGCTTTCAGTTTAGGCTACACTGTATCCATTTTATATATAATTTTGAACAGCTGATGTTATGTATGTTATGTACTGTACTAAATCATTACTAACTTTTTGAAGTTATACTTCTTTGCGCCCGTTAGACACTTTGGGATGGGATGTTGGTCGAGAAACCGCGTCACGCTGAAAATTAAGAACAGATTTTTAAGAACTATCGATTAATCGATTGTTTTTTTTATTTAACAGCTGTTAATCAAATAAATCAATCAATTAATATAGCTTCACAAGAAATCAAAACATAAAAATATAAACAGTATAATTTTGACATATTTAAAACCCACAGCTGATATTCTTTTTATATTTGACTTATTATACCTTCATGCATCCTGCTATTTGATTAACATTGAAACTTTAGAAGTCCAAGGGATGGAGCCCTGAGGGATTAAAGAAACGGGAATAGGACAGAAACCTTCCCTGGGATATATAGAACAACTTCCCCAAGTTTCATGGTGATCGGCTGGACGGTTTGGTAGCGCATAAAGGATAGACAGACAAACAAACATACATTGGATTTTATATATATATAGATAATAGAAGGTCTACGGTATAACTTCCCCCGTCTGGTCCGACGCAGACAATGTTTTTTTAAAGTTTAGCCTACCACAATTATTTTATTCAATTTGCTTTTATTTCACAGCTGTTAATCAAATAAATCAATCCATTAATATAGCTCTATAAGAATATCATGGTCATTTTGGAGGCCAGTGAGACGGAGTCCTGTGGTCGGAGAGGAAAATCCTTTCTTAGTGAGCCTCTAGGGACCAAGATAAACCTATGTAAAACATTTCAAGTCAATTGGACGTATAGTTTGGAGAAACAGTGATAAGTGGTAAATGCCTTACATATGGATATCTTGCATTTTTTGTAAATGTTTGAAGTATAACGTTTGAAACTTCTTTCAAATGTTTTTCTCAGTTACGAGACCCTGGGGGTGTATATTGATAACTCTTTCCTTACTTATTTAGGATTTGCTCTCTACAGTGAAATACTTTATTCATTACTTTATACAGTGGCTTAAATAGTGATTAATTAATAATATTAGTAATTTTAATAATTAATAATAAATAACAGCTTGAATAGTAATTTGAATTGGCAGAATCATACTGACCGTATCATAACAAAATCAATAAAGGAGTTTATTGTTTAAATAGACTAAAAACTAATGTCACTGATGATGTTCTTTTGTTATTTTTCTACGCCTACATTCATAGTAAATTAAGCTATGTTACATACTTATGCGGCCAATTGTCTAACGTAAAGAAATTATTTATTATTAAAAAAAAAATCAGTACGATTATTCTGAGGAGTAACGCAGACTACTTATTGCAGGACATTATTTATGAAGTTAAATATTATGTCACTTCCATCATTTATAGTTTACAAATCACTACTTAACACACAAAAAAACATATTCAACTTTATTTGAAAAACTCCGATGTGCATCCACATGAGGACAGAAATAATAACGAATAGGAAATTAAACTATATAAGTAAAAATTCGTCGTATACAGAAATATAGAATTATACAGCTATATGACAACCTATATACAACATTTTTAAATTATAAAAATTTCAAAATCATTTATTTTATTTAATATGTATTCTAGACAATCAGAAAGATGAAGATGAGGATGAGGAATTTATTTTATTAGGCGATGTTAGGACTAGAGAGTCCTTTCTACCGGCTAACTGTATCAAAATTAATTATATAAATAATACAAAGCATTACTATAAATACAATATAAACCAATTAATGCGACATATAAGTAATCAACAAAATAAAATAAAACACTCAACATATGAAAAATAAAATATAGCTATAAAACCATAACTATCAAATGTTTATACATACAAAATAATACAAATCTTCAAAACACAATCATCCATCACTCATACATACCACCCGCAAACCACGACCACCAAAAGCAGTCGCCCGCTCCGTCTACAGGTCCTTTAGCTCCTGATGTTAAAACAATAACTGAGATGTTTAACAAACATTTTAGGTTAGGTTAGTTACTCAGTATTTTGGATGGCACATTTTATACGTTAATACTAGGAAACTTACAACAAACCTAACCTACCTTAAACTAACCTAACTTTTTGTTGAATATGTTGCAGGACTTTGTTATTGTTTGTTTTAGAAAGAAATGGATTTCACATTCGTTTTTAGGGAAACAAGTACACAATATTAATTTAATATGCACATATTTTGAAAAATCTGTACTTTCTTGTAACATTTCCGATGGACTCGTGTTAGTCTGTTAAAATCGGGTGGATTCCATATTTACATTATTTTTTATTTGCAACGTTTTACTAACGGAGTACGAACAAACATGTCCGTTCTTTAGGTAACTTAATTAGCTTTAAATTTGGTGGTACAAAGGGTAGCTTATAGAAAGGGGTGAACTGAGTCACGTAGTCTCCGTGTTATCTATACATAGAGAAAACATGTTTGTCATATCTTTCGGATGAAAAGTATCAGATTTTAAATCATATATTTTTATTATAGAGTCCGTTTATCGACATTTTCTTTACATACTGGGGGAAAAATTAGAGTATAAACTTAATTTGTGGACTAGACTGCTTGTATTTATATGATAAAGTGTTCTTACCTTAGCAATCCTTGTTCATACATATTATGAGACGATACAACTTTGTACAATTCTTGTTTATGCATATTATGAGACAATACAACTTTGTACAATCCTTGTTTATACATATTATGAGACGATACAACTTTGTACAATTCTTGTTTATGCATATTATGAGACAATACAACTTTGTACAATTCTTGTTTATGCATATTATGAGACAATACAACTTTGTACAATCCTTGTTTATGCATATTATGAGACGATACAATCCTTGTTTATGCATATTATGAGACGATACAACTTTGTACAATCCTTGTTTATGCATATTATGAGACGATACAATTTTGTACAATCCTTGTTTATGCATATTATGAGACGATACAACTTTGTACAATCCTTGTTTATGCATATTATGAGACGATACAACTTTGTACAATCCTTTTTTACGCATATTATGGGACGATACAACTTTGTACAATCCTTGTTTCCATATATTATGAGACGATACAACTTTGTACAATCCTTGTTTATGCATATTATGAGACGATACAACCTTGTACAATCCTTGTTTATGCATATTATGAGACAATACAACTTTGTACAATCCTTGTTTAAGCATATTATGAGACGATACAACTTTGTACAATTCTTGTTTATGCATATTATGAGACAATACAACTTTGTACAATCCTTGTTTATGCATATTATGAGACGATACAATTTTGTACAATCCTTGTTTATGCATATTATGAGACGATACAACTTTGTACAATCCTTGTTTCCATATATTATGAGACGATACAACTTTGTACAATCCTTGTTTATGCATATTATGAGACGATACAACTTTGTACAATCCTTGTTTATGCATATTATGAGACGATACAACTTTGTACAACCCTTGTTTATGCATATTATGAAACGATACAACTTTGTACAATCCTTGTTTATGCATATTATGAGACGATACAACTTTGTGCAATCATTGTTTACGCATATTATGAGACCATACAACTTTGTACAATCCTTGTTTAAGCATATTATGAGATGATACAACTTTGTACAATTCTTGTTTATGCATATTATGAGAAGATACAACGTTGTACATATTTTAAAACAAATGTAAAAATGGGTGGGAAAGACCTGTGTTGTCTGATAACTGACTGAGTTAGATACAAGCTCAGAAAGGGTCATTTATAATAATCCACCAACCTGGGAAACTTAAGTACTTACAGCTTTAGCGTGAAATCCGAACAAAGTAGTATCGGTTTGAATTTCATCTAAATACAATTTTACAATTACACTAATTGACAAGCCTGATACTCAGTGCTCTTCCCTAACAACAACCGGACACTAACTACCACCCAACACGGACACCCCAGACTTATTTAGTAATAACCAAGTCGATGGCAACCATTGAGCGGACACCGAGTAGATATTAAGAGAACAGAGTATAGAACCTATCACCTACACAACACTTTGTCCCCAAGTAGCTGGGTTACAGCCCTGATCCACCAGTGCCGTCATCTTATTTTGCAATATTTTGATGAGTGATTGGAAAGTACCCCACACGATGAATTTTAGGATGAGTGGATGCCACAAAAAGGCAAGAGGTGTTGGGAATGTTGTATCAAGGTGGCCGTGCCATCAACTAAGCACAGTTTTATTTAGTCAGCTTTATTTAGTGTACAATAAACAGGAAAACGAAGAGGAAATACATGCTAACTTTGTAATTAGAGAGAAAACACGAAAGATTAAATTAGGTAATTCACAGACTACCAGGAGTGTTAGGAAATTTCCTCTAAGGAACGAGAAGTCCATGACGCTGCGTTTTTTGCTATAACCAGAAGTTTTAACATGTTAAAAACACAATAACATCTGTACAATTCTTACTATAATTGGTATAATTTGTTTTTATTACTATTGATAAATTTTATGTCCATTACGTTAAAACGTTAGAGTGCACAATACTGTACGCCTAAGTGACCTCAGTGTGGTTTCCGAATATTAGGTTTGTTCTATTAGAACCTCCTACAACAAAGTTTACATTCAAGTACAAACAAAGTAGTTTTATATAATAAAAAAGTACAAAAAGTTGCATTACTTTTCATCTTTAGTTTGTGTTTACCGATTTTTATACCAAACAAGCTTATATCAGGTTTTGCTTCCTTTTAACCGTCATTAAACAAATATATATATATACTAATTTCGTAGAGTATTACAATATATTGCATAATTTTGCATATTTTTACAATATAGTTGCTTCTTTTCATTTAATTATTAATATCTATCGTCAATTTAATGTGGACAATTATTAAAAAACAGCAACTACGTTCTATATAAAATAGGGTTTTGTTTAGTTTTCATACCAGCATTTTTAAAGCCATTTAAATCATGTTTTCAGTGTAAACACAGAGAAACAGAGGTCGCTATCTTACGGTAGCAGCGAACGCCTCAGTGGCTAATACAGGATGTAACTAAAATACTTGGACAAACTTCAGGAGGTTGTTCCTGGGGTAAAAAAAAAAAACCAAAAATGTCATATAAACATATTTCCTAATATACTGTACATAGTTTTCTGTCTGTCTGTCCGTCAAAAATTAGTTACAAAATTTCAAGTGTAACTAGATCAAAGAAAAAACCACAAATTATGCATTTCTGTTTGTTTTCAATAAATAAGGTATCGTTTGTTTTGTAATAAAATTTGCTACACTTTATCACTTTAGAGTTTTTTTTATACAGGTTGAAGTTTTTATGTAATTTAACGTCAAATATTTTAACTAACCACCATTATGAAATTTTTTGACGATTTAAAATTTTTTTTTAAGTAATAGAGTATTACTAGTATAGCATATGTGCCAAATTTACACACTACCTTTTATGGTTGATGAGAAAAAAAATTATAATGTAAAAAACACAGACAGACAGACAGACAGAAAACTATGCATATTGGGACATATGTTTATATGACATGTTTTGTTTGACTTGATCCCAGGAACAACCTCCTGAAGTTTGTCCAAGTATTTTAGTTACATCCTGTATAGATTACAACTAATGTACATCTTTATACGTCTGTAGTAATACTTAGTACGTTTATCCTTCAGGATTTGGGAGGAATACAGGAAGGGACTGACAAGTCCCCTTTTCTTTTGCTCCCTTTCTTATGCCTTGCAAACTGAAGAAATAACTACTCGACACACATTTAACACACTATTGGATATATATGTGGTATGGTTTGTTGTCAGCTACTATTTGTTAATAATAAAGCTGCGATGTATATTTGAATAAATATGCAAAAGTCATGATTGTATATTCATTGATTATAAAATTTAAAGTGATCTCCTGTCACAAAGTTAAGTCCAATCCATCGAGCCATGTAAGGCCTGCCTCATTGATTCTGTGTATGCTTGACCAATCCCTCCGTAAAAGAGCGTAGGACACTCTGTAACTATGTGATCCATTGTTTGAATATACTCCCCGCAATCACATGACTGATCTAGTGTCAATCCCCATTTATACTTCCAGTAATTGCATCTGCCACCGCCAGTTCGGAACCGATTCAAGAGTGTCCACTCCCTACTAGTGAGGTTCATCCCAACCACAGGTATTGACGGATCGTTAATAAGATACTTATTACATCCATCAAAACTGTTCCACGCTACGGCCCAGCTGGTATTGGGCGAGAAGTTTGATCTGCTCAAGCGGAAAGCAGTACGTAGAGGTGGGTTTCGAGATTTTAAGCGACCGATCTGACTTGGGAGATCCTGTATAATGGGTTGGTATGGGGCATTCCAGATCTCATTGCATTTTTTGATTTCTGTCTCCTGACGTCTTATCTTTGGAGGAGCTATATTGCACAGTGACGGGAGCCAAAGAAGTGGAGTTGACATGAGAGTTCCACTAATAGCTCTCATGACCCTATTAAGTTGGACATCGACCACTTTAGTGTGAACACTATTTAGCCAGATGGGAGCACTATATTCAGCGGCTGAATAGACCAGTGACAAAACAGTAATACGCAGGACGTGTGCGTTGGCTCCACAGGTTGTTCCGGCAATATGATGTAATACATTTGCCCTGGTTTTAATTTTAGCTGCTGTTTTTTTGAAGATAGCTTTTAAAGGTCAGCGATCGATCTAACGTAACTCCCAGGTACTGTGGGTGATAATTATGATGGAGTTTTACCATTTAGGAAAATGTTTAGTTTTCGATTTTTCCAGTCTGTTACTTAGTGGAAAAAGGCTACTTCGGTTTTTGTTGGTGTAGGATTCAGCTTCCAGGTTCTAAAATATTCTTCAAGGGCTGCGAGGTCACTTGTAAGTGTTTCTTCAGAAGTTGTTAGGTTTTTTAGTTGGTAAGCTAAAGCAATATCATCCGCATATATAAATTTTCTAGACTTTGTGATTGGGATGTCAACGGTATACACGTTGTATAAAATTGGAGCAAGTACAGACCCCTGTGGCAGCCCATCTTTCAACTGTCTAAAAGAGCTTTCTTCACTACCGAGATAAACTTTTATTAGCCTGGCACTTAGAATTGACTCTAAAATTCGCAATAGAAAGGGATAGGGAAGGAGGCTGTAGAACTTAAACAACAAACCTTTGCTCCATGCTGTGTCATAAGCTGCTGTAAGATCAATAAAGGCTGCAAACGTTTTCAACTTCTTTTCAAACCCATTTTCGAAAAATTATGTCAGAGCTAGGATCTGGTCACTACAACTTCCGCCAGGGCAAAAACCAGCCTGCAAGTGGAACATTATAATCAAGAATGGGTGATATTCCTTTGTGTAACAGCCTTTCTAGCAACTTATAACAAACGCTAAGGAGGGAGATAACTTTCAACTCGTTCAGGATCTTTTCCAGGCTTCAAAACAGCTACTACTTTTGATCGCTTGAATGCTTTTGGCAAATTGCCTGTAACTAATATCTTATGGTAGACTGTTTGAAGCCATTGTTTCACTTTGCTACCAGCATGGAGCAGAAATTCCGGAAAGATACCGTCAAGACCGGCTGCTTTCCCTGCTGGTATAGCAGAAATCGCTCTGTCTATCTCTTCCTCCGTGAAATTCCTGGAGACTTCCAGGGGTGCAATTTGACTCTTTTTTATTTCATTCAACTTTTAAAGCACATGTCTGTCAGAAGGATGGTGGGTTGACTTTGATAAGCTGACTATCCGTTTCGCTATATTAGAGGCTTTTGGGCGGAGCACTTCTCTTTGATTTGGAGATTGGTTACACTATTGGATGCAACCTCTGTTTAATCCTTCTTTGTGGTGTAACAGACTATTTTTTATTTCTTCTCTGACTCTAAAATAGATCTTTCTATATAAATCTGTAGACTAGTACTACAACATGTTTTTGTGTATCGTTCATAACCAAAGTATCGTTGCAGTTGTATTTCTAAAACAACACGCATATTTTTCAGTAATACAGTATATGGCTATACAAGTGTTCACTGTTCGGTACACGAACCACGTTCAAGAGCAAATAGACAATTGATGAGTTCTGAGCACAGTTGATTGTGCTCGAGACAGATTGGAGAGAATGAACATCGCCCCAGTGCATGTTGCTCTGATTATTTGATAGTGATGCGTCTCTGTTAGACCCAATCTTATATCACTCACAGTAATTATATCACTCACAGTAATTAATTATGCTCTTAATTAAATTAATCGTTTGTTGCAAGTAATGAGCACAATGTAACTACTGTATTTACGAATACGATTCTCATACTCTTATTATTATCCCAGAATAATAAGAATAAATTGGTTGTATTACTTTACTCTCGTTAAATTGCGAGGATCGGACATTGAGCCCGGACGGTCTAAATGTCCGATCTAGCAAACAGGTAAAATAATGTTTGACAGTTTAACGATTCAGGCTGATTGTCCGGATACCTCGCATTAAATTTCGTCAACGTCAAAAGGAATATAAAGCGCGTAAAGCTGCCGAAAAATCACTACCCAACGAAAATGGTGAGTGTAAACCGATCAAAACTGCTGCCAAAACCGCTGCTGAACGGATGAAAGAGTACCGCCAACGTCTAAAACTAAAGAAACTGGCTCTGAAAAGACCTCTCGAATCCGATGAAGATAACAATGTACCTAACAAATTATTGAAAACTAACTACGCCTTAGCTGACCACGAATTTGACCTTCGTTTCCGACAAAATCCACTAGGCCATATTTGCGATGTATGTGACCGAATTTGGTTCAAAAAAGACTTGGGTAATGTTGGTCCCAAGTGTTACGACATATTACGAGCTGAATTTCCCGACGAAGATGTAACAACCTTCAAGCTGTGTGCCACTTGTAAACAATCGATTTACCAATCCCGAAAAATCCCTCAGTTATCACGAAGTAACGGTTTTGTTTACCCAGACTTTCCTGCCGATTTACCGACCCTCGACTGTATTTTTTTACCTTAGTAACTGACTCGTCTTTATGGTTTATTTTTAAAAAAGGAAATGCAGTATGAAATAGAATATAACAGTTTGTATAATACCATAAGAACAATGTTATTTTCGAACCAAACATACTATCACACGTATCCAAACTAAACAGTTATTTTAAAACGGAATTTTGCAAATAAATTGCATTTGATCAAGAATAAAATTGTGCGTTGAAATTTTTTTGTAAATTCCTAATTGTTTTATAGAAACATTTGTTAAATATTTAGTTTGAGGTTTTATTTTCGCCTATTCTTCACAATTGGGCGTATGTATTCAAAATATCAAAAGCAAACACAATGCCCAATATGATAACGTTTAAAATGACACCTAATACACAACTGTAATCCATATCAATAAATAACGAAAAATATGGATTTGCAAATAACATTATTCTTATGGGATTAAAACCAACATGGCCGACAGCTTCTGCAGACTATCATACATACTAGAGACGCGAGGTGACAGGCCACCCCCCTGTCTCACCCCTGTATTTATGTTGAAGGTGTTACTGTATTCACCAATGACCCTCACTTTTCCTTTAGATCCAGTAATACAAGCTTTCACTAAATTAATTAATTAATTTTACAGGTATTTCGTAGTGTTTTAAACATTTCCACGCATGTTGTCTGTCAATGATATCGTAAGCATTTTTAAAATCTATAAATGAAATGTGTTCACTATATTTAATTGCTACTATTTTGATGATATTTTTTCAAAATAAATAACTTATCTGTCTTTGATCTTTGTTTTCTGACACCTGTTGTGATCATCAATAATTTCTTCAGAATACTGTAACAATCTATTGTATAATATTTTAAAAGTATCTTGTAGGTATTGTAAGTCGATTAATAATTATAAGTCTTAAAAAATATTTGCCTTGTAAAAAATACATAATATGTCAAGTATTTGATATAAAATTAACAATCAGTTTATATAAACATGACTATAAATTTCAATAATTGGATAAAATTATGATTTATAAATTCTTCAACTTTAAAAATGTTTCATATAGTAAAACTGATTTTAATTCCATTTAAAATATTTTATACAGCGTGTGTTGCCGTCAAGGTGTCTCTTTTATTCCAAATGCGTAAATTCTCCAAATAAAAAGGTCTTTATAAAATAAATAATAGTTGTGTGTTGACAAAATAAGAAAATATAGTAAATGTTTTAAGAGACTTTTCTATCAAAACACAAGCTTTAGATATAAATAATTTCTCTCGAGAGAGAAATGATTTTATCAATTCGGCGCAAATTTGTTCAATCAGTTTGTTCAAACAAAACGGCAATTAGGACTTAAAAGTGAGATTTTTCCAAGCGTGTTGCTGGAGGGGAGATAGTGTTAAAGTGGCTGCCGGAAGAGCCACACTTTCCCTGCAGTTTTCCGCAGGTTTCCACGTCACGGCCCCTTTAGACGACCCGGTTGTACGTCACACACACACACACACTCACGGTACACACACATCTGGACCGCTCAACTTTCTCACTTTTCCCTAGGCGAGTTCAATGGGAATGATTTACACATTAATTGAACAGCATCCCACTTACACATGATCACATGGACTCCTATAATAGACGAATATAACTATCTGCGGGATTTTTGAAAACTATTTGTTACCAAGATGCCGATCGTAAATATGGACGAATAAGAGGGGCGAATGAATGTGATGAGTGTAGATGAACGAGTGTAGTCATTGTTACTAACTAAGTTCGACTGTTCTTTAGAAAAAGCTATTTCATTAACAGGCTAATAACCAGGTTAACTAAGGGATCTGCAGCTTTATGTGGAATCCGAACCAAGTAATATACGTATTCACCAATTAATATATAACAAAAACAGACATAAGTTTATGAAAATTACCCCCTCACACATGGGCCATAATATTATGTTTTTGGGTGGGGTCATGAACTCATGACATTAACCACATGTTATATCCATTTGCATAACCCCCTGATCATCGACCCACCTAACAGTTTTAAAGGCCCAACCACTCGATCTATACCCCATCTCTTTTACCGACCCCGATGACATTAGCAGCTGTTCCACTAAACGATTGTACTTTTAATTGTCCTTTGACGTAGATTTTTTAAGGGTTGGCTTCTGCAAATTGCACCTGGAATTGCCACGCAGCTACTGAGCTTATTATGCGCCTTAACTTACGTAGAGTAGGTGGAAGGTCCCCCGAGACGTGAGATGTAAAGACGAACACTCTCTATATCCACATGAACGTGTAGATATTGAGGTGGTAAGGGAATCAAAGGTGTCTCTACTGACCCCCATAGCCTGCCTCTGTAAGGATATACAAAAATGGAGTGAGTTCAGGTAGATAAAGCTAAAGGCACAGAATAAAAACTCAAATACGGTATGAAAAAGTACGACATGAAGAAGTGTTTCTTTACGACTAGAGATTAAGTAGTGCAAATATATTTACACATTTACTTTCACTCTTGTATAGTCTAGTAACGCCGTTGGAGTCGGACTGTATCTCGAACACGGTGGTAATGATTTGTTCAGGAGTAAACTAATGATTAATTAACAAAGATAGGGGGTAAAACTTCCCTTATTATCAATTCAACAAGAGTCGATAACTTACATTTAGAGAATCAGATTATTCATCGATGTAATTTTTTTCCTTGATATATCTGAGTGATCAGTTGTGCTTTAGTTTGTTTTGATTTAAAGTATGATTTGTGTGTATCGATGTAAACAGATGAGCTGTAGTTTGTTATGATTTCATGTATGATGGTTTGTGTAAATCCGTGTGATCAGAGATGTTCTATAGTTTGTTGTGATTTCATGTATCGATGTGATCAGAGATGTTTTATAGTTTCTGTGATTTCATGTATGATTATTTTTATGTATTGAAGTGATCAGAGATGTTCTATTGTGATTTCATGTATGATTATTTGTATGTATCGATGTGATCAGAGATGTTCTATAGTTTATTGTGATTTCATACGTGATTTGTATGCATCGATGTGATCAGAGATAGTTTGTTGTGATTTCATACATGATTTGTATGTATCGATGTGATCAGAGATGTTCTATAGTTTGTTGTGATTTCATACGTGGTTTGTATGCATCGATGTGATCAGAGCTGTTCTATAGTGTTGTTGTGATATCATATATGATTTGTGTGTATCGATGTGATCATATATTCTATAGTTTGTTCAATTTATTTCGTGATTTGTGTTTTCATCTGCTGTAGTATATATTTTTTTCATATATGTTTAATGCGTACTAAAGTGATCAGATGAGCTGTTGTTTGTTGTAATAGTGTTTTATTGTACGTTTTGTGCGTATCGATGTTATCAGCTGTACTATCGCCTTTGTTGTAATAACTTTCTAAAAGTTGTTAGACCTTATGTGTGGATTTCGCAATAGATGTGAGTGAATTAAGACATATCTTTATCTTTATTGGTGATGTTGTTAGATTAGTGTGGTATATTAGTGTCGTATAGTACTGGATAGTATAGTGTAATATAACTATTTCGAAAAGCACTGCTTCAAAGCACTTCAGAAATTAGTAAACTTTAGACTACACTGTTATGAAAGTTCCGAAATATTCGTGTTTGTGACGGGCCTCTCGCGGCACTAAGACAACTCTGTTGCGACCACAGCCCTCACAGATGACGGCCCTCTCGCGGCGCTAAGACAGCTCTGTTGCGACCACAGCCCAGATGACGGGCTCTCGCGGCGCTAAGACAGATCTGTTACGACCACAGCCCTCAGATTACGGCCCTCTCGCGGCGCTAAGACAGCTCTGTTGCAACCACAGCCTAGATGACGGGCCTCTCACGAGCGCTAAGACAGTTCTGTGCGACATTCCAGATGACGGCCCTCTCGCGAGCGCTAAGACAGTTCTGTTGCGACCACATTCCAGATGACGGCCCTCTCGTGAGCGCTAAGACAGCTCTGTTGCGACCACAGCCCAGATGACTGCCCTCTCGTGAGTGCTAAGACAGCTCTGTTGCGACCACAGCCCAGATGCAATCCGGCGCCGTATACGGGTATGAAGGACCGGACGACCTCCACCTGACGTCATTCTTGCCAAACGTGGCCTTCCACCTACATAGCCCGGGTATTCACTCTTAGCATTTCACTCTTCACTCCATTGTCCTGATTCCTGGCTCGACTCCACTATCTACTGAATTCTGCATTGCGACGTCTTCAATCTTTCCCGCTAACTGTGCGTTTCCACTTAGCGACTTTATTGAGCCATTGGTGAATATTGTCTGACTGAAATTTTGAGATTTCTTAATCCCTAGATTGTGAAATGAACTCAAATTTGTTCGATCTGAAATTTCAGTTATTCGTTTATTAAGTCTAGCCTAGACCTATTATCAAATATATATGTTTATTACTAATGAATGAATAAATATGTATTTTGTAATCAAACCAAGCAATTGAGAAATTTTACGTATACTATGCTATAGTCCTACCACTTGCCGCAAGTAAATTTTTGTAGACTCATTATACGCTTTTTTTTATATAGAGTTGACCGCTGATCGTATGTAGGGAGATGAGTTAGTGCATTTCCTTCAGTTCATTTAAATTTAAGTTAAAATTAAATTTATGAACTCTGATCAGTATGAATTAAAATTAAATACTAACACGCGTGTGGGCGGGAAACTTATGAACGCCGTATAAGTTAGTGAGTGGGGTAGAAAAATTTAAACGTGTGTGGGTGGGAGATCTGTTAACTTTGTGAGTATTTCTACGGGGAGGGGGATGCGTAAACGTTGTGCGTGTTTTTGGGCGGATGTCTAAACGTCTTTTTTGTGGGGGAGGTTGTAAACATTGTTCTAGTTTGTGGAGGGGAGGTCTGTTAACGTTGTGTGTGTTTGCGAGGGAGGGGGTGATGTGTAAACATGTGCTAGTTTGTGGGGGGAAGGTCTGTTAACGTTGTGTGTTTGCGGGGGAGGGGGTGATGTGTAAACATGTGCTAGTTTGTGAGAGGGTAGATGTGTAAACATTGTGCTAGTTTGTGAGAGGGTAGATGTGTCAACATTGTGCTAGTTTGTGGGGGGGAGGTCTGTTAACGTTTTGTGTGTTTGCGGGGGAGGGGTTGATGTGTAAACATGTGCTAGTTTGTGGGGGGAAGGTCTGTTAACGTTGTGTGTTTGCGGGGGAGGGGGTAATGTGTAAACATGTGCTAGTTTGTGGGGGGAGGTCTGTTAACGTTGTGTGTGTTTGCGGGGGAGGGGGTGATGTGTCAACATTGTGCTAGTTTGTGGGGGGGAGGTCTGTTAACGTTTTGTGTGTTTGCGGGGGAGGGGTTGATGTGTAAACATGTGCTAGTTTGTGGGGGGAAGGTCTGTTAACGTTGTGTGTGTTTGCGGGGGAGGGGGTGATGTGTCAACATTGTGCTAGTTTGTGGGGGGGAGGTCTGTTAACGTTTTGTGTGTTTGCGGGGGAGGGGGTGATGTGTAAACATGTGCTAGTTTGTGATGGGGTATATGCGTAAACATTGTGCTAGTTTGTGAGAGGGTAGATGTGTCAACATTGTGCTAGTTTGTGGGGGGGAGGTCTGTTAACGTTGTGTGTGTTTGCGGGGGAGGGGGTGATGTGTCAACATTGTGCTAGTTTGTGGGGGGAGGTCTGTTAACGTTGTGTGTTTGCGGGGGAGGGGGTGATGTGTAAACATGTGCTAGTTTGTGATGGGGTATATGCGTAAACATTGTGCTAGTTTGTGAGTGGGTAGATGTGTCAACATTGTGCTAGTTAGTGGGGGGGAGGTCTGTTAACGTTGTGTGTGTTTGCGGGGGAGGGGGTGATGTGTGAACATTGTGCTAGTTTGTGGGGGGAGGTCTGTTAACGTTGTGTGTGTTTGCGGGGGAGGGGTTGATGTGTCAACATTGTGCTAGTTTGTGGGGGGAGGTCTGTTAACGTTGTGTGTGTTTGCGGGGGAGGGGGTGATGTGTCAACATTGTGCTAGTTTGTGGGGGAAGGTCTGTTAACGTTGTGTGTTTGCGGGGGAGGGGGTGATGTGTAAACATGTGCTAGTTTGTGATGGGGTATATGCGTAAACATTGTGCTAGTTTGTGAGTGGGTAGATGTGTCAACATTGTGCTAGTTTGTGGGGGGAAGGTCTGTTAACGTTGTGTGTTTGCGGGGGAGGGGGTGATGTGTAAACATGTGCTAGTTTGTGATGGGGTATATGCGTAAACATTGTGCTAGTTTGTGAGTGGGTAGATGTGTCAACATTGTGCTAGTTTGTGGGGGGAAGGTCTGTTAACGTTGTGTGTTTGCGGGGGAGGGGGTGATGTGTAAACATGTGCTAGTTTATGATGGGGTATATGCGTAAACATTGTGCTAGTTTGTGAGTGGGTAGATTTGTCAACATTGTGCTAGTTAGTGGGGGGGGGGGAGGTCTGTTAACGTTGTGTGTGTTTGCGGGGGAGGGGTTGATGTGTAAACATGTGCTAGTTTGTGGGGGGAAGGTCTGTTAACGTTGTGTGTTTGCGGGGGAGGGGGTGATGTGTAAACATGTGCTAGTTTGTGATGGGGTATATGCGTAAACATTGTGCTAGTTTGTGAGAGGGTAGATTTGTCAACATTGTGCTAGTTAGTGGGGGGGGGAGGTCTGTTAACGTTGTGTGTGTTTGCGGGGGAGGGGGTGATGTGTCAACATTGTGCTAGTTTGTGGGGGGAGGTCTGTTAACGTTGTGTTTTTGCGGGGGAGGGGGTGATGTGCAAACATGTGCTAGTTTGTGAGTGGGTAGATGTGTAAACATTGTGCTAGTTTGTGAGAGGGTAGATGTGTCAACATTGTGCTAGTTTGTGGGGGGAGGTCTGTTAACGTTGTGTGTTTGCGGGGGAGGGGGTGATGTGTAAACGTTGTCCGTATTTTTGGGCGGATGTCTAAACGTCTCGCTCAATCTTAGGTACCTCCACTGTTATTAAATGTTATTTACGACATCTTGCCGCGTTTCCCGAGTGTTCTTATAAATTTTCCGCAACGACATTATTTAATCTCGCCGCCACGATATCTAGCTCCATCGAGATAATCGTATGGATTAGTCAAGTATGTAATTGAGTTCACTGTTTGTAAACCGCACCTTACAACGTCACCACATACACGATCTAATTTGGTGGTTGTGTTACTCAAGTGATCGTCAAAGGTTAGTTTTATATCTGGTCTACCCATCATATCGGTTCGATTGTTCTATCGTTTGAATTGTTAGCTTATTAAATGTCAGATCAAATACAAGGCAGAATAACGGTTGAATAGCTATTTATGGGTGCCGAGAAGGCTCTCGATTAGGGATGGCAATGATATATCAGAAATATCGATAAATATGCTTCGATATATCGATATATTATTATCGATGTTCTTTCGATAATATCGTCCATATCGATATTTTGGTTCGATATATAATATCACTAAATATTTACGTTATTCTCTCTACTCAAAATCATCAAGATTCGGAAAAAACATTTAAATTAACTCATGCGTACAAGACGTGTATTGAAATAATACAGAAACTTTATTTAGTTTTTTTTTTTTTTTTTACGTGAGGTTAACACACTTAAATGTAGTTTATTGTAGACCAGTGGGCGGAACGGGTAACGAAGTTATGTGTAAGTTGGCAAAGCTGACTCCAAGATTAATTTGTTTAGTTTTTAGTGTTTATAAGAAGCCTAATGGCATTTATAAATGTAAAAAAAATAAATAACACTGTTATTATATTATTCTTTTATAATAATTAAAGGTATGATTATTCTTGGTTTGAATTTTTTCATTCAACCCCTCAGACACAACTTGTTTCGTGTAGATAAATGTATTTTATTTTTGCTTTCAATAGGCATTTTTACATTCTAAATAGTGAAAGAAAAACATGAGTGTATTTTCGGTCATGACATAAGGTTAGCGAATAATAATTTTAAACAGACACATAATTTACAATTCGATAAATCGATTATCCGATTAATCGATATTTGCTTTGATATATATCGATATGTTGAAAATATTTGCCAGCCCTACTCTCAATTCCAGAACCTAGGATTCTGCATTTCAACGAGATCTTAGGTAGAACGTTGAATCTGCTGAGAAAAAAAAAAAAACAATACTACAACTAGAGTCAAATTAAACTCAAACTGTATATTTACGCTGACGCCCTTTCTGGAAGGATATTTTGAAGATTAAAATTCAAATTACTAAGATGCCAATGCTTCCTATGCGTTTCCGATAAGTCATTGTGAGAATCCCTACTAACACCCCGATAGAGGTAGAGAAGCTTTAGCAAATCAAGGTATTTGTTTATCTTCCCTAATGTGTGATATTATGCTTAATTTGACTTCAATATAAGGGGAAGATGTACCTTCAAAATACTTTCCACAACTACCGCAATGAGGTTGCATTCAATGGAGTTGGCACATAACAATTGTACATTTTTTTAAGGAGAAACCCCAGAAATGAGATGGTTCTATGAAGACCCATGGGATGGAATTAGAGGGGTCGGATGCCCATACCGGCTGGGTGGAAATAACTAAGACACAGAATCCTCATTAACTCAAAGAAGAAAAAAAATAATAAGAAACATTGATGATCCTTCAAAAAGATCCTGATGTCCAGATCTTACAGTCAGTACTCGTCAACTACAGACTAAACAGTTTGGGTAAGACATACGAACGTTTTGCAGCTTATCTCGCTGTAAGAAATGTGTAATAAACATTGAGAGAATCTGCCACGGTGCCCACACCGTGATTTTATTTAAAAAAAATCAAGTTTTGGAGTTTTTTTACAAGCTAGATTGTCCGAAATTTACATAAACAGCCTCACTCAGTTAAAACTATGTTTTAATTAGTTTTACAGTCTAGTTTTAAAAGCATAACAAAATTCGCTGCTTAGTAAATCTTGAAACTATTAGTAAATATTGCTTGGTGTTTTTATTTATTACTATCCAACAATCATTATATAGTTCTGTAATATATTTTAAGATTTAAGCTATGTTTGATAACTAGCTAAGGAATAAAGAAACAGCTAAGAAATGTTTATTTAATAAAAATGTTTATATAAAAAGTTAATTTTTAAGTTGATTGGTTCAACATACTTAGATGGGAGGAATTTGAGATTTATATTCTTCCCACCAACAAATGAAATGATGGCCTCATTTGTAAAGATGGCAACCTTGTTTGTGTGTGACAATTCAGCGACAAGCTCGTGTTGCAGTTGTCAAAACTGCTTGTAAATAACAGTTTTATAACGAGCTCGATGTTTGTTGTTGGTAACCCTGCTTGCAGGCAGCAGTTTTACAACGATCTAAAATTTTCAAGTTGAATATAAGCTAACTTGAATATAAAACCTTTATTATAGGTGCGATTGTTGTAGTTGGCAACAGTGCTGGTAAGTAACATTTTTATCAAGACCTCGTTTTTTTAAAGGTAACCTACTTGTAGATGACTATTTTATATCGAGTTCGATGTTTTTGGTTGGCAGTCCTGCTTCAGTTGACAATTGTATTATACTTACAGTCTTGCGTGTTGTAAAGGTAACACGCCACATTCAGGTGACAATTTTCAAGAGCCACCGTAAGACTAGAGATGGCAACGATATATCGATACATCGGAAATATCGCTAAATATGTTTCGATATATCGATATATTAATATCGATATTTTCTTTCGATAATATCGGACATATCGATAGTTTTGGTCCGATATATCATATCACAATATAATGATGTGATTTTCTCTCCTCAAAATCATCGCTTCGAGAAAAAAATACATTTAAATTGCTTCTTATGGATATTAAACATGCATTTAAATAATAAAGTACCTTTATTTAGTTTTTTTTTACGGGAGATTAACGCACTAAAGTTTAGTTTATTGTAGACCAGTGGGTGGAACTCTTAAATGAAGTTCTGACGCTGACTCTACACAGAAGATGCCTAATTGGAATATCTTAGTGAACTAATTAATTTGTTTAAATTTTTAGTGTTTATAAGAAGTCTAAAGGCTTTTTAAATGTTAAAAACAAAAATAACAATGTTATTATAATTAACATAAAATAACATAATAATTTTATTATTATAAAATCATTATGTTATTACATTATTATTTTATAATTAACATAATAATTAAAGGTACCGATTTAGTTATTTTTATTTTGATTTTTTTAATTAAATGTCAGATTCCACAACTTGTTTCGTGTAGATATATGTACTTAATTTTTACATTCAGTAGGCTATTCTAAACAGTGACAACTAAACAAGAGTGTATTTTTGGTCATGACATAAGTGTTAGTGCATAGTTTTAAACAGATAAGTCATTTACCATTCGATATATAGGTTACCTAATATATCGATATTTTTCTTTCGATATTATCGTTAGTTCGATATTTAGTTTGCGATGTATCGATAGTTCGATATGTTGGAAATATTTGCCATCCCTACGTAAGACACACTCACTGTTAGGAGCCAGCTCTGAAGCAACATGACACAGACTTGAAACGGGGGAGACCTTTGGGGAAGGTATTTTGAAGAACACCCCAGCGCTTCCTTGCCCAATGCGGTCGTGATAGCGGATCCTTTTCGCCACGAGATTGTCGCTGCATTATGCGTTGCTTCACTATCCTTCACCTCAATCTGGTAATTCGTTGACTCGGCAAATAGGCCGGTGCCGCAGCTCTCTAATGCCACCGTTTCCTCAACTATTACTGTAACCCACTTGGCGCAAACCCATTGTCGTCAGCTGACACTTTCCCGCCAATCACTGTATCCTCTGACATACCTCTGACGTTCCACACCGTTGTCACCAACTGAAAGTGTCAGAGATCGTAAACGTTGATAAATTGAAGTGACCAAATTCTTGTTTATATGGTCTACCCTCCCTGCAAATATTCCAGTGAGTTTCAGTTTCCAAATTTCTAATACCATCTAAGTCCGTGTTCCAAAGGCAATGATGGATAAAGATCAGACCTCCAACTAACTGCATTAAGAGGATTATACACAAATATTATACGTGCACCCACAGAGTCCACTTAAAGAAAGCCTATCCCACCGTACACGATCTGTATCAACTATGGTTGGTTTTTAAAGTCCCCATCACAAATTTTGAGATGGTTATCTTGTAGATGATGAAATGAATTTTAAATTGGTTGATACTAGAAGAACCCTGGAATGTTTCAAACCAACGCAAAACAACCTTTTTTCCATATAAGGGAGGAAGAGCTTGGGTTTATGGATCATAGATATTGCCGCATGTTGAACATCTACACAGCCTTCACTAGAGGGACCATAAGCAAGATGTCACTCAAATTATCACTACTCTCAATTTAATTCGTTTCAGTGTCAACATTTAGAAATAGTTTAGATCAACTCGCCACTAACACTGAAATCACATTAAACAGAACGCCACACCAGGGTGCCTACACAAACGTTTCTAGTGTATATCCAAGTAATGGACTATCGAAATCTGCGAGTTTTTAAAGAAGTCCTCATTTCTCTTTACAATATTGTCAGCAAAGTTCTTGTTACTTGATATTTCCAAGTATACAATCATATATAGTGTATCTACATATGTTGCTCTAGGCCCTAAAAACATCGTCAGTCGAGCCTCAATATAAACAATGTAACTTATCTCCTTAACGGTACATCCTTGATCCATCTCACCCACCAGAACACGTAAGGTGGTAATGACCCACCCACTCCCCCTGTGGTCGTCAACTGACAATTTCCCGCATTATCCTCCGACAAAATTTCGTCATATGCTATCTCTGGCATACAACCTTCTGGATGCGTTAATTTTCGTTTTCCAAGGAGATACTTTATGTAAAATGGAACAAGTTGGACAACATTGCGACGTTCAAAGTGACCGCAGGACTACAGCAGTCGTGATTATCGTGTCAGGAAGCCTCCGCCACTGTTGTAATCCTCAGTTTCACACATTCTCGTGTTAACAGGGCTGGAAGTATGTGAACGTGAAGGAGTCAGTTCGCTGCCGAAGGTCCCAGGGGCCTGGCGCAACCATTTTGGGTCAAGGCAGACTCGCTGCAGGAAACACTCACACTAGCTCGGTTCACATTCGCGGGTCGGTGTTTGTTTCCTCCTCTCGGTTTCTTCTTGGAAGTGCTGGATTTCCTCCTGAACTGTGTTTATATGACGCACGGAGTTGTAAAAAGTTCAAAAGTACCCATTGTCTGGAAGTATATATTATTTTTGGACGATAGCAAATACCTTTTGCTCTCTTTTTTGATTTGATAAAGATATTGCTGATCCCGATGTCCATGTAATTACTGAGTTGACCTTGTCGTTTTTTTAATCGACATAGGTGTAAGTTTATCAAGATCTTTTAAGCCTAAAGTTTTCCTAGATCTTTTAGGCCTAATGTCGTCATGATCTTTTAGACGTTGGAGATCTGAGATGTTTTGGAAAGACGAATCTGTATACAGTAAAAGACCAAATATAAAAATATCTTCGATTGAATCTGAGCTAGTATTTCTCCCCCCATCCCCCTCCCACCCCCAAGAGCAAGTGAAACCATTATTAATAAGCAAGTGCCACCGCATAATCTATCCTCTCGTTAAACCAGAAGGTGGAAATGCTTTGATTAGGAGGTTCTGTCAAAAGTGTAGCAGAACAATTAAGATAAGGTTGTTGTGACTGGTTCAAAAACGAATTGCATAAATTCTTATTGAAACTAATTTTTACTTATTTTACTTTTCAGTAATTACCTGTATAAGGTACCTATTGGATCACATACACGCTTGTTCTGAGGTCTGTGATGATAACTACAACCAAATTTTTTTTAATTCTATGACAAAAACCTGACTATTATCTCACAAGAAAATGAAGCCTTATTACGTAATAAATAATCAAAATTAATGGAAAACTTTGATGTAACTGTAGTAATTCTAGTTCATTATAGCGCCAAATTTATGTCCACTGTGAAAAAGTAGCATTACTGGTGATGTGTAGGCCCTAATGAAGAATGACGCCTCAAACTAAGGACCATTTCCATTAAATAGATTAGTAACAAATGAACGATCAGTGTTGTCGGAAAATAAACATTACATAAACGCTACCGTTAATTCTATATTGCAAATCATGTCTCTGATTTGGAGAACTCAAGTCAATCTTTGAATATTACTACTTTATGAGAAGGATGTTTGTGTATCGTTCTCCAACTTCCATCATGAATCGCCAATTGGAACATGCGAGAAGAGATGCATAATCTGAACGGATCAATCAACCCAAAGGTCAGGCTACGAGTGCGGATGTTTTCTTATCAGCGGCAGACTGGGCGTGTGATAAGATAAATTCTTCGATCACAACAGGAAATATAAATCTCTTTATTAACTTTGCCGAGATTTTAGTCTGCCACGTACGCTACATGCAATAACGGACCGAAATGTCCGCGTGTTGTGAACCGTCAACTTACTGACGCGCTCTCTGAGTTCAAAGTTTTGAAAATAGATAAGAATAGATAAGTTGTTACTGTAAACATCTAAATGTATTATCTAATTAGTAAGTACCGTACTCTTGAAAGTATATGGAATCAATATTAACTACAGAACAAGTACAAAGAGAAAAAACTGTTAAAAAACAACGAAACTAAAATGTACCATCATTTATATTTTTAATTCAACATTTGTTTAAGTTATTAATATGCTCTTTTGAATGTTATTTTACTCCATGTTTATAACCTACAACCTAGCGATGGCAAATATTTTCAACATCGATATATCGCAAACCAATTATCGATATAACGAAAATATCGAAAGAAAAATATCGATATATCGGGTAATCGATATATTGAACTGTTAATGATTTCTCTGTTTAAAACTATGCACTAACTCTTACGTCATGACCAAAAACACACTCATGTTTTGCTCTCACTATTTAGAATAGCCTACTGAATGTAAAAATTAAATTCATTTATCTACACGTAATAAGCTGTGATCTATTAAGGGAAAGAAAAAAATCTAAATAAGAATAAATTATACCTTTAATTATTATGTAAATAATAAAAGAATAATGTAATAGCATTGTTATTTTTGTTTTTTCACATTTAAAAATGTCTGTAGGCTTCTTATAAACACTAAACCTGCCACTATTTCAATGCATGTTTTCTACGCATGAGAGGCAATTTAAATGTGTTTTTTTCGAATCGTAATGATTTTGAGGAGGGAGAATAACATAAAAATTTAGTGATACGATATATTGGACCAAAATATCGATATAGCCGATATTATCGAAAGATAATATCAACACTAATATATCGATATATCGAAACAGATTTAT
This sequence comes from Stictocephala bisonia, assembly GCA_035578905.1. Classification (NCBI taxonomy): domain Eukaryota; kingdom Metazoa; phylum Arthropoda; class Insecta; order Hemiptera; family Membracidae; genus Stictocephala; species Stictocephala bisonia. The sequence continues at coordinate 606,844 of JAQJVL010000058.1, read as the reverse complement.
CGATATTTCCGATATATCGGTATATCGTTGCCATCCCTATTACAGCCTGGTTGATCTCGCCGACATGTTGACAGCCGCCCCGATTGCGAGTGTTTCTCCCGAGTGGAAAGCGGGCGTTCGTGTATCGAATGAGTAGAGCGAGCGGCAAGCGGAAATGTGCAACGTTGCCGGGTGTCGGTGGTGCGGATATCAAGTAGGTCGCGATGTTGCGATAACAGCCGTATCTGAGCCGAGCTAGAAGGCCGCGCAAGTGATGAAACCTCTGACGTCACTGACCTGCTTCACCTGATACTACAACCACCCTAGATTAACAATTACCAAATACCCCAAAATGAGGCGTCCTCGTTCTTTTGTGTGTTTGTAAAACGAAAATCTCTTAGTAATGGTATTTTATTATCAAGGTTAACTTCGCGATGTGATAACTCAGTTCGTAAGAGCATGTAGTCGCTTTGTTAGATCGTTCTACCTTCCCTTAGTATATAGTTAGACATGCACCCTTACCTCACCTGTACGTATTCACTTATTAGATCCTCCGAAACACTCAATGTCGATTAAACGCTTAAAATTTCCCCGTTATTCACACTCCTAGACAAGCCTTGGGTGTCCGTGTTGGATGGTAGTCAGTGTTCTGGTGTTGTGTATAGGAGAGAATTGAGTATCAGGCCTTTCAATTAGCTAAAAATCAGATAAATACCAGGTGATTCGTAACCCACGCACAACTGTGGGTCCCTTAGCTGGTCTGGATATTGGGCTATAAATATCCCTTTCTGAGCTTAAGTCGAACTCAGTCAGTAACCAGCCCCTACAGGTCATCCACACTCGTCCTACACTCATATCTCCACGGACTCTCCCATCCACCTCGCCTACACACGATTGTCAGATAGCTTTCTCGCGCACCAACCACCCCTCAAACATTAGCTGAGTCCTCCCTCCCATCCTATGTATACACGACACTAAACAGACGCCCCACTCTACCTGTGTGAATATGACTTTAGAACATCTCCCACTCATCCTACGCGCGTGCAACGTAAATTGTCCTCCATTCAGTCTATGTACACATGATGTTATCACCACCCAACCACACACACTGTGTGTACCCGATATTTTCACACCTTAAAACACAATATAATATATATGTGACAATGGCGATAAACATAAACTTGTTCTTTGACTTTCAGTAAAACTTAAGTAAACACTTGAAAATATATTTCAAGTTGAATTGGTTAAAAAGAACTAAAAACTTGTAAACTATTCATAATTAATTACGGTTGCTATCGACATTATAACAGTTTATTGTGCAATCTGAACCTCATTTTGTTATTTTATCACTTTTACAAATATTAATCTCAACTTTCATTATTTTCAATCCTCAATTCATTGCTTGAACTCAAACTGGTAATTTACCGCACCAAAGTGAAACGATAATGAGAATTATTAACACTGACGTATTTATCCTCTATGGGTGGAAAGTTGCCTAGCGCTAGTGTCGCTCTCTCAAGGCCTCCGGTCGGCTGACTCGACGTGGGGTAACGAACTCCGAAGGGTAACAAGTTGAAGCTGCCTTGAAACCAAACTGTGCCTCGGCCATATGGCAGTCGATTTAAACAGGAAAGATTGATGACGCCGATTGCAGAGTAAATAGGCCACGCCACAGGTCTACCTACCAATTGTCCGGTAGCATCAATTTACCAATTTGAACGTTCCCATTAAGTCAAGTGTGCGAAATTTGACAAATTTTGCACGAAGTAATTGGCTGTCAAAATCCTTCCACTCTATGTATTTAATTGTGCGTATTGGCCATTTTGGTAATAAACTTTTATATGTTATATTTTATTTTCGTCGATATTTTATGTAGTAATTAATAAACAATCAAAATCGTATGTCTATTTTTGGTAACAAAAAATTATAGTAATAAAATCATGTGGAGTGGGATGTCCAGTTCATTATCTACTCATTACGACATTTGGTGAATGGATAAAGCTGTAGACTGGTTTGTTTTATAAATAAAGAGACGTTTATGCTAGTTTGTTTAGTGAGTTACGTATCTTGTGTGCTAGTTTGTATCGTCAATGGACGATTGAACGTCTTATTGGCTAGTTTGTTTAGTGAGTTACGTTTCTAGTATGCTCGTTTGTATCGTGAATGGACGATTGAACATCTTATTGGCTAGATTATTTAGTGAGTTCCGTTTCTTGTAGGCTGTTTTATATCGTGAATGGAGTGATTGAACGTCTTATTGGCTAGTTTGTATAGTGAGTCACGTATCTTATATGCTCGTTTGTATCGTGAATAGACGATTGAACGTCTTATTGGCTAGTTTGTATAGTGAGTCACGTATCTTATATGCTCGTTTGTGTCGTGAATAGACGATTGAACGTCCTATTGGCTAGTTTGTATAGTGAGTCACGTATCTTATATGCTCGTTTGTATCGTGAATGGACGATTGAACGTCCTATTGGCTAGTTTGTTTAGTGAGTTACGTATCTTGTATTTTCGTTTGTGTCGTAAGAGGACGATTGAACGTCTGATTAGTTAGATTGTTTAGTGAGTTACGTATCTTGTATGCTCGTTTATATCGTTAATGGACAATTGAACGTCATATTGGCTAGTTTGTTTAGTGAGTTACGTATCTTGTAGGCTGATTTGTATCGTGAATATAGTGATTGACCGTCTTATTGGCTACTTTGTATAGTGAGTTACGTATCTTGTAGGCTGATTTGTATCGTGAATATAGTGATTGAACGTTTTATTGGCTACTTTGTATTTTGATTTACGTATCTTGTAGGCTGATTTGTATCATAAATGGAGCAGTTGAACGTCTTATTGGCTAGTTTGTATAATGAGTGGAGTAGTATATACATAAAGTTTACATCATTGCAGAAACACGTTCTAACTAAAATTGACCAATTCCATCACTTTAACTAGTGTCGTTGTGCTGACGATGTGTTGCGGTGACTCCACGATACTTTCCTCAGCAGCACAATAGCCGATATCTCGTGACGGTTCAGCCGGTCACGTGCGCACATGATTCAGCACTCAGCTCCAGGTCGGGCCGGCTGTTGACCCGCTGCACCAGATACCGGCAAATTTGACAATCTAAATAGGCAATGAGCATTGAGTAATACGCGCTGGCACTTCCGGGTGATGGCTCAGCAAAAGGAATCCGACTGGCTCACGACGGAACAAGGCGATGAAAGACTTAAGACATGGTGGATGTAGACGAAGGAGTGTAGTCATTTTTACTAAGGTCGACAGTTCATTAGAAAAATGTATTAATAGCCCTACGGCCAGGGGAACTAAATTACCTGCAGATCGAGGAATTGCACGTATTATTGGTATGGTTTTCAGCTAACTGACAAGTCTGATACTCAGTTATGTGCACCCTACCACCCAACATGGACACCCCAGACTTCTCTAGTAGTGCCCACGTCGATGGCAACCATTGAGCGGGCAAACGCCGAGAATAGAACCTATTGCCACCAACTAGCTGCGTTATAACTTGCGCCACTAGCGTCGACAAAAGATACTTACACAAGATAAAACAGCATAGAAACTAACACTAAGTCTACGTATATTTTATAAAATATTCTCCTTCACTATACAATGATACCGATGATACATTTGTATGTTGCTAAACAACGTATTACTGTCTCAGACCTCTAAAAGTAACCGCATTGTTTCTGCGGACGTCCCGGTAAATATTTGACTCCTAGATCACCTGCGAGTGAGTGGAGGAAACGCCCCGCCCGCCCGCAACATGTTGCAACATGGCGGAGTGTGTCAAGGCGCGCAGGTTGCCATCCGGCTCGGCCGCACGTACATGTAACAATTAGTAGAGTAACACGTCTATCCGAGGTAGTTATAGCAGCGTTTACACCATGCAACTTGGCTAATTAACTTTTAGACTAGTAGACAGAAACTTTCCTCTTTTAACCCTTAAACTGGTAATTGGACTTTTTCAAAATGTTCTGCAACTTATAGCAGTGAAATCACTCTTGACGCAACCATTATAAGCAACATGTTTCTCTAGTGCAGGAATCCCAAACTGGAGGACACAGAAACAAGTGAGAACCCCTTTGGAGGGGTGGAGGGTGAAGTTATGATGTGAGCCCGTTAAAAATGCAAGCTCATCCATTTCCCTAAAAGACTAACTTCTCTTTCCATTACCAGTACTTCTTTACCAAGTAAATTAAAACTTAAAGTTTTACATCATGTTTCTTTATATGCCCAAACATTCCATAACATTTATTATGTAAAGTAGGGGGGCATGGGAGGCTTTCATTTATGTAGGAAGGGGTATAGTACAAAAAAGTCTGAGAACTACTGAAGGGAATGCGCCCACAGAGAAAAAGTAAGTAGAGGTCACATCCAATTTTAAGTTGAATGTATGTCGAGATAGGAATTTGAAGTGTCGACTAGTTAGTTCTCCAGTTCTCGCTGTGGATGGCAGGGTCAGCACTGTTGTCAGTCCGTCCTCTTTCCCCCTTTTAATCTTGCGAATCCTGAAGAATAAACGCAGTAATTATTATTATACATTTGTAAATATATACATTAGTGGTAATGGCTACAGAAGCGTTTACTGCGGCCATGAGAAACGACCTCTGTTTCTTTCTTCTCTATGGTGCACTTTGTTGACTTATCACTACTGGCGCGTGTGCTATAAAAGACGAATTTTGGGTGCGTCCTTCGTTGGAAGAAATATAATGGTGTTGAGTTATTATTGTGTTACACAGATTCGTTTGCAATGGAATTATGTCTTTTAAGAACTTTTTAAGACAGACAAGTGCAGATTTTTTGTAAAACCGAATAGTCTTAATTCAGGACGAGTACACAAGACTACAGTGCTATGTTTATTTGCAGGGTTGCCACCATCTGTATTTGAGTAGGACCCTTCTCCCCTCCACCGGAAGGCAAGATGATAACTATACCTTCTCCATACACATAAACCAAATCTAGGCCAGTGGCTCTGATTGACAATCAACTCAACTAGTGAATAGCCGCAAATTTAAAATGACGCACTATTTTTCATGAGTAAAATTATAATAAACCAGTTAAGTTTGCAATAACCTACAATCATTGTAAGTTTTCCGCTGTCGAAAAAAAAAACGTTCAACAAAGTAACCTAGCCTCTTGCATATTCCATTACATGAAGATGTCGGTGCGCGATAACTGTTGGGTTCTTTACGACGGAAGCAAGTTACTTCTGTTAATTGTCAATAATAAGACACTGATTAAGTGTAACTCTGTTTTTTAGAGTGTAATTTTTGTGTATTGTTTTCAATGATAATTATGATGAAACATAGTTATTTTTAAGTGTAACATAAATATTAAACAGCAGAGTAACTAAGTTTTTAACTAAGTTTTTTTTTGTCTTATTTTATTAAGAACTTAAGTTTTCCAACGATTGATAATTTGTGAATTCAAATCAGTTCAAGATCTGGTTTCCGGGTTTGAAACTTTTCTTCCGGGGCTTGATTAAAGCAACAGAATAAGGAACGAGGCAGCTTTACTGATCAGAGAAAACTTATGCAGCTTTACTGATCAGAGGAAACTTATGCAGCTTTACTGATCAGAGGAAACTTATGCAGCTTTACTGATCAGAGGAAACTTATGCAGCTTTACTGATCAGAGGAAACTTATGCAGCTTTACTGATCAGAGGAAACTTATGCAGCTTTACTGATCAGAGGAAACTTATGCAGATTTACTGATCAGAGGAAACTTGTGCAGCTTTACTGATCAGAGGAAACTTGTGCAGCTTTACTGTTTAGAGGAAACTTATGCAGCTTTACTGATCAGAGGAAACTTGTGCAGCTTTACTGATCAGAAGAAACTTATGCAGCTTTACTGATCAGAGGAAACTTATGCAGCTTTACTGATCAGAGGAAACTTGTGCAGCTTTACTGATCAGAGGAAACTTATGCAGCTTTACTGCTCAGAGGAAACTTATGCAGCTTTACTGATCAGAGGAAACTTGTGCAGCTTTACTGATCAGAGGAAACTTATGCAGCTTTACTGATCAGAGGAAACTTATGCAGCTTTACTGATCAGAGGAAACTTGTGCAGCTTTACTGATCAGAGGAAACTTATGCAGCTTTACTGCTCAGAGGAAACTTATGCAGCTTTACTGATCAGAGGAAACTTGTGCAGCTTTACTGATCAGAGGAAACTTATGCAGCTTTACTGATCAGAGGAAACTTATGCAGCTTTACTGATCAGAGGAAACTTATGCAGCTTTACTGATCAGAGGAAACTTGTGCAGCTTTACTGATCAGAGGAAACTTATGCAGCTTTACTGCTCAGAGGAAACTTATGCAGCTTTACTGATCAGAGGAAACTTGTGCAGCTTTACTGATCAGAGGAAACTTATGCAGCTTTACTGCTCAGAGGAAACTTATTTAGGTCAGTTGAAATTGAAACGAAACCGACATCGGCTCAACTACATAATACGTTTTACTCCTACAACATGTTCCTCGAACAAACAAGGACGAGTGGGAAATTGCGTCAAGTTACAGTAGGTCTTGTTTTACCTGGTGAAGTTAGTGCTAAGAAGCCCTCTCTAACACTCAACCTCTATAGTACGTATTTTCAATGTAGAAGTGTTGTTTCTAGTTTTTCGGCAATGTGGTTATTTATTTGTTTCTGTGTTATTATAATTAATTATTTTGTGAAACTAATTTCTCAACCAGGACCCCCGGTGATACATTAAATAAAATATTTGTGTCAAGAACTTCTCTTACAAAATGTCTTTTACAGTATGTCCCTTAAGGGGACCAAACACTCCGAAAATTGTGGTTTTCTATTTCGAGGATTCAACCCGTAATAATGGCCGTATTGCGACAATTAAAGTGCGAAGAACTGATCTGGAGGACTGTAAGTCAAATTTAATAAAATATTGAACATTTTCTTATTTTTTGTACTGTTAAATATGTGAAACTTTAAGTGTAATTCTAATTTTAAGTAAAAACTCACATTATCAACTTACGTTCCACTGGAATAATAATACAGTGTTCACTATAACTCATTATAATTATAAACACGATCAACACGAACCGTAAATTTGAAATAGAACATCATGTTTTGGCCCACTGCACGTCTACCATAGGACTCTCGACTATCCTCCAGTGATGGCTTCGCAGTTTGGGAAACACGGCCACCTTAAAAAGGAGTTAGAAATGAAAGGTTTTTCTAGTGAAACAATATCTCTTTAATTTCTAAAAGTATTCTATTACTTGGTCAGTAATTTGATAACATTATTATTATTTTAAATGTGGCGTTGTTGAAAACAACGAAATAACCAACATTTTGTAAAATAAACGAAGGCACAGTACACCCTCTTTGTCCTATTACAGTGTGAACTTATTAATTATAGTTAAAAGGTAGTGTTATATTAGACAACATAGCACGCGGCCATTCCATATTTGGATATAATGCCTAGAATCTAGGTTAATTTAGAAATGTCTATTATTATAAGAACAAAGAGACGAACTGAAAAGAAGTCGCATCCAGTCTGTGTCGAGTTGTTATTTCTTCAGTTTCCCATGGGGATCTTGTACATGGGGATCTTGTACATGTGGATCTTGTACATGGGGATCTTGTACATGGGGATCTTGTACATGGGGATCTTGTACATGGGGATCTTGTACATGGGGATCTTGTACATGGGGATCTTGTACATGTGGATCTTGTACATGGGGATCTTGTACATGGGGATCTTGTACATGGGGATCTTGTACATGGGGATCTTGTACATGGGGATCTTGTAATTCTCCCTTAAGGACAAACGCAGTAATTATTAGTAATCTATATATATCTGTATATATAGCCAAATACCACTCAATCACTGACTAACTGATCACAAAATCTCAAATACCACCTGACGGATTTCCACGAAATTTTAAAAGAAGTTAGCTTTCCTATCGAAGGGACCCACTAAGAAAGGATTTTTCGAAATTCCATACCTAAGGGGTACAAACTGCCCCTCAAAATCTCCTTTTTTCCATAAGAATAACATTTGGTTGATATTAGTAAATTAATGACAGCTGTTTTGTAAATAAATAAATATCTTTATTTTATATATTCGACATTACCCTATTGATGCATTAGGAGTTTAAGTCTTCAGTTGTTAAAAAAACACTCACACACACACAAATGAAATACACACGTTTGAAATAGGCTAATTAATATCATTGGGTAATAAATAGGTAGCGACGCAAGTAGTGTGAGTGAAATATTGTAAATAACTTGATATTGTGATCTTACGTTATACAGATAATCTAGTATTATTTGTAGTCACATGCTGAGGCCGAAAGGCAGAGGTGTATCGAGCGCAGCGAGAGTCGGGGTTGGCACGCGAAGCGTGCAGGGGTGTCCCCTAGTAACGCTATATAAATGTTTTTATTTTTTATCGATGTCCTTTCCACTATTAAAGTGGTAAGCCTGAAGACAACGGATGCCGCTCAATGTAATAATTTGATGTTATGCTATGGTGGATCTAGTTGGAGGAATTATGAAGTGATGGACGAGATGTTGTTTGTGAATTTTTTGTTCTCTTGAGACGATGGTGACGGTGAAACGGATCGACGAGAAGAATGAGTTAGAGGCAGGAGCGTAAATGTGATTTTATTACTTTATATGGACATTCGAAGGGTGTTCTGAGCAACTGTTTTTGCTAAGTTGAAAGGTAAATTCAACTCTTTTATTGTTTTAAGGAATAGTTAAGGGATTAACAGTAAATAATTTTTTGTTTGTTTATTATTAAGCATTAGTAAACAGTATATAATTTTTATTATAAATGTGTTCTAGGCCTAACAGAAATAACTTGCCAAACAGACGAGTAAGAAACTGTAGTTGCAATGAATTTAAAAGACAGGTTATATTTACAAATAGAATTCATATTACACCGGTAGCTAATATTTTCTCGTTTTCAATCCTCTAATCAGTATGACGTTTGTAGAAAAGTACCCCCACCCTGTCCCGCTTCTATTAACCTCTTCTCAAGGTGACGTGCACCTTTAGGCTGGGCCAACTGTACACTTTGTTCAAACATTTTTGTAAAAGAAGAGTTTCGTGTAATGACGAGAGTTTATTGAATGGTTCCATTATAGACACAAAATGGATTCTCTAATTAGGACTTAATTTTGTATATTTTTAACAAGAGTTGTCATGGAAACTAAAGATGCACATTGATGAACGCTTGCAAATAAAATCATTATTGAAGTCAACACTGTTATGTCATTGTGTTTTCATGGTTACATTTTTCATTTTGCTCGCGTATATATAAGGTTTGTAATCCATGGAAACGATGTGAGTTTATCTGATTCTCAATCAATAAACAGTGTGTTTATCTAGGTGTTTCTATAATTGTCTAAAATGCGACGTTTTACTGTTTTTGCGGTGATGGTGGCAGGGGGTTACGCGTTCTGGAGGTGGCTCCAGGAAGGCGTGGAGGAGGAGGAGGATTCCGACGAGGAGTAATGTTAATGTTTACCATCCGTCTACGTCGGAATCTCATTGAAGAGAATAAGGAAGTCGGACGAAGTTGATCATACTCCCAAAACAACAGTGGAGGCGGTCAGTTATCTCCTCCTGCAAGATCAAGATGTATTTAGAAAATGCCAAGCAATTGTAAAACAGATTAAGAAGTCGATGTCCTTGCGATTTATGGGTTCAATCGAAGACTGTGCTCATGGAGAGTATATGTTCTTTGAAGATTTGCGATATAAAAGTACCCACCCAGTAGAAAATAAAATCACTTCCCACCACCATCAAGAAATGACAGAGAAATAATAGAAATTTACATACAGCAACGAATATTTATAACAGGTCGCATTCGTATAAACACATTTTATTTGGGGAAGCCCTAAGGACAACCTCTTCCAGATCTTCACACAGTCTGGCATCAAGCCGGCTTCTTTGTGGAACTTCAAAAACTTCAGGGATCTAACATAGGGAAAGCCCTAAGGACAACCTCTTCCAGATCTTCACACAGTCTGGCATCAAGACTGACCCATCCACCCTCCCAGATACGGACAGTGCTACTGACCCACCCGCCCTCCCAGACACGTACATTGCTACTGACCCACCCGCCCTCCTAGACATGTACATTGCTACTGACCCACCCACCCTCCCAGACACGTACATTGCTACTGACCCACCCGCCCTCCCAGACATGTACATTGCTACTGACCCACCCGCCCTCCCTGACACGTACATTGCTACTGAAAGAGACAAGTACATTGATACTGACCCACCCGCCCTCCCAGACACGTGCATTGCTACTGACCCATCCACCTTCCCAGACACGTACGGACAATCTCTTCCAGATCTTCACACAGTCTAGCATCAAGCCGTCTTCTTTGTGGAACTTCAAGAACTTCAGGTTTCTAACATAGGGAATGCCCTAAGGACAACCTCTTCAAGATCTTCACACAGTCTGGCATCAAGCCGTCTTCTTTGTGGAACTTCAAGAACTTCAGGGATCTAACATAGGGAATGCCCTAAGGACAACCTCTTCAAGATCTTCACACAGTCTGGCATCAAGCCGGCTTCTTTGTGGAACTTCAAGAACTTCAGGGATCTCACATAGGGGAAGCCCTAAGAACAACCTCTTCAAGATCTTCACACAGTCTGGCATCAAGCCTGCTTCTTTGTGGAACTTCAAGAACTTCAGGGATCTAACATAGGGAATGCCCTAAGGACAACCTCTTCAAGATCTTCACACAGTCTGGCATCAAGCCGGCTTCTTTGTGGAACTTCAAGAACTTCAGGTATCTGACGTAGCTCGTGAGGCATATAACACTCCATCCATGTTTTTGTGGCGATGCCAGCCAGCACTTAAATGAATTTTATTTCATGCACAAGATATGTAAACACTTGGAAATTTACTGATTATAATATAAAGTTGAGTGATTTGTCAAAATAAAATTATTAAAAAAAACTATTATAGCCTCTTGGTTTTTACAAAGTAACAGTCACCATTCATAATACCTACACACGTGCTCGAAAGTGGAACGAAACTTATCTGTTAGTAACATCAGATATATCTGTGATGAATTGACAATGTTTACCTCTCTGTCTTCCACTTAAGCTTTATTCATATAAACTATTAAGCTTCATACAGACCTCGATATTTACCTGCCAACACATACTCGTTACTGTTATTTTTTATTCCATTTGTCAGGAATTTCCTTTTCACTATTTTAAATTAAGTTCTTCCGGTTGAAGTAACCAACAGTAACTTGTATTTTTAAACTAAAACAACTGTTGAGGTTAGTTCAACAATACCGTGTTAGTACATTTAAAAAAACAAATTGTGTGCCAGCTGATTTGTCAATCTTGATACAGCGGAAAAAGAATAATTAATTGTATCTACATTTTTGCAAGAATAATTCGTAGACAAACTATGGGAACTTATTTCATATCAAATCTATATACATATTTATATATCTTTATATCTATATATATTTATCACGATTTATCCAAAACTATACGTCAAACTGACTAAATTGTGTACATAGGTTTATCTTGGCCCCTAGAGGCTTACTAAGAAATGATTTTCCTCTCCGACCTCAGGATTCCGTCCCACTGGCCTCCAAAATTCCCATGGTATTCTTATGGAGCTACATTAATTGATTTATTTATTTAATTAACAGCTGTTCAATAAAAACAAATTGAATAAAATTGTGGTAAATTAAAAATAATTGAGTACAGTAGTAAATTATACATAATATCAGCTGTTCTAAACTGGATATTAGATTAATTAATCAAACTCAATATTATTATTATTATTATTATTATTATTATTATTATAAGGTTCAATAAATTTAAACAAGGTGGGTACAGGTAGTTTAAATTTATAAAGATGTACATTAGCTATAATCTCTATATAACTCCCTCTTAGGCGTTCGCTGTAGCCATAAGAAGGCGACCTCTGTATCTATTTTCTCTGTGATAAACCTTAGTGTATTAGTGCTGGGAATAAGTAAAATACGCAAAAGATATGCAAGGCCTTTTGTTCGAACGAGTAGAAATCATTTTCAGTTTATTAAATTATTTCACAGGGTAACTGGAATCTACAGTTTCCGGTGACAACCGCGTCAAGGTACTATCTACAATATTTACAAGATGACCAGACGTTTCGCCCATACTGTGATGTGGCATCCTCAGAGGTTTCTCTGAGACTCTGTTCTAAGACTCTCGTCCATAGGTTCTCTGTTTTTTTAAGTTCTAAGATATTTCACAGGGTGTTTGTTAATCAACATTGTTCCACTATTCAGCTAGTTTAAACTACAAATAGCTGAGTGATTCATTTAAAATATATACTACGTTTTCACTGGAATAGTCACTTTCCTAGTTTATGCTAGGAAAATGGATATAATTTTCCGCACACATCATTCTCACAGTGAAGAGTGACCAAGTGACTGTGATAAACACGAATAAAAACAGATTTATGTAAACATTTGTAAAATCCATGTAAATTGTTGGCCCTTCGTTGTATAACGACCTCCCCGTGGCTATTATGGCACTACATAAAAAAAAATTAAATTACTGTATAATGCTTACACCAAGCTATGTTGGTTGGCGTATTTCAGAACATTGTTTATTGTTAGCCTATACTTTACATTTTAACTTAAGGAATATTATTAGAGTTTATTTGTAAACCAGGCGTATTTATATGAAAAATTAAACGCTCAGTTATTATTTAACCATAATTAAAAAATGTATAAATAATATTCAGTAGAATTTAAAAATCAGATACAACTGACAGGAGTCGCGTCCAGTTGCAGACATATTTATAAGTGCCGCTATATACACCTCTATTTTTTATCGTTAAGATAGTTAAGATGAATAATATTCAAATACGTCCGGCAATTCTTATTTATGTTTTAGCTAATTAAAAATTAATAACAGAGAAGGTGTACGTCTACACATAACATGTGATACAACTGTATCGCATTAGTTCAAACATATCCACAGTGTATAATGTTTTGTATAGATAAATAACTAATAAAACAATCTACAAGGACGAGTTTGTGTATGTTTAGGCTGGAGGATAAAGTATCTTCGATATCTCAACAATACACGCAACGAAGCACAAATGGTTCAAGAATATTACTTACCTGAGTTAAATACTACTGAAAGAATCATAAGCGAGCGAAATAACCTTATAAACAAACTAAAGGGCTAACATTTGAGGTTCAGAGAAAACCCTAAACTCAAGACTGGAAGAAAAACGTTTGTAGAATGAGAGGAAAAACAAAAAGAGACAAATAAGCGATGGACATAAAAGGATAACTGACATTTATCTACCGCAGAGAGAGTTCTTGTCAGTTTTATATGTGGGGACTGGGGTACTTGAGAATATTCAGACTGTTTTTATTATTAAATATGAAATATATTTTGTATCTATATGGCAACCAATGTTAAGTTGTGACGAGTTGTTTGTGTTCCAGGTACGTTGGGCCGACAAGTGACGTCTATGTCAGGTAGGCTTCCTCGTGCATACCACATATATACTAGTTATTGTAGGTTACTAGTTACAACTTGTTATTGGTTATTGTAGTTTACTAGTTACAACTGGTTATTGTAGGTTACTAGTTACAACTGGTTATTGGTTATTGTAGGTTACTAGTTACAACTTGTTATTGGTTATTGTAGGTTACTAGTTACAACTTGTTATTGGTTATTGTAGTTTACTAGTTACAACTGGTTATTGTAGGTTACTAGTTACAACTGGTTATTGGTTATTGTAGGTTACTAGTTACAACTTGTTATTGGTTATTGTAGGTTACTAGTTACAACTTGTTATTGGTTATTGTAGTTTACTAGTTACAACTGGTTATTGTAGGTTACTAGTTACAACTTGTTATTGGTTATTGTAGGTTACTAGTTACAACTTGTTATTGGTTATTGTAGGTTACTAGTTACAACTTGTTATTGGTTATTGTAGTTTACTAGTTACAACTGGTTATTGTAGGTTACTAGTTACAACTGGTTATTGGTTATTGTAGGTTACTAGTTACAACTTGTTATTGGTTATTGTAGGTTACTAGTTACAACTTGTTATTGGTTATTGTAGTTTACTAGTTACAACTGGTTATTGTAGGTTACTAGTTACAACTGGTTATTGGTTATTGTAGGTTACTAGTTACAACTTGTTATTGGTTATTGTAGTTTACTAGTTACAACTGGTTATTGTAGGTTACTGGTTACAACTGGTTATTGGTTATTGTAGGTTACTGGTTACAACTGGTTATTGGTTATTGTAGGTTACTAGTTACAACTGGTTACTAGTTATTGTAGTTTACTAGTTACAACTGGTTATTGTAGGTTACTGGTTACAACTGGTTATTGGTTATTGTAGGTTACTAGTTACAACTGGTTATTGGTTATTGTAGTTTACTAGTTACAACTGGTTATTGTAGGTTACTGGTTACAACTGGTTATTGGTTATTGTAAGTTACTTTTTACAACTGGTTACTATTTACTACATGTTATTAGTTACTATAGGCTACAGGTTACTACATACTACTAGTTACTCTATGTTAATAGTAACTATAGGTTACTATTTACTATATGTTGCTTTTTACAATAGGTTGCTAGTTACTGTAGGTTATTAGTTATCAAAATAAAAATCATTTAATCAAATTAAATAGAATTATCACCCAACTAAATTTAACCACATGTAAGAATGCACATACGGTTCACAAAAAAACACAATAAACTTAATTCCTTAATAATACATTTTGAGATTGGTAGTTTTCATTTTAAATATAGGTTACTAGGTGTTAATAGTAAGTTATTGACAACAGGTTCGTTCTGTCTTACTGTTAAATGGTTTAAAATAAAATCGTATTTTTTAACAATATTTTATTTCTAATAAAATTGCCGACAATACTAATTATTATTAGTTTTTTTATAGAAAAAAACACTTTTAATATAAATTATGAAATAAAAGACCATAGAAATATGTATTAAATGAATCATAAGAAGAAGTCAAGAAAACATAGGACTTACAGATGGCAAGGGAAACTCTTAACTAAAACATAGGACTTACAGATGGCAGGGGAAACTCTTAACTAAAACATAGGACTTACAGATGGCAAGGGAAACTCTTAACTAAAACATAGGACTTACAGATGGCAAGAGAAACTCTTAACTAAAAAAGTATTTTATTTTTCACTTTGTCGGACCAGAAAAATAAAATAGCAAATGAGGCGATAATGAATAAGGAGGAAAAATTAAAGAAAATTTCAAAAACATTTACTGAAATAATGTTACTTTTTACTTAGTCAGATCCCAAAAAAAATCGTAAATTCGATACTGAATAAGAATAGTAAAAATAACGTTATCTTTGGTGTTTCAACCTTAATTGCAATAGTCCAACTTCCGGTCGGGTTATCTCTCTGGTGTAGGCGGGTCGTTTGGCGAGGTTTGTAGCGTAAAATCACAGCTACGTCACAGATGATAATAGGCGCGTATTTATCCGTTTACCAGCTTATATTTTGAATAATAATAGGAAATTGTAACATTTATGAATTAACCGTTACTTTTGTTGTTAGTGTAAAATTAGAACTTTTACAACAAATAACAATTAATTATTTAAGTAATGTATAATGAGGAAGACAAAGGTTGTTGGACATTTGCCATCATTACGTGAAAAATACCAATCACGACGTTTCAATTTGGTAAAACCCAAATCTTTTTCAAGTGCTAAAAACTAAATTATATCTAAACAAACATTTTCTAAAATTACGTTCTTAAAATAATAAACTTATCTACATAAATTATCTTCATTTTAACCTAGAACCTAGAATGGGGTACAATAAAATGAACTTCTACTAAAGATACAAAATTTTAACTGGGTGAAATAATAGATAATTTATGTACTGTAGATAAGTTTATTATTTTAAGAACGTAATTTTAGAACACGTTTGTTTAGATATAATTTAGTTTTTAACACTTCGTCATTAATTTAATGTTGACGAAACGTCGTCATTGGTTTTTAACACGTAATGATGGCATATGTCCAATAACCTTTTCATCCTAATCTGATTCTACATCATTAAGAAATTTCAAAAAATAATATATAATAATAAGGAATAAAGTAAAAATACTGGGCTTATTAATTCATAGATAGTCCGCACATAGTGCAGTACATTAATATTGTTTTACTTGCATAATTACATATGTACCAACATTGCAATGATGTAAAACATAGTTGCCATATGTATCAGAACGATAATATTTTGTTGTATAGTTTTAGAATAAAATATCTATTTTAATTTGTTTTTTAATTAGACGTATTTAAATTTTGTAATTTATTTTTTATCACGTTGCCAAGTTTTCCGCTTCAACAAAGTTTACTATCAGACTAATAAGAGATATTTTACTTATACACGTCAACTGTCATCGGAACTCGAAAAATGACAATACACTCGTAAACAAAAACTATTTTTCATCGCAGTTTATTTAATCAGCATACTTAGTTGACGGAACCAGACCAGTAATCAGTAATTGCAAGTAATTAATTGCATAATTCGAGTCATCGATCCCTCGAAACTCTTATCTCGAGTGACGATCAGGAATCGTAATAACATTATTTACGTCGTGTTATTGGTTAGGCGAAGTGCAGTGAAATCGATTAGCAAACAAGGACTAATTTGAAGAGCATTTATTGACTCGTGTTATTTTATTTTCTGTCTGTCTCTTAGAAATTTTATGATGGATTTTTTACTAATTTCACAATAAATTAGAAAAATTATGCTTTTAAACAAAGCAAACTGTAAGCAGTGTATAAAAAAGGAATATTTTGTGTGTTTAGAATAGCAGAGAGCTATTTATAACATTAACTGACTTAAAAGCAATTGTTTGAATTTAAGTGTTATAATCTATTTTTAATATTTCATTATATAATAGTATTTAGATTAAATTATTATAATTATATATTACAAGCTAAATTCAGTCACGCCTTTTGGTGGCTTTGTCTGATATTAACTATTCATTAGCCGTTATTTGGACTTTAGTTGGCTGTTTTAAAGTAATTTACAGCTGTTGTCATAAATAAACAATCATCTGTCCACAGTAATAAACTTACAGGTTATGTTTTGAATATAATATAATCATAAATCAGCTGATCACAGTAGCACTTTTCACCACTGACATTTATTTTCATTATTTAAATGTAGATAGGTGGAAATTCGTGAAAACCCCCGTTCCCGTTTACAATTTTAGGATCTAAATATGTAAGAACACTCTTGTATATAAATTCAATATTTTGTAAAAATGTCGAGTGAATCCATTCTCTACTTTCGAGTTTTGTACACAAACACGTGGAAGTTTGATTTATATAAATAGACTAGCTGTACCCGCCCGCTTCGCCGGTCATAATATTGAGTTTTGATTGTAGTCTATCATTGAAATGTGCAGCAACCTTTCAGTTTACACAGTATCCAATTTACAACAGCTGATGTTTTGTGTAGTTTACTACTGTACTCAATTATTTTTAATTTTGAAAGTTTTGCCTACCACAATTTTATTCTATTTGTTTTTATTTAACAGCTGTTAATCAAATAAATCAATCAATTAATATAGCTTCACAAGAAATCAAAACATAAAATATAAACAGTATAATTTTGACATATTTAAAACCCACAGCTGATATTCTTTTTATATTTGACTTATTATACCTTCATGCATCCTGCTATTTGATTAACATCGAAACTTTAGAAGTCCAAGGGATGGAGCCCTGAGGGATTAAAGAAACGGGAATAGGACAGAAACCTTCCCTGGGGTATATAGAACAACTTCCCCAAGTTTCATGGCGATCGGCTGGACGGTTTGGTAGCGCATAAAGGACAGACAGACAAACAAACATACATTGGATTTTATATATATAGATAACTATTATATTTAATGGAATATTTGTAACGTCATGTTACGATTATTATTTAGTTATAATAATTATTATAACCTCCATTTAATGTGATATTTAAATGAATTAATACTTAATTGTTGATTTGTGTAACAATGTATTTATAATTGTAAAACTTTATCAACTCAGAGTTTACAAAGGGGAAATAATACGTTTGAACTGAACAGCCAATTAATACTTTCTTGTGTTTGTCTGATGATGTTGTCTTTGGCAACGAAATGCCTCATTTAATAAAAATAAAACTTTTCCAATTTTGACTTTTAATTTTGAAGTGTTATTTTATGGTTTAATTCATAATTTTTCTTGAGAGAGTTCAATTAGGAAGTGTACATAGCATAAGAAGCGATATTATTATGAAATAAAATTTTAAAACAACTTCCAAGTGAAGTTTTCTGCAAGAAGTAGGTCGTGTGAGAGAGAACGCGAAGAAACACGATGATATCGTCCGGCAAGACGAGGCGGACACCAATTTTATGGTCGCGGAAAAACGAACGCATCCAAACTCGTCCAGAGAAAAGTGAGTGTGGAGCGTCGCGGCGCCGGTCGGCGGAGACAGCCGAGCGGGCCCGGAGTCTGCCGAGTCGCCAGTGAGTCAGTGGGACAGTCGGCCGGAGCGCCAGTCGGGCGTCAGACGCGGCAGCTTACGGTGTTGATAACGTGTATGTGAGTGACAAGTGAGTGCTAACACGCGTACATTATGTGTCCCACACCTGTGCCCAGTGACTACCCTTAACTTGTTGTCCAGTTTTTAATTAGAATTGTACCAGACAAAATGGAAGTGGAAGCACCATTAGACCTTAGTGTGACAGCCTCCCGGATCAAGTTGGAGTACTGTACGGACGACTCTGAGGACTCGGACGGACATGGACCTAACGCCGACCCCAACTGCAAGGCGTACAAGAAGTCCTTGATGAAGAGATACCGTGAGTAAACGGCGTTTTTGACATTTTTAAAGATTTTTACCACTCGCGAAGTCGTGTGGTTACAAGAATGCGGTGACGTTGATAATCAGAGATAAGGCACATCAATTAAGTGAATAAAATGATTAATTCCGTGATTTAAATTGAAAACTTTATTATTATTAATATTTTCTAATATCAAAACAAAAAACGTTTAAAGACAGCGATGTACTATCATATTTTATTTTCTTCTGAGGTTGCATTGGTGGGTATCTATGGTACATTTTGCGGTAGATCCCCCCCAACCATGTATTTATTGGGCTGAAAACCACATATATATATTTATATAGATGCAGAAAAAATTAGATATATTTTAATATATTCTTATTAAATTATTCACCTATTTATGAGAATAATTTGGCAGAAAACATTTTAAAACGATTATGTACAAATTTTACGATGTAAAATTAATTCGTCGCAAGTCGTCGCTATTTTCATCAAAACCGTCATCACTTTGATGATGATGATGACGATCATTGTCAGTTGGGATTAGTCGTTTCTCTTTGTCCAGCACACAAGGGCAACCGGTTCCTCTTAAACCCGTTCTACATTTGGCAGGCTGAGCATTGATTGATTGGAATTATTTACCGCTGGAGCGGTTTTCCTCGTCTAGTTATCTCACGAGAATAGTACATACAATATTACATATAGCATTAGTGCGTTGGTTTAAACTGCCGGCCTCGTTGTATACGCCTACTGTGTATTTTGTTGTCTGAAAAAAAGGAGGGGATGGATAAGGGGTGAAATAACAGTTAATTCTGTGCCTCAACATGATAAATTTATATCCGAACGATCATGAAAACAGCAAGTTTACTAACTTTACAACTTACAAACCTAAATGTCTTAAGAGCAATTAAGTAATAAAAATGTTACGAAAACTTATTGTTATTATACTTCAGTTGTTGAACAATATATTGAAACGTAAATTTAAAGTAAATAAATAAAACTATTCGCTCTTATTAACAATTCACTAAATTAAACATAATAATATAATATCACATTAAATTAATTGGGTCATAACTATTTAAATATTTAATCATTACAACCAAACAAACAAAGATAAAATATTTTCTCCATCAATTCAAAATGCTCTAACAAAAGATCAAAGATGGCGGAGTGGTAGTCTTTTAGGTAGCAGTTGAATTTCACGTTACTACATGCATTTTATGTTGTAAATTGAATGGGTGAATAGGAAAAGGGTATCCTAATATTAAAGAAAAATAAAATTTAAAAGTAAGATAGCCTATTGCCGCTGATAAATATTTCCATATTCTGAACTCAACAATGGTACAGTTCCAAAACAGGAAGTCAGCTTTTGTTGACCGAGATTTGTCTGTTGAAGTGAAAAAGGGAATTCTTTCAGTTTCCTTCAACTCAATATACAAGCTTACCGTACTTATAGCGTCACACTACCAACTTCGTCAGCTTTATCTCTTAACACTTCTAATGTGTTATTTCACCAGCTTTATTTTAGTTTGAGGTTATGTTTTAATTTTAAAATTGAAAGTAGACTTGCACTGTGAAAATTAAATAAATTGTTAACTTTTAATTGATTACATATTAATTAGTTAAAAGTATGTAGGTTATTATTTGTGAAATAAAATCTAACCCATATTATTGCGGTTGTTTCACGATCCTAAATAAAGAATTAACGTTATAAAATCTGGCGCCAAGAAGGAGCTGTGGAAAACAGGATCGAATAATGCGTTGCCCGCGTATCTATATTGCGTCTACGTTCGTACGGCGTTAACGAGTTTGTGTAAAGGGTGCAATGCATAGCGCGCCAACTGTCGACCTATTTCAATGTTTTCAAGCGTTTAAAAAAATAATAAAAATTATCGAAATGATTAGCTCAGCTGATTTATAAAACTGCTGAGTAGTTGTAGTGAGTTTTACAATATTATCTAAGGGAAGAGTTTTACAATATTACAATAGATAGAGAAACTTTTATTCGTTTGATGAATTTAAAAAGGTTTAACGGTAAGTTCTTATATAATCTTAAGGAGGGTAGCAAAATCAAGTATTGTATCATTGAATGATAAATCATTTAGTTGACCAATTATATATTTAAAAATGGATTTGTTAAACATTTTTTGTATTTATTTATTTTTCCAAAACGAACAACACAAGTTAGCAAAATATAGGCACCAAATTGAATTTTATTCACCAACAGCGAGTTTAACTTGAAACACCTCGCAAAATTATAAAAACTAGACAATGTTGCTTTCAAATTAAAAACTGTAACTGCCTTAACTAATTTGACGAGTACTTTTATATAACAGTTTTATATAACTATAAATAAAATAAGTTGTAGTTTCTGTATTTATCTGAACAATTTATCGAGACGTAACACTGATGAGTCACCACGTACATGACAACCGTCATACCAACCCTATATACACACATATAATAACCATCTCCCGTTCGTTAATTTTAATATGTCTACATCAAATTTTACTACACAGATGATAGATGTTGCCATCGAACGTATTTGACTAACCATCTTATCATCACGAATATCGTGGAATTTTATATAAATTAATAATTCTACGTCCTTATCAAGATAGTACAGTGATGGCAAACGTAAAAGTGTACATACTTTGTTTATAAATAAACGTAACAATCAAACGTTACGACCGTCCTTCACGTGATTATGTTAACATGGTGTTAATTTACGCAAACTCAGTTAAATGTATGAGTCGGAATGTTTCAACGTTGCCACACGAGATTTCAATTTTTTACTTTAACTTAGGTCTTGTGAATTCAACCGGTTTGTACGTCGTATAGAACAGGTTGTGAGTTGAGTAAGTATGTTATTAAAACAGACATAGGATTCAACTCGATTGTGACCAAGTTATTGGCGCTTAACAGTCATAAGGGTGAGAGATGAGTCAGTTTTTATTAAGTTGATACTAATGGTGTAGTGCTGTAACCCAGCTACTAAGGTGGCACTCGAGGTGCGACATGGACTATCTGTGTTAATCCCAGCGACCCAAAGGGCCATAAA
Source organism: Stictocephala bisonia (assembly GCA_035578905.1). Taxonomy (NCBI): domain Eukaryota; kingdom Metazoa; phylum Arthropoda; class Insecta; order Hemiptera; family Membracidae; genus Stictocephala; species Stictocephala bisonia. The sequence continues at coordinate 584,945 of JAQJVL010000058.1, read as the reverse complement.
ACTGGCACTCGAGGTGCGACATGCCACCTCAGGTAGCCCGGCAAAGGGTTGCGGGGTTGTAGACGCGCTCTCTCTCTGTGTCCATAAATATATATATTTTTTTTGGAATATATATGTTTGGAACTAAGCAACATTTTCTGTGAGGCTTTGAAACAACAAAATTGTTCGACTGTTGATTGATTTATTACGTGTATATTTTCAACCTAACCTAACCTAACCCACCCGCCCACCTATACACGTACGGTGGTACTAACCCACCCGCCCACCTATACACGTACGGTGGTACTAACCCACCCGCCCACCTATACACGTACGGTGGTACTAACCCACCCGCCCACCTATGCACGTACGGTGGTACTAACCCACCCACCCACCTATACACGTATGGTGGTACTAACTCGCCATGTCGCACCTCGAGTGTTAGTTTTGGGTTCTCTTTCGCTGCATGTCGCACCTCGAGTGTCCAATTATGACCCTCAGGTAGTCCATGTCGCACCTCGGGTGCCCCCGCTACTAAGAGACAAAGTGTTGTGGAGATTGTAGACGATAGGTTGTATGCTGGGTCTTCTTAATACCTACATGGTGTCCGCTAATGGTTGTCATCGACCAATGGGACCTTAGATAATCGCTCTAGAAAACCCATTAGTTTTTTTACACAACACAGTTACAAGACAGGCCATCCACAGTCGTCTTATACTTAAATGAGCATTCATGTTTGCCTTGAAATACGACTTAAAAGTTAATCTGCATATAAAATCTGAATAATGAATAATAACATTAATGTTGGATATTTTCCGTTAACTCACTAACATAACCATAATTTAGGTTAACCTAACACAACCTAAATAAATTTAACGTAACATAACAAAACCTAACCTAACCAAAGTAGTGGTAGTGATTTAACGGAAAAGGTCCGTAATGTTACATACCTTCCATGATTAATGTAGAGCGATTAAGTTTAAATGTTGTTTACGTTTAAGTGGTTAGAAGAACGTATTTTGAAACAATGTCTCTGTAACTCTTTGTGTGTGTAGGCCTAGTAAAATCAGCTAGATAAACCACAATAAAATCCACTAATTGATGTTCCTGGCTCATGTTAGCAGATACGGGGACAGTCGCACGTGTGTGTAGGGAGGGTTGTCTAGATATCTTTTCACATTTCCTCGACAAACTTACAATTACGCCAACTGAACGTAAGTATAAACGATTTACAAGTATTATAACACGTTAACATTGTGTAAGAAACTAAATTCCAGTAACGGCACGAGCACCGGCCATTGATTTTGTTATACACACAGATTTCTCATCCAATACTACACTAAACAAAAATATATCAGCTGTTTTTGTGGTCCATTGTGGAGCGCTAGTGTAGTTCCATGTAAACGTAATGTAGTTTAAACCAGCTGTAGTGGCTGACATCAATAACTCACCAAATTACCGGCACAAATATGCTATTAGATGAAAGTCTATTGATATGTGTTATAATCAATGGTTTTATGTGGAATTATGACGTTTTTTTCAATTATTTATATAAATTTCACATAGGTTACAAAACAGTTTTTGAAAAAAAGACGGAAAAGAAAATAGACTACCTTTGGATTTTACTTTACTAAAGTTTCTAAGTTGGTACTACTGTTGGTTGACGTACCCTTAGAAGTGAAAGGGTCGTGATTGTTTATGTATTTCTATGTAAAGGACGTACAATGTTGATGCAGATCATACCGCCATCTATATAGTTCTATCGGGGGCACCCGAGGTGCGACATGGACTACCTGAGGGTCATAATTGGACACTCGAGGTGCGATATGCAGCGAAAGAGAACCCAAAACTAACACTCGAGGTGCGACATGGCGCTTCGGCTAGCAGTGTGGCCGTGTTGGTCTGGCGGCTAATAGTTGATATATTTACAGTGATAAAATTATCTGAAAACTACAGCCATACAATGAGACACATGATTAACGATGATTCAATAATTAATCATCGCTCAATGACAATTTACAGTTTAACTTAAACAAAGAAATTTATTACAATAAAAATGTTTAACGGCGTCAAATAGTTTAAAAATTTAGTTGTTAGGTTGTTAAAAAAAAAAGGTTAGGTTAGGTTAGCTAATAATAATCTATTTAGCTATGTAAAGCAGATCGGAGTGTCCAGAAAAAATTATAGTTCTACTAATTTTTATTGAAATAAAAATAATTGTATTTCCGGAAAATATTGATTCCTTTTAAGTGTGAAAGTCTGTATTTAATTACACTAGTTATTGAAATGGTGTGATTATCCTAGTAACGTAGGTCCTATTTTGTATATATATATATATATGTATATATATATGGACACAGAGAGAGAGAGAGCGCGTCTACAACCCCGCAACCCTTCGCCGGGCTACTTGAGGTGGCATGTCGCACCTCGAGTGCCAGTTTTATGGCCCTTTGGGTCGCTGGGATTAACACAGGTAGTCCATGTCGCACCTCGAGTGCCACCGTTCTATCAGTGTGATAGTTGGCAGTCGGCCACTGGACACTTGCATAAACAGGATACAGCAGCCGCGCACCTCTCCGCTGTGTTTTCCAACCTTTACTTCCTGTTTTCCAACCCGGAAAATGGTCGAGGCGGAGCGCGTGTGAAGGTCGCCACGTCACAGTTGCGTAATCTCTGCTGATAACGACTCGCAGACGTGGTGGGAGGGAGGAATGACAAGTGACGGGCGACGGGCGGATGTAAACATTGGACCATTGTGGATGGCGATACAAGCTTCAGTCAATAGTAAAATATACGTCTGACGGTCACCAGAGATGATTTTGTCCGCTTTTTCAATCTGCTTCTAAATTAGCCAAACACGCATTTGATAACATCACTACTTTAAAAAGCTTCCATTTGGAATTACCTGTTTTTAGAATAGGATCAATAGTCAGTTTACACTAATTTATCAAAAATAAAAAAAAACAATTTAATAAACAGATGACGTGATTTACTTTTAAACGTGAGATAAGAAAGAAACAGAAGTCGTTAACAATAATGCACTAAATGTGTTGAGTTAGTGTGTCGAGTACTTGTATCTCTAGTTTGCCATGCGATGGCAGGGCCAGCACCTTGTCAACTCCTCTTTTATTCCCCCCAAACCCTCAGGGATAAACGTAGCATTTATTGCTGCAAATTTTTTTAGATTTACATTAGCTGTAATCTATTTATAATTGCCACTGAGTCGTTCACTGCGTTTATAAGAAAATTACCTCTATTTCCTTTTTTATCTGTGGTTTAGGCTTTTAGTGAGTACGGTTTCATTCCGAACATTTTCTATACTGTCTGAGTGACATGCCAATGCTTCTGTATACCTCTGGAGATTGTAGTAAAGTTAGTATGACACCCAAAGATCAGTCTTAGTAACTATCTCTATTCTGAGAGTTGTTTTTGTAAAGTTATATACGTTTATATACGTTTTACAGTCCATTACAACTATAGACCGTGGAATTGTTTTTAAATAAGGTTATTGTGGAACGCTCAGACAGTTCGTGGGAGGCTGTAAGCGATCGCTCTTGATGACGATAGTTGGCAGGACCTATAGTGTTTAGAAGAAACGTCGTTGAAACAAATAATGTATTGAAGTACACTAGTGCACAATGACTGTCAGAAGAGCAGTTGTTGAGAGAAATTACGGACTGACTATAGAAGGAAGCTTGAAGTGAAATGAAAATAGAAAACAATACACGTGTGACTTTAGGGTGAAGTGAAAGTGCCGTGGATGAACCGTTGTGACAAAATGGTCTGACAAAGGTTTCATCAGATGCTACCCGTTTACTTCCAATCAAGTATCAAGGGTGCAGTGCAGAGCACACCAACTTTCGACCTATTTCACTGTTAAAATCTGATTCAAATATTAACAAAAATAATTATGATGATAAACTGTATAGTGATGTGAGATGGTTTAATACATATGAACACACCAGGAGTCCTTAAAGTTCGATCTTAAATAATCATCAGGGTCACTTGTTGGACAAATCTTTGAAAAATATCCTGCGATCCTGGGAAGGAAGTGGAGATTTATACGCCCAGTGGGCCTGGAGAAAGCAGATGCGGCATTGTCGCCACCGAAGCCCTCCTCTATTCACCGGCTTTGACACAACGAAATCTCTTTTCCAAAATTTCAGCTGAGTATAAAAACAGGAAGTGTCGGACGGGGGAGGCCCGTGGGAAGACAAATGTGGGTCAGGCAGGTAGCCCCGAGTGCTTCGCCACTGTTTTTTGCCAATTCCGATCTCGTCCAAGATGAATCCTTTGTCGTTTTTTTTACAGTCGGAAGAGTCTAAGGGGTTGTTGAAGGAAAGGGTCGAGGGCTCGGTTTTTTGCAAGTTGCCAATTCAATCACCTGTGCCATTACGCCCCCTTGATCGTCTCCCTCGTCTATCATCCCCCGAGATCTTTGTCGACCCATTACTTTTAGATGTTGTGGTTTCGTCTTATACCAATCTTTTTTCTCCGCGAGATTGAAGGCATTCTTCTTGGACTCATTTTTATTTAATACACAGCTTTTTACTAATACAACAGTATAAGGTCTCTTTTCTTTACTAAATCCGATGTTTAACAATTATATTATAGTGCATTAATACACAACTAGCTGACTGTCAACATCAAACAATCTAGACCAGAAGTAACGTAATATGTTGCCAATTCAAGAGAACAAATCATTGGTCTAATTACAGATTCTAGTTGGTGAATTCAATGTCGCTGCTAAATGTTCTCATTATTAGTTAATTGAATGAAAGCTTAAATGTAATTAATTATTGAATTAGTTAATGACAAGCGATATTTATATGGCAATGTTGCTTTAGGTGCATTTTTTCTATTGATTGGAGAGTTACCAAAGACATTCTGGCACACTATATTATTCATTTTCAGTAAACTATTTCAACTATTAAATCCCCTAAAATTTAATCTATTGATATTGTTCTTGTTTTAGATATAAAACCAGTCAGCTGTTAATAGTCTGCATTGCCATATCTCGTGAGAGCTATTTTAATGTGGTACAGCACTGTGACTTAACGATTTTTCGAAAAATCCTAACAAAGAAAGTTTTAAAAAGTGAATCCAATAGGTCCTTTTCCGCTACTTCAAAGGATGTAAAAAAATCGTAATTTTCCGATAGATCATTAAACCACAGTTAAGTACCACATTTAACATTGCTCTTGTGGTATACAAATCCAATATGGTGACTATCTCTTGGAATCTTACAAAGTCTGCTTTGTAATGTATTACGCTATTGTGTTGTGATTCACAGTCAAATGAAGTAATAGTAACAATAATAGTCTCTATTTTGTAATATTATTTATTCACTAACTCCAGTTTCATTTTTACGTTCTCAAACAGTTTGAAATGCACATAGTGCCGCATCTATGTCCATTGCATTGTTTTCACTTCTTCGACCTCCTTTTCCGTAAACAGGAGCATCGTAGAAATGCTGTCCGTGAATTGTCCGAGAGGAAATCATAAATCTCCTCGGCTCCGACAATGGAGCAGACAAACAGTAGTGGTGGGGGGAGGGGGCTCAAGGCCGGCCCGAAGTGGGTAAAAAAAGAAGAAAGCCCCAGGGTGAGGAGAAAGCCAAGCGCTCAGCACCCCACTAGAAATCGACCCACTAACGTTTCCGCTCATAATAGCCGTATACTGAGTTGTGTATCCTTATCCCCATCGGGACTTTCTTCCCGGTCGCGACACATTCCCGAGGCGTCCAGGTTGTTTAATCAAAAGGACCATTGTGGGTTTTCGTCAAGAAAAAGGAACACAATTTTACTGTAGATAGTGAACACAATCGGTTTTATCTATCGATCGATACGATTCATGTTCGATGTATTTTATAACTTCAATTTAAAGAAGTAGAAAACTGTTTTAAACGCAGTAAGAATTTCGAGTTTATGATTACCATTCTTCTCTTGGATCTTTTTTTGAGTCAACAACTTGATATGAGAACAAAATACAGTAAAAATGTGTATGTTTTTTATTGAAAGTATACGTTTAATATACCCAATCTAACCTAACCAAACGAAACTATCACAAGTTATCTAACCTAACGAATAAATTTTCCAAGAAATTCCCGCCTGTCCCAACTCTGGCGTTTGTTTATAGTCTGTTTAGAGGATTCGCTATAGAGAAAAAAGAAGCAGAGGTCACTTTTTTATGGCCGCAGAGAACGCCTAAGTGGCAGATATATACATTACAACGAATGTACATCTTTATACATCTGTAGTAATAATTAGTAGATCCATCCATGAAAGTGTGAGACTGACAAGGTGCTGGCTCTGCCATCACAAGGAAAACTGGAGAAATAACTGCTCAATACACATTCAGCGCACTATTGGATGCGACCTCTGTTTATATCTTCTCTGTGGATTTACTGACTAGAGTACAACCACTCTCGTCCCGCCCTCCAATAATTTGTCGACCAGGCTAAGAAATAGGGTAAACAACAACCCAATGACTAGTTTGTCAATATACAACCAGTTTCATAACTTTTCTTTTAATACAGTTTGAAGTTGTGTTATATGGATGTGGTAAGTAGTACACGTGAAGCACTATGATGTTTGAATGTGGTCTCGTTTTGTCTTTAGAGTATGCCCCACATTGATAGAAAATTGATAAATCATCCGAAGACAATGGTGAAACGCCAGATCCCGCACATTCTGATGTAGATCCCGTTTTGTATGATGTCTTTAACTTTTTCTGATCAAGTTCACTTGACTCTGTAAACAAGGTGCGATGGTCACTATTGACCGATGACACAGCAAGGCCGCGGTGGGTGCGCACCGATGCAGAATGCACCTTGCACTTGCACTCCACGTGCAACAAGTAAACTGTACCGGGGAAGGTTAGCGAATCTATTTAAGGGTAGATCAATGTACAGGGTTAGTCACGTTCCAGCGCGCCGCGTGGCCGTAACTAGGCAACCGACCCCTCTCCCACCTGAATACCTTGCCCAGCCTCAGCTAGCATTGATTTACATCTCGCCATCATAGACCCGTCCGTCGTTAACATGCGTCGCTCCATAAGGAAAACACGATTCGACTAAATTAGTCGACAATTTTCGAACGAGTTTAAAGGTTGCGCGTCTGACTTGAAACGCCCTTGCACGTCCGACTACTTTCTTCACTAACAGAATTTGAGAAAGGATTTTCTTAAGTAAAGTATTTAATTCACCTATTTTGCTAACTCTCTAATTAAAATGTGATACAATCAATTTACATTATCGAAATTCTAAATAGTCAATTTTTAGTATTTGACTTATCGAATAGCTATTGATAAGCCACCTATCGATTAGTTTCAGTTCATTCATTCATCTCTTGCAAGCATCTATGACGAATAGAGACCGACCCACCATCCTACGAACTCGAATGACTTACTAGTTTGACCTACCTTAACTACACATTCAGTTGACAATAGGATTCTTTGTTTGGACGTAGGCTTGCCAGTCGAGCTCATCTGCTAAATAATCATAAATAGTGAATATATTTGAAGTTACTTCCATCCAATCTTACATAGAATAAGGATCTTATACGCCAGCAATATTCGTACTTTATGACTGTAGAAAGTAACAAACAGCTCAAGTAGGATGAAAGCGTATTTATTTTTCAGCACCGTGAAATATAGAAAATACAGAATAGTGTGAAGAATGTTATCACAATATTACTATCTACATCAGACAATACTCTCTAGTTTATCTACTCAAGCTAAACGTCCTTTCGGCAGTTAAGTGATCTATTTAAATCCGGCTGTATTTTATATTCGTTCAACTTGACAACACAACCGTAGAATCTCATCTCATATGCATGAATCTAGTAGCTTTTGTACAGTCCGTAAGTGGACATTACTGCAAAACAGAAAATGTCACATGCTCGTAAAGTTTGTGTCATTTTTCTTTCGTGCTTCACTACAACTATTCTAGCAATGATGCTTCTCTTAATAAAGACCATTTTGAAAAGGTTAACGTCATCTAAAATATCTGAAAAGGCCTATCGTGATACCGCTCAAACACGTTCTGCAGAACAAAGTACGGTTGCAGTGGCCTGAAGGCGAATCTGTTCGCAGCTACTGAATTGAAAGTGGCCACTGCACGGCCTGGCCAGCCGGCCCAGGAAGGAAGCTGCCGAGCGGCGCGGCGTGAGGATAACTTTCGGATGTGGAGACAAGGAGGTTTCTCTGGTCAACAAACTGAAAGCGGGTCGAACGGAAGTGGTTCCGTCCCGGGCGGATCTGGCCGGAGGCCCATCAGCGTTCCACACATTCCGGATGAAGAGGCACTTCTGACTGTAGTTGATCTAATTGTTTTAATTGTCTGAAATGTGTTCCTGACTGTCATTTTGGTTCACAGATTTGAATTAAATTTCTGCTGGCAACATGTATTTTCAGGAAGTTCAAAGTGTAAATTGGTCAAGCAAATTTTTTTGTCATTTTTCCATACATTTTCAGCAGCCCTCGTTGTCTTTGGTCTTTTAAATTGTCTTTTAAATTTAAAGCCCTCGTTGTCGTTGTCTCTATGGTCTTTTAAATTTTTGACAAGTTAGTTTTTTCTAGTTGTTCATGATTTGTAAGTTCGTTTTTTTAAAGGAGAGACCTATATCCTCTTCTACTCATTTTCTACAGATTATTTTGATCTGTGCGAGGAACTTATTAGAACGAACTAGTACAGTACCAGGTGAACATTACTGATAAAAACTTCCAGTCAAGGCCAGGATTCGATCTGCGCTATCTATTACCCTAGTTCCTAGTCCTGACGCCTTAGACCACTCGGCCACTGGCTTTCCCAAACGCATTTTAATATAATTCAAGTTTGGTGGTCTCTTCTTCTCAACTGCAACCTGATATACTCCAGTTGCAGTTACTTAAGTTGCATCCTCTGGTAAACAACTTAATTGTTCTTCATTTTTTTAAATATTCCTTCTAGCCTCCTCTCTCAACAGTTTGGGAAGTTTTTTTATGTTATGTTCTGCTGGAAAAATTAAATAATTAACTATGTACTGTACATGTTGGTGAGATAACTGCTGAACCCTGCCTATCCTCTGTAGGCTACACCGATGGATGTGATTTCCTTTTGTGTAAATGTGGCCTGCGTGCTTTTCATGGTCTAGAGCCCTCCAGTGTTCTGCAACGACTCCATGTTGCAAACGGTTTCCCAAGTTGGTGTATCTCCTTTTGCGTCACTCTCCCAACGCTTGGGGCAATCGGTTCCACGCCTTTCCTCCGGCCCGGCTCGGTCTGCCGACGATGACCTTCGGTGGTCTATCTACTCTGAGAACTGCCCTTCTTCATATGTTGTCTTCTTTGTCTATCTACTCTGGGAACTGCTCTTCTTCTCATCTGTTATCTTCACTTCTTCATATCATCGTCTTCTATTTTTCCATTCATCTGTTCTATATTTTATAACCGTAGGTTTGAATTTGTTTGTGTACTATAAATGTTTTATTGTAACAGCATATCAGTATGCCGACATGGAAGGCTATCATTGTTGATTCATGTATTCAATGACAGACCAATTGACACACTGTAATTAAGTGATTAGACCCACTTGGTCGGCAATATCATAATTATCAGTCTCGTACAGGACAAAATACATTACATGACAATGTATCGATTGATTTCCGTAATTCAAATCATGTTCTGTTACGCAAAGGAGTTGTTAGATAAATCAAGTATTTACAAACATGTTTCATCTAAAAATACTTCTACTAGACGTGTTGAAAATTAAATCTCCATTACATTCTGATTCTCCGTAGAGTTTTTAAAATGGATTTTTTCCTGGTAGATGTTTGGGAAACGGCGAGTAGCAGCCGATGTTGGCAGGCCGGTCAGTAGCGCCGTCCAGTCCGGGTCAATAGTAGTGAGAGTGCTCTCCCATTCATCCCGATTTCTATCGTCACTTTCCTGTTCTACTTTCATTGGTGATAAATTAATACTCGTCCCGGCCAGCTAATTGCCAGTTTTGTCACTTCCACTCCTCGCGGTTCAGGTAAAAGTGCAGTTTCCTTCAGTACGCCAAACCAAACCAGTTCATCAAGTGTCAACTTTCATCAAACAGAGATGTCAAGAAATAAGAACAGCCAAAATCAAACAAATCTACATTGTGCATTTTTCTAGTTTGTTATGCCTGTTGCAGTCTATGCTTCTCATGATTCCTGTCTTGATTTATTTTATTTTTCATTGCCTTTAAGTGTCTTCTTTACATAACTTTGAAGACTTCATATCTTTTGCGATATTAACCATACTACATAACCTTGAATCTATAACAAACCATAGGTCTGTGCTTCAATGCATGTTTATTATTTGAATGTTTCAGCATGCATTTAATGTAAAATTTATATTAAATTCATCTTCAAACAATGCACACGCATCGAATCACAACTCTAAAACAATGCACACGCATCGAATCACAACTCTAGGGGGTGTTATAACAAGAGTTCCTATCGACTGATTGTACTGTACAAGTCCACAAATCTTAGTCTAGTCTTAGTTTAGTCGTGTTAGTTTGCGAGAGAACGCATGACTGCTTACATTGGACTGTTAACTAAATTTATGAAAAGTAAATTTATGAAAAGATCAAGAAAAGCTCTGCTTGGAAGTGTATATAAGCTTGATAAAGCTAGGCGTGCGATAAAGCTAGAAGTATGATAAAGCTTTCGTTATCTGCGGAGGTGAGTGACCTTGGAGAGAAACAATGGTTCGTGTGGTGAGACTGAGAGTGGCGGGGAAACGGGAAATCAGGGAAACTGACTTTCCCCACTGACACAGATTCTTGGTGATGCAATGCCGCGCCGCCGCCGTCCCCCCTCCTCTGACCCTCGGACTTTCTACACTACCTGTTGTCCATTTCTTGTCGTCTCTCGGGGTCATCTTTTAAGGGTTCCAAGGACTCTCTGTGGTCACCCCGTGCTTGTACATAATGCACTACATTAGTGCACCCTTCACGTAACCGATCTACCACTAGGGACGGGTGCTGATTGACCTCGTAGAGAGAACTTTACAGAAACCACAGAGAAGAAGGAAACAGAGGTCGCATCCAATAGTGCGCTGAATGTGTCGAGTTCTCCGCCTTGCCATAAGGTTATAAGGCCGGAACCTTGTCAGCACCTTCTTTTAATCCCTAAATACTTTAAGTATTAACTGAGAAAATTGAAAATAATTATAGTCCGTTTCAATTTTGAAAATGAACGTAAAACTCGATCGTAGTTTTTTTTCTAATCTGATCCGTGCTGCCTGAAGAATAATTAGACCTTATAGTTCACTAGAAAACATATATAGATCTATATATCTATATTTGTGTATAATATCACATAGAAGAATGAAACAGAGGTCGCATCCAATTAAGTGTTAAAATATGTCGAGTTAGCGTGTCGAGTTCTCCAGTTTGCCATGTGATGCCAACAACTTTTCAGTCCCCACTTAGGTGGTGTTACCTGTGGCCTTAAGAAAGCGTCATCTGTTTCTTTCTACTCTGTGATAATATGAGATTAAAACGTCTCAATGATGGTCGGTTTATCTCAGGAATTGCAAAAGCACCGACATATAAAATAAACCTATTCTCTCTAAGACTACAACAATTAATCGTTGGCTTCGAGAATGGGAGTAAAATGTGGTTTGTTAATTTATTTACAACATATTTATCAATAATGGGGCCAGAAAACATCGCGAATTAGTTCCGAAACGAGACCCATGACGCCCAGCATCTGACGGGTTGCAAAATGTTCACCTGTCTGCGGTGGCCGGCGAGGAGGGGGGTTGGCTGGCCATGACGTCAGTCGCTCGACTCGTGCTTATCACTGCCAGCTGATAACGCCACGTGGGCTGTCGACGCGTGGCGTTTGGCGACTGCGCCAGCACTTCACTTCCTCCTCCTATTTTGGCAAGTGGTTTTTAACTAGCGGCCATTTTTAACTAGCACATTTTAAACTGATTACCTCGTTCATTATACTTACTTCGTTTTCTTATATCGCTTTTTTTAACGAAATGTTGTGGATTGCGTTCGGATAACATATTCCTGTAAATTCTGTACTAAATTGTTAAGAGTGCAGAAGAATTTCCGAATTCACTCTCTGTATAGCAAGCATGTAAGACCTAAATTTACTGTATTTAAATTTAATTTACTGTACCATAATCATAAAAAAACCTTAGTAAACACGTATTACTCCGGGAATCAGAAATAAATAAATTTAAAATTATAAATGGACTTGTGCTCCCAATATGATTAATATTAATTTAAAGAATTTAACAACTGATTTTCGAGTACAGTAAATGTTGTCTGTTACAATTACTGCGATCATTCCGTTGATCATTTGTTTTGGGGGAATCGACTAATACTTCAGTTTTTTTCTTTTCAATAATTTCTAGATTAGATTTTGTAAATAATAAGGGGAGAGCTAAAAAAGTGGGGGTTCACAAAAAAAGTGCTATTAATTTAAAATAACCTAGTTATAATAGTTATATGGCTAAAATTGGTTCTCCGGAGTCCAGATATGATCTAAGTTCCCATATTTTAATAAATAGTGGGCTTAATTATTTTGGTTGTATTAAAAGCAAGTAGTTCTTGTAAATGTTGTAAAAGTTATGGTTATTTCAAGAGTTTGTTAAAATTGATAAAATAAACATTTTAGAAAATAAACAACAGCATTTCATTCGATCATGATTTATTTGAATTCTATCGTGTGGCTTGCCAACGCCAGTACTTTACTTTGTTAAGTGTTAAACTGTTACCAGGAAACATTGGCCAGAAACGTGTCCGACGTGGTTTGAAGACAGGGCGGAACTACAGCACCTCACTATCCGGATGTTCGTACATCCGACAATGTGTTAGCTAGAGATATGCCGGATTAGGGTGACCACCTGATCTTGGCGGTACTGTTGGTTAACCGAATGGCAACTACAGTGATGTATCAAACATCTACATCTCAAGTAGCCTACTTATGTACAATGTAAAATACATTGTATTAATTTTTCTACATTTTCAATTAACGATCGTGTTAAGTCGTACTCTTCCAAAGGGGATAAATTAATTTTCACATACCATAGTTTACAACAGTTTTAGTACGTAGGACAAGTTAGATTTGACCCAAGAATTTTTTTAAATGTTATTAAATGTGAGAAGTTTCCAAAAAATGTCTTGAGTGATTCACCGTTTACTGTTATAGTTTGACGTTTACTGTTAAAGTTTGACGTTTACTGCTACAGTTTGACGTTCATTGTTATAGTTTGACGTTTGTTATATTTAGACTGTTATTGTTAAAGTTTGACGTTTACTGTTATAATTTGACGTTTACTGTTACAGTTTGACGTTCATTGTTATAGTTTGACGTTTGTTATATTTTTACTGTTACTGTTATAGTTTGATGTTTGTTATATTTTGACGTGTACTGTTATAGTTTGACGTTTACTGTTACAGTTTGACGTTTACTGTTACAGTTTGACGTTCATTCTTATAGTTTGAAGTTTTATATATTTTGACGTTTACTGTTATACTTTGACGTTTACTGTTATAGTTTGACGTTTGTTACATTTTGACTTTGTTTGTTACATTATAGTTTGATGTTTGTTATATTTTTCGTTTACTGTTAACGTTTGACGTTTACTGTTATAATTTGACGTTTACTGTTATAGTTTGACGTTTACTGTTATAATTTGACGTTTACTGTTATAGTTTGACGTTTACTGTTTTGTTTTTCGGTACTAAGGGTGGGAAAGCGGTTCAGTCGTTCTGCCTTAAAGGTGATATTGAAGTGATATCATTCCTAGACCAGTGGTTTCACGCAAATTTGGACATTTAAACATGATTACGAATATAAATATAATAGTTTGGTTTAATTCTGTATCATTAACTAAAACAATGTATTCGATTTACTAGTTGACAACTAATTTTTTGTGGCAGTACACTTTTTTCACGTACGTGTGGTCAGTGAGTGGGGAGGAGGGTAAAGTAAACCTCTGACCGAGTAAGTCACGTGACACATAAATCCGTTAGACAGAATTAAAATGTAGAGATAAAATAAATGTCTGAGTGGGGGGCGTTATTTTATTGCTCGCGTAAGTAGGACAAGGCCTTCTGTCTTTACACAGTTTATGACGTGATAGACGTAAGTAAATATGGAACATACGGGTCCCAACCGATTTTCAACAATGTTTTAACTAGTCAATATCAACCCCACGAACACAAATCAATAGTCATTTTTCGGCGAAAAAATGTGTACAAAAATGTTTAAACCAAAAATAATGTACATAACATAAATATTAAGCAGTTTTCCCTCCTAAACACGAATATCACTTACGTTTCTTTTTACGAGGAATAAAAACTGAAATATTTAACTCAACAAGTTAGGTTAGGTTATGTAATGTTAGGTTAAGTTTATAGGTTTACTAGTCAGATAAGCAGTACGTATTCACGGTCAATATTTAGTAATCTAACTTAACCCAATCCACTTTTTGGGTGAAGATATCAGTTATTATGTGTCGTATAAATAATATGACGTCATACTCGTGTTCAAGAGCAACACTGCAAAAGAATAATGCAATATTCATCATTTTTTTACAATATTATTTTTTTTGTCAAAAATTGGTATTCCAGCTAGAAAATGTCTTGTTTCCTTTGTAGGGGTAATATTGAAAATTTAAAAAAAAAACACGAAAATCGGGGGGGCCCTAATTCATATTTACCTACAAATTACTCTAGCACGGCTCGAGCTAAGCTCTACCTCAGGGTTTGTGATGTGTGTGAGTAGGGATGGCAAATATTTTCAGTGTATCGATATATCGAATTGCCGATTTATCGCAAACCAGATATCGATCTAACGATAATATCGAAAGAAAAATATCGATTTATCGATTACTCGATATATCGAATTGTAAATAATCTTTATCTGTATAAAATTATGCACTAACTATTATGTCATGACGAAAAATAAACTCCTGTTTTGCTGTCACTATTAATAATATCCTACTGAATGTAAAAATGAAATATATTTATCTATTTGAAAAAAGTCGTGGGCTGTGGGGTTGAAGGAAAACAATTAAAAATAAGAATAGTTATACCTTTAATTAATATGTTATTTATAAAATAATAATGTAATAATCGTTTAGGATCGCCACACGTTCCGCCCACTGGTCTACAACAAACTACGTTTTAAGGCGTTAACCTCACGTAAAAAAACGAAATACATTTACTTTATTATTTCATTACATATTTTGTACGCATTTAAGGGCCCATTTGAATGTGTTTTTTCGAATCATGATGATTTTGAGGAGAGAGAGAATAACGTCAATATTTAGTGATATTCGGACCAAAATATCGATATGGTCGATATTATCTAAAGAAAATATCGATACTAATATATTGATATATCGAAACATATTTCCGATATATCGTTGCCATCCCTACTTAGACGTGACCTATCGACGCTAACAATGTTTGTCGTACTGCGACCTCGGGTGGCCGCTGACAGGGAGTGTAGCGTGCGACCTTGCCTGTGACGGCCACTAGGACCATGGGATGTTTTCCTACGACCTACCACCAAGGTCCTACAGAGAAAACAGTCAAATCGCACGTGCTGGAGAATGGTGGAATTTCCGGGAAACGGATTTCTGATTTGGCAAAAATTTAACCTTAATTTTGTCTAAAGGATGTCAGCAGAAATTATTGTTTTAAGCTGATCTTCAAAAATATTTATTACTACTCATCATTATGACGCAGATATTCGGGATATGGGCGAATATGAGGGATGAATGAATGAGTGTGATCAGTGTAGTCATTGTTACTAAGATCGAAGTTAGTATTAGATAAGAAAGATCCATTTATTAATAGCCCAATAGCCAGGGCTACCAAGGGACATACAGATTTGCGTGGAATCCGAACCAGATAGTATTGGTCTGATTTTCAGTAACATCCGGACTCTGACTGCCATCTAAAACATGGACACTCCAGACTTCTCTATAGTGTCTACCGTCGATGGCAACCATTTAACGTACGCCATGTCGGTGACGAGAGTTGAGCATAGAACATATCGCCCACAATCCCCACTTAACTTTGTCCCCAAGTGCCGGGGTACAGCACTGCGCCACTAGTACCGACAGTTTTTCTAAATCGATCGATCTTTCAAACCCCTCCATAAAATTGTTGTATGCCTAGTAGAATCAAGCTCCTAAATGAAGAAGGGATAGGAGTAGAGATGGCAAATATTTCCAACTTATCGATATATCGAATTATCTGTATATCGCAAACCAAATATCGATCTAACGATAATATCGAAAGAAAAATATCTGTAAATCAGATAACCGATATATCGAATTATAAATTATGTATCTGTTTAAAATTATGCACTAACACTTAGGTACGTCATGACCAAACATGCACTAATGTTTTTCTGTCACTATTTAGAACGTAAAAATGCCCACTGAAAGTAAAAATAAAATACATTTATCTACACGAAACAAGTAGTGGTCTGTGGAGTTGCATGAAAAATATTGAAACCAAAAATAATCATACCAGTAATTACTATTTTAGTTATAAAAATAATGTAATAACATTGTTATTTTTTCACATTTATTAATAATGCCATTAGGCTTCTTATAAACACTAAAAATTAAACAAATTAATCTTAGAGTCAGTGTTGTCAACTCACACATAACTTCATTTACCCGTTCCGCCCACTGGTCTACAATAAACTACATTTTAGTGCTTTAACCTCACGTAAAAAAACTGAATAAGTTACTTTATCATTTCGATGCACGTTTTTTACGTTAAGAAGCAATTTAAATGTGTTTTTTCGAATCTTGATGATTTTAAGGAGATAGAATAACCTCAATATTTTGTGATGTGATATATCGAAAGACAATCTAGATAATAATACATCGATGGTTATTTATCGTTATTTATGATAAATCGTTGCCATCCCTAGATATGAGTATTCGAAGCAGATGGAACCTCATTCGGCGGCCGTGAAGATGCATCCGAACATTCCTCACGTCCAGGTATTTTGTAACGGACGACGGCAGTAAAAAGTGACCCGAAATCCTCGAGAGCAAGTGCTTAAACCCACCCCCCATTAATATGCATCTGTTTTTTGTCCAGATAAATGCGTCCCTACCCTTGATGTGGGTGGGTGTCAGTAATACGAGAGGTCTGTGCTGGTGTACAACAGCACCGTACTCTGAGTGTGTGTGTGTGTGTGTGTGTGTGTAGAGGGGCCGGCTATCTAGGCCAAGTACGTTTGTTTCGGTGGCCGGAGGAGGGGGGGGGGTATCCGGCACTCATCACACACCATCGACTCCACATCTTACCGACACCCACGACTGGCTGGTTTGGTCCATGCATATCTCACCTCGGACATAACCTAACAAACGCACTGATCGTAAAATCAACATTATTTTGATCATCTTTCCTTTGGTAAAACGTACGATCGTTTGAAAGCAAAATTAGAAAATGGACTTTCGTTTATGTTCAGATTTACACATTGAATCTCTAAATATAAAAGGCAACGCCCTCAGTCACTCATTACTAATTCTCCACCTTCCCATGTACACTGAAATAGCTGAAATTTTGTACACTGTTTCTTTAGGTATTAAATAGGACACCTAAAGTATTTTCATCTTGATAAAATACTCCTAAGGGGTAAAAAACGACCCTAAAAGATTGTTCCATAAGGATAACATTGGGGTGATTTTAGTAAATTAACAACAGCTGTTTTAAAAATAAATAAACATGTTTATTTTGTGTGTTTGATGCATTTAAGAGTTTAATCTTCAGCTAATAAACAAAAATAAATGAAAAGAACACATTTGAATAGGCTAAGTAATACCGTTGGGTATTTATACTAATAAATTGGTAGCGGCGCAAGTAGTGTGAGTGATATACTGTAAATACATTTAATATTTTGATTTTACGTTATACAGTTAATCTAATATTATTTGTAGTATAAAGTTCAAAAGTCACATGCCGAGGCCGAAGGCAAAGTTGTATCCAGCGCAGCGAGTGCCGGGGTTGGCACGCGAAGCGTGCAGGGGTGTCCCCAATTTTAAAAAAAGTTTATTTATATTTTTTATTTGCTGTCTGTATTGTTTTTTGTTATGTTTCACTTTTATTCTTGAATTAGTGCAGTAATGTCTTCTTTGTACGAAGAAATCTTTGCCGGCTGATGAGTTGTAAAATCTTCTTGGAATACAAGTTTGACTTGGTAGGCCTGAATATTTTAGCTACATCAGAAAAGAATCTATGTTAAACTTATCATGTCTTACACAAATTATCAATCTATTCTTCTCCATCGTAGTGTCTACGTGAAAATCAGTCCAAGTTCCAACATTTCGTTCCTCTGCAATCTGAACCATCCTCTGTTGCAAACGAATCAGATATTTAAAATTTAACCTCAATGGAATGTCTTCGCGAATGAAAAATACCTGTGTGTTTTTATCTATCTTAGAACTATTTCTTGTCTAATGTCATAACGGTTGAAAATGACTTCTGTACAGGATATCACTGAAGTTAAATAAAATAAAGTTTATGAGTTATGACATCGTCTGAAGAGTTTTTGGTTACCGTCTGAGCTGTTGATTTTATTTATTTAATATTTAGGTTTTTGTAGCTAATTTCATTTTGGCCCATATAATTACAGTAACTGTATTCATTATTCATCTCCAAGACGCCGATCGTAGAGATATGGGCGAATATGAGGGGTGAATGAGTGTAGATACACGAGTGTAGTCATTGTTACTATCTGAGTTCGACTTAGCTCAGAAAGGACTATTTATTAATAGCCCAATAGCCAGGATAACTATAGGACCTTCAGCTTTACGTGGAATCCAAACCATGAAGTGTTAGTTTGATTTTCAGCTAACTGACAATTATATTATAGTATACTATATAGTTATAAATAAATAATTGTATAATTAAATATACAATATTGTATGTGAAAACAATATTTGTTTTGATTATCAATTGCGTGCTTTTTAATAGACTTACCACGATAAAGTAACCCTACTTTTATCAGGTTACAAACATATACACCGAATTAAGCCTAACAGCTGACAACAGATACAAACGGTAGTGTCTAAAAGCAGACCAGCTACGTCATTGAGGTTGCCTTGATGACGTTCGCTTCCAACCGATTCCACAGAACGGTCTGTCACATGACCACGCGGAAGTGAGGCAGTTATCGTGTCATCTTTATCGAGATTTAAAGTGGCAATTTGTCTACAGTACAAAGATATTGTGGTTTTGTTAGCATCAATATCATCACACTTATTAGCATCAATATCATCACACTTATTAGCATCAATATCATCACACTTATTAGTATCAATATCATCACACTTATTAGCATCAATATCATAACATTTGTTAGTATCAATATAACATTTTCGAATATTACGTTCGACAAGAGAATATGTGTCAGGATCTTTATTCCCAGTACTCGAATCAAATGGTAAATATGACGTAAGGGGGTCTCAACCAATTTTCACGATATTGTTTATCTAGTCAATATTAATTAACCTCATGGACACGAATCCATAGAATCAGCGGAAATGAGAAACTGAGAAGAAAAAATACAACAAATTATGACACGGAAAACGACGTTTGAAACATAAATATTATGCAGTTCCTCCTAAACACAGATATCACATTCATTTCCTTTGCGACAAATAAAAACTACGATTTTTAACCTAACAGTTAGGTTAGGTATAACATTTCTCAAAGAAAATAACCATATCTGCTATATATTTAAAGAATTTATTTACAACAGTTTCCTATAGTTTTTGTGTTTCAGTTTATTATTAAACTTTAGTATCCAAGTTCCATCCGTTGACCGCTGGTTCTTTGACTAAATATATTTGGACATGTTGTACTAATTTAGGACTGTTATTTCCCCAAGAAGACGCTAGTATGGAGTGACCCACAGGTAGGCCTACTCGGTGTTACCCCTAGGCCTACAGTATTGAGGTTGCGGTGCGTGGGACGTGAAGGCGCTAGGGGTGGAGGTACCTGCCCCGCCTTGTGGGGAGGGGGGCGGCCCACTGACCCACTTCACCCCTCGCTTTCACACAAGGCCACCCCAGATTTATCACCCCCCATTGTCTTTGTCTTGTCTGTCTGTCTGTCCGAGTTCCACTACTTTCGCCATTTAGGTTTCGATGGAAGCGGCCTCGGTTTCGCTTTCAACGATTGGTCTTGCTCCCTTCGGATTTGTTTGGTTGTTGTCCCCGTGTTTTTCCCGTTGTAAATCTCGCCTTCGACTACACTAGGTCGAACGGTCTTGAACGAGACTCGGGACAATTAGTCGAGAAAATGTGGGAAAAAGTGAAAACAACAGTTCGCGTAAGTTAGACTGTGTGTTTGCGTAGTTCATTATTTATTGGGCTGTCGATATCGAGATTATCTTTGCTTATCACCGCTAAAACTAGTTCTTGCATCACCAGTGGGAATATTGCTCAGCCATTTATGTTTAGAGTAGATTTATTGTTTTTTAAAATGCTGTACTTAATAGCACTGATTTGTTAAGAAACTTGGAAGTGTACAAGTCTACTTAGAAGTCTGACAGATTCAACATACATTTTAATTTTTATTAAATTCTAAATTATCTTTACGTAGTGATTTCTCAATTTTTTATTCGCATATTTGTCTGTATTCAAAGAAAACTTCCAAAACAATACGCGAATAATGAGTAAATTACTACCTATCAAAAAAGAACTGGATTTTATCATCAAATACTCCCCAAAAAATAGAATATACGATGGATAATAAACATTGTAAAAATATCTAACGATTAAAGCCAGCCAGGTGTTTTAAGTCAAGAAACAAACATTTCGTAATAAATCCATTCGATTTTTTTATTTTTGAATGAGACGCTTTACTGAATGAATATCGTAATGGCAAATATTGTACTTGTAATTTTATTCAGTTGAGAAAATTATCAGCTCCTAGTCTGAATAAATGCAGTAATGAAATTCAATTAAAAAAATTGTCTAAATAATTGGAATACAGTAGAACTTCTATTATTCGTCAGTTTCGGATAACTGAATAGACGGTTAATGGAGAAAGGGTAAAAACAAAATAAAATAGACATACAGTATATCCAAACTTAATCATTCGCGATGCTCAGTCAGTGGTGAGGATGGGAATTTCTCTAACGCCGAGAGATGCGCCTGTATCAAGGTCGGCGCACTCACTTGCACTCTCCGAGCGCTTTCCCCGCCACGCCACCCGGTTTGTAGGTAACGGAAGTGGAAGTGGAGGCAATCATCGCAGGTAGAAGTAGAAACCAACCGGTGAGAACCAGGCCACTACTCTCGCGGCTGGCCCACTCTCGCCGGAAGCCAGGGAAAGGAGTGTCAAGGAACTCTGGCGGACGTTTTGGAAATTCGATAAAAGCTGATTGATCTCACGAATTTCAAAGTTGTTAGCTTGTTTCCTCTGTTACACTTAACATATAAACTTTTTGTAGACTAGTGAGTCTCTAGGGAATTTAGAGACGGAGAAGTTTGCTTTTGTATTTTTATCATTGAAAACCAGTAACATTTTGATGTTTTTTCAAGTCAACGAAACCCTCTTCAAGATTTTTAAAGTAAGTTTGATACTCTACAAAACAAGAAGTAATCGATTCATAGAAGTACTTAAGCTGCAGTAAATTTGTATTACTATGTTAATTTTAGTTTATTATTAATTTCAGATCTGTTGTTCAATCTACATAATTTAATCAAACCATAATTCAATCTGTGTTCATGGTTGCATGTTTAACTTGAATTCAGTATAAACTGTACAACATTTGCTGTTTTTTCGTACAAATTATGAACATTTATTGAACCACCAGATACAGGTTAAGACTCTGATCTTAAAGATACTATCGACAATTGATTGGGACTAAAGACGGATGAGTGTAGCGTTTTTCAGTTGATCTTTAAGGGCATTTAGTAGCCTACTATGAAAAAAAGAAGCCAACGATCAAGCAAAACCAGGATGTACAGGTTATCGAGGAATCGAGCCACATTGTATTGATCTGATTTTCTGTTAAATTTTTTTTCTGTACATTAATATACTTTTTCTTCGTCTTACATTACAATAATTTATTCATAAATGACTAGGTACCATAAAAAATATATATATATATATATATATATATATATATATATATATATATATATATATATACAGTATAGAAAATGCTCCCATTTTTAACATTATTAATAATTTTGTCTCCGTGAAATCTGTTCGTTCTTTAATAAAAAACTAATCATCATCTAAGTTTTTACCAATTCCTCCCCATGTAGTCAGTGGGGGGGTGGGGGGTTCCTCCGTGCCGTACCGATCGAATGTCGATCGCTGGACGTACAACAGGTGCTGTTGCCGGCATACATATAGTGTACCGGGTATTGGGGACGCCGCCAATGGGTCAAGGAGAGTCGATGTGGCAACGCCGCAGCAGCCCGCTTTCCCTTGCTCGCTTCCTCGCCTCGCCTGCCTTTATATAACTGGCGTGGCCCACATTTAGTTACCTCACCTTCCGCCCCACACTATTGTGCTCTTTGAACTCGTTAATTTGGAATACCGCGATTCTATTGACGGATTAGAAGTTTCAACCAATTTTTGCTAATCGATATTGAATTATTTATCGACTAAAATTTATCGATTTGTTCTTTCGATAGGCTCGATAGTCGATTTACTCTCGACATTTTTAGAGTGTGTTTGCATTGTGAGGTGAGCGATAAGTAGGTCTCTGGCACTGTACAATTAAAACACTTCTGTTTATTTGATAGCCAGCGAAGTCGTTGATAGATGAAATATCGCTTGCCCCCTTTTCGATTGTTGGCGCTCATCCCACCCTTTTATCTCGCCGAATTTCGGTTTATTATCTCATTGGAAGTAGGTTACTGTCTGTGCCAATATTTAAATTGGTGGCTTCAACTTGTTGTACTCTAGGTTACTGCTTTGACCGTCCAACACTAGATCCAGAGTTGCCGTGGTTCAATCTATGTACATGATATCCATGTTTGAACATGTATTTAACATGAATGTTACATTTAGTCAATGTTGGACCATGCTAAAGAGACATAAATTTAAAGCACAGCTCTAGGTTTGAAACACGGAGTCTACATATTAAATCCGTTGACTATAGAAATGTCATCTTTAATTTAAAACAAAAATGTGAATTTTAAATTTATGTATGACTTAAGTACTTTAAGTTTAGTAAGGACATCACTGTATTGTAAGTAATAAAACATTCGATTTACCCTTTCTTGTTTGTATTGAAGTTTATTTATCTACTTTGAAATTTCTTATCAGTTCAAAAAAGTGGTCTATTTAATACTCCACGTTTGTCTAAAATTATGAAAAATATTTCCACCTTTTAAAGTTAAACGAATTCCACATCTGCTTATTCTGTGGTGTGTGACTATTTACGCACCGACCTGGGTTGCGGGGGAAGGGGAAGAGACTGACAGGTGGCGCGCTCCAATCACAAGACGTGGGAGACGACAACAATAGGTGACCATTTCCGGTCGTGGACGCGCTTCCGGCAACCACACCGCTCGCCCGTCCGTCATGGTGTTTGGTGGAGCCATCTTCGCCCTCACTGCTCTAAACCTACCACCTTAGAATATTTTGACTATACAGTTTTTTTTAAGCAACACGTTGCATATTTGTCACCAAATTATTACCATATTATTTTACATTATAACAGTAACTAAATCTATAAGATATTTTGGAATTTCTTCTATTTTAATTACATATTCCTGATTTTCCCCAACTATTATTATAATTAAATGTAAATAAATGGATTTATTAACCATAAAATAATTATTTTATTTTAAATTTTCACTACCGTACTATTTTGTCACTCCACCACTTTATAAAGATATTTATTTCAAGAACAAACTATACAGTATTAGTGATGTCACTTTTTCGGTGTTCGTTATTTGTTCTGTTCGAAACGATTGTAAATGAATTTTTATACTTAACTGTTATTTCTAATATATTTCAATATTTTTAAAAATATAATGCCTTTTGATGCTATACACTCGATTATACCGGATGAACTTCTGATCCAATATTAAATGGTGTGTCTCAAATTATCAGCTGTTTTGTGGTCCATTGTGGAGCGCTACTGTTGTCGCGTGTAAATGTAATGCAGTTTAGACCAGTCGTAGTGGCAGACCTCACTAACTAATCAAATTACAGGCACAAATATTCATATTTCTGAGTTATATATATCTGTAAATATACTATAATCAAGTATAGGCTAATACTAACTAAAGCCAAAATTTCAGGAATACAATTTCATAAAATAGTCTTATTTTATTCGTTACATTCAATCATTATGTATCAAGAGATCCTTCTAGATGACTCCAATGTTTCAGTAGCCTATATGAAATACCTGAAGACACGTTCTTTGCAGTTATCTGCTTATCGAAACTAACTGCTCCACGCTTCACTCACCAGCCACGTGTGGGTGTCAACAGTTTTATTACTTTCTTGTACACGCTCCGTCACAGTTGTGCACGATTTAACTGTTACTGTTCGAGATACCCAAACTTTTATCTCTAAAGTAGGAACGATCACATATATACCATTCTTAAATAACATATTACACGTTGCTAGGAATACAAAACAAGTAGACGTCACACAACATTAATAATATAAGTGCAAAATACTATGGTGTTCGATTTCGTCTAACTACGTTTACCATCCTCAGACCGGAGGTATTCATAAAGGAACTCCCGCTGGTCTCACTAAGATGAACGTAGTCGACCGAAATTGATCGCCATATTTTGTATTTATATTATGATAAATGTATGTTGTGTGACGTTCACTCGCTTTGTATTCATCATTGAAATACTTCAGACCTCAGTTACATCGCATTCTTGGGTAGAAATTGTGTCCATGTTTTAACATAATACATAGCCTATTTATGAAAGGAGTAACTTTGCAAAATTTCTAATTTTGTATCAGAATGACAAGCTTGATACACTATATGAAGTCCTATTTTGGACCAAAGTTAAAAGAAAAAAAAAATGATAATCAATGCAAAAACGATGTACGAGTTTCTGAAAATACTCTTTAGGTAATAACTATATTTTTTTTTTGTATCATAAATAATACGACCGAAAGCCAAAGGAGTTGTGTTAATAATCAACTTATTTATTCTAAAATATCAATAATGACACGACATCACTGTGTAATCTATACTTGCGAATTGAGAACACAGACGAGGCACCTGTGCAATTCTCTCCAGCACAGCACAGCTGTTAGACAGACACAGCATCACTGTGTATAAGTAGGTGTACTATTATAAATACGGTATCCCCAGAGATAAGGTCGTCTGCCTCACGTCCCGTGCTTGCCACCCGCTACTGATAACGTCAAGGCTGTTCTTATCAGCGCTCTCACTTTCTCTTGATAACGATTCGCTCTCCCCTCCACGTAACAACTGTACCGTCTAATTTGTCGCAGATTAAAACGCTTTTGAGGAGCTTTATTTATTTTGTTTTTCTTAAATATTAGTTAATCAAACAATTGTTACATCAAACTTAAATTCAGTTTTGTGGTGTAATATATTTACCAGTTACACATATTCCAACCATTTTGTGTTCACAATTACTAATATGTAATCTGTAGTTTAAAATCTTTATGGGGCCAGACAATTATTCAATCCTAAATTAAATGAATGCTTATTGTCTTTGAGTCCTTGTCTCTTCGGTGAATTAAGATCGTCACAAATTTTATTGGGACTTAATTTCCGGTTATTTCTTGTTATTTTTATATACGTACTGTAGACAGATGTTAGTCACCACGAGACAACAGTTGGGCCTTGACTTCCGGTTATATCATATTAGTTGTATAACGCACTGTAGACATCTGTTGGTATCCACGAAAAATTCCTGTTATTTAATATATTTGTGTGAACTTACTGTAGCTGCAGCTTTTGTTCTCCACGAAACAAACTATGTATTGGGTTATGATTTCCGGTTATATCATTTTATGTGTGTATAATTAATTACTATATACAGCTGTTAGTCTCCACGAAACAAACTTCGCACATTCATGACTTCCGGTTATATCATATTATTTGTGTATACATACTGTAGACAGCTGTTGGTCTCCACGAGACAAACTGTTGAGCCTTTATTTCCGGTTATATCACATTACTTATGTATGCGTACTATATACAGCTGTTGGTCTCCACGAAACAAAGTTTGCACGTTCATGACTTCCGGTTATATCATATTATTTGTGTATACATACTATAGACATATGATTGGTCTCTCACGAAACAAACTATTGGTTTATAGTTTCCGGTTATGTCATATTTTTGTGTGGTTGAGTAAGGCTCCCATCACTCTATTGTTCATATTCGTTTGACGGCATCTTTGAGTGAGTAAAAATAGTGCCCATCAGACTGTGGGGTTTCGACAGCGACGTCTGTTGGCAGTTGCGGGAAATAGGTCACGTGTATTTCCTATCCGAAGATGTTGAAATATGGGTTCTGCGCCAACCCGCGCAATAACACCCAAAAAGCGATGGAGGGGCGGCGCGAAAATAGCTCTTCACCGCAGTGGGTCCATTCCGGTAAGTGACAGGACACTGTACTTTTATGCATTGATTACGTGGCGTTACTGGACGACATTCGTGCTTCGACCTCTAACACGGATTGTGACATAGAACGTAATAAATAACTGGCTTTATTATGTATCTATATATATAAAAGGCAAAGTCCTCACTGATTGACTCACTCACTCATCACTAATTCTCCAACTTCCCATGTAGGTAGAGAGCTGAAATTTTGTACACTGTTTCTTTAGAACTTAAATAGGACAACTAAAGTATTTTCATCTTGATAAAGTACTCCTAAGGGGTATAAAGCACCCTTAAAAGATTGGTCCATAAGGATAACATTGGGTTGATTTTAGTAAATTAATGCTGTTTTGTAAATAAATAAACATGTCTATTTTGAATGTTTGACATTATACTATTTAATATTTTACTATGAGTTTAATCTTCAGCTGTAAAAAAAAAAAAATAAAAAATAAAAAAAATGAAATGAACACGTTTGAAATAGGCTAAATTGGGTATTCATGCATATACCTACTAATAAATAGGTACCATAGCAAGTAGTGTTAGTGAGCTACTGTAAATAAATTTTATAATGCGATTTTACGGTATACAGTTAGTATATCCAGTATCGTGCGCAGCGAGCGTCGCGGTTGGCACTCGAAGCGTGCAGGGGTGTCCCCTAGTCACATCTAATTGTTACAATGTATTGAAATACGAAATAATGTGTTATCACATATGGTAGGCCTTGCTCTTGTAGTTATAGGCCTAAGGCCTAAACAATTCAATACAAATAATTAAGATTGAGTTGTTGTATCTCGTATTATTTAAGTTTATTTTCTTCTTAAATAATACTTTGTTTCTCGTATTATTTAAGTTTCATAGCAGAAACGGTCGTGATTAATTTATGAATATTTTGTATCGCTGTATAGGTAATGTAGCCCCTATCTTTGAAGTAGGAGCTGCGTAAATATTATACGACGTTAAATACAATGTACGCTTACAATTGGCTATTCTTAAAGGGTGCTTCATTTCCCCATTTTTTCTTTTATACATCAGTGAATTGTTCACAGCTGAAACTGGTACGATTAAATATTTGTCATGTTCTTGTATCATATTATCTCGTTTAGTTAAAACATTGATGAGTAAGAACCGTTCATTCATTACTGAATATTCATTTTGGATTGCTAGGGAGGAGAGGGCAGAAAAAAGTTAGCATTATAAATAAACAATTAATTCTTATACATAGTTACTAAATGTTAAAAATATCTATTGGAAGAATCTTATTTAATTGTTTTTATTTTCAGTAGGGAAGTCTACCAGAATTTGCGCATTTGAACGAAAATGTTTTGGTTTTTTGTAGTAAAATTACGACCACAATATGAAGAGTACAGTCCACTTTTAAATATGTTTTTGCAGTGTTTTTCCGCAATTGTTTCAAATAAAGGTCCATTGCCCACCTTTCGTATGCATGTCTATTGGGTCCTAGTGTATACTCTATTGTCTCTTTCAAGAAACACGAGCCACCATAGACAAAGCTAGCCTGTAAAACCCACTAACTGTATAAGTGCAACCCTTAACAATCAAATCACAGTATACATTGGCACCAGTATGGTCTTTATATGCTTTTTTCTTTTTTCAAAACCAGGTTTCTCTGAAAACGATGAACGTCTGCCGCCTTGTAGGCTATACTATTGTATAACAATAGTTGTTCACGTCGTAACTGTGTCGTGTTTGGTGTTGCAGTGGATGCGGCGCCAGCCACCCCCGGCGGTCCGCTCTATATCAAGAGGGAGCGCGACTCTTCTGACCACAAGGCTCTGTTGCACGGGATCCTGTCCCAGCACCACGCCGCGCTCCTCAATTACAACCACTCCAACACCGGTAAGTCGCTCACCAGATAAGGAATTATGGTAACTACTGGCCGGGCTTTTGGCCAGCTCGAAGTCCAAATCAAGTGAAAAAACATCACCCCAAAAGCTCCACTGGTAAATCTTAAAAGCATTTGATCATATAAGATATTAAAAGTTTTAATTTTAAGGTTTCCAATCTGTTTTTTTTTTTTGCGTCAACTTATTGTTGAAATGTTACCATTTTTTTATTATGTTTATCACAGCAACACAAAAAATAAATAACAGTACTCTAAGGAGTTGACTTTCTCCATCACAATACCAACAAAACTGCATATGACATTTTATTTTAACTGGAAAATATACAAAAAAAATCAGCTTAACCTTATGAAATTGGTCATAAATCGAAAGAATATATCGAAAATGGCCAACCCATCCAGCCCCCCTTAGATACTTTAAAGGTAAAGGACGGAATGTTCTTGTAACCATCGATGCTTCTAGCTAGTACTAGCATTGATTTTATACACAATTGTATTTTATACACACACATTGTAGGTTTATATAATCAATGGTACTAGTACAAAACCACTAATTTTGTCTGTTGAGGAGTTTGCACGAGAATATGTTTTACTTCCTCCTGATCTCGATGATTTAGTTAGTTTTTTTTTTTACTATATACTGATTTTAAATTGGTAAGATTAAGGTTGCGCTTATAACGCACAACTACAATATTTTTTTCGAACAATTAATTTAGTACCCAATGGCACTCAGGTGTGCGGGCGGAGACATTTTCGCGAATGGCGGCGATTCGCTGAGTCACAAGCGGAACACCTGTGGAAAGTAAACAGACGTATGTCTGTCAGTCTGACTCGCAGTTCGCCGAGACAGCGAACAGGAAATAACGTTTAAAATCTACACTTTCATCAAGAAATTCGAATATAAGTTATGATTCAATTTCGAATTGTTAGTAAAAATATCTCTCTGTAGCAATCGTATCCATCTCGAATCAGTTTTCAACAAGATTTGGGGGTGTTTAAGATTGGGTGTTAGCTAATCGCCAATGTCAGCTGATCCTGGTGTAAGAGACCTGGAAAAAAGTAGACTCCTTCACAAAAATGAACAATTCATTGTCCCAACACATAGGCTGAAATTGTATGAATTCAAGAAAACTTCGAAAATTGGTCTGTGAAATACCAATAATTGGCCATAGTTAGAATCTACAGTTTCCGGTGACAACCGCGTCAAGGTACTATCTACAATATTTACAAGATGACCAGACGTTTCGCCCATACTGTGATGTGGCATCCTCAGTGGTTTCTCTGAGACTGAGGATGCCACATCACAGTATGGGCGAAACGTCTGGTCATCTTGTAAATATTGTAGATAGTACCTTGACGCGGTTGTCACCGGAAACTGTAGATTCTAGTTATGACACCGGCCGCTTAAGCCTAAGTTCTAAGAATTGGCCATAGTGTTTACAATGAATGTGTACAACATTCTACAAGCCGTGTATTGTGTATTATATTCCACAAACACGCACAGTATTACAAAAAAATTATAATTCACACTTAAGAGTACAATATACACTCTACAATTCATAAACATAACCTATTTATTATCAAATTCGTGAGAATTGGTGTTTCATTTTGCAGGAACTATGAAATGAAAAAACACCTTTTTTTAAGAGGTGAAGTAATAAGACCTCTCAGGTGTAGTCGCCATATTGGTTTTATTTCTATAACAGCAATATTAAATATGGATCAACACTTTGCCTTGACGATTTGTTGGAAAACTATAATTTCTACATCGTTTGGAAGAGCGTACAAGTTACGACATAATCCAATTTTTTACAAACTCGATTGATAGTTTTTCCATAAAAATTTAAAACCAAGTTTTTTTATTTCAACAAAATTTAATGTTTTGGAAAGTTAAAAAGTGGACTCTAATGACTTTTACGTTCTTTCAAACAATGTAAAGATTATAATTTTCCGACAAATGTTTACGTGTTGCTCCCCAATGAACATTGCTGTTATGGGGTGAAGCCTCGACTGATCACGTGATGTCTTTTGAGACCCCTAATAGATATTCCTTTTTTTATTTTTGAGATAAAAAATATTTTAGTTGTACTGTCATTTTAGATATTCTTGTAGTTGGGTATAATAAACAAGTTTACTTGCAAGATTTATGAAAAATTATAACTTATTTTATAAACAGAAAAAATATTAAATTTGGTAATATTATTAAATTAGAGCTTTTGTTGATTCTGGTAGCTACATACTTATAAAACAAAGAAAACACAAAAAAATGTGAAACAAATAACTAAAAATTAAAAAAAAAACTTGTTGCAACTGCACGCCTTAAAAAGTGACTATTTTTTAATTGCTGATTTACAAAAATTAGAAAAAATACAGCACGCTTCTTTACAACCCCCACTCTGCTTCATTTTGATACAACACGTATAGTGGCGTATAATTAAATAATTTTTAGTAATATATGTTTATAAACAAATTTATTCTAATTTTTCTTTGGCTGAGGTCTCAAAAAACCCTACGAGACCAGTTGCGGATTATATCAAACATGGTGACTACTTGTACACACCCTTAAGGCGACACTTTAATTACTTGATTTATTTGATAGTGCTGAATCGTTAAATTACAATAATAAACAATTGCTGTTCTTTGTTCTTGCTGTTTGTGTGTGTGTGGTTAGGCCGCGCGCGCTCAGTAATTCCGATTTGAATAACAACGCGGGGACAGTCGGGCTTGTTTACCAGCGGTGGCGCGGGCCGGCTGGGGCTGTTTTTGCGGGCCACGGCGCACGTCACCCCTTTACGTAACCCTTGCACATTTTGGGGCGGAAAGTGTGGAAAATAGGGTCGGCGAGGTAAAGACAGTGCCAGGTGCAGGGCAGCTGTGCGTGCCATCCCGAGCGTGTTGACTTTTTATGGGCAAAAACGCAATTTTGATCCGATCTGAAAAGTACTAAGGCCGATCGGCGACAATGATTCCTTTTTTGCGACATTTTGCAACCATTTACCCAATTACGGAAAAAACATGACAAAGGGTTCATCGGCAGTGAGGACGTAGGTAGCCCTTGATATATTGCCACGTATTATGTTTGGTGCAAAAACGGAAACTGGCCACGCGTAAGTTATGTATTGGCCTGGTGGATTTAAAGGATGATCAGTTTGAATGTGGTCAACTTCAGCAAACAAATAGTTAATTTAAAGACTTTGTCTGCATCATGTACTTTTCTAAATTATTAACATAATGTTGTTGTTTATCATAAAAATGTATTATTTAACAATAATATTAAAGATACCGTAAATGAACATATTAGTCAATGATATTTAGCTAATCCTGTATTTTTGAGTAATTGAACAAATCTGGAATTCGTTGAGTACTGAAATCTTAATTTAAAAAAATTATAAAAGGATTTTGCTGTTTCCTCTATTTTTTGCTTAGCTAAAACCTTCCTACAATTAGAAATTGAATAAAAAATTAGTAAATACTTTAATGAGAGGAGGTGCGCTTAAAATAAGTAATTCCTTCTACTCGAAGTTGATCATCACTTCGTTATTACACTGGTGGCGCAGTGCTGTAACCCAGCTACTTGGGGACAAAGTTTAGCGGAGATCGGCATGACCAATCCTAGAGAAGTCTCCTGCAGGGGTCTTCTAAACCAATACAACTATACGTGTATGGGTGGGCGGGTGGGCCAATACCACTGTACGTGTATGGATGGGCGGGTGGGTCAATACCACAGTACGTGTATGGGTGGACGGGTGGGCCAATACAACTGTACGTGTATGGGTGGGCGGGTGGGCCAATACAACTGTACGTGTATGGGTGGGCGGGTGGGTCAATACCACTGTATGTGTATGGGTGGGCGGGTGGGCCAATACAACTGGGTGGGCAAGGAAAAAGTTGGGTGGTAGTCAGGGAATGTGCCCTGACATCCGTAAGTTTTATGGGGAAGCGAACTGAGTATCAGGGGAATCAATTGGTTTAATAACAGACCAATATTACGTGGTTCAGATTCCACGTAAAGCTGTAGGTCCCTTAGTTGCCCTGGCTATTGGACCGTTCTACGGATCAGTTGACCTCCGTAACAAAGACTACACTCATCCACCCCTCATATCTTCGGCCATATCTTGAAGATGGGCGACTCAATTATGAATAATGTAGGTTCATTAGACATCACACATTAGACATTGTGCTGTCGGAAATGTAACATTAAGAAAATTCTAAAAATACATCGAATTGTATAGATCGACATATGTTATGATAATAACAATAAAACCCTACTGCCTCCAAGAGACAGCTTGCAAAAACTGCATATAACAGCTGATTCATTGTTGCATTACTATATTGACAATGTTACAAGTAATTGCAGCACCTGCTAACTAAATACCTCATGACTACATTAATTATAGTTATTATGTTAGTCAGTAATTCAACAAAACAGCGCAGACTTCCATTTCAGTCCATTCCGTAGACAACGTTGTCGTCGTCGTCGTGTGCCCAAAGGGTGCCCAGCTGGGGCCCAGTTGCGTCAACAGCAGCTGGGGTTGTTTTCCACAAATGCGCAAACCCCGTGCAGGGTTACGACACATTGTGTCAACTCACCCTTTCCTCCCGTCAACCCTTTGTCCATTGTGCTTCCCTCAAAACACCCAATTCACGATCGGCCGTATCCTTGGGCTTCAGTTGTCGATAACACCTTTGTTTCGGGGGCTTAGCTGAGGCATATTGGATCAGTCATCAGGCATCTGCTGTTGATCAATTGTCCAATTTTGTCGGCACAACAAATTATGCAAAGCTCTAATTAAATTATGCTCGAAAACGAGGAATGTTTCAAAATAGTACTTATAAAAAAACTATTTAACTAATTCTAGGATAAATTGCATTAATAGTGAAATATTTTCTAAATCAAATCAAAATAAATATTATTGTAAAAGACAACATGATCATTGCATAGGAGTCTGTTACTATATAAAATATGCATCAATAGTTAATTTACAGTCTTGAGGTACTATAGTAACTAATTTAAATTACTATTTAGATCTAAACCAAAATGAAGAATAAATAGTTTAGTTACCTTTAATTTTCGCGCAAGAAACATGTGGAAAGAGATTTTGCACCTTATTTCAGGTTAAATTTTAAATTTTTGAGTCTGCTTTAAATTACACGGAAATGAATAAAATAAGTTTAGACCAATGTCCTTTAGGTTTCATTCATGAAACAAAGTTACAAATTTTGGTATTTAATAATTTTAAGTGTTCATAATGATTAAAAGCATACATTATTTCAAGAAAGCAACTACAATAGTCCAACACAATAACAGAACTGGATTCATAGAAGTTGGAACTATAGACCACGTTTGGTGCGACTACAATTGTAATTAATGGCAAGAACATGGAGTCCAATAGAAGAGCACCCCAACTAAGCCATCCCTTAGACTTAAGGGCAAGGTTGACCAACGGTCAGTGATGCCGTAGAACAGGTCGCCAATTAAAGGCCTGCCCAGGAACCAGATAGATAATGCTTTAACGGAATTAGGAAACAGCGGAGCGGGCTGGAAGGGTGCAGGTCCCACGCTCCCCGACGGGCTAGGTCAGGGATGACCAGTGGTCACTACGCCCTTAGGACTACTTACCCCTTTGTCTTGTCTGCGGGACCGGTACAGCAGGATATCCGGTTCTTACCGCGCTTCCACACGGCGCAAAAATTGACTTGACCAATTCAAGAGATTCTTAAAAAAATGTGTGTCCATTACACACACCTAGAATAGATTATCGAAGTTATTCAATCATTTTTTAAGTTTTTTTTCAATTAGAAATCAAGTAGTCTCAGATTTGTAAAAGGGCTACACTCATATCTTCGCTAAAATCACTTTTCTTGATTTTTTTTAATTTCAGAAGAGTACATACCATGAATAACTAGTTGTTGTAGTAAAATCATATGTTTTATTAATAATTCCAATTGTGTTTTAACATTTTTTCGTTGATATCGTGACCTGGGCAGCGCCTAATTGGTCATAATAATTTAAC
This sequence comes from Stictocephala bisonia, assembly GCA_035578905.1. NCBI lineage: Eukaryota > Metazoa > Arthropoda > Insecta > Hemiptera > Membracidae > Stictocephala > Stictocephala bisonia. The sequence continues at coordinate 550,492 of JAQJVL010000058.1, read as the reverse complement.
CCTGTTGACATTTTTATATTTAGTAGAAGTTAATTTTGTTGTACCCCATTCTATGATCTAGGTTAAAATGTAGATAATTATTAAAGTAGATTAGTTTAAGAACGTAGTTTTATAAAATGTTTGTGTAGATGTAATTTAGTTTTTAGCACTTGAGAAAGGTTTGGGTTTTACCAAATCGAAACGTCGTGATTGGTAATTTTCACGTAATGATGGCAAATGTCCAACTACCTTTGTCTCCCTCAATTGCAAGGGGGTTGCGAAAACGTACTGACATTTTACAATTGAAAAACGTTAATTTTATTTTAAATACTTTTCATGGTCAGTTTAATTATAAAGGGTGATTTTTTTACTGGTGCTTTTTTTAATACTAAATATAAAAATGAAAAACAACCTGCATTGACATAAAAATGGATTTATTTGAACTACAGTGTCATGACATTAACGTTTAAAAATGATTTCTGGCATATGGGCTCCATTTCGTTCGCGTAGAAAGCCCAATCGAGTAGTCCAATTTTCGAATACTCTTTCCAGCAGCTGTGGTTGAATTCCGCCAATAACTCGACGAATGTTAGCTTCCAATTCATTTAAAGTTTGTGGCTTGTCAGCGTATACTTGAGACTTAACATATCCCCACAGAAAGTAGTCTGTTGGCGTGATATCACACGACCGTGGGGGCCAGTTGACACTACCTCTAAATGAGATGATACGTTCACCAAATGTTTCTGCCAAGAGGCCAATTGTGTCGTTTGCCGTGTGGCACGTCGCGCCGTCTTGTTGGAACCAGACATTTTCTAAATCCACTTCAAGTTCGTTTAGCTGAGGAACGAAAAAGTCCCGTAACATTGCCCGATAGCGTTGACCGTTTACCGTAACAGTCTGGCCAGCATTGTCTTTAAAAAAATAAGGGTCAATAACACCACCTGCCCAAATGGCGCACCAAACGGTAAGTTTTTGTGGATGAAGGGGCACACCAACAAATTCTTTTGGGTTTTCATTACTCCAAATCCGACAATTCTGTTTGTTGACAAAGCCGCATAACCAGAAATGAGCCTCATCACTGAAAAAAATCTTGCCTGCGAAAGCTGGGTCACGTGTTATCTTATTTTGAGCCCATTCAACGAAATCAAGACGCTTGCGATAGTCTAAACGTTTCAGTTCTTGCACCAATTGAATCTTGTATGGATATAGGCGTAGATCCTTCCGTAAAATATTCCTTAGAGTTGAATAGCAGATCGCTAATTGCTGCGCACGATGACGAATCGACACACTTGGATCCTCTTCAACACTACGAGCAACAGCATCAACAGCCTCTTCGGTCCTTACTGTGCGGCGTCTCTGCCGATGCTTGTCAACAAGAGTGTGGGTATTACGAAAACGATTAACCAAAGCTCGAATACCTGACTCTGATGGACGATTATGAGGTCCGTAAATCGGACGAAGAGCTCGGTAAGTTGCCCGAACTGAACTGCGGTTTTCAAAATAAATTTGCACTATTCGCAAACGCTCTTCATTTGTAAGTCTGTTCATGGTTACACAATAATACGCACTAGACAATACAAATATTGAAATGACATATGATAATAAGCAAAGATCAGCTGTTTTATTCGAATTTAAATGTTGTGTTTAGTAGTGGTGCCAACTTAAAAAACGCACCAATAAAAAAATCACCTTTTATATTATCACACTATAAGCTCTATTCATTTTTTGGTCCTTTGGGCCGAATAATTCCATTAACAGATCTATAAGATAGTGTTGTAAGTGAAGTTTTCAATCCTGAAAGTGTACAAGTTCTATACACACTGGTGATTAATTTGTTCAAGTAATCGCTTGAGATTACTTTTAAAATATTCAATATTCTTCGACTAGTGATATTTAAACATATACAATAGTTACAGTAAATGTAGGTTTTATTTACGACTTTTCTAAACGTATTTCGTGCAATACCTCATTGTTCATGGAAGCCTTAGGTTTAAATGTCTAGTTAGCATTGAATCACAAACAAATACGAAGAAAAATGTGGTCTTTAACCTCTATCACTATTGTCTGATTCTGATTGGTTAGTAAAGGCCGCGAGTAAAACATTTTAGACTTCCTGGTTGCGGATATTCCTCATTTTGAAGTATCAGCCGTATAAATAATGATAATAACAGCTTGTGTTGTTGGTGTATTTATAATTGTTTACATAAATCATACAAGAACAGTTAATTGTTCCCCGCTGAAATCGATCGATGAACTAAAATGTCTTTTCAAGTGACCAAACTTTACGTGATCTTTTTCTTTTTTTTGACTTTTGATGATGTGTTTTTTAATTAATTTCCCTTTACTTGGTCGATTCAACAATCTCGTATTATTTTTTACGTAACTTTCTAATCATTATTTGTTCTACGTAGCATTCTCTCTTCACATACAGTATATTCAATCAAATACCACCATTTCTTCGTTTCATTTTCATCGATCCTTCTGTGGTGTAACCATTTTTAAATTCGTATTTCAATGCAATTTATTTACTTTACCTCCATATTCTTATTTCTTAAGTATCTATTAATTTATTCTCTTTTGTCTCTTTAAGTCTTTGGCATATAAATTAGTATGAACCTTTCTAGTTCAATCCACGATTAAACAATTTGTCCTTTTCCTTTGCAACAACACCAAACCTTTTTCCGGCAAGTCGTTCATGTGACCTCCGTTGGAGAGCTCTTCCCAGGTGCTCCATCAACGTCTAAATAAAGCGTCTTAATTCTTTAACTTTCACCACGTAATTCTCAATGTTCATTGAATATTATGAATACAAAGCTTAATAAATTAATTTAAACACGTCCGGTTGAACATCCATGATATAGTTTTACTTGCCTACAGTAGAATATTTATATTCAGAATTTTTTTATTAAATTGTTCAACCTTACTTTACAGCATAACTAGAAAATGTTTATAATGTATTAAAGAGACACAAGCTTATTATGTTGTAGATCTTTTAGAGGATAGGTTTTATGCTCAGTCCTCTAGCTTTAATATTGACACGGCGTCCACTTAGTAGTTGCCATCGACGTGGACACTACTATAGAAGTCTGGAGTGTCCGTTTGGATAGCCGTCAGGGTTCCTATGTTGTTTAGGGAAGAGTTCTGAGACTTGTCAACTGAAAATCATACCAATACTACGTGGTTCGGGTCGGATCCTACGTAAAGCTGTACGTAGGTCCCTTAGTTGTCCTGGTTATTTGGCTGCTAATAAATTGCCCTTTCTTAGCATAAGTAGAACTCATATAGTACCCATATTGCACAGTTTATCTACTCTTCATGTTCGCTTTAAAATACGCACAAAATTATGTCGGCGTCTCTCGTGTCTGAGACAGCGGGATTAAGATGGGGGAAAGTTTTGTAATATCGTTTGTAGTAGGCGAATCTTCATCAGTCACAGCAGGCGTTTTCAGGGTGGGTGGCAAGTACAATAATGGACCAGACCTACCCCAAAACAAGGATTCTCTTGGTTTTAACGTCAGACGTATTCGGTGTAGCTGGCAATGCACAATTGTTAGGCCTGCACGGGTTACACACGCACGTGTCCGGCTGGGGGAGGGACCCTCGGACAGGGATGCTGCGCAGGATCCAGTCCAACCTGTTCCAACGGTCCATACCCCACCACATTTGTCTATGTCATATCTAACGGCCATCCCGACCACTTCCTATGTCCGTTGATCATCTTGATGGTGTTGGCATAGAAAACTAGCATTATTAGACATTTGAACGATCGAAACTTGGTGATGTTCATTGTTTAGTTTTCAGAAATGATAGTTTAAAATTTTAATTGTATGGGAATATTAATATAATGGAATACAAAAACATATTGCACCATTTTATAGATGTGTAGTCCAATTAGAATTCCTTTCACAGATGTATAGTTCAATTGTCTATGAAACCTTTCCTACTTAAAATGACACGAAACCTGATTGAAATGCCCAGTAGAATTCTGGTTACTAACGGAAATGAATGTACTTTCGGAAAGAATCATTTATTAACGGCTAGTTACTATGAGTATGTGTATCATTATCAGAGGTAGAATTCGATGCACGGTGTATCCGCTTGTCGACAAGATCGATTCTACCCCCTCTCCCCCTATAGGCCAATTCCAGTCACGACTTACTTTTCGACCTGGAAACTCCAGGATTATCTATCAGTAACCATGATTATAGTGATGTTGATGAAGATGACCGTCACAAAACATCATCGTCAACCCAAAAACTGCACAATTGATGTTTGACATATGTATTATAGAAATGGGTAAAGAATATACTATCTTAACTTGATGACAATGTATTGAACAATGAGATACAATAGATTTTATTATCGTAAATAAGATCGAATGCCAAGGCATACAGGCAGCACTAATATCTGATCAAAGATTAACTGCAAATGAGCTTAATTTTAATACATAAAATTTAAAAACGATTCACTCACTCATCATGAAATATCCGGAACCACTAAACAGATTATAATTACATAGTTATATATTAAACAGATTATAATTTAGGAAAGTTAGCTTTTGTATCAAAGAGACCCACTAAGGGTAAAAACAGACAGACAGCGTAGCGTAGCGTAGCGTATCCGAGCGCAATGTAGTCCAATACACACAGAGAGCGTAGCGTAGCGCATTGCAGGTTTAATTCTATTAATATACGAACAATTTTGGTTGGGCGCATTTCAACATAACTGTGATAACTACAACAAAAAGCACCTATTTCTTCTGTGTGGCATACCGTACTGTACAATTAAATAACTAACACGTATTGTAATTTCTCTTACTTGAACAATTTAGAGCTTCTGATATCTCGTCCCACATCTTGTCTATCATGCCACGGTTGTGGTGTTGTTTGTGCTTTGTTTGCCAGATCGGGGTCCTGACAAACACCTCGGAGATCAGTAGTTCCATGTCCATTGTACACAAACATATACGGGAGTAATGTCTTCACTCGAATATGCTCCAATACGCTCTGAGAAAAACAAAATAGTTTGTTCCTCCGGTATACGCTGCGCTGCGCTACGCTACGCTGCGCTGAAAAACGCTACTAGTGTGTCTTGCATCGAATCAATGCATGATTTTGTTTTAAAAACTACGCTGCACTGCGCTACGCTACGCTGTCTGTCTGTTTCTACCCTAAGAAAGGATTTGTCGTAATTTCATTCCTAAGGGGTAAAAATAGCCCGCCAACGTATCCTTCTTTTCATAAGAATAATATTGGCAAATTTCTAACAGCTGATACAAAAGAAAATACAAAAATTTGATATTCATTGAGAAATTTTAAGGTTCATTTCCATCACGGTATCTAGGAAAGGAGACAGTAGTTATCACGCACATCCCCCATGACGTCATGTGGGTGGAATGACATCTGGGTGGATCAACACACAACAAATAACGCAAAATTACAGTTATAATTTCCTTAATTGCAATTCCAGCTGATTAGTGGTAAATATTTAACGGAAAGCTTCCATGTGATTAGTAGATTTATTTACCAGTATTTAATGGAACAATCTAACCAGCTGATTTCGTCCATGTGACGTCACATTCTACTGCGCAGCCTCGTCGTGATACCTACCTTCTGTCTAGTTATCGCCATTCTACTAACTCGGACGTCTCCCTAAAGTAAGCTTAGAGTTTCTAGACTGTAAAAGTTTGTTTTCTATGAGAACGGCAGAAGGTTGAGCTTTTATACTGATGTGATGTAGGAAAGGGCACGCAAGCGTAGAGAATCACCCCGTAGTCGACCAGTATCGTTCAAAGACATTTTTATTTAAAGATAAAATAAATGGTTCCAAAGAATTGGCACAAACTTTCCCCCGTAATAAACACTAAACAATCATATTTTTCAAAATTACCAGTTTGATTCCCAAATGTGTTTTTTACCCATAACTCAAAAACTGAACACGTTAGAGACATGTGGTTTTTACTAAACATTTCAGATTGTAATTCACATCTTTTCTGTAAATTTAATCAAAATCGTTAGTCATTTTTGATAACATTCTACTTTCACCCATAAAACTAAAAAAAAAAAAACTAAAATTTAAAAAAGTGAATAAACAGCCCGGAGATAATGGCTGAATACACCTATAGGCTATATATACCAAATTTCATAAAAATCGATCCGTCCGTTTGGTCTCTAGCGAAGTGCACATACACACAGACGGACAGACATCAAACATGTTTTTCGAAAACTCCACTTTTTGGGGTTCAGGGGCCCTGAAATGTATTTTTAGACCAAGTTGTAAACAATCAACACTTTCTCTCTGCCGACGCATAAAATAAAGTGTATACTGTGTTTTTTATTATAATTTTTTTTAATTGTGACTGGAGTTAATCAGACTCGATAGAGTGGACACGCACTTTGTGACGTGATATATCGTGTATTTCTTGAACAACCCTTAAGTTCCGTCGGGCCGGCCGTTGTCCACTACAGGCCCAACGGTTGAGTCTCACCCAACCCGTTCTCAGCAGTGATAAAGCTGTCGATGCGTCAGCCTAACTAAACAGAAGACAGTGAAATATGCCCCCCGAGGTGTTGAAAAATTTCCCAAAGGGTGGCGGAGGTCATTAGCGAGCGAGGAGGAAGGGTTGCTGGTCACTGGTCAGCGGATGACGGGCGTCACTCACCGCGCCGTCGAGAACCTGTTGTCCGACGGACCCTCCTGGGCCCCGATTTACATAAAGGATTCCCCATGTCATAAAGGAAACGACCAAGGATAAGTGAAGGCCCGTATAAACATCGCTTTGTGAATGCCAGCAAACAGTTCCCAGCCCCGAGCGTAGATCTGATAACTCCACTGCTGCCCTCTACTTCTAGGAGAGTCGTGGTCAGCTAATAAATTGTCGTTGTTCTAGAGTATGTTCCTTTAAAGACGAATTTAGTAGTTTTAAAACATACTGGTTTGCTCTTTTAATTTTATCCAATTTTATTTCTTTTGCTGTTCCTTTTAAGATTGTTGTCTATGCTTCTGGATTGTCTTTCATTGTCAATTTACTTTATCCCTTTCCAGTATTCCTTTATCCTCGGGGATTTCCGTTATAGCTCTGCTTCTGAAAATACCCTTACTATTAAAAAATTATAATTTACTTCTTTTATATATATATTTGGCGATACATTATTTGACTGTCTTTTAGTATGTTAATTTTTTGTTTATTAATTAGGTCTCCATTATTTCAAATATATTCTTTCCTATCTTCCTGTATTTATTCCATAAAATTTAATTTTGTTTTTATTTTTATATATTTCTACCTCCAGCAATATAGACGTTGGTTTTTTCTACTTTCAGCAAAGTGAAGACGTTGCTTTTTCAGAATTTACACCATCAACCAATATACCGTGTGTTCAAAAAGTCTGAGAACCCCTAAAGGTTTCATAAATCAATAAACATAGGATAATGACACTCTTGGATTACGTTTTGACTGTAGTTACTGACTGTTTGGTCATTTAACTGTCCTTTGTCGCTTTGTAGGGACGTCCTGTGGAGGAAGTTTAAAAAATCATAAATATACGCAAAGGTCAAGTTATAATTAATTTTAAACGTTATTGTAAGAGGGACTCATTGCCGCAACCGCGACTGAAAAAGGACAATTATCTTGGAATTAGCAGCCTCTCAAAGTTTGGCCTCAATGGAACTTTGAAAGCCTTTTATTCCGAAAATAATTATCATTTTTCAGTCGGAGTTACGTCAATGTGTTCCTCTATAAATAACCTATAAAATAAGATGTAACTCGAACTTTGCTTATATTTCAGATTTTTCAAACTCTCCAAAGGACGTCCCCACAAAGGGAAAAAGGACAGTTAAAATTGCCAGTGTTAGTAACCACAGCGAGGACGTAATCCTAGAATTTCATTGCTATATGTTTATTAGTATTATATTGTAAATGTTAAGGGGGTTCCAGACTTTTTGAACACCCGGTATGTTTTAGCGTTGACAGTCTGAACTATTATTTTATTTATTAATATATGAATTCATATCGTAATAAAGCAATTTATAATACCCTGCAACACAGTCTTACATCTAAAATTTGTATTATGCTGTTAAAAAAAAGAAAAGAATATTATAGCGCACTTATTCTTGTATAACATATTATATTGTTCAATGCTATGATGTTTTCAACTACACTAATACAGTACAATGTTATTTTATTTTTCGATAACGTTCTTTTATAAAATTGATACTAGCCGAAAATTTATATATTTTACAAGCACTCTACTTTATAATTTTTTAAATTATTGTTGTGTTTGTATAGTTGGCAAAGCGGCGTTCCCAACAGTTGGTTAGCCAGCGGCTCTCACACGGCCACCCCTGCCAGCCGCCGGACAACGGTCAACGCTAAGCCGTCTTTATGGCTATCCTTTATTCATATCCTGTTTACCACAACTTCCGCCTAATCCGATTTGTGAACACCGTCTTATTGGACCCTTTAAATTATGAGGAAGCGTCGGCCGAATTCCGGTGGATGACGTAGCGTAATAAAATTGATATAATTACTTGAGAAATTACATAGTACTGCAGTAGTAGGCTAAATAATGTAAAAAAAATAATAATAATAGTAATAATAATAAATAAATGAATAGGAATTTTAGTTATTTTATTGCAGAATAATTAATAGGTCTACGACGTAATAAAATTCTTGTAGACGGGTTAGGACAATAAAGTCTTCATTCCACTGAAATTTATTTATTAATATTAATAATAGTGTATTCTTAGAAGAACGTTAAAAAAACTATCGAGCTATGTGAAATTTAATGTAACTTACCCTTGTTAACTACTACTTCATAGTTAGTACGTTTTAAACTGTTTACAATACACTTAAAGTTGTTCACTTCCGCCCCCACCCTACCCAAAATATCATGGAAGATATAGCAAAACCGTTTAGTTGGCTTAAAATTTAAGTGTTTTTGTTGAAAGAAGTATTATGATATGTCTTGTAATGCAGATATCATTTTTAAGTCCCAGCGTTCGACGGACCTTACTTTATAATGATATTTAATAAGTATTAATAATAATAATAATAGAGGTTTAAGAAAACAAAAGGTGTTTTAAAAATATTGACCGATGTTTCAAATAATTAATTTTTGTGCATTGAAATGCTTATTTAAAATACTAGTTTGTAATTTTAAACTGAGGTTTCAAATAGGATTTTTACCCCCCCCCCTTCCCCCCAATGCTATGGCAAATATAACAAAGCCGTTTAGTTGGCTTGACATTTAAAGGGGATGTTTCTCATGGTCCGTTTGTGTTTCCTCAGGGTCGCTGCCTCCCAGCCCCGCGGACTCAGGGGTGTCTGACGTGGACTCCAGCAGTAGTGGCCACACCTCCACCGATGAACTGCGAGCTAGGCTGCAGCCCACCAACCAAGGTCAGCCACGTCACTTTACCACTTGTTAAAAAAGAACTTCATTATCTGTAGGCATGACTTGCCGGTGGCAAAGTTAACTTGCAAATAACCAAACTAATAAATGGTTCCAAAGAATTGGCACAAACTTTTCCCCGTATATTAAACACTAAAAAAAATCAAAACTTTGAAAATTACCAGTTTGATTCCCAAATATTTTTTTTACCATAACTAAAAACTAGTCAAGTTAGAGACATGCGGTTTTTACTAAAATATTTTAAATTGTAATTTACGTCTTTTCTGAAAATTTAATTAAAATCTTAAGAGCCGTTTTTGTGAAAATTCCATTTTTGTATGTTTTTGCCCATAAAAATAAAAAAAAAATAAAAATTTCAGTAAAGTGAAAAAATGATCTCAAGATATTGGTTAAACACACCAACATACCAAATTTCATCAAAATTGATCCATCCGTTTGGTCTCCAGCGAACTGCACGTAAGTTTACACACAGACAAACACACATACGGACAGACATCAACATTTTTTTTTCGAAAAAACACTTTTTTTGTTTAGAGGACCCTAAAATGGATTTTTAGACCAACTTGTAAAAAATTTGTTTTACGATCACAATACTTTCTCAATGCTAACGCATATGGGAGAAAGTAAAAACATAAATATATTGTGATCTTCCAATTATTGTATGCTCTTTTTAAATCTTATCTTAATGATTTAAAGATCAGGCGTAAGCTTGCGAAATTAGTTTTTTATCGTCCTATATCAGAAAGAATTTATAAACGTATCACACGAGTTTTTTTTCAACTGTAAACATTCAAACGTAAATTCCAGTAAACTGTGGTTTAATGTGTTTTGTACGTGTTGCAGCGACGCCGTGTTGGCGCTCGCCCGAGTCTCCGTCCAGCCTGTACTCCCAGCACTTCCTCGCCCCCTACTACCACCAGCAAGTCTTGCGACAACCCCACCACGCTCAGCCCAGACCTCCACGTAAGTACCTCACCATATGTCATGACGAACAATCCTAAGATTTTATTGTCTTTTTATAGCAAGATTACGTTTGTATTACATCTGGAAAACCAGTGGCCAAAAGGTCTAAGGAGTCAGAACTTTGGATCAAAGTTAGAGATAACGCAGGTTCGAATCCTGGCCTTGGCTGTTAGTTTTTATCACCTCTAACTGAACGAACTCTGATTTAGTATTGCAATGTAGCGTAGAAAGACGGTGCGGCGTGGAACAGCAGCAGTGCGTTCGCGGTGAACGCTGAGCTAGTATTACAGTGTAGCGCTGGAGACTGCGAAAGGAACATTAGCAGTGTGTTCGCGGTGAACGCCGATCTAGTATTGCAATATAGCGCGGGGGGGACGGCGCGGCGTGAAACAGCAGCGAGAGTGCGGGGAGTTGTGCGCAGCCGCTAACAGCCGGGTTGAGGCCCGATTCAAGGTCGCGCTGCACTGCTCAACCTATTTTTAACTCTTTCATATTAATGTTAGCAAAGCGAAAGCGAACTTTATTGCGTTTACTTAGCCTTCTTGCACGAAAGGTGCTCATTAATTAGGGGCAATTGACAGTCTTAATAATAACAAATCACTCTCTAGTCGGTTGGTAATCGAATAATTACACATCATTGTATACTGCAATTAATTCATCCAAGATTTTAAAGGGTTTATAGAAATGTTTACAGATATTATTTATTGAAACTAGGGTTTACAGTTGTATGGTACAGTAATATTAATAAAGTCATCTCAAAAAACAAAATAATAATCTAATTTATCTTATTTTACTTAAAATAATAAACAAAATAAAAAACTTCAAAATAATTTGCAGTGTTTTATTAACAAAACAAGTCATTAATAGAGGATAGTAATGAGCACTTTACAAAACATTATCACCTCAAAAACTGACAGAACTTTAATACTGTTATTTTTCAATTTAGTAAAAAAAGTTTTACTGACATTTTATCTGAAGTTGTTTTTGCTTTTAAGTTGAGCGTTCCAAAATTGGAATAAAAATCTGTAGTGTTTCCTTCTGGTAAAGTGTCTACTATTTGTTTTGCTGTAGTGTACTTCTTTTTGCCGCTAATACTTGGAAGGCGTTTCCACAGAGCATTCATTTTATAGAGCAGCAATAATTTTGAACAAACAACGGATAAGAGAATATTAATTGTTTATCCCAGGAAATGTTTTAAAAAAACTTTGAAGTCATTCTTTACGAGGAGGTATCCTACATACGTTTTTTTCATGTGATGTTCTTGACTATCTGACAGCACGTTCTTCAGCATGCTCTTTACGTTTTTGAAAAAAGAAGAAGAGGCGTTTCGTTTGTACTTCTTCTCTTTTTTTACTTGAGAATAGTTGCATATTAATTACTTATATGCTTCAAGGATATGTTTCGGAAAATGGCGGCGGTGAGACGGACGGACGGAGCAACGACACGCTAACTCTCCAAGGTCGACTTTGTTTCCTCTTGAGTCCACTTCCTTTCTCACCTCCGCCTCAGACGTAATGCATACAGGCACGATTTTGAAATCACGAATACTCCACGTGATTTTCGAAGTTTGAAATTAATTATTGCTCGGATAAAAACAGAACACTTACATCTTTAACTGTTTGAAACAATTTGATATCGATACAACAAATAACAATAGGCCTACGTATGAATAAACACACGAAATAACAATAGGCCTACGTATAAATAAACACACAACATAACAATAGGCCTACGTATAAATAAACACACGAAATAACAATAGGCCTACGTATGAATAAACACACAAAATAACAATAGGCCTACGTATGAATAAACACACAAAATAACAATAGGCCTACGTATGAATAAACACACAAAAACTGTTAACATATTTAATGTTTACAGAATTGGAAATTTACTTTGTCAACTATCGTAACTTCATTTAAAACGAAAATAGTTTGTCCGTTTACATAATCTGTTTGTGTATGCGAGGAAATTAATTTAACAATAACAAGTGATGCAAACTAGCACAAGGAAATGCCATGGTTTGACCTATTTATCACTTACTAATTTTTAACTGAACCAAGCCATGAAATAACAACACGACACGTCATGCGGCATCGAAGAGAAGGTATATCGGTAAATAAATACGAAGATAGATCTCAAGATGTTGGCTTAAAAAACGAAAGTTTTTCTGTAATCACATGAAGGATAGAGATTTATAAGTCCAACGAGACGTGATTCTTGATTTATTTTCAACACTATCACTCAACAAAGACAATGGTTACTGGGTCACTAGGTAGTGACGGTTACACTGAAGCAAGTGTGATTAAAATGCAAATTATAACCATGGTCAATACATAATATGCACCATTCATAGAGAGACTTAAGACTGTTATGCAATACAAACGTTCAATCGAGTTTGTTCGATGCATGTGAATGTATCGATGTTTACTCTGTACCCAGAAATGGCAACGATTTATCGGAAATATCGATATATGTGTTTCGATATACCGATATATTAGTATCGGTATTTTCTTTCGATAATATCGGCCATAACGCTATTCTCGTCCGATATTACAAATATTGACGTTATTCTACAGTATCTCCTCAAAATCATCACGATTCGAAAAAAAACACATTTAAAATGCCTCTTGTGCGTAAAAAACACATTGAAATAATAAAGTGTAACTATTTAGTATTTTTATGTGAGGTTAACGCACTAAAATGTAATTTAGTGAATTCATATGTTTAATTTGTAGTGTTTATAAGAAGCCTAGTGGCATTTTTTAATGAGAAACAAAAATAACAATTTCATTTTTTTGACATTATTATTTTATAATTAACATAATTGAAGGTATAATTATTCTTATTTTGAAACTTTTTCATTTAATCCCACAGACCACGACTTGATTCGTGTAGATAAATGTATTTAATTTTTACATTGAGAAGGCTGTTCTAAATAGTGACAGCAAACATGAATGTATTTTTAGTTACGACATAAGAGTTAGTGCATAATTTCAAAAAAATCAATCATTTACAATTCGATATATCGGTTACCCGATATATCGATTTTTTGCTGTCAATGTTATCGTTAGATCGATATTTGATTTGCGATATATTGAAAATATTTGCCATCCCTAACTGTACCAGACAAGTAGCCTACAATAGCGCATGCATGCAATGTCTGTAGAGTCCTGATGCAGGCGTAGCGCCTGCAATGTCGCGACACCGCAACACACCGGTCACCGTCAGTGCCTATCGCAAGTTCAAGATCACGGCTAGGCGAGTCAACGATCGCCTGACCTCGCACAACTACGTCAATATCAGCAAAACAGCGCGTCAGCCTGCCTCGCGTGGCGTATTTGGCTAGAGTTAATGGTTCTGCAGCACTTAACCCAAACTATCTTTGATTTTAATCTTTGTTATCAGTACAGTAGTATTAAATCATTATCTCATTGTTGTGTAGTTTTTACTTACGATTCATTTATAAAATGAAAATTGGTCTTTATTGCAAACTTATTTGACGATAGTGAAAACCGTCCTTATCGTAGATATAAATATGAAGATATGGACAAACGTTTTACACTAAACTCCTCTCATCCTTTTCACTGTATTCGAAGCGTGGGCGTAGCTGGGATGGTGTATTTTGGTTGTGTTTGTGCGGAGTATACGGCCGGAAACGAGCGCCGCGTTACCTTGAGGGACCAAGATGGCGGCAGTGCCAGACGGACGAGCCAATGACCAGGAAATAAGCCCAGCTTGTGACCTTCACTCGACCAATCCCGCGCCGCCCGCCTCACCACACTCGCACTGCGCGGCTCAATCAACTTGTGGGATGTCCGCCCCATAAGTTGGCCTCTTCTATTGCGCCAGGTGGTGAGGAAGTGAGGTGTGAACTTTCCGTACAGTTGGTTTTGAGGATTAATTTTTATTTCCAAAATGACACTGATATTGTTCAAATGTGGTAGAAATTTCCTAGGAACAATGCTGGTGGAAGTCATGACCTAGAATTTGTATTTTGATCCACTTCCACTTAACGATTACAGAAAACTCAGAGTGCAAGTTACGATCAGTTCAGAAGTATACAGTTCTTAGATAGTATCAAGTGATTTCTCATATTTATAGTTTCTTTTACGCGTCTTTCTACCCCTCAATATATCGTTGTTATTGACTAATTAACGCACCGCCAACTCAAAAAGTTCATTTTATCTTCGGGTATTCCGAAGCAATATGCAAAATTAATGATTTCCTGTTTACAGTAAAATTGTTCTTAATATTAACTATCTTCTCGACAGATAACGTGTCTTGTTCAACGCTGACGTGTAGGCCACGACAGGAAGTTGTTATCCCGTAGATATTCGCAATCTCTCTTATCTGGTGTTAAAACAGTCAAGGTCTGATAAAGAGGTCTCGACCTTTGTAACAAACAGATCCATTTGCTTATTTATAACTAAACCTCGTGGTGTAAAGTCGATAATCTTAAATGAATCGTATTACGACTTACAATTTCGTTATTCAATGAATTTACAAAGATCGCTGATTTACACTGGTATCGTCTTCGATGAATTATTATTTCTCTAACAATTGTAGGAATGATTCCTAATTTGCATTTGAGTTATTTTCTGCTGTAAAGAGGTCTTCTTTGTTTATTGCCTACATATTCGTAGATTGTAACAAATACTTGAAATGCACCATCCCAATAATTTTTAAGAGTAACCTAAGGATGATCTTGTTATTTACTTAACTAACTCCTAATGTTAAGTCTCGTTGGACTCCTCTAAATCAAGTCAGTGCCTCGGCACGATTTTTATGTGAAAAAGTTAGGTATGATTATTGTTGAATATTCTTTACGAAAATCTGTTGGTGTCTTCTTTGGCAAGGAGTAGGTGAATTTTGGCCCACACCCACCTATCCAGTGTCACATTGCATGGGTCAGACACACTTCGCTGTGACCACAGCTCGTTATGTTTTCGCCAGTTTTCGGCTCGCGGATTGCCGTGTAGAGGAGGGGGGGGAAGCGACGATGGTGATGCTGAGGCCTGAGGAGAGGGGGCAGCAACAGCAACGACCGCGCCCAAGGTTGTGTTGGTCAGTGCTGGCAGCGCGCCACTCCGCCAGAAATACTTCGCGAGCAGAACATGTGATCTCGCTTCCTGCTGCCTGGATCGACGTTGGCACACCTCCCAGCGAAAGCGAATTTCAAGTTTAACGTTCTATATTTAGGACTCCGTGATGTTAAACATGCAACTGCCTTTGTCCTAGGTTAGGATTGTTGGCGACGCTTGTACGCATCGGAATGCCTCTATTTTAAATTGTCTACGACAAATGTCAAGTGCATCCTGTAAATAGTCAGGCGGGGAATGGTTGGTGGAACAGATCCGACCTGGATTGCGTCCTGAGGCACGGGCTTCGGAAATAACTGATGTTATGTAAAAATAAAAAAAAGTGATTACCACAACTAAAGCATGCAAAAGACTGTTTCTTGATAAATTAATAACAGAACTATATCATGACATAAATGAAAAAATAGTAGTACAAACAGAGCGTATTTTAACAAATTTTCACTAGGCGACATGGAGGGAGGCTATTACGCAAGCATTGACTGCATAGTGCATATCGCTACACTATACGTAACTGACAACAAAGTAAACTCATTCATTCTAACCTTTGTTTGTACTTTTTACAAAGCCTTAAAAGTGTAATAATTTGCATGAGGCCAAATTTCCAAGTTTGAAAAACTTCACTATGATTATGTCCCTAAACGTTTGCCGGCACCATCTACCTCAACTGGTGACACAATCTTGGAACTAGGCGACACTTGTGCACTGAGTACAAGAGTACTTACACATATTCTCCAATATACAGGAAAGATAAACATAACTTTATTGAAATGCGGAGAGTCACAGTTTCCATTCAAATAAAACAAACATTTTTAGTAGACAGGGAACCTACATCTGAATTTTTAACAATATTCATGACCAATAATACTTTATACAAAATTTAACATAGAACAATAAAAGTACTCTAAAACAGTTAAATATATTAAAAAAATGTTTAAATAATAATTAATAGAATATGACAATTACAATAAAATTTGCAACAGCTGTTTTAATTGGTAAGTTAATTGAGAGTTTTGTTACAGTGACCGACAACTACGGGTACATGCCACCTCCAAGCAGCCACCACTATTTCGCCACCCCCTCTGCACCTTCCCCGCCCCGCGCTGCACCTACCTCCGTCATCCAGGCTGCCGCTTCCAGTAGCCATGACGACCTTTACTTCCTCGAACTCGGCTTCCAGCAGAGAGCTAAGAAAAAGATAAAGAGGATTAAAAGTGGCGAAGCGTTACCTCCAGGAGCTAAGAGAAAGAGTCGCGAAGGTACAGCATAATATTGTACAAGGAATTATATTATGTAACCTGGTTTACGAAGTATATTTCAGAAAATGATTGACAGTGAAAATACAAACTATTTTTTACCGTTTATTAATAAATAATTAAGATAATTAATTATGTCACCTGCAATAACAAAACACAGTCTGATTTACTTACTAACTGATTTATTTAGGGACAAAAATTCCAAGGCTCTTCCAGACAAGCAAAAACTTGAAATTTGCTTTGTGGACGATCGTTAGACACAAAACACAAGAAAAATTAAGAAATGTCTACTTTATCATATTAACACCAGATCTGCTAGTCAAGAAATTTACATTCAACAAATTTGGTTATTATGTTTATTAAATGAAAAACAGAATATCACCGGCAAATATTAATATAGTGTTTTTATTTTATTACATTGTTGAAAACGCAAAGTCCTCATAGTTAGTTCTCTACTTTCTAAAAAGTTACAAAGCTGAAATTATTGATACACAAAACAAAAAGCATTTGGGAGATTGTAGGCGATGACGCTCAATGGTTGCCATCAACATGGACACTATTAGAGAAGTCGGGGGTGTCCATGTTGGATGGTAGTCAGTGTTCAAATGTTATGTAGGGTAAAGAACTAAGTGTCAGACTTGTCATTTAGCTGAAAATCAGATCAACACTACGTGGTTCGAATTCCATGTAAAGCGGTAGGTCCCATAGTTGTCCTGGCTATTGGGATTTTAATAAATAGTCCTTTCTGAGCTAAGTCGAACCCAGATAGTAACAATGACTATGCTCGTTCATCTACAGTCATCACACTTATTCACCCCTCATATTCGCCCATATATCTACGATCAGCGTCTGAGAAATGAATAATGAATTGTTAGAGATAATTTAATAATCTCTAAACAGTAAATACATAAATGTTGTTAGAACTTTCATTCCTTTTCATTAGGGGAATATAATTGAAAATTCCTGAATTACTGTGTACAAAGTTACTTAAGACAATGCTCTTTGTGCAGGATCAACAACGTACCTGTGGGAGTTCCTGCTAAAGCTACTGCAGGACAGAGATTACTGTCCACGTTACATCAAGTGGACCAACAGGGAGAAGGGGGTGTTCAAGCTGGTCGATTCCAAGGCTGTCTCTAGGCTCTGGGGACTGCACAAGAACAAACCGGACATGAACTACGAGACGATGGGTCGGGCACTCAGGTACACATAGTAGAACCCCATTAATCCAAACCACATTTAGTTTTATAGTAAACTAGCCGAAAGCCCTTGCTTCGTTACAGGGGTAGCTCTCTACGCTTGCTTACTCTTCCCTCCGTGGTTATTTCTAAACCATCACATAAATATAAAATCTTAGCCTCTGCCCCTCAGATAACAGTTTTATAGTCTAGAAAACCCCTGCAAATCCACTTTAGGAGGTGAAAATTAATGTAATCACGTCAGATTTAGTAGAAATGACCTTAAACATTTGAAAACCAAATTAGCCAAGTTTTTATGTTTCTTGTATCAGCTCATTGAAATAAATTATTAAATTAAAACCAATGTTACTATTGCGGAAAAAAGGAAACATTTAGGAGCTGTTTCTACCCTTTAGGAATGGAATTTTGATAAATCTTTACTTAGTGGGTCTCTATGATACAATAGCTAACTTGCTCCATATGTCATCGAAATCTGTTGAGTGGTTACGGAGATTTTGTGATGATTGAGTATACAGTTTTTGGTGTGTAGATATTTAGATTTGCCTTCAAACTTTTTTTTTCCATTTTGGCTATGGAAGTAATTTGGAATCAGCAAATTTTCATAACAGTGTTGTACAGTTTGTATCTGAATGAAACATATAATGGACTTCAAACTATGGGCTGTAACTTTAACTACTTGTTACAGAAAATAGTTTACGATAGGTACTTAATCCATCACTGCCCAATAGTATAAATAAATATTATATTTATCTTAATTTAAATAAAAAAACAATATACTCACTCATCACCTTAAAATCTTGTATACAAGATACAAAATATGACTTTTATAGCTAACGTTGGTATGAATTTGTTGTAGGTATTACTACCAGAGAGGCATCTTAGCCAAGGTGGACGGCCAGCGTCTAGTTTACCAGTTTGTCGATGTGCCTAAAGACATTGTCGAGATTGACTGCACGGGTGCGTGACCTCAAAACCTTCCTTAGACTTTGCAATAATCTGCTCTGTTCAATGTGATGGTGAATATAGTTGGGACTTCCATGGAAAGCCAAACTAAGTGTCTTTGGTCAACGAAACGTCAACAAGTAGCATTACTTATAAAACGTTATTTTTTATATTTAATTATTTGTCAAATAGTTTTTAATTTACAAAAGAAGGCTGTTGTAGTTAAGGTAGATTGGTGGTTGAGCTGTCTCATTAAATCAAATGTCTTCTAACAGACTTTGAAACATCTTTTTACAAATTTTGTACGAGTCAGACTTATGTGAAGTATATTGTCGTTCTGTTGTATTGAATAAATTATCTTGATGGAAAATTTTCATATAAAATTTTTAAACTTTTCTGTTACTAAGTAGTGTGGAAAGTAATATATTCACTGAAATGAACGAGTTCCAGTTGGGGTATCTAATGGTTGTGAGATTTACATTTTGGTTGGATTATTCTCATCACATTGTCTTGGATAATCCCACCTAGATGTTAGCAATATGATGCTCAAAGCTGTTCCCAAGTCTGTCACCATGTGTATATTTATAGATTTTCTAAGATTGTTTATATTGTGTATATGAAACGGAATGATCTCAGGACTAAGCTTACTGCGGGATCGCACCGGCTACCACTGCCACGTGCTTGTTACGTTATATGTACATAGTTTGCAGCCTCATGACTTGTATATACCATTACATATTGTTTATAATTTATTTATTTCTTTGTGTCGATAGGTTCGTTCTTCAGATTTTGGTTTTCAAATGGCAGTGCACATTTCATTCTCTAATAGCACTTCAGATTTGATCATTAAATTCTTTGTTCTTTGAGACATCACATTTATATTTAACGTTTTATTCTAAAAGAAAAATGTAATTTAATAAGCTCTATGTCAATAGTCTATTGCATCCAGTACAAATGTAATTTGTCTCCATGCACATGGCCGTTTTTCTGTCACTTTACTACATTTTGATGCTGTGTGCTCAGTGTTTCGATGTTTATGTAATGCGGCCCAGACGTGGTTCTGTTTCCACAACGATTGCTGTGAAAGGCCTTTAGAAGCAATTTTCGAAGTGAGAATTTTATTGAGACTGATAATGGTGTGAAGAACAGTTTTATATTGTCTATTTAATAGTTTGTTAAAATTGTTGCTAAGATTTCTCTCTATAAATGTTATAGATGTTGATGCGCAGGTTTTAAGATGCAGCTATCGATGTAGTGTTTTTCTGTTTTATCATTCCGCTCTGTCTCTACTGCCCCTCACCATCACTGCCATTTAAGGTGGATAAGTAAGCACTGTTGTATTCTTGTTTTACATATTTGTACCAGACCAAAAATATGTGATAAAATTAAATTCGATATTTTATTTTAAAATGATCGATCGATGAATCATGTTCCTTTGTTAGAAAAACCTTTGCTCATAAAAACCCCGAGTACTGGTTATCAGCTAATATATTTTGTTGTTAGTACTTATTAGTTTTTATAGTCTAGTTGTATTCTTACCACATGCTCATTAAACACATTGTGAATTGTACAGTGCCTCATGAGTTTTGTAACGGGTCAAATTGCAATTAATTCTATGAAGCTTGGTGTTGCATTATTGTCTGTTAAAACTTTTTGAAAGATTTAACGTTTTATGCCCATAGCAACATGAACCAAATAATGTTCTCTTATTGCAGATTTTATCATTGTTGTTTCAAAGGATGTACCTTAGTAGAGATGGAAAATAGATTTTATTCAAAGTTGACCATATTTTTACATAATACAGATTTGAAGTGATGTACATAGTATTTTTATGTAAGTAGGGATTGCATTTCCTGACCAGATGAATGTAACCCGTTTCTCTCAGTCTTAGATCATAGGATTCTATAAATGCTATTTTAAATGTTATTATTATTAAAAGATATGGAGCTATTCACTGGATACTTTTGCATATGTAAATTAAATAAACTGCAGTCTTAAATAAATATTTTGATGTTTTCTATGCAGTTTTTTTATGTGTTTCCTGTTTATTTTTCATTAAGATATTCTCTTCATACTAATATATTGTACAAGTATTATTCATCACCACGATGCCGATAGTAGAGATATGGACGAATCATTGTTACTATACTAATGTCGACTGGTCCTTAGAAAGAGCCATTTATTAATAGTCCAATATCCAGAGCAACTGAGAGCTGGTCAACACAAACTCAAGATTGAATAATGGCCAACTTATGGTTTTGTAAAAGAGATAATTGAGACTTGGAATCAACTCGAACATTAACCCATTCATTCCACAGTATACACTGAGGAGGTAGGTGTAGAGATTTAATATTATTGAGTTCAGTTGCTTGAGGAACTCTAAAAAAAAGAAGTGTTATGAACTATTTTGGTGTCATTTGAAAATCAATTATTTTCTCTAAAACTCCTTAAGACAAAATCAATAGAAAGAATTGTCACAAGACATGGTAGTTGCTAGCTTACCTCACAATCACATCCTATCTCCTAATCCACTCACACAACATACAGATATCACATCCACATTCGGTTTTTTATGCAATATGAAGAGTTGGAAAACAAAATAAATCATTATCAAATAAGCCTAAAATCAGTTTTTGCAAAATTTTTCCCAGTTGAAATGAAATTTACCCCGAAGTGTTGATTATTAAAATTTTAATAATTTCATTTTTGTAGATATACCGTAAGAAATTCTGATTGTCAGCACATTCATTTAAATGTTGTGGAACATTTACCAGTATGAATTAGTGATGAGTGAGCCAGGCCTTTGCCTTTTATAGATATAGATCCCGTAGCAAGGCGCGGGAAAACAGTTGGTATTAAGATATTATTATTAAAAATAAGATATGCAATAAAAATCATTAAAAATATTACTAATACAAATCGTGTAATTTCTTTGTATACCACAAATATACAAACTACTGTTGAATAAATATAATCAAAATATAGTAAGTGATGAAGGAAACAAATATCACCAACAGCAGTTGCTAATCATTTTTTATTCCAGTAACTACTTTTATTTGGAATTTTAAAATCTTAATACTCATATTTTCTTTCATTTACTTCTAAAAAGAACTTAACACCATCAAATTTGTGAAGATTTACTCTTCAGAGTTGACAAGCAACCATTTCTGTATGTTAAATTCAGTCCGCTGCTGTACAGCGGTCAATTAGATGTTTTAACCTATCTGTACACTATTCATTAGCAATGCGTTGATTGTAAAGATATGGACAAATGGGAGTGATGAGTGTAGTTGAACAAATGCAGTCATTGTTACTATCTAAGGTTGTCTATTCCTCAGAAAGAGCTATTTATTGATAGCCCAATAGCTAGGGCAACTAAGGGACTTTCAGCTTTACGTGGAATACAAACCATGTAATATTGGTCTAATTTTCATCTAACTGACAAGTCTGACACTCAGTTCTCTTCCCTACACATCTTACTCTTGACTACCACCCAAGACTTCTCTAGTAGTGTTCATGTTGATGGCAGCCAGTGAGCGGATGTCGTGTCGGTATTAAGAGAACCAGTCATAGAACCTATCGCCTACAATCTCTTCAAAACTTTCTACCCAAGTAGCTGGGTTACAGCTCTGCGCCACCATCTATCTGTGGTGCCGACTTATTCTCTAAATCGTGACTCTGAAACTCGTGTTAATGCAAGTCTGATCCATGACTAAGTATTATACTGGTAGTGTTCTTGACTCAATGTCTGCAGTTAATGAGTCTAAAACAGTGTTTAACCAGGTCTGTTTAGCGCTACTAAGGTTGTACAATGTTACAACTATTTCGCCTCAAGTTTAGATGTTTTTTCTTCCTTTTGTACTTAATTCAATTTTTCTACAAGCTATTTAGGAGCATGCTACACCTGCCACCATATTTGTTATGATTCTCCACAAGGCCAATGTAAAATTATAATAAAGATTACAGCTTAATTTATGAACATAAATTGTTAAACTTCACATTGTTTTAACAAGAACGCAATAATTTTCTAGAGCCCCTAGAGATCAGATTTTAATTTTATCCCTTGACTTATTTTTTATATACCAACAACTATTTTTCTTATTTCATATATTAAAAAAATAAACCAAAAAACAATTAGGGAAAATATATCTCAGAGAGTTATGTTAAAATATATAACTGAAAAAGTGTAAGCATACGTTTTCAAGTGATGTATTGTTCAACTGCAAAACACGGGTGTCAGCTACTGGTGCTGCCAGGTGGCAAAGCAGGGAAGGGACAATCAAATGTCAAGCGAGAGTTCAAATCATAAAATTGTTTGGGGACCAACGTCTTCTCATAGTCAACGGAGTTGCAAGTAGATCCAAAGCCAACACCAGGAAGAGGGCTGGATGCTTTAATGCAACAAAATTATTCACTGGTCAAGATTGTTACCTTTTTGACAGTTTCCATCCTGTTTTTTCAAGATTTTATACCTTTTTTGTTATTTCTTACTGAACTTATGAGTATCATGCTTCTTGTAGTAACTATATCCTCACTACTCCTGCATTCTTTGTACCATCAAGGACAGTTCTTTGACTTAGTAAAGATTGTTCTGATAAATTATCAATTAATATGTGTTTAAGGGAAATCCTTTTTAAACCGAAGTACTTCACGTGAAATAATTAATGCTAATTTTAACAAAATCACAGACTAGGCTGCCAATTAAAAATAATACAACTCGTCCAAATTAACTCTCTCAAAACCAAAGTTGTTAAAATTTAGGAAAATTCATCCTTTTTATTAAATACAGTATCACAAGTTTACTAAACTTCATGAGTGATATCTGAACTTTTTATTTTTCAACAAAAAAACAAGAACAGTGCCCAAATACAAATATGGACCTCTCATCAAACAACTATTCAGAGAAACTTATCCTTCTGGTAAGCAATTGATGTTCATCTTATAGGGTCATGAGATCTATAAGTAGCACTCTTAAGACAACTTTACTTCCTTGGTTCCCGGTGTTGTACAATATAGCTCCTCCAGAGATAAAATGCAAGGAGGCATTACTTAAAGAATTAAATAACATCTTAAATAATCTGCCCCACAACTCCCCATTACAAAAGATTTCCCACGTCAGAACAGTCGCCTTAAATCTCGAAACCCACCTCTACTTACTGCTTCCCAGTTGAGCAGATTGAATTTCTCACCCAATAATGGCTGAGCCATAGTGTGGAACAGTTGTGATGGACGAAATAAGTTCCTTATTATCGATCTGTCAATTCCTATAAATGGAATGAACCTCCCTCAAAAGAAATGGACACTGTTAAATCGCTTCCGAACTGGCGTGGGTAGATGTAACTATTGGAAATACAGTAGAACTTGGATAATTCGAACCTGAAGGGACCAATGCGAAAATTCGAATTATCCAATACTTCAAATTAACCAAGTTGTATTTTTTATGTAACTTTCATGATCCTAAAAGGCTTAAAATAATACCCACAAATTACTTGTTTAATATAAAATTTAATGTATTCATTTAAAGTTCACTACAGTATATTAAACATAACTATAGAGGCATACAGTATGTAAAAATTACAATAATGAAGGTTTAATGATCGCAACATAATGGCGGGGCGCGCCGAGGGGAGGGGAAGAGACGGATTAGGAATTCTCAGAAGGTGATTGCCTGCCGACACACTGACCAAACAATGCAAACCTCAAACGGAACCTTGTTTACAGCACATTAGTCAATGTTTAACTTTTACCGTTGATGTAAAAACTTCGAATTAAAGAGATTTAACACATTCGCTGCGGCTGCCCCCACCGGTGGGGGCAGGGTCTGTATCCGAATCACGGCGCCCCCACCGGTGGGGGCTTGAGTCACTGTTTACTAGAAAGCCCAGACTGGCCCAGCCATTCGTTGTATTTGTTTTGTTCCACCTCGCTTCGTTGCCTAGTAACCTAACCTTACTTGCCGCGTTGTTAGTTTCGAGTTCTACGACCTCTACTATATAGCTGAGCCCCCACCGGTGGGTGCGTACCGTTTCATGCTGTTTTTATAGACTAATACTTATAGTTATATTCCTGGTGCTTTGTTTTGAGTGTGTATATATTGTATTATTGTCTGTACATATATTTCAATATTTTAATTATTGTGACTAAATTATTTGTGTGTATTTTGAAGATTATTTTACTGCCGAACTCTGGAAATTGTGTCGGGCTATATTTTGACTACTGAGGTATTTTGACCACTGAGGTACTGAACTACCAAGTATTTTACATAAAAAAGGAGGTTTTGTACATTAAAACGACATTCCAAGTGATTTTGTGTCGGTCAAACAACGGTGATCGAGCGCTAGGAGCTGCGCCCCCACCGGTGGGTGCCAAACTTATGACGTCATTTCATTTTACTGAGGTATTTTGACCACTGAGATACTGAACTACCAAGTATTTTACATAAAAAAGGAGGGTTTGTACAATAAAATGACATTCCAAGTGATTTTGTGAGGGTCAAACAACGGTGATCGAGCGCCAGGTGCGGCGCCCCCACCGGTGGGGGCAAACTTATGACGTCATTTTTACAAGGAAAACGTCAAAGAATCAGGCTATCACCAACTTCAATCAACTTCATACACCTAAAGGTAAGTTTTCATGTAATAAAAATTTTCAGCTCCCCCGACACCCTATTGGTGAACTTGCCGCAGCGAATGTGTTAACTTCAAATTATCCATGATTATTTTACATTGGTAATATTACAATGTTCAAGAGACCAACCCAAAACTTCGAATTAAAGGAAATTTCGAATTAAAGAAGTTCTAATTATCCAAGTTCTACTGTATAAATGGGGATTGACACTAGATCAGTCATATGATTGCAGGGAGTCTATCCAAACATAATTACAGAGTTCCCCCTGTGCTCTTTTACGGAGGGGGTTAAATAGACATTCCAGACTTCTCTAGATGGCAATTATTGAGTGGACGCCGGGTCGGAATTAAGGTGACTGAACATAGAATCTATTGCCTACTATTTATTTCCACTTTGTCTTCAAGTAGCTGAGATAGAGCAATGTATGAAACTTTATGTTAACCTTACGACTAAACCAAAAAGAAACTATATATTACTTGGTACGCTGTTAAGGGATAGAGATAAACTAGGAGTGAGAGGCCAGGGTGTGAGAAGGAGGTGGACTTAAATGAATATGAGAGGTAACAAATAATTTTTTTACAACATTATATTTTCAATACGGTTATTATTTGGAAGCGTCTTAACACACCAAGAATACACTATATGCATAATATTTTAATGGTAGTTTGTAAAGAACGGCTTTACTGTATAAAAGGCAAACTTATAACTATTAAATCCTCTTACAGCCAATACGATTATTGAAAGAGAGAAATTATTATTTACCCCACCACCAAACAAACATGATAGCTAGTCACCTACTCACCCACGTTAATTATATATGTTCTATCAATACCTGACTCACAAAACACACAAAGGTATTTATGCTAAACCGGCACTGTTTTGTGGGTATATTGTTTGAAACTCAACTAGCCCTTGAATGAAAAAAACTTTCATTAATTTATGTGAAGTAAATACATCCTATGAAAATTATATCCAAGAAAAACAAAAAATGTACTTTAAAACAGTGCTAGACCTACAGTGAGATATACGAGTTGCACTTTTGATATGAATTAAATACACAGGGTGTCCCATAACGTCCCACAGTATAAAGGTACAAGTAAGTGTTGACAATACAAGTTATTCATATATTTATTTACAATATATTATACAATATGGCTTCCATGTAAGTTAAAACAGAATTGAAGACAGTCTCCGCCGTTCTAGAGTGTTCGTCAAATAACAAGGCGTAAAGGAATCACACAGCGTAATGCATTTATCATACTTGGACTTTGCCTGTGATCACTTTGGATTTTTCATCACCCCGCACAGCATTATCGATGGGGTTTAAATCCGGAGATTGTGATGCTCATTTCAATCGTCTTTTGCAACAATCTATGAACCTGTATACCTTAGTGTGGGAGTACAACATCCTGTACATAACATTCTGGTTTCCCACACCTTGAAAATTATAATTAACAAGTTCATCTTCGATAATTGTCAGGTAATTTTTAGTGTTATCTGTACCGTCAAAGAAATAGAAGCCTACAATCTTGTCCTTCCACAAGACCAAACCATGATACAATCAGCTCCTTGCTCATTACAGCCAGCATACCAATAATGCTAACTTCAGACCAATACTGCGGATTATGTTGTTTGACTTCACTAATAACATAAAAACTAGCTTTGTCAGAAAACTAACTGTAAACAAACACAGTGAGTCTTCCAACAACTTTGTCAAAAACATTTTCCAAAGAGTGAAACGGATATAATTTGTTCTTTTGCAAATATCCTATAATGTGCTTTGAGGAAAGCTCAGTCTGTGGAGATAGAGCGAATTGATTTTTCAAGATTTGCTATTTCCAGCAGATTTGCTACTGACTATAACAGATAGATAGACCAAGGCAATGCATTTGCTGTAGACGGGCGCCTATGCTTCTATCTAATAAGTGCTCAAAAGATGATTTGAGCGTCTTACTAACTCAGCTATTAGTCACTTCAGCTGGAGAGACACAGAGAGAGAAAGATGAAGAGAGATGGAGACTGAAGGCGCTACCTGTGAAAAACAGAACACAAATTAATTTAACTGAACAGGAAAACCAACTTCATGGAATATATATGAGCAGAGTTTTCTTGTTTCTATAGTCAATAACCTATTACAAAACGTCTTCCACAACCACTTCTGAAGTGCTGGGATGAGCACTTCCTTAAGCATCAGCTACACTAACTTAAGCCTTTTAAACTTGCTAGTAGTCTGCTAGCCATTGTAAGCAAGACTGGTTCTCATTCAGGATCCTCCATAAAATTTTCCTTATTTTCCTCAGAGAAGCAAAATCTCTAAGCACTCTCAAGTCGTCAAAATTGTTCACTCCTGAAACAAAAAAATACAACATTAGTAAAATTATTTTCAAATCCCAATGGTGCAGGACTTTTCCAGTACATGTAAAGCATGAACAGCTAATTACAACAAAATTAACTTGAAATTGAACTTATGACACAATATATTTGCTAAGTTTGAAACTCGTTTAATAGAGCTTTACGGAATCTTTATTGTAATACAGTTGACTCGCGGTAGTCCGACACTTAACAGTCCGACACGGTCGAGCATGGGTGACCCAAGAAATCTTCCTAGACTGGTATAATAATCATTTTGTCAAAGAAGTAAAGCAGCATTTAAAGGCTAATAATCTGCCATTAAAGGCTCTTTTATTATTAGATAATGCTCCTGGGCATCCAAAATCAGAAGAATTAAAAGCAAAAACAGCCGATGGATACATCGAGGTCATGTATTTACCGAAAAATACAACTGCTCTGATTCAGCCAATGGATCAGAATGTTATCAAAACTCTAAAGGCGCATTACAAAAAACGCCTACTTATGGATATTGTTTGCCAACCAGATGCAGACATTACAACACTGTTGAAAAAGTTTGACATTAAGGACGCTATTCTTAATGCAGCTTTTGCGTGGCAACAAGTCCAGCCATCAACACTTATAAAATCCTGGAAAAATGTTTGGCCATATAACCCCCTCCTCCAAAGTAAAGATGATGAAAACCAACGGGAAGATGACGACAACACCCAAGATAACAATCGTGTAGTGGAAGAAACCATTTTACTTTGTAATCAAACTAACGTCCAACAAGAATTATCGGAAGAACTAATAAGATGGGTGTTAGACGATAACCTGGGTGCAGAACAAACAGATGAAGAGATTCTGCAAGAAATCATAACACAAAACGACACAATTGAAGAGGCCGTGGAGACGGAGAAAAATCCGTGATCAGCTGTGATGAAGCTTTGTCTGCTGCCAACACTTTGATTCGCTGGTGTGAGGAACGTGACCTAGACGTCAACAACGTTTTAGTTTTGAAATACATTCAAGAAAAAGCGATTAACGAAGGTTTGCGTACAAAGAAGCAGAAGAAAATAACAGATTTTTTTCATGTTTAGTTTATTTACTGTTTTGCAATCTGTTCATATGTGTGTAAGTACAGTACAAACTTTGCTATAATACATACAATCCTGTACTTTTAATGTAGTAAATACAGTTTGTCAATTTCTTAAAATTATCGGCATTAATTACTGTACTTTATTTTTAACCTAGACCTTTGGTCAATACAGTACGTATTTATTTTATGCACATAAATATTCACAAACAGTATGAAATAGGTTTGTTAATACAGTACTGTACATACCTATTGCTTAAAACTATCGTATTTGTTATTGTTTTAAGTTTAACCCTACTACCGGCGGCTATATTTTCCTAAACCGGCAGGCTGTTTTTCCTCATTTCGTTAATTTTTTTTATAAAATTCATAAAAAATAGCAAAATATAATAAACCTTGTTGTATTATATATCCTTGCACTCACAATGAACCAGGCAATCATATTAGCATGCAAATTGTGCATATAAAATATGTATGTTTTTTTTCTGACGTTTGAAATTTACAAAAATGCATTAGTAAAAATAAAAAAAGGGTGGGGTATGCCAATAAAACTATATAATACTTATAAATTTTATATTCCAAGATAGCCAATTTGTAGCAAATGTTGTCTAGTTTTAGAAAACATAAAATATATAGAGATATGTCTATGAATAAAAAAGTTGTATAATAATATCCGTGACTACTACATAAACCTAAAATTGTGTTACCATGGAAATCATTGTAAATAAAAATTCATAAATAATTGACTATCACATCTACAGACTTATGATTAGTCTTAATATTACCATAATGGTATTTTCTAACATAATATAAATAGTTATATGAGAATATTTACAACAAATTACAACACAATTACAACAAAAACAACACAACAAATGACTGACAGCGTCTACTTTGGAGTAATGGTGACCGGTCCCAGATGCTTCTTTCAAAGTTTCTTCTTTTTCATCACTTTGTAACATCGATGCAAAGACATCGAAACAATAATCGATGTATACCATCGGATTTGGTATCTTTCGATGATTACAATGGTGAAAGAATCATATCGATACAGCTAACGTTTATTTTGTGACAAGTGATTATGTCACGTGCTGTCAAACTGCGGAATTTCCGCAGTCTACCGGTTTTAAGATAAGACAAACTGCGGAAATTCCGCAGCGTACCGGTATTAGGGTTAAACATCGAATTCAGTTATGATGGGAGGTACATTTGGTAATCCGACGTTTTTGGTAATCCGACACCCTACTGGTCCCGTGACTGTCGGATTATCAAGAGTCAACTGTAGATTCATTGCAGAGATAATTAGTAATTCTGTCAGAAACAACAATAATTAATTAACAAAGTGATTATAATATCAGGTCCAGTATTTTTGTAATGTCCAGCTGCTCCTAAGAGAGAAAACTTCCATTTTTGCAATCGAAAATGAACTTAGAATAGATGGATTACTAAAGTGGAGGAAGTAGTTTGAAGTGCAACTGGTTCCAAAAACATCAAAGAGAAAAACTTAGTTGTATCCTAAGATCCATGGAAGGACAATCATCTAGATAAACAGAAAAAGGGAGGTTAAATGTCTCTCTTGATGAGAACATACCTCTAAAAGCTATCAGGAGTGTGAGGGATAGAATTGTCAGGTTAGCGCAAAAAGTAGCCCCTAGAAAAGTACCTCTCCAGCAACTGCCTAAGTCACTTTGACGTCACAAAAACATTATTTGGACAGCTGATAAAACTGGTGTCCACGACTGGGAAAGTACCCCCCCCCCACGACCAATCTACTAAACTCGCTTAATGTAATGATATAGTCTAATATAAATTTATAATCAAATACGGTAAGTTTTTATCGGATTTCTAGCCTTTGGAAAAGTACCCCCCAGACTGGATCGGCCATGAGATTGCCGCAGCCAAGTTGCAGGCGTTTTAAAACTACTGGTTGTGGACTGTAGTTTTGAAGGTCTATAATTTATTTATCAAGCTAGACACATAAACAATGTGGGTAAATCTACATAAATTAATTTCACTATTAAATCATACGAATTAATATTTTACACAATGAGACAGAAAACGAAACTGGTGTCGTAGTACTGAGTTTTTCATGTTTTTATCAATGTGTCTTTATGTATTTACCACTACTTAACTATCAATCCTATAACGACACAATTTTTATACAGAATCAAATTCATTCTATTAAATATTTTGCACTTTCAGAATTATATATTTATGAAAAGTATACTTGATGGTTTTTTAAGGAAATATTTATTTTATTCAATATTGTCGGTAAACTGCGTTCTTAGGTGTAATACTCTCAAAATGCATAGGCTATTATAAATACGACATTACTATGGAAAAATGCAGTTATATACACATCAGTTTACATTTTTATTACAAATTGCGAAAGGAACCGTACATGTCAAACACCGAATCAGCATAGCTACCGGATTTTTCACAATACTGATGACATTTTTTCACAAACTAACATTCCATAAATATCAAATATTGTTTTACTTTTGATATTGTATCTCGGTTTGAATTCAAACGGACCCCTTGTTATTTTTAGTAGGTTATAAATTCATCGCAACAACTGTCTTGATAAGAAAAAAAATGTCAGACAACATAAATACGAAACTATTTAATACAAATAATTCTGAGCGTTGAATATTAATTTATTTAACTTATGTTATCAAACTCGATTGTGCTTATTTTAGTGTACTTTTTAAGTACGATACCATATTCGCTACAACTTAAAAAATGTCTGAACATATGGCATATTTTTTGGTAGGAATAATAGAATGAAATATAATTAAAGAACCTTAATAATAAAATTTCTTTTATTATTAAGGCTTTTATACATTCCCATATATCTTACGGTATTAGTATATATGGCACTACAACAAAACAGAATTTAGATAAAATCTTGATATTACAAAAAAAGGCACTCAGAATAATGTTCAAACTGAATATAATAGATCATGTAAAGCACATTTTTCCGAACAAAATATACCGACAGTATACAGCCTATACATTATTGAATACATTAAATTTTTTAAGTCAAACTGCAGTGAATCTCTAATACAATCCCAACACAATTATAACACACGTAATTTTTGGATCAACACAGCTTGGAATTCTATAAAAAGAAAACAAGCTACATTGGAAAATATTTCTTTATGCAGTTACCAACTGAGATTAAGCTTGAAAATAACTTGAAGTTTTGAAATCAAAATAAAAAGATATCTAACTGAAAAAGCACTCTATTCAATTAATGAATATTTTTGTTCTTGAGTACTGAGAGCCTTGTCATCCAATAAATGCAATAAAGTCTCATTATTGTTATTATTTTGTTTTATCTTTTACAGTCATGTATCTTGTAGTTTTCCTTTAGTTTAAGCATTTAAGTATTAAGACGCTATTCTTTGTATATTTGTACAAAAAAATTATGAGTTAAGAATTTTTGACTTGACTTGACTTCTTTACTATTGTGGTTTGTTTTTATTTTACAATGTTTACATATTTTGTCTGTATTCACATTGGACTTGATAGTTTATTTTTAGTTTAATTTGTTTAATATGTTTTATCTCCTCCAAAGAAGAGAAATCACAGTAATATTTACTTCTAACTACTGAACTTTGTCTTCAAATAATATCTTTTTCTTGTCTGTATTGTAAAAGTATAAGGTTTTACTATTAAATTTGTCAGTCGTCAAATGGATGAAACCCAAGGCATTAACAACACCAGAAATAAATATCTGCTATGCTATCCAACTAACTGAAAAGAGCTCTATATATTCTGTATTCAAAATGTATTTACCTGAATAATTGAAGAAAGAAAACTCAACAACTTTGTACGGGAACTTATTTAGACAGAGTAAGGGGGTGAACCAGTACAGTAGAAGGTGAATATTACTGATAAATCTTTCCAATCTAGGGCGGATTCGAACCAGTGCTATCTCTAACCCAAGCTAAAAGTCCTGACGCCTGAGACTGCTCGGCCACCGTCTCGCCCAGTTAAGGTAAGTGCTAAAATTGCATCCCAAGTCCCCTGACACAAACCCATCATCGTGAAGCAATACTAAAGTTACAACTTCAGTAATAAGTCCTGGTAACGAACAATGAAACTAATGGCATCCTCAAGAAAACTCCGTCTGGAACAAGTGATACTTTAGTGAGTTATTATATATGTAACTATATAAATAGTTAACTTCATTTTTAACTAAATAAAATTGTGTAATCAGACCTAAATTTCACATTTTTTATAAGTAAATGATATCATCAATTATATTTGGTTATATGCAAATCCAATTTTACATAATTTTTCATTAGAATAAATATACACTGCACATACACATAAAAAAACGAATACAATAAAACTAAATAAAAAAAAATTAAACAACTAAATATAATTTGAATTCATAAACTATAGTTATGTCTATTTTGCATTAAGTAAGAAAGAAAGACAATCAGATAATGTTATCTGCCTTAGAAAAAAGGCGCTCACAAGGAACTGATGTACTGTACCCACGAAGTTAAATTTTAGACTTTAAAACTTGGTCATAAGTGGATATAAATACTGATCCTCCTCCCACCAACCAAATCATCAGATCCTTCTTTTTGTCAATGTAGCTGCCATACAAATATCAGTTGGTTTCAACGTTGGTTGCAGAGATCTTCGTACCTGAAACCAAGCTTAATATTAAAGTAGGCTCTACAAAATGTACATGATAATTGCATGCTGAATATACTAAGACAATTTTGAATTGTAGTGGTTAATTTTGAAGCAAGCTTTTTTCATTCAAAAGTTAAAGTTGTTACTGTCTTGGACAGTTTAATGTAATTCGTTTCTGGATTTTTGTTAAACTTTTACTTTGCGTTTTTGTCAATATTGCTGCTAAAAGCTCTATGCAGTGATTTTCACTGATATTTTAGTCTCTTTATCTGTGAACACTTCTAGTTTTTACTGTGGGTCTAAAAGTGTAAGAGCTGAAGTTTTGCTAAGCTAAAGATTTTCTAAGCAAGTTTTTAAACCTTTCAAAAGCACATAAGATTCTGTATTATAAATGTAAAATACCCCTTCTTCATCTTTTTTTGACACAAAATTTAAACCTCATATTAGAGATAATCAGTTGGCTTCCTGTCACATAACACTTTCCGATAATTTTTGTAGCAACCTTCACAAATGGTTTTAATAGTACATAATAGGGTCAAGATAATGTGGTCATCGTCCGCTCTCTCAGGGACGCAAGACATCTGTCGTGCTCAAGACCGTCTGGGAATGCGGCAGGAGACTGATCAGACGGATTATATGACCAGCCTGTGTCCTGCCCCTATGCAGCTTAGAATACTGCATGCTCCATGTGGTGGCCCTGTTGTTTACTAATTCCGGGTGATCTCGGCTGGAGTCCTTAAAAGACTCCTTGGTAGCGAGCTGCGGCGCTATCAATATCAGCACCAGTGTAAAATCATGCTAAACATCCATCGAGTCGGTACACAGCCCCCTTCAGCCAAGGTGTAAAGCAACCCGTGCTGATTGGAGGGCAATTGCACTGGAGGGTAATTCAGTGTCTTTAACGGAGTCTGTGGGGGTTTAGCGCCCCTCGTAGTGTCCTAACCTTACCCGACCATGCGGGGCTCTGGCTGGGCGGACAATCCTTTCTCTAGCTACTTGTGGGACCGAATGAACCAATCCTCCCTCTTTTACTGCTTCGGCAGGTAACCAGTCCAAGACCAATGAAGCCCTGGACATCAATATAAGCAGGGAGACTCTTGAGGCCTCCAGCTCAAATGTAGTAATGTCTGCTGGCGTTCTCTCAGAGGAGTGTCTCAAGTCCAGGTGCTTCCCACACCTCATCTAGGAGGGAGAATCTAGCCAACAGAGAAGAGGATGACCTCCTGAATGAACTGGCTGTCGCAACTGAGAAACTCAAAGTGAAGTCCAAGTTGACGACAGCCGAAATGAAAAGAGCCATCAAGGCCATGCTTGCCGCTGAAGGCATCCCATGGGACCCTCAAAAGTTCAGTGAGAGCCAGAAGCGCAAAAAAGAAGAAAGAGGAGACACCATCAGCTGACGAGGTAGGTGGGGGTAGGTTCCAGGGGAGAACTGACTCCGCCGCTCCTCCCTCCACCGAGGGCAGTCGGAAGAGGCCTTGGCAGGGTCAGGCAGAGGTTTCTACTTCAGCCGGTCCAGCCCCGACTTTTAATGACATACTCTCAACCTTGAAGGTTTGCAGTAGCTCTCTCTGACTATCCCTCCTCTAAGTTCACAGAAGCCCAGAGTGAGGAAGTTGAGGGGCTGCTTATGGAGGGGATAGAATTCTTTGATCCTCTTCTGGATAGCAGTCATTCTCAATTAGAGGGCTACACTAATAGTGTCATGCTCCAACGAGGCTACGAAGGACTGGATCCTTAACATAGTCTCCATACTCAGCCCTCTGCAGTGAGGTATCAGGCTGATTGCTGGTGACAGGAAGAAGATCCTCAAGGCCACCAAAGTACTCGTAAGAGTGCCTTGCAAACCTTCGGTAGTACTCCTGAACGTATCATCAAGATGCTTGACAAGCAGAACCCTTCCCTGGAGATGGCTGAGTGGAAGCTTTCCACCAGAGAGGACCCGAAAGGTTTAACCTTTGTGTCTCGTTTATGACCAGGTCCTGAATCCTATCAGAGCCTCAGGAGGGAAAGTGCATGTGGGCCTCTGGAAGGCGTTGCTTGTGATCCTTCAAAAAGAAAGCAGCGCTGCTCAGGGTTCTGCAGGACAACCTCCACCACAGTAAGGCAGCTTCGGCGACCTTCACCAGCGGCAACTATGGTGTTGCTCTTACTCATCCAGTCCACCTCCAATGCCAGAGCTCAACTTCTGGTAGGGAAATACACTCGTGGGCGACATTTACTTATAGGATGTGACGCCAACGCTCATCATAAACTTGGCTGGGGGAGCTCCGACACCAACAGTAGAGGTGAGCCTCTCCTTGAATTTATATTAGCTAATAACTTACAGATAATTAATGTTGATAACAAACCAACCTTTGTTAATAGGGTGCGTAGCGAGATTATTGATATTACTTTCTGTACATCTAATTTAGTAGACTTCGTAAAGGACTGGAAAGTCTCCAATGAAGCCTCACTGTCGGATCACAAATACATTCAGTTCGCACTGAATGTTGAACAACCTCAGGTGCTCTACAGAAATCATAGGAAAACTGATTGGGCACTCTACTCTGAACAACTCACTGCAATGGCTGGATCACTGCCAAAAAGAGTGAGTTGTTGGGAAGACTTAAACTTAATTGCAATGTCTTTGAACGACGCAATTATTAGTTCTTATGATGACAAATATCCTCTGCGGACAAGACCTAAATCTACAAACATTGCGTGGTGGATACAAGATCTGGATCTGCAGAGGAGAAACACCCGAAAACTCTTCAATCGCACCAAAACAACTGGAGATTGGAGAGCTTACCACAATACAATCAGGAAATACGGAAAGCTAAGTTTAACTTGTGGAAAGTTTTCACTGAGGAGCTAAACAGCTTGAAAGGTGTTGCTAGACTAAATAAAGTGCTGGCTGGCTTCGAAACCTTTGAACCCAACTGGTACACTTCAGAAATCAGATGGGGAATATACATCAACGGCAGGTGAAACTCTCGATCTTCTCCTCCAGACACACTTTCCAGGAATGCATCCAGTGCGAATCTGGGCTGGCTGGGGCCAGTCTTGACGGTGAAAGCCATGGCCAAGGGCTGCACAGGTGGACTGGAACCTGGCCAGACACATTGTCATCATTTCAAGGGCGAAATGGGCTATCAACAAGTTTAGCCCATTCAAACCACCCGGAGATGGCGTATACCCTGACCTTTTGCAGAAAGCACCCAACTCGGTTTTACAACTGCTTAAAGAACTTTTCAGGGCTAGCGTGGCATACTGTTATGTACCGACGGCCTGGGCAGTTAGCAGTGGTTTTCTTCATACAGGGATATGCAGACGACATAGCTCTGATAGTCACCGGCAAGTTTTGTGACACTGTTTCGGGCATCATGAATGAAAGCCTGAAACTGATAAGCAGGTGGTGTTCCAGGGAAGGACTTTCAGTCAATCCTGGAAAAACCATCATCTTGCCTTTTACGAGAAAAAGAGACCTTAGAACACTGAGGGGTTTAAAACTCAACGGAGCTCCATTGGGACTCTCTGAGAAAGCTAAATATCTAGGGGTAACCCTAGATTGCAAGCTGACTTGGAACTATCATCTTTCTACTGTGATTAACAGGGCGAAGTGGGCGCTCTTAGCGTCCAGGCGCACTGTTGGTTTGACGTGGGGGACGAGGCCGCATATGACTGGCTTGCTGGCTCTATGAGGCAGTCATTTGTCCGCAGATCTCCTATGGAGCTCTTGTGTGGTGGAACAAGGCTTGTCAGAGCTCGGCGAGTAAAAAGCTTGCTAGTAACCAAAGACTAACTTGCTTAATTATAGAATATTGTACTTTGTAAATAGAGAATCCAGCAATGGTAAAACGTGAGGATGGCCACCAGAGACAGCCAAGCACGAGTTATTCAGGATGAACGACTGGTCTAAGTTGAGCAATGGAAGATGCCTAACCAAGTCGTTACCAATGAGGGATGTTACCTCAGCCAAAGGTGTGCGAGATATGCACGCGATATCGGGAAGGACGTACAGCACCAGGCATGCCATTCCTATGGCGACATGACTTTATCGGGGTAGGTAGCCCCCTAGCAAGTACTGTATATGGACGAATACATTGGCGAGTGCTTAATGGAATGGCAACACAAATTTACTAATAAAAAACTTTATTGAGAGGCTTTGCTGGCTCAATAAAGTTTGATGACACATTAACTGTTCCTCAAAGCAATCGCTCAGGTAATTTGTGGAAATTGATCTTCCTCCTAATCTTTGTAATGATGTTTTCACTATAATAAAAAATTACTTTGCAACCAATTACATTCCTTGCAGATTTACACTAATCGTCTACCAATTCTGTAAATAGCATTACAAATTCTCTCTCTCTCTCTCTCTCCCTCACTCGAAGTGCTGCTCAATTTACTGCCACTTAACCTTTAACTTACGGTGGAGGCTAAGAAGGCAGCTTACAAACTGAATAGTGTAGGCAAGCTCAAGAGAAACAGATCCAAATCTGGCCACTCGCGAGCTATTGAAAATGAACTACACAGCAGAACATTGGACATGGTACCAGATGTCATTGACACAAAAATTTCATTCTCCAGACCTTACCTGGTCGACATCGAATCCAGGAAGGACTGGAGACTTAAGATAGATACAATCCCGCCACCTATAGAAATCATCTGGTACACAGATGGTTCCGTCATGGAGGGTGAGGCTGGGTACGGGGTTTACGGTCCCTCTACTGGGACTCATCTATGGGGTAGCCTGGGGAGGCAGTATACGATCTACCAGGCCGAGATCTTTGCCATCCTTGTCTGCGCCCAACAGGGACTAGCAAGACAAGTCAGGGCCATACAGATCTGTATTATGTCAGACAACCAAGTCGCTCTTAAAGCATTTGACTCCTGCCAATTCTCCTCAAGTCTCACTTGGGAATGTTTTCGAACGTAGTGCGCCTTGGCCTGTCTCAATAATGTCTAATTGAGATGGGTTCCGGGGCACAGCGGCCTCGAAGGAAACAAAGAGGCTGACCTCCTAGCCAAGATGGGAGAGAGGACTCCATTTGTGGGGCCCAAGCCAGTATGTGGCATTGGACTTACCACTGCCAAAACCGAAATACTAAACTTAGCTAGAAATCGCCACCACAATAGATGACAGCCGTTTCACGGCCAGGTATTTACAAAATCTTTGGTGAGGGGATCAAACCCTACGCGGACCAAATCACTCACCGCCATGAATCGTAATGACATCAGATTGATGATTGCGTATATTACTGGACATGGCGACTTCAGGAAACATCTGGCAAAGATTGGTCTCTACAGAGAAGACACCCGTTGTTGGCTTTGTGGTGAGGCTCTCGAGTCTGCCGAACATTTACTGACTGGAGGTCAGGAGAAGGAGAATATTCGGGTACGAACTCTCGGAAGGTAGCTAGTCTAGGGAAAAAGATTTTAGAGCTGGCTAAGCCGCTTGGAATAGGTACCCTATTCTAGTAGGTAACAGGGGAGCACAATAAACTTAAGGTTGAAGTGTAACCTAGGAATAACCTCAGAGCTTTCCTTTCCCTCTACAAACTGAACTAGTGCATAATTGTTTGCACAAAACCTACTCATTCTCACTCGTCAATAAAAAAAAAATCTTTGTTGAATAAAATAATGGTGGTTTTTACCAGATCTTTCAACCCTACAAATGTTGACACCATGTAAAAACTTGAGTTATATCTTGTTGGAACTTCTTGAATGAGTTTTTTTTTGTCTAAGTCTAAATTATTCTGAGGGATTAATAATTTGTTATTTGTAGTTGAGCTTATATCGAATTGTAAATGATTTATCTGTTTAAAATCATGCAGTGACTCTTTTACGATGACCAAAAATACACTTATTTACTAGTCACTATTTAGAATAGCTACTGAATGTAAAAATTGAATACATTTATTTACACGAAACAAGTAGTGGTCTGTGCGGTTGAATGAAAAAATTAAAAATAAGAACAAAAATACCTTTAATAATTATGTTAATTATAAAAGAATAATGTTTTTATAAGGCGACTGGCTAGGCAGGGTATGCATCTTAGCGTCAGCGTTGCAAACTCACACACGACTTTATTTACCCTTACCAACCACTGGTCTACAAAAAACTAGATTTTAGTGCGTTAACCTCACATTAAAAAAACTAAATAAAGTTACTTTATTATTTCAATGCATGTTTTGTATGCATAAGAG
The DNA here is from genome assembly GCA_035578905.1 of Stictocephala bisonia. Taxonomy (NCBI): domain Eukaryota; kingdom Metazoa; phylum Arthropoda; class Insecta; order Hemiptera; family Membracidae; genus Stictocephala; species Stictocephala bisonia. The sequence goes on along the minus strand of JAQJVL010000058.1, from coordinate 510,746 downwards.
GCTATTTAAATATGTTTATTTCGGATCCTGATAATTTTGAGGAGAGAGAACAGCATCAATATTTAGTGATACGATATATCGAACCAAAATGCCGATATTACCAAAATAAAATATCAACACTAATTTATCAATATATAAAAACATATTTATCGATATATTATTGCCATCCCTAGACCTGTATATTGATTTTAACTTCAGTGTGTTCTGAACAGTTACAATTAGGATAATGGCAACACAATCAATGTTTAAGCTCATTTAAAATACATAGTTTATAGTTGATAGTAGTATCTTTTACGATCATTAAGCTTACAGTTTCAAGCATTCTAAAAACAATTTTTATTAGTTGAAATTGTAAGTACATTTAAGGTTTTGCTGTTGTAAAACAATTCCACAACTCAAGTGAACGCCTTACAACACAAATTTATCACAATATAAGAACAAAATGCGCAGATATTGTGATGATCAATTTTAGTAAACCACGTTCACCATCCTCAGACCAGATGGAATCACAAAGGAATAGTTTTATAATGTTTAAGGGGTTTCTTTAATTAAGATTAAAAAACAAACTGTTTAATAGTGAAAAAATCACTTGAAAAACCAATACTTGTAAGTTCCAGCATAGGTACAAACAGAAAGACTAAGCAATGCCGTGCTGCTATCTAACAGTGAATGGTCTCAAATAAGCGCTCAGACAACTGATTGGCGTACCATTAACTCAGCTATTAGTCGCTTCAGCGTGTGCTGGAGAGAGACATTAAGAGGGATGAAGAGAGATAGAGAGAGTGGCAACTAATGAAAACAAAATAAGAACTAACTCAACAGAGCAGGAAGACTTGCTTAACAGGACCCATATAAGGTTGTCTTCTTGTTTTTATTATCAATGGTTCAAATGAAAGAAAAAAAGAACAAAGCTACATAAATCTATCTTTTAAAACATACAACATGCGAGTACAAAATGGTTTGGTGTAGCAAGAGTGATGGTTTAGATATAGGCCTACTATTATGAGCTATACTTTCTCTTTCGATGCTCAAAATAAACATTTTAATAAGAACTAAGTCTAACAAGACTAAACAATTCCAGCTGCAAACTGACTACACAGCAGATGAGAAATAAGTAATGAGTGGAATTGTTAACGGCTCTTCTGAGTTAGTAAGAGTAGTTAATGGTTTACACTTTCTTCTTCGACAATTTCTTTTGCAGACTATAAATACTACGCTACTCATACAAAATATTTTACATGAAAACAATTAGAGTATATATTTTTTTGTAATAATTATTTTTGTACTTATTAGCTGATATTTACAAGTCTAGTATGATTTTTAACATACATAACTACACGCATACATATTTTAAGACAATTACAAAACATGATCATTATTTGTTAATAGAATATTAATACCTATATATTATACGATAATTTTATTTAAAGAAACAGTTTTCAAGTGTAATGTACATGCATTTTTCTCTATCTTCTAAGATTCCAATAATTATCTTGTGGTAGAATAATTCAGTGTTCTATATGTATTAGTATGCAACCACCTATTGATCTACATATACGTACAGTGGTACTGACCCTCCACCCATCCACATGTATAGTGATATTGAGTGAAATGAGTAAAAACAAGAATATTCTAATACTTACCTATTTTAAAGAATATTCTAGCTTTGAAGTGAATAAAAATCAGAATATTCTACTTCCTGTAGAAAATTCTGATCCGAACGGGATATAAAATACTAGGTTTTGGTGTGTATAAGTAGTACAAAACACTTAGCAAGCATAAAATATTCTTAACGATTTTTAGTATACGGGGCATGCTAGGTTTTTCATTACGTCTCTGCCATGGTAATGTTCATGAACATTCGTGAGAGGAAAGTATACGGTGAACGGTGGCAAATTCCTTCGAATAAATATAAACCGTTATTAAGATTTGAGAATGAAAAAGTGAACTTTTTGGCGACCAAATTTCTATCTGAAACTGATGAAAGAAGAGGGCTTTCTGTTTGTTCACAAATGGAGCTGTTTTACTCACAAATTGAGAAGCCAGGATTCCGAAGTGGAGTTGAAGAAAATGTTGGGAGTCCATCGAATTACGATGTGCAAAACTGTAATTACGTTATGGACAAAATTGTAGATAAAGATTACTGCAAATCTACTGTGACAAACAGTATTCTTGTCTTCCTGATGTGATTGGAGCATTGGACTGTACCCACATAAAGATTAAAAAACCATCAGTTGCACTGTTTGGAGATTAGTACATAAACCAGAGAGATTTCGTAAGTATTAATGTCTAAGCAACTTGTGACACTGAGGAAGAGTTACAACATTAGTGCAGAGTGACCAGGCAGTGTTTATGACTCAGAATATGAAAAAGAACCCCAATCAGAGGATTAGGGAACTGTCCCAGTTTGATGGCTCCGCTTGTTTGCTCGGTGACTCCGGTTACGACATCTCCCCCCCGTAGTTTATAACACCCTTTAAACCACCTCAAGCAGTAAAGATAAATTTCAATGTCATTCATGCTAGTAGAAGAGTGGTCATTGAGAGTGTTTGGGCAATTAAAGCAACGATTCCCAACTACTGTGTCAGAATATCCCTGGAGAGAATTCCAAAAATGATAGTTGTGCAGTGTTACACAATGTAGCTAAACACTTAAATGATGTAATTGAATATGAAGAAGGGAAAAATGAACAAATGAATAGTGATGAACTTGTGGAACAACAAGAGGAAGATGCTGTCACTCGAAATCGAGGAGAATTGAAGAGACGAGCAATAATCAACTTATTTTATAATAGTTCTTTTTAGTTTAATATTTTGTATTAGTAATTATATTTTTAAGTTACACCAAATTTGTTGTAATTAAAAAGTATGTATATTTCTTATATACAATTATATATATATATAATTGGTCGGTAGCGTAGTTGGTTCAATCCCAGCTTCATGTGCTAAAGGTTCTCAGTTCGATCCTAATCAGAATCAATACATTTTGAGAAGGATCAGCTGATAATCACCGGCTGTTCATTTGTCATTGGGCTATTAATGACACTTTCTAAGGAATAGTCGGCCTTAGTTTGTAACAATGACTACATTCACTCATCTACGCTCATCACACTCATTCGAAATCCATATTCGCCCATATCTTGACGATCGGCGTCTTATTAATAAATAAATAAAAAAATAAAAAAAATAAATAAATAACATTATGTTAAAAAAATATTAAATAAATAATAAAAAAACAAATAACAAACAAAAAGTTATTATGGAAAGCCTAATTGCACTTATATTCTGTGCGAGTAGATAAGGCAGTTAGAAGATTAAGCTCCACCACGTAGGGATGCGTTATGGCTGCTATCCTCTCGCAGAAGCTGTCACACCATAGAACATTCTTTTATGTAGAAAATACTAAACTAAAACCGGACGCTTAGAATATTCTTTAAAAAGCCCGGACGTTGGTTAGAAAATTCTAGGTGGTTCTAGCATTTGTTTATTCACTCGATTTTGAGAATATGCTAAAACTAAGTAGAATATTCTGATAAGAAAATACTCGTTTTTATTCATCTAACCCATTGATATAAAATGCAAAGTATTCACAGTACGTGAATGGGAGGGTGGGTGGGTCAGCATCACTGTAATGGTATGGGATGGCCATCATCACATCCCATGAATGGGAGAGTGAGTAAGATTTGGAATTATGTAATAATTTTGCTAAAAATAATTCCCTTTGAGCAATACTTAACAATACTTGCAATACTTGACTAACAATAAGCAATACTTGAAAAGGACTATATACACGGTCAAATTATGTTGTTTATGTAGTCACAAACAAGACAAATAAACTATGCTAAAAGTGGTCGACAGGTGGAGCCCTATGTGTACTCCTCAAATATAAAATCATCCTATTAGTGATACTGTAAATAATAAAAAAGGAACATGATATAGAGAGAAATCAACATAAATGAAAGGCAACATTCAACTCAAGTTATAAAATCCAACAGTAATTTATTTAGTATGCTTTTCAAACAAAGTCCTCCTTTCTAATTCATCCAATTACATCTTACGAATAAATAAATAAATAAAATCCATCCTTCTGTGGTATGACTTATCCTGACTTTCCATTGAGAAATACTGACAAGCATTTATTCCATCCTTGCAATCATTCAATATGCTTCCTGCTAATTCAATATAATTTCAAATCACATATTATGATCTATTGCGTCTCCCACCACTGAAGACTCGAAGGAAGATGGCTGATGCTCTCCTTCTACACAACCTGATCAATGGGGTAAATCTACTGTCTCTTATTGAATTTCTGACTCCCGGCACCACTCGATCGCAAGATATATTCTTCAGGCGTGCCATGCCGTCCCTATACAGCCACCACAGCAGTATTTCTTGTCTGATGAGGGTTGAGAATAAAGTTACGAACAATGTGGAGTTGTTTAGGTCGTAACACATCAATCCGAATGTGTCTTCATAGAGTGCTGATTACTAACGCTTACGATGAGTAGCTGTTAAGTTGTTACTAAATCAGATCATGACTATTACACTATGCTCTTTTTACTATCCACTTATACTGATTAATGGCGTGGCCCTTTATAATTATGATTAATTCTATGACTTTGTAACGTGAGAAGTATCAATACAATTATATTGCAAAAATTCGTAATTAACTACCAATTGATTATTTATATGTGATTTTTTAATTACTTCACTTATTGCTATACCAGATGTATATCATTTAATGTTAAGATGTCATGTCATAAACCATCCTATACAACATGTATGTATCACAAAAAGGTTTACTGTTGAAATAACTAAATAAAAAATAAACCGCTATCTCAGAGATACCACTGAGGATGCCACATCACAGCATGGGCAAAACGTTTGGTGATGTAAATAACACCTTGACGCGATACCGGAAGCTTTAGTTATTAGTAAATAAAAATAATATATTGCTCTAGTGTCCAGATGGTATTAAAATGTGAAACAATGTCCAGGCAAAGTTAGGGTTAAGAAGCCCTCTTTTAACACTTAACCTGGCGACCACCGGCATAATGTGACTTCCGAAGCACAAGTGTCACAGGGTAAAAATTGCTATGGTCATATCGGGAATAGAACCTGAACCTGCTACATGCCAAGCCTCCAGCTTGGCCCCAGTTACATAATATAATCAAGAATTTTTAAAAAAAACATTGCCAATTGAAAAAAGATACGCTTAAAAAAAATAAGAAAAAATATTAGTGCCAAAAACAGTCAAAGCATGTAGAATTAAAATCAAAGCGTAGAAAGAAAAAGAAATTTTCAAAAATGTAGATAGTCACTATAGACTTCTAATTAGTACTAAATTTTATACAAAAAATGCTAAATAAACATACTTGTAAAATGGTGTATATAGGCTGTCAGCTTGCTTGTTAATGGATGATAAATAACATTTTTCCAGTATACAAGCACTAATGTTATAGGCCTTCCTTTTAACACTTACTTATTTCATTTATTTTATTCTGCCACGTTGACTACGGAGGTAGCATGTAGCAGGTCAGTTGAGCACATCGCTTGCCAATCAGCTCTGTAGAGTGAGGGCGTTGCGGTAGTGCTGGGAATTATGGTTAGGTACTAGGTTTAGGTTAGGTAAATGGTAAAAAGTTTGGTCTAGTAGGCATTTGTGGAGTTCGTTTTTGAATTTCAAAAGGTTATTGGTGTTTTTTAAACTGCCCGGCAGTATATCATAGAATTTTTGGCTGTAATACTCCGGGCTTGATTCTGCAATTTTAGACTATGTGTTGTAGCCGAATTGTTGTTCCTGTTCCTAGTAGCGTATGGGTGCGTATGACACTTGATGAGGTTATTACTTAGGTATGACAAAAGATACCGCCTCAAAGATAAACAGTGAGGGTACTGTTAGAATTCCTAGACTTTTAAATATTTCCCTACAGGATGCTAATCTTGGAAGCTTTGCTATGCTATCCTGTTGTATTAGTCTTAACAATTTTTTCTATCCTGTGAAGACTAGTAGGCTATATTTTTTATGGATTATAGAGAAACTCTTCCCTTCTTAAGTTATAAATTGTGTCAGCATCGTTAATAGAGTAATCGTGATAAAGCTTAACACGTTCACGACGTATAAAAATTCGGAGTTTTCCCATTTGATGTTAATATTTTTTACAAAAATAAAAAAAATTCGTAATGATTTTTTTTATTTTAATAGTTATAAAATGGCGTTAAAAACACAATGTGTTTAGCATTTTTTGGTAAATACTACATATTGCGTGTTTTTTAGCGAAATAAAAAATGTACCACCGGTGGTACACCACGCCTTTAACTTAAACAATTACAGTTATAGGCGTAGTGATCCACCAGTGGTACACTTAGTTTTTCCGCTGTTGTCGCTAGCCGCACATGATCAGTACGCGAGCAGAAGATACTGATGTTCTTGTGCCTTCTGGAAAGTGTAACAGAAAAAAAGAAGAAATAATGAAGCCTACTTCAGTTTTAGCCTACAATAATGCTAAAAAAGGGAGTAGACATATCTGATCAATTAAGCTCCTATTACAGTCCACTAAGAAAAACTGCCAAGTGGTATAAGAAGGTTGCTCTTGAAATTCTTCTTGGGACTAGCGTTGTGAACGCTTACGTCCTATTCAATCGGGGCAGAGACAAAAAAAACCAGTCGGAGATGCTGAGGTTCAGAACTGAACTTGCAAAAAGCCTCATTAGAATAGAAAGTGATGAATCTACTGTACCAACACCTACAGTTCCGCTCCCAGCAGGTACCTATTTCTTACCATTATTGATTATGTTTTGCTTTGGAATCTATCAAATTCTAGTTTTATTTTATTATTAATCATATAGGCCTAAAAATAATATGTAAAATTATTGAAGGTTTTAAAAGTTTTTTTCCTTATATAGATCTATTGTAAGCTTGTCAAATTGAAAATATTTAAACATTAACATTTACGTAGGCCATAAATTGTTGGTTTTAACAATTAATAAAAGTATCGTAATTTTTAAATGTACATATGAGTTATATATTTTAGGTAAACAACAAAAAAGGAAAAGCCATACTTTGGAGAAGAGAGAAGGACCACTGCGTACTTCTAGAAAGCGTTGCCTCCCATGTTACGAGAAAATGACAACACTTCATGGTGCAAAAGAGGCTAGGAAAATGGCTAAGAGAGTAGCAACCTTTTGTAGTAATTGTCCAAACAACCCTACCATGTGTTTAAATTGTTTTAATAATCACAAGCAATAGATTATTAAAAAATTATTACATTGAGAATTGTTGTGTTTTTTGTACCTAAATATGAGCGGATTAAGCTGTACTAATATTTTTTTTCAACTATACCCTTCCTAGATACCGTAACCAAAGTTCCAATACCCCAACTATAGCCGTTACTGTTAGAGACCCAACAGAAACAACATTGTTGAGTGAGCCACTGGTGGCACACCACGCGCTTTAACAATAGACGAAGTGTACCACCCGTGGTACACCACGCACTGTTAAGTAGACGGGGTGTACCACCGATGGTACACTCCGACGTGAACGTGTTAATAGTATAAAAGAGCTAAATTTTGCAGTGTGACGGTTGTTCAGTAGTAAAACAGTTAATTTATTCATTTTCCTTTTGTTTCATAAACAAAACAAGAATACCTTTACAACCATCAACTATTCCTGTTTCCATTGGTACCTATATAAATCTGTTGGCTTTGTTAATAGATCACACAGGTTAGTATCGGAAAGAAACATCAAAGCTGAAATAAGCCGAGCAGCAGTAGCATAGTTATAAAACATTGCTGAATTCTGCCATGTTCCAGTTGAAAGTTTAAACTAATAGCAAGGAAATAAATCAGAGTAAACTTTGTGTTCCTAACTTTACTAGTAGGCCTAGACAAACGTCTAAAAAGATGTATTGACATAAAATGACATATTTTGAAGATGAAAATTTGAAATGTAAATATCCTTGGTTTAGGGGGTCTATGAAAGCAAGTTGGTAATATCCCTATTTTCTCGGGAAGGTAATGAATGATTTGGTCCCCCTTGGCTTACCCCTAGAGTTGCACATCAGTGCAGGGACCTAAATTTGCTCATCTAATCACGAAAATAATGTCACTTGTCATAATATTCTTGTTGAAACAGCAAAATCGGATATCTTATTTAAATAGGCATCTAGGGTTACCGATTATATCTAATTTACAACTGCTGCTCAAAGCTATTAGGAAGATTTTCCGTTCTCACTGGCATACATCTGTATATTTCACGATTCACTCACTTACTGATGAATCTAAAGAAGTACCATTAATTGCCAACTAATTTAACTTTTAAATATTTACAGTCGAAAAATATAGGTTGACACAATAAGGCTTGAATTTTAAATCCAATCAACTCACTTCACTTACAGACCACACTGACGTCACAAGCGAAAACTGACATCAGAGCCCGCGCCCGCGGACAAGCGTCTCACTGTATTGGTCACAACGGTATAGGAACACTTATGCATTCAGTGGTGGGAGTATGATTAGGTTTGCCGTGATGTGATCAGTTCATTAGTGAACGGCTCCTTCATCGAGGTGAGCTAAAAATGTCCGAAGATGTACGATTTGCAATGTTTTAACTAAAATCAGAACAACTAGAAAAATCAAGGAATGAAATACAGTATGCAAATAAAAACATAGTTTTATTATATGGCATTCCAATAATTGCAATAGTTGGTATTTTTATACTATGAATAATTAATTTATAAATTAAAATCTTTATTTAACACAATTTTTATAATAGGCTATCTATAATTAAACAATTCTTACATTAGTATTCTTCACTTAGACACAATTTATAATTCATAATTACATGTTTATACATAAGAATACATTATTTTAACGTAATAATTATTCCTAAAATAAACAATATTATTAGTAGGGTAATGATTCTAACTATCATAAATTACACTTATCAAATCAAAGTTTTATTTATTCCCATTTACAACACAAATCAATATATTTTATTAATTTGATCGTATAGACTTCATAAAAAAATTAATCTATGCAAAACATACTAGTAAGACATATTATATTACTTAAACTTAATAAGCTGCAATACAAAATCTATAGACAATACTATCCAATTATACTATATTATAATTAATATGAATAGCAGACATGATCAACACAGACGAATTTACACTTATAAACTTTAAATACAAGTAACTTCATTTTTATTCAAACAATTCTAAAATTATTACCTCAAACAATTAAATTAATTCACAAATCCTTAATTGAACAGTAGAGATGTGATAAATACACAGTTTTTAACTTTAAATGGCTTAATTTAAATCCAAACAATTCTTAGATTATTACTTAAAACAGCTTAGTAATCACATAAATCCTAAATAACTATCAAATAATAGGCTACAAATAAGAACGGTTGGGAAATATATAGATGTACTGTTCTACTATCTTGTAAGTCGATACCATTGCACGTGTATGGGTGGGTGGGTAAGTCAATACCACTGTACGTGTATGGGTGGGTCAGTGCCACTGTACGTGTATGGACAGGCGGGTGGGTCAGTTCCACTGTACGTGTATGGGTATTGCTGTAGTTTTGTGTGTGGGTACCCCATATGCACAAATAAAGGTATGAGAGACAAATATACGCCTGGCAAAAAGTACCACTGTATGCGTATAGGGAGGGGTACTGTATCCCAATACCGTTAGGATAAGAATGAAATACTCTATCCAACAAAACAAATTGCATTGTTTTAGCTGTATTGGCTATTTTACACAAAATGTTTTTGTATACCCTTGTTTTCGTGATTTCCCAAAAGATAAGAGCAACATAGTTTTTGCTGTTCATAAAAGTTTAGCTAAAAATTTATCGGTCGATCATACAAAAAAATTATGAATTTAGGATACATAGTTTTTTATAACAACTTTATTCCTCCAAGTTACAGTAATGTGACGAAAAATGGCTTTACAATGAATTCTGTTTATATTGCTCAATTAAGTCAAATATCAAACTATAAATTCAAGTTATATATGAATTTTGTTTGTTTTTTATTCTCAAAAAACTAATCAAACTTGCAATCAAATTATTTATCAAGGTTGTAAAACCATTCATTAATTAAAAACTGTTTTACTTTCTTTCTTAAAAGATGACAATTGCAAAGTTTTTTATCATTATGGTGAACACTTTTCAATATTTTATAATAACAGCGGTAGGATTGTCAATTTTTAAATTAATTCCTGGTGTTGTAGCTATGGAGATCTGCGTTTAGTTGAAAAGTACTTTAACTTTTTTAAAAAAATAAACAATAAGCAATGAAAAATATAGATAGATGGAAGACATGATATTAGATTTAATAAAGTTTTTTTTTTTGCTTTTGGGCTGAGATTACTGTAATTACTATTGTCCCTTATAACAGGGCCAGGTGTAAAATAGGAATGTACATACCCATAGTTCAGACAACAGAGTTTATTCGTTGTCAGATAAATACAAAATTTCCAAACTTCGTCGATAGTTTTAAAATATAATTAATCTGTATTAGAAAATTTCAAGAAATAATTTGAAAGAATAATATTCAAACAACAGTATCACAATAAAAATTAAATATTGTTCAAAGTAGTTAGCAAATAAAGCAAGCCAGTAGTAACCTACCATGTTTTAATACTCAACACAATTTAAGCCTAAAAATAAAATGTACAATGATAAGGATACATTTTCATGACTTATTAAGATTAGTACAACTTGCAGAATAAAAATTATCTAGCTCCAATAACTCAACTATTATAACAATAAATAACACAAACAGAAACATTATATTAGTTGTACCACTTTTTATTATTTATATAGAGGTCACATAACATCCTGTAGGCCTATAATGTTTCATGTAATACTTTGTAAAGTTATATTCAGTTGCTATGCTATGTTTAGATACTAGAATAACATTTGTTTAGTTTTATGTAATTAAATTGTGGAGGTTTTTCTTTATAATAACTTGCTCCTTGTTTTTCTATATAAAAGGAAAATTATCTTTACTTGTAGCTATTAGGGTAGTATTACAGTGTTCGGATTGAAGATATAAATGTAAAGTTATTTCTAGACAAACAGAACTTTTAATTCCCAAAAGTTTATTAATTGCTAATAAACAAAAATATGCTTATTAAGTTAATTATTTTAAAACATAATTATTCATTTATTTTAACCGAACTTACCTTGAACATAGACTGCTTACCTTCATAAATCAAATTAGATTGGTCATAAGAAAACTATAGCCGGTTTTCATATCTCTGTCAGCAGCGGAAACGTAAGCGGAGAGGAATTACCATTCAATCCCCCACCACTGGTAGGGTGTTTCTATACCGTTGCGACCAGTACAGCGAGACGCTTGTGCGCCCGTAGTTTGTAACAAAACAGCTGATATAGTGAATGCAGGGGAAAATGTAAAATGAGAAATCCTAAATTTAACTTAATTATATAATATCCGTTTCAGTATATATAGGATGGGGAAATCATAGGAACGCTTTCACAAACGTTGTTTTTTGAAGTTATACTTCTTTGCGCCCGTTAGACACTTTGGGATGGGATGTTGGTCGAGAAACCGCGTCACGCTGAAAAGTAAGAACAAATTTTTAAGAACTATCGATTAATCGATTGTTAATCGAAGAAATTACTGATAATGATAATATAGGTGTATAATATAATAATGAAGTCACGTATAATATATTGAAGATAAATATATTGAATAATATTGAAAAATGTCTTATATTTCATTTATATATCCTGTCTGTTTGTGTGCGTGAGTAGGTGTATGAGAATGGCCAAAGAAGTATAACTTCCACCGTGTGGTCCGACGCACACCCAATTTTTTGATGTTATACTTCTTTGCGCCCGTTAGACACTTTGGGATGGGATGTTGGTCGAGAAACCGCGTCACGCTGAAAAGTAAGAACAAATTTTTAACCCTTTGCAGTCGGATATGCCACAAAAGTGGCAACATATGGTTTCTGTACCCACTCGGACTGATTATAGAAGCTTTGTCTTCTCTGGTCGGGTATGCCACTATCGTGGCCGGTGCCATTGTCGTAGTCAGATCGGAGTAGTTTGTGATTGGTTTGTCCGTGAGCTCGGATCGGCCCCTTTCGTGGCATCTAGTGATTTCCCTATGCGGTAGGTTGAGCCACTTTCGTGGCAGATCAATATATTTATTTTTATGTTTTTTTTAACAGTTGTTTGGTTACTATGAAAACATAGGTATATTTCGTAACTAGTTTCAATCAGCTGGCAACATTGATCGCTTTTTAATATTTCGTCTATGCTTTTAAAATACGTCATTTCACAAGGTCAACATTCGCGCCATTTCACCTTGCTGGGAGATTCAGCTGATGCATTATAGGTGTAATAGTTAACTATTTTTCGCGCTCGGTTTTTTAGAGTTTTAATTGTGTTAAAAGTTTATTTTTTTGTTATTAATTGTAATATTAGTGATATTGAATACCTATTTTGTGTTTTTGTGTTGATTTCACCCAGTTATTGTTAAAATAACGAAGGGGTCTTTGTTTAAACATTGCTTACCTAAGCATAACCAAAAATCAATAATGGCTAAGCCAGTGTTTATTTTCTCTTCCCAATCTTCTGTCAACAAGCCTAAATCATGTGATTTAACGCCCAACACTACAGAATCAAATGAAAACATTGATCAAGATTTCTTAAGACCACCAAAAAGAAAAACAGTCAACAATTGTGTAAATCTACAGCCTAAAAGGTATGTCTTAGATACTAATCAGCTGTGTGATCAAAACAAATTTAATCCACTATCAGACCACAACTACTCTATTGCTAATAATGATGAAAATGAGATGGCTGATGTAACTGCTACAAGTGAATTGCATAAAATTGTTAAACCTCCACCTATTTTTGTCCACGATGTTAACAATCATCAGGAAATTGTCAAAGATATTAAAAGTGTAATTACTTGTGAGTTTACCACTGAAGTCAAAGGCTCATCTTTGAAAATTAATCTTCTGACCATAGATGATTTTAGAAAACTGACACAATTTTACGACGAATCAAATGTTAAATACCATACGTTTCAGACAAAAATAGACAGAAAATTAGAAGTCGTAATTAAAAACGTTCCCTGCTCTCTTTCTCCAGAGGAAATTCAGGATGAGTTAATCTCTCACAACTATCCGGTTCTCACTGTAAATAGATTATTTAACAAGGAAAAAATTCCATTCCCTATTTGTGCAGTCTCGTTAGAAAACAATGAATCTGGAAAAGCTATATTTGAATTAAATAGACTGTGCTACTCTGTTGTTCATGTTGAGCCTAAAAGGAAGCCTACAAATGTGCCCCAGTGTACTCGATGTCAACGTTATGGTCACACGAAAAATTTTTGCAAGCTCGATCCCAGATGTGTGAAGTGTACTGGCCAACATCTCTACTCTGCTTGTCCGAAGAAGAAGACCGACCCCCCTGTATGTGTAAACTGTGGGGAGAATCATTCGGCCAATTTCAAAGGCTGTAAATACTATAAAGATATACAGCAAAAGACTAAAAGCAATGTTACTGGACTCACCCATCACTCATCTACTAGGAGCACTGATGAAAAGCGCAGTACCGAAAACACTGGAATTGGAATAAAACCCTCACAAGCCCGCCCTCAAGCAACTTCCAAGTCATACGCTCAAGCAACTAAGAAGACGTCAACAAATTTGCATCACCAAACTGATTTCAGTGTTTTTAATAACGACACTACTGAAACTGCAGCTAACGAGGTACTTGAGAGTGGCTCTAATATAGAACAACTAATATTAGATTTAGTTAAGTCAGCCATGCCTATCATTAAAAAGATTATATCTAATGTTATTACTTCACTGTTCAAAAATGCACCCTAGAACATGCATCATACAAAACTTAACTATCCTAAACTGGAATGCTGATGGCCTAAAGAGAAAGAAGAATATTTTTTCAGAGTTCATGGTTCGGCATAACGTCGATGTCGCCTGCATCACTGAGACGCACTTTGTAATAAATGAGCCCTTTAAAATCCCTGGATACTTTATTTATAGAGAAGACAGGAATGCACCCAATGCTTCTGGAGGAGTGGCAATTTTTATAAAAAGAAACCTTAATCATCACAATATACTGTTGCCAAATCTTATTTCAGCTGAAGCTGTTGGTATCAAAATTAATTTGCAAAATGACCAGTCTTGTAATGTTATTTCTGTGTACAAATCACCCAATCGACGTTTTCACCAACAAGATCTTTTAAATCTAAGTCATGGTGACACTCCAACTCTTATCTTAGGAGATTTAAATTGTAAACATCAATTTTGGGGTTGTAGGGTAACTAACCCGAATGGGGTTCGCTTGTTACGTGCTATGAATGAAACCAATATAAATATTTCAGCTCCGTCTGAACCCACTCATTACCCTTGGCAAAACAATTTCCATCCCGATATATTGGACATTACTCTTCATAAAAACTTTGGAGCTCCTATTCTACAACAAGTAATCAGCGAACTTGATTCTGACCATCTCCCTATTATTGTAAGTTTTTTCATACAACCAATCTTTTCTCCGCAAATTCCCAGACTGATAAACGGTCCAGTCGATTGGGATACCTTCTGTGCAGAATTCGACAATCGCATGAAAGTTCCAACGGACTTATATTCAGTAAATGGCATTGACAGAGCAGTTCAAGACTTTACAGAGTGTTTACAAATATCAGTCAAAAATGCAACTATTCGGACTTTTCCCCCTACACGAAACACTTTTCTTCATCCTCCCATGAGAATTATGCAATTAATTAGATATAAAAATAGAGTGAGACGTCAGTGGCAGAGATACAGGTACCCTCACTTAAAGATGCAGCTAAATGAACTAATTCGTAAAGTACGTAGCGAACTTGATAAATATAGGATTAATTCTTACAAACTTTACGTTTCTGATATTGATCCTGGTGATTCTAATATGTGGAAAGCAACAAAGAGGCTTTTACAATCACCGACAATTGTGCCTCCACTAAAACAAAATAATTTTATTTTTGAAAGTGATTCCGAAAAAAGTAATGTGTTTGCTGATTTTTTTGAGAATGCATTCATTCCTAATGTTATTCATGATTTTGAAACTAACAGAAATGTTGAGGATTTTTTGTCCACAACCCCTAGCAGTGCAGAGCAGCCTGTGAAATTTACCTCACCCTCGGAAATTAAAAATATTATTAAAAATCTCCCCAACAGAAAATCTCCAGGGCATGACTTGGTACCTAACATAGTTTTGAAGAATTTTTCTACCAAAGCACTTTCAATACTGGCATCTATTTTCAATGCTTGTATTTCTGTTGGTTACTTTCCCAAAAACTGGAAACTTGCTCAAATAATTGTTATACACAAGCCCAACAAACCTAAACATTTTCCTAGCAGTTACCGTCCGATTAGTCTCCTTTCATCAATATCAAAATTATTTGAAAAAATTATACAGAAGAGACTGCTAAAATACTTGGATTCTTCTAATATCATTCCCCCTTATCAGTTTGGATTTCGTACAAGGCATTCTACATCTCATCAACTTCTACGAATCAATGAAATCATATGTAAAGGATTTGAGAAGAAGCTTCATTCATCGGCAGCATTTTTGGACATAACAAGTGCATTTGATAAGGTTTGGCATGGTGGCCTGTTATATAAATTGTATCAGTTTGGACTTCCTTTGTATCTGAGAGCTTTGTTGCAATCGTTTCTGTCTGATAGGACTTTTTGTGTCAAACTCAACTGCACACTTTCCTCAGTTCGTCCAATAGGCGCAGGTGTTCCTCAAGGCTCAATACTGGGACCTCTTCTTTTTAATTTATACATGTCTGATATTCCTGAGCTTCCTCAGACTACTATCGCTCTTTATGCTGATGACACGGTTCTTATTACCCAGCACATTGACATCAACCAGGCCGTAAATTCTTTACAATTCAGCGTTACATCTCTGACCAATTGGTTTAAAAGCTGGAGACTATCGTTAAATCCATTGAAATGTGAAACAAAGGTTTTCTCTTTGAGAAAGTATATTTTGCCACCTGAAGTTGCTATTGAAAATACTTCAATTCCTTGGAACCCTGATGATCAAGGCATAAAATACTTAGGTGTCTACCTCGATAAAAAATTAAACTGGAATCTTCACGTAAACAACAAACTCACTCAAGCATACGCACGTCTATCCATGTTATTTCCTATAATAAACAGAAAGTCATCTTTAAAACCAGAATGTACATTTTTAATATATAAAACAATTCTTCGGCCGTTAATTATGTATGCCTGTCCAGTTTGGGGAATGTGCATTTCTTCCACCAAACTGAAAAAGATTCAAATTTTCCAAAACAAAGTTTTAAGAATTGCAGTTGATAGTCCATGGTACATACGTAACTCTCATCTGCATGTAGAATTTGGACTCGATACCATTGATGCGTTTATTAAAAGAAGTTGTCGTAAGTTCATGGCAAACTTAGAAAATGTTCCAGGAGCTATTAGCTTTCACATTGGAGAACCTACTTTGCACAGGCGTTTGAAAGCCAGACTTCCTCAAGACATGATAGACTGATTTATAGCCTCTCTATGTAACACTTATTTGTTTGTCTTTTTTTTTTTTAACTTACTTAAATATGTTATATATATTTTTTGTTTACTGATTGTTATTCGTGTTACAGGGTGACTCATATATGAGCGAACCCGATAATGTTATTATTCCACCTGTTATATTTTCTGTGTATAATATGTAAAATATTGATCCAGAAATAAAAGTGTAAAAAAAAAAAAAATCACCTTGCTGCTTCTTGTTACTCTGCATATGTTTTATGTTTGTTTTGAGTGATTATTTTAAATATTTGTGAAGTGTGTGTGTATATAAATATTATTGTAGTGATTGTATATATTTGTAAATATCACACACAGAAAGACTTTAAAAATTAAGGGGTTTTGTTTTATGTTATTAAAACAGCAACAATACAGATTTTCAATACAATTCTTCATTTTATTATTGTACCAGTGTAAATAATATAAAATAATAAAATTTTAAAGTTGCCGTTTGAACATTATTTTTCCTAAAAAATAACATTAAAACAGTATGTATTTTTCAATGTATTATTTGTTGCATTATCAATGTATTTTTTCATAATACAGTATTTTATTATAATAGAAATACAAATTTAAGTAAACAATTAGCATATTACATATATTAAGATGTTATAAAAGTTTTAAAATTGCCGTTTGAACATTTTTTCCCCTAAAAAATAACATTTAAAAAGTATGTATTTTTCGATGCATTATTTGTTACATTTTCAGTGTTATTTTTCATGAACAATGTAATTGAACTAATACAAATAAAGTAAAATATTGAACCATTATGTATTAGAGATGTTAAATAAATTTTTATAATGTTTTTATATCCATATTTGGTTTTTTAATTAATTAAAAACTTTGGGTGACTCTAAATGTAATAGATACGCAATAAAAGCTTCCGACCTGGCAATGCACAGCGGGAGTTTGTATGCCGAGCTGACGGCGAAGCGGCCATTGCCACGAAAGTGGCCACTCCGACCTCGCGGGACAAAGTGGTAAGTTTGATGATCGAGTTGCCACGGAACCATGTCGAGCCACAATAGTGGCATATCCGACTGGAGAGTACAAACCTTAAAACACTGTTCCGACTGCAAAGGGTTAAGAACTATCGATTAATCGATTGTTAATCGAAGAAATTTAATCGAAGAAATTACTGATAATGATAATATAGGTGTATAATATAATAATGAAGTCACGTATAATATATTGAAGATAAATATATTGAATAATATTGAAAAATGTCTTATATTTCATTTATATATCCTGTCTGTTTGTGTGCGTGAGTGGGTGTATGAGAATGGCCAAAGAAGTATAACTTCCACCGTGTGGTCCGACGCACACCCAATTTTTTTTTTCCCATAGATAGTTTGATTATTTATTTTATTTTTAGTAATTGTGTTCCATAAAGTATAAGTTTTGATCAGAATAATTTACTTAAAACCGTTAAATAGCGGAGAAATACCGAAGTCAGGTTTGTGGCATTAAATTTCTCTAGAATAGACCTTTCATTTTATACCAAACTCGACCTAGGCGTACGTTGAAGATTTTTGTTCAACTTCTTATGGGCTGTCCCCCTGAAAAGATGAAATGTCGTTAATGGTGTCAAAAAGTATGTTCTTTGTAACCATGATCATGTACAAGATTTCACTTTTACTAGTGAAGTCATACAAAAGTTGTGACGCGTTTCCATATTTTTTTCCACCCAGTATATATTTGAGTAGCATATGGTCAGAAGGTATATATATATATATATATATGATATGGTCCATTTTTCAGTCTGTTACAATTGCAATTACAAAAGTCATGAAATATATAATATAAAATAAAAGTGATCTCCTGTCACAAAGCTAAATCCAATCCATCGAGCCATTTACTACATGCCTCATTTATTCTGTTTATACTAGCCAACCCCTCCGTGAAAGAACGCAGGGGACACTCTGAAATTATGTGATCCATTGTTTGTGATCACACTCCCCGCAATCAAATGGCTGATCTAGTGTCAAACCCCGTCTATACTTCCAGTAGTTACATCTACCGACGCCAGTTCGGAACCGATTTAAAAGTGTCCATTCCCTCCGAGGGAGGTTCATTCCACCTACAGGTATTGATGGAGCGTATTGGGGGATTATGTTGTTCGCGTCCACAGAAACTCTTTAAAGCTGTACGTATCCCCTGGGTAGTTCTAAACGAGCAACAAATCTGGTATCTGGACTGTGACAAATTTGTAATCTCCTAGCTATGGCAGCTACCACACATAGGTAATATAACTCGGCTATAAAGTCATAGTCATAGCGGTCAGGAAGTAGGACAGAGAGTGATGAGGCAGCAGTGTGTCAGAATTCCTAGAGCGATGGTCAAGGAAGGTGGGCAGTTAGTCTAAGTCTGAGTTTGGATAGAGAACTAACAGTGTATTAATGTAGAGTGGTATGAGTGTGAGTAGAAGAGAATGTAGTTGAGAAGCGTTTGAGATTGGTTCGTTATGATTATGTGAATTTAATTGGTGCTAAAACGTAATTAAAAGTATATTTAATATTCAAAACTGTGTTTATTGTTAATTGAGAGGTCCCGACAGATTCCCACTGTGTCGGTGGTGGCAGTGGATTATTTTACTATTGTTTAGTAATATATTTAATAACTATAAGATCGGCCATGTTATAAACGTTTCGCCACTCATAAAGTCAAAATAGTCAGAATAATCACTATTCAGACTTTTAAAACTTGCCAGTGCATAAAGCTAATAACACACTATCGAACTTGTTTGCCAACATGTTGGACGTGGCTAATTAAATGTATTCACCCTCTTTAAACATTGTTTGGACCAAATACGTAGAGATTTTCCTCGGTTCTTTTTTAACCATAGAGCGCCGACCCATAGAAGGACAGTTGTATCTAAGTCCATTTTTCAACTAGTACTAGTGACGCGGTGCGGAGGTGGCGGCGCTTCCAACATGTTCGTTGCGTGTATGGGCGATTTGTTGGGTTGGGTGAAATGTTTGACTGTATGGCTAGCTTTACTCTTTAAGTGAAGTTCGTTCAGTATTGAAGAGGAGCAAATTAATCTAAGGACTGAGACCCAGGGGGACACATAAGGCCAACTTTAACAAGTAATTCAGATTCATTTATTGTTCTTAAAAAATACACGCAATAAGCATAATCAGAATATTAAGTAATACTAATGTAGTGCAAGTCAACACACGTTCAATGTCGGAATGTGCACTTAAATTTGCCAAAGGGTTTGGATCGTTGTCCCTCAAGAACGTTTGATTACCATTTTATAAATGCTACTGGTGTAAAAAGTAAAAACAAATGATAGTAAATACAAATAAACATAAACACCTTAACTAATATTATCAATGATAAGGGCAACTTGAAAGTAATAAATAATAAGTCGAAACGATAAGTCTTAGAAGTGACCAATCGATATTTATTTATTTATTGGTTCAACGGTTCCACCATTTTTACAAAACTTATACAGTTATTAATACAATTATTAACGTAATTATAGTACATTAATACAATCAAAACAATCAGGATGGCAAAAAGTAACATTTAGCATTTCGAGTTCGACAATGACTTACATAACTACAAAAAACAGCAATATATTTCAATCAGAATACAGTAAGAACTGGCGAGTTTGTGTGTATATATAAACAAAACAGACTGTTTTGTTTAAGAATTTGCTTCAGAAGGGTTTTATAAACCCCCATCACTGCCCAATCTTATTAAATAGAAGAAGAAGACGATTGTGGTTGATCCTCAAAGGCTTTACAAAAATCGAGGTACGTATATCGATACAACTTGAGTGAGAACCTTTAGTGAAGGCTGTTAGCGTATAGTCTTTATACACTATCAGATTCGTAACATTTACACATATACACTATCAATTTATTTAAGTAGCTTATTTTTGCTTAGGAGACTAGATGAATTTATTATTGTATGGTTTTTATTAGCTGTTTGCTAAGTTTTTTTTACAACATCTGTTGCTTCTGTCTTGAGCGTGTGAGGACGTGAGGTTGAATTTTGAGAAGTGGAGAAGGGGTAGGTTGTCGGTCGGTCTGCTATGTTGAGTGTTTATTTGAAGAAATGTACTTGTAAGGTTGGAGTTCTAACTCATATTCCTATCTTATCCCTATAATCAAACGGACAAGTCTGTGACCGTGACCGTAGTTGCTAACTCTGACCCTAAGTTACCTACCTACTTCTAGCGTAATTTTCACAATAACATAAATGAATTTTTCTGAACTTTGTCATTGTCATTTTAAGTTAACTGTTTTGTTAGATAGATTCACAACATCCTGAACTATTTCTTCAACATATTTTAGACAATTTTATGATAAGCATTAACTGAATTGTAGCACAAATATATTGACAATTTTGGCAGATTAGGCTACATTTCATCAGAATATTTATTGTGGTTACTATTGAACTCAATCTTCATTAAGGTGAGTGAGTTTTTATTTATTTTAAACTGTAAAGTTTTTGGACAACTGGCTATCTTACTTTACTGACATACATTTTTGTTTATATTATGGCACTGAACTCTTATACCAATTTTTTGCTAAGCGTACAGTTTACAGTTTCGTCTAACAAATATTATCAGGAATATTTCTTTCTAAACATGTTAAAAAATAGACAACAAGATTTTATTATTGTAAATAGCCTCAAATTTGACTGAAAATATGAGAAATGCAGCTTTTCAACATAGTAAATTATCATATCTAGTCTTATCTTTATTAACTCATTCGCTGTGGTAGTGCACATTGTTGCGCGGTGTATGGTGCAGAGCTGCCTAGCCCTTGGCATCATGGCCACATCCTTCCCTATATTAACATATTGAGAAGTAAATTTGATTTATTTGCAATTCAAACAATATTTTTAGTTCATATTTTGGTAGTTACAATATTTAATCCCCTTCAACCCATCATTCCATTCCAGCCATTTATTTATTCGGTTACTATGCAGTTTCCTGCCACCAAACAAAGTTTGCAATTTGCTATATTTTCACGTGATATGCTTTTTATTCTGTGGAAATCACGTAGTGTACTGAACAAATCTTATAGTCTAATGTACAACTTGTAGTATTTTTACATATTTACGTTAATTTAAATTTTTATTTTGGTATTTTTTTTTGTTGAATACGAATCTGAAAACTATTTGGGTTTACAATTATTTCTCAAAATATAATTGAAAAACTACTTTTGAGGTGAATCGGGATTAGGAGCCATTACTCTATACCGTATTTATTTACTCATTCAAAAGTTGTCCCATTTTTGTACAAACAAAATCGGTTATAAAAGCAGCCAACAACTAATTATAGTTTTACATTAGGTCTAAGTCTACAAAAGTTATGATATAAATAATATATAAAAATACATGACATATATTAACGTTCAGTAGCAAAGAAATCATGCCAACATTATCACTTATAGAAAAATGTTATGCCTGCTTTGTATGAATTTAGACACTTCCCTTTTGAAGATTTGTACTGATATACCAAACAAGTGGATCTCCAGATCAAGTTTGTTGCCTTCCTTCAGGAGTCGTAGGATGCAGCTGTGGTAAGAGTATGCGGTAGTTTGTCTTCTTTTTGCAAATATCGGACAGTCTCGTTCCTCTTGTCACACTTATGTCAAGTTCTGAGCAATCGAGTTGTCTGTTGATCAGATTGTAGAGGAAAATTAGACCAGACACCCTTCTCCTTGATTCCAATGAAGATAGTCCAAACAATTAGCGCCAGTTCCTTGATTGGGATCTCCATTGGTAGCTATAGCGCATGCCAATCAATCATACCATATTACTCAGCCTATCTACCTTTCAAACACCTTAGCCTGATCAGGTAGGTTAGTTACAGGTCTGTAATTTGCTACATCCTCTTAGTTACTAGACTTGTATATTGGTATTACAAAACTTTGCTTGAGATTATCAGGAAATATACCCCTTGCCATTGAAGAAGATGGCTAAGTGTGGAACCAATATATGGCCAGAAAATTTAAGTATATTAGGTGGAAAATTGTCTGGTCCTGCCCCCCTTATAAACATCCAATGTCAAAAGCTTCTGCTCAATATCAGTAGCTGATATTTTCCAACCTGTTATGCACAACCCTGTCTGGGAACTTTTTGGCTATATTGAATGGTTATTTTGTTAGAATACAGAAGAAAAATAGTTGCAAAAAGTTCACACTGAATCTAACCACAAAAACCATATTCACCTACATTCCCGCCGGAGTGATGATTGATTTGTACTTTCAGTTCTTCTCAATGTCATTAGCTACCCTTTATATATGAAGAATTGACTGTACAGAATTTATATTAATACTGTTTAGTCTACGTTTTCTATATTTAAAAATTACTATTTTTGATAGGTACCAGTTATGTTAAAAGTTACAGGTTTAAAAAAGCAGTATTTCTTGTTCTTCTTGTTACAATGCACTGCAACCACAATTGACCAATAATAAAATACTGGAGAATTCACGAATATGATCTTCAGCAGTGATATGTGGCATTGTAGTAGATAAAATCGAAATATGGCATGAGAAAAATCGCACTATGCTAGTCTTGTAATCCTAGATTAAATCTGTTAAACTAATGCTGATTTGCAATCAATCCATCCATCGATGTATGCCTAGATTGATGGTTTTGCTTGTCTGTATAAGCCATCAATCTATGACTTGATAGGATTCATAAACTCCAATCTATCCAAAATAAAAACAAATAATCTATGACATACACAATAAACTGCTCTAAAATAGTGAAACTGATGCAGAGTGGTGTTGTCATTTCCAAATCTTTTAATTCACTTTGTAATATCACAATCAGTATCAATAGTTGACTTACATTTGTGATAGCTAAACTGATTTGAAATCAGAAAAGCTAAATATAGTTAAAACATTTACCAGGCATTCAAAAACAATTTTAAGAGACAATTTTATGTTGCTTGGTTAAACACTTGATTATCTAATACAAATTGATATCTCATGAAGTAGGAATAGTGGTGCCTCTAATTATTATAGTTTGGTCACTTTGATTTCAACCTAATTAGAGAACCTGTGCGAGAGAGATAAAGCTAGTCATTGAAGTGAGAGAGGAAATTAGTTTTCTACCACCACTGAACTGACCTGCCACTGTGCCCCTTTAAAATTTTGCCGTCATGGATACGCAGTGGGAAGCTGCGCGACAACAAACTACTGCGTTGTCCCGGAGCCTTGTGCTAGGTGACCATTTGTGGATAAGGCGCGTGGGGGAACTGAACTCTAATGTGGGGGAACTGGAACATGGCATAAGGGTAAATAGCCCTGAAATAAGAGTGACTAATCAGTTAGTGTAGGGTGGTTTGTTGTCATTACCGATTTAAATCAAGGTTGTATCATAAATCATAATTTGATTTGCAATATTATTGTGTTTTAAATATATATTTTATTTGAAATATTTATAATGTGGTTGAAATGTTCAGCCACCTACCTTCAAACTGAAATAATATTTATCACTACTTTCATTAATGTTTTATTTATATATTTTGTACGCAATTTTAAAAAGTGTGCTTTGTTAAATGTATAGGTCGTAATAAATCAAGCAAGAACGTATTGAATTTCAACATGATTGATAATAACTACAAAAATGGCAGTATAAAAAGATTATGGCTATATTATATCGACTTTTAAAATTCAAGCAGTTTTCTCTACTACCTTTAACATAACCTACAAACTAAGGGAGTGAAGGAGATGAAATGCACACATAACCCACCACAATTTCACGCTGATTGTGTCCGTTGTCCCCACTCCCAACACTGTCCCTCACACTAACTAGAGACAGGCATCAGTATTTCCCCTCTGCTGCTGGAACCCCTCCAAGCGCAAAATATACCACACAGGTAGCTTTCAACCCGGCCCAATTATAGTTAGTGAGGTCTACTAAACTACAGCTGGTTTAAACTGCATTACATTTAACATGGGACTATACTAGCACTGCAGAACTGAATCCTAAAACAGCTGATAATTTGAGGCACAACATTTAAAATTGAATGAGAAATCTATCTGTGTGTACATCAAATCGATGGTGAAACCAAAGTAAGTTGATAATCACTTATCATTATTTATAAAAATAAATGTTATACTTTGTTAGCCTTCTTACGGCTAATATATATCATTATATCACAATAGTCTAGCTTAAACTATTTTGCTACTTTTATTTATAGTATGAAACTGAGGACATGTTTTTTTTATTTAAAAATACTTTAATTTACTGCTAAATATAAACCCTTTTCCTAGAAATTCCAGAGAAAGATATTTTATTGTAAAAGTCGTTTTTGTAAACCATTGGAATCAGTTTTGGAAAGTGATTACTGATAGGTTTTTTTACAAAATGTCAGGAAAAGAAGGGAGATTGTTGGAAATTTCCTTTGGAATTTGTAATAAGATGATGCATATTACTTTGAAATTGTCAAAAAAAGTATATAAATAAACTTTGAAGCCATTATGTGGCTTTAGTTATTAGAGGTGTTTTTCTGAATCAACTTGCTAGAAATTTATTTATTTTACTAAATTCCACGCTTGTGAAGAATTTATTACACATAGTAGTAATTTATAGTAGTTTATTTAACCACTGATTTTTAATTTATATTTAATGAAAACGTGTTCTTAAACAACACGTTATATGGGTGGGATTATTGGGGTTTGTAAACTAAAAAGGTCATATAATACTGGCCAAATATGTATAGATTATTTGTATTAAAAAGTTCACAGAATTCTCTAAGTATTTACTACTTGTTTAGCACAAAAAACTATCTACCAAATTGTCAAGTAACGTAAATTATTTAGCATTTAAAATGTATTTGTTAATTTTTAATTGTTAAGAAAATTCAAATCATCACAATATACTATATATACAAAAAATATAATATTGCAATGTTGTCACGCTCTTTTCTTAATTTATTTATCTACTTTTTTCAATTAACGTTTTGTTTGATATGATCTTGTTAAAAAATAATCAGACTCAATCAGTGAAGTTGACCCTGTCTGTCGATTGACACCAACGCTACTGATCTCTAATCATTGAGCTAGTGATTGACTGCTTTATTCTTCACTTTACTTTAATAGTAATTTTGTCACTTTAAATTAAATTAGTTCAACATATCTAACAGATTTTATAGAAAATTTAGTTAAATTTGTCACTTTATATATCTTAGTTATTTAAAATCCTTATTAATGAAGACAACAATTTTAATGTTTTTAAATAACACATTTTGAAATTGCCATTTAAAGGATTTATTTCAAAACAATAGTTTTGTTTTTGACAAAAAAAACCTCCTATATCCACACTTTTACAGATTTGATAATGAGTGATCTTAAATTATTTTTTTAAATTGAGATTTGGAATAAATCATATTTATTTTGCTCTTATGCTTTTCAATGTTCAATAGTTGTGGTACTTTTTATTTAAATATTATGGTGGCCGTACTTAAAATATTGAAATTATAAATTTGTTGAATAATAACTTTAGAAATACCATATATTTCATCCTTCAATCTCTTTTTAAATAAATGTTGCCTTGATAATTACAAGAATGGTATATTAAGGTATGGGCTACCTTGTTTCATTAGTATAATTGACTGTGACGGTAGGTAGTTTTGAGTGGTGGGGGAAATTAGTAGCCCAGTTTGTTGTAAGCTGCCGATGTTACACTTAATAACACCTTTTGCCATTCACTCCTTGCTTCTCGTGATTCACCACTAGGAGGTCTCCCTAAATTACGTAACGCTAAAATCGCAATTTCAGACCCCCCCCCTGTGTAACGGACTTGTAACGGTAATACTAAACCACCTCAATTTTGTTGTCATCCACTTTTATGCATATTTTTATTTACGATAAAGTCATTATTTAGACTTTCTTCCGTTCGTTTTCTAGTTGGGGGTGGGGGGGGGGAGAATATATGACAAACTTTAAAATATTTTCAAAAAAATCCTGTATTTAGGCTAAAAAGAATGAAATGATGTGAATTAATTTAAACAAATTGCTGATGTTTAATAGTTATATAACGCTACCAAGAACCCTCCATCCTCCCCCGTAACGGTGCATATCGCTGCCGAAAACCCCTTCCTCCTTTCGGGCATTACGCTCCTAGCTGTCCCTACTTTGTGTGTGGCACCTGCTTCTCTTGCATTAAGTCAGAGCTCATTCCTCACTGCTAAACATTAATTTTAGTCTCAGACATTTCAACGTATTGTTTTGTAATTGGAGTCAGAATATTGAAAAAAATGACTAGTAAAAATATAGTTTTACAATGTCTTGTGTTTTTCTAGGTTATAAATGAACAGGGTTTTAGCAATGCTGAGGCCATTGTCATCTGATTAATATTTGTTCACTGGTGTAATATCTGTGAGTGTATCTTACAACTTTAGTGTCATAATTATGAAGACAGAATAAGAAGTTATTGGTTGCAATCTTGTTTGTCATGAGTCATGACCTATAACCAGTTTCTACTCGCTGTACTTAGAGGTCACATTTTAGATCCACACATTTACTTTACTTCTTGGATATGTACCAGAGTCTCTTTATCATTATTCAAGTATCGAACACCAATGTAGAACTAATAAAGGAAACAAGAATCGGCAGCTGATGGTTCAATACATTTCTACTGATAAGACATAGTCATGTCAAATTGTTGCCAATAATAACAAGTAATTTATTCATTACCGATTCGGTTGAAATTTAATAAACTTTAGCAGAGTAAGAAAAATTGAATAATTTGAATCGTTTTAAGTTTTATATGTCTAGATTTTTTTTTCTGATGAGGACTTGGTCTTAGCTAAATTTGCTGATTTTCTAGTTCTTTAGTAAAATAATTCTTGCCTAGTACCTCATAGCATCAACTCTCAACCTAAATATGTTTTTCTTTATTCTGGCTCTTTATATAATTGTAAACGTTTTAAAAGGAACATATTTAATAATTACAACTGTAAATTTATGGAATTATTAGATTCATTTTAAAACCTAAACTCAAATTATAACAATGAAATGCATTCATACAATATGCCTCTTTGTCGGTCATCACGTTCAGTTCAGATCAACAATGACAATCAGCATGGACACTGACAGTTGATTTATTCATTACTAAAATGCCAATCGTAAGGATTATAGGCGATTATTAGAGGCAAATGAGTGTGATGTGGACTTCACTTAATTGAGTTCAACTTATGCTTAAAAAGAACCAATTATCATTTAATAGCCCAATTGCCAGGGCAACTTGCATTATATGGAATGTGAACCACATAGTATTGGTCTGATTTTCAAGTAACTGACTGGCCTCATAGTTCTCTTCTATACACAGCATACTAACCCTGACTCGTCATCAATTAAATCAAAATGGACACTCCAGTTACTGGCTTTAGTTCATGTTTGGGCATTGAAGTTAAATCTTATAAAACTGACAGTCATATTATGATCACTATATATGGTTCAGATTTCACATTGAAATGCATTTTATATGCTTAATTTACTAGACTCATTAATAAGACCTTTTCTGGAAGTCTACATTTTACATCGTAGGTGATAGACAAGTTTTGTAGATGTTTATTATTTTAAACTGAACTTGGCATTAAACAATTTAAAATAAATAAAGATCAATTAAAATTGAAAGTTAAACCATTTCTATTTTTAGAGTTGTGAACATGTCTAAACAATTCCTTATCTTATCAGTAGTCTTAACAATATAAATGTTAGTAGGGAATTGTGAATTAGTAAAATTGGCAATCCAGTCTCACTTTGGTGTCACTCATATATAACAAACTTGAGTATATAGATATAAAGTACTACATACAAAAATGTTGTTCTCTGTTATTATTTAACCTCTTATTTATTTTTTAAAATCTTTTTTACAGTATATAATAAAATGAGTAATCCATGATCCAAATTAGACTTAATGATATTGTATTGAACTGAAAAAAGTATCAATGTTTTGTTCCGTTATTTTTCAAGGATTTTATTTCCTATCATAGATGGAAAATAACTTGATCACATTTGTGGTTCGCCACTAGCAAAAAATTACATGGAACTGATTGGCAATTAATTATATTTCTTTTGGGAATCTATAGTATAAAAAAAAGTCTATATGTATAAATCTTAAAAGTTGTAAATAGTTGTAATATATTAAAGAAATACAGTTTATAATTGTCTACAACTTCTTTTCATCAATTGAATCTTATCCAATTGATTTGGTACTGAATTGTAGCTTAAATTTTTTAGAGTTTGACAATTATTAATTTCAGATACTCTTCTATGAACTATTTTTCTTTTATTGATAGAATAATTGCCTACCAAGTGAATAAGTAATCACTGTTACGGATCACAGCAGTCACCATCAACACCGTCTTGTTCATTGCGCCCGTTTCCTGTGGGCCCAATCCAGGTCTTCCAGGAGGGACGAGAATGGCAGATATATGTGAATCGAGGCCCTTCTTGAATTTGAGTTAAGAAGTTCTAGATTGATCTCCAGAATCGCCATCGCCAGTTCCAGAATCTTCTGAGCTTCCACATTTGGGTCATATAAAGACACCCATCAGCTGACCTGACAGTCAAGAGTCAGAGTGAAGAGACAGTAAATGAGTGACCGAGTTAGCCCCATTTGATATGACAGCGACAGTCAAGTGACTATGTTTATTTGTGACAGTGTACCGAGCAGTGTCGTACATTTGATAAACAGAGTGAAATGAAATGAAATGAAATGAAATGAAATGAAAATCGTCTTTATTCATCATTTGTAATCATGTACAAAGAATGGCGTCATCATATATATAAATTATCATCCTTATCACTTATCATAATAATGCTAATGTAAGTAGTCTCCGTGGAAAAATTCATCAACTGAATATAAAGGTTTTGTTAAAAAGTAATTTTTTAGATTATTTTTAAATTTTTTAATGTTGGAAAAGTTTTTTAAGATGTTAGGAAGAGAATTATAACCTTTTATGCCTGTGTATGTTGGTTTTTTCTCAAAGAATCCTAGTCTATGAGATGGTATAGAGTAATTATTTCTATTCCTTGTGAAGTATTCGTGAAAATCCCCTACCAGTGAGACAGTGCTTGAATTTTGAACAGTATACAAAATACATTGATAAATATAGTTACTGTATACAGTCATTATACCTAGTTCTGTAAATTTATCCTTAACCGATTCTTGCCAATTTAATTTCAACATAATGCGGATTGCACGTTTTTGTAATATCAAAAGCCTGTCCATGTTAGTTTGGGAAGTTCCTCCGTAGATATTAATTCCAAAAGATAAATGTGAATGAATGTGGGCAAAGTAAATTAGCTTTAATGATTCAAGTTTACAAAATTTGGATAGCCGGTAAAGTGCAAATAAGCCTGATGAAATTTTGTTTGCCACATGATCAATATGATGATTCCAACTCAATTTACTATCTATGTGCAATCCAAGAAATTTGATATTTTCAACCTTTTTTATTTCTACACTGTCCATTTGCAGAGTTGGTAATATCGGATTGATACTGGTTTTTATATTAAAATATGTAAAATTAGTTTTAGAAAGATTTAGCAATAATTGGTGATTTGATAGAAAATTCCTAATATCTCTCAGGATATCTATGGCAGAAGTCTCTATCTCATGATTTGATTTTCCACTAACAAGAAGATTGGCATCATCGGCATATAAGCAAATGGTATTTTTTGTAACGTTAGAAATTACACTAGGTAGCCCTTTCATATAGCAGAGAAACAGTAACGGCCCCAAAATGGAGCCTTGAGGTACACCATGTTTAATTGTTCTTAACTGTGATTTAATATGGATTAACTGGTTGTAATTGTTTATATTCATAATTTCAACAAACTGTTTTCTATTAGCTAAATATGATTGAAACCACCTTAACGGCGTTCCGATAATTCCCAGCCCTTCGAGTTTTACCAACAACTTTTGATGAGAGACACTGTCAAAAGCCTTACTTAAATCCATAAATATCCCAATTACTTTATCTCCTCTGTCAACTGAATTAATTATAGAATCAACATATGTAGCAGCGGCTGATATTACAGAGTGGTTTGATCTAAACCCGTGCTGCTCTTTGTCAAGCAAATTATTATTTTCTAAATAGTTGACGAGTTGAATATACATGGCCTTTTCATAAATTTTAGAAATAACAGGTAACAAGGCCACTGGGCGATAGTTAGATATATGTAATTGATTTCCTTTTTTATGTAGTGGTTTTATTTTTGAAATTTTTAATTTGTCTGGGAATATGCCGGATATGAAAGATGAATTAACTAGGTGCGCAAGGGGCTTTTGAAGTGAATTTTGAGCATATTTTATTACAGTTATAGGAACGTTGTCAAAGCCAGACGAAATTTTATTATCAAATTTGGATATTATTTTACTGATATCTGTCTCACTGATTGGTTCACATCGGAATTTCAATTTTTGATTATGCCTTACAAAATTGGGTACAGGTATATTAAGTGTATTTATTTTTGGAATGACTTCTGACTCAACCACATTGACATAATGATCATTAAAAGCATTGCATATAACAATAGGATCTTTACATAGTTGTGCATCTATCTCTATCTCTTCAATGTTCTTAACAGCATTCATTTTGTTTGTTATATTTGTATTAATTAGATTCCAAGTTGTCTTACAGACGTTTTTGGAGTTAAAAATTTTATCATCCATATAACTTTGTTTAGCCTTTAAAATGTTTCCTCTATGTTCTTTGTTCATTTCTTTTGCTAGATTTATTGTATTCACATTTTTGGTTAATCTCCCTAATGTACTTATTTCTATGATTTTCTCCCTCTCTGATGTTAATTCAGCTGTGTTCCAAGGAACTTTTCTGTCGGTGGTTCTACATTTGACTGTTGGAAAACATACGTCAAAATAATACATAAAAATGTTATGGAAGATATTAAATTTAGAATCTACTTGTGCAGAATAAATCTCTTCCCAGCTTTCTTGACTCAGCATGTTTGAAAATCTTTTCAAGTTTTCTTCAGAAAATATTCTTTTTGTTTTGATTATTGGTTTATTATTTGAATTTTTTATAGGTATTTTAAAAGTTAGTAGTTGAGCATCGTGATCTGAAATTTGAGTGTTTATGCCAATTACTTGCATGTTGTTGGGATTAAAATTAATAAAAATGTTATCAATCGCACTTTCAGAGTTTTCCGTAACTCTAGTTGGAAAATTTACTAAGTATTTAAAGTTATGTGAGGCAAGAACATCATTGAGTAACCTAAACTTGTTGCAGTTGGGTTCTAATACATTTATGTTGACATCTCCAGTCACAATTACATTACTGTATGCTTTGGAAAGAATTTCCAGGGAAGAATTTAGTTTAGTAAAAAAGATATTAACATCAGAGATAGGAGAGCGATATACACCAGCCAGCACAAAAGAAAAAGAGTCACATTTAAATTGAATCAAACAACATTCGAATTCTTTTTCAGATGTTAATTGTGTAATAGATGGCAAAAACAAACTTTTAATCTTACAATTTTTTATTTTTAAACTATTTTTTGAAAGTATAATGACCCCCCCTCCAGAATTTAAGCTACGTGAATAAAAGGAGTTGATGTTGTATCCGTTTATAGTAAGAAACTCAAATTCATGACCTCTCATTTTATGCTCACATAATACAATTATATCTGGATTAATCTCTTGGATGGTAATTTCTAGAGGTTCTATTCTACTTGGCAAATGTTGAATATTAAGGTGGAAAATTTTCAATGTGTGTAATTTTTGTGCTGCTGGTGTACAGTTATTTATTTTATCGTTATGTTCTGATGGGTTTTGGAGTTTAAAGGTAAAGTCTGGTTAAAAGCTAGGTGGGATGTAGGGGTATCCTGGAAGGTTGTTTGTGAGTTGCTTTGAGAGGGACTTTCTACATCTACTATATCAGAATCGACATTTACAGATATGTTGACATTGTCAGCAATTTCACAAGCACTATTACTCTGCTTTTTGTTAACACTTTCCACCACTTCACTGTATTGCAGATGACCCGGTGTTACAGTTGGGCCAGTAGATGGGCTGGTAGATGAATGGGAGTGTACACAAGGTGTCTGAAGGTTGTTGCTGGATCGAGGTGGAGATGGTGTTGTGGTTGAGTCAGAGGCAGAGTGAGAAGAGCTCAAGTCAGTTATAATTTGGCACTCGGCATCGCTTTCCGCTTCAATGCTAGCTTTTAAGGTCAACAGGAACTCTTGGTGTGTTAGCCCCTTCCATAGTGGTCTTTGTGCTGTTCTCTGTTCACATGAAATAATGTGCACATCCGCTCTTGTAGCTGTCTGGAAGTTTGTTATGTGTCTTGCAAATATTTGAGGTGGGACAAGATCTCTTACACATCCAACTGTCGAGCAAAACAAGGTCTTCAATCCCTGAGCTTTGAAGTGGTCTTGGAATTTCTTGAAAGCTGTTCTGTAGTCTTGTGGAGTCGGTTTGTCAAAATAATTTTCTTTTGTTATCAGACTATAAACTTTTGCTCCATCTGTAACGCTCTGGCAAGCTAAGTGTTTTGAGATGCGATCACCAAGTAGGGGTCGTCCAAAGTTTGTCCGAAAAACAACCGCAACTCCGGCAGACATATGTCTATCTTCTGAGATGGAGTGCGCAAAACCGACTGTAGGGTCTGTTCTGTAGTGCTTAATCACACTGTTCATATCCGTATTGACAATATTAATTTTGCTATTTCCCTTTAGTTTTTGCGTTGGCAATAACTTGACTGTCTGGGTTGTCATTTCTTCAATTAGGTCTGCGATCTTCAACGATCAGTGATCAGTTATATAAATTGTTGTAAATATAAGTGATTAATTTAAATGTTGAAATAGTATCTAAGTAATAATTTAAGTTTGTAAATATTTCATAGCGTGTAACTTAGTGATTTATAACTTGTAAATAAAAGTAACAACTAGTAGTCAGAAGTGGAATCGCCTTATTTATTTAGGACCCTGTTGGACCGTAACAATACAATTTTATATATTTCTTTGTGTTCAGGTTAATGGATACAATTAATAGTTAAGTGGTAACACCGCCTCAAAATAAATTCATAAGTAAAGTGAAGATTTGAAATAATTAAATCTGAAATAAACATTAAAAAAAAATTTAATCCAAGAAAAATGTGGATTGAGTTTACAAATTAATTTAAATTAGTGAAATAACTTGAGAACTGAAAAAGAAAAAATTTAATTTTTGAATTTTTCTGGTGTTTTGAGCAGAGCTTGTATAATCTGAGGATGGTAAATATGTTTTGTTGAAATCAATTTCTCAAAACTCATCCACATGACAAAGTTCAAGGGATTAGGAAATATGTGACTACTTCTAACCTTCACTATGTTAGATCTGGGTGGCAGGGTTGGTTACTCACAGGGATGTGTAAAATATAGAGGGTGGCTTTGGAATGTCGTAATGAAAATAGCTCAGCTCCTGTCAATAACTGCTTTCCCATCCTTGTTGTCATGGAATTTGTTTACTTTGAATTTAAATTAATTATAAGTATGTTTTTAAGAAATAAATGTTTAGGATTTGTAATAAAAATAATATCTAGCTAATAACAAAGATGATGATTTGTCACAATGAATTAAAATATTTTATCTCACCAAATTTTAAGATAAAGACTTCTGTTAGTTTTAGCGAGATATTTATTTTTACAAGCCAGATATGGATTATGAATAGTTGTATTCATGGATAAATCTAGTAATTGTTGCAAAATTAGACAAGCTTTTCTTCTAACGTCTTCTCTACTTAATTTATTCATAGTAAAAAATATTTATTTTAAAATGTAATTGATTCAGATCAAACTATACCTTATTCCCTGAATTTGACTTTAATCTGCTGTACTAAAAATATTGACAATAGGAACAATTAGACTGTTCAAGTCAATACATTTGCAGTAGATGTACGTCCGTGCTGCTATCTAACAGTGATTGGTTTCAACTAAACACTCGCAAGACTGTTTGGCGTACTATTATCTCAGTTATTAGACTTAAGCATGTGCTGGAGAGAGACAGAGAGAGGAAGACCACTGGTGCTACCTGTGAAAATTGAACATAAACTAATTTCACTAGATTAACAAGCAAACTGGCTTCACAGTACTCATATGAGTGGACAGTCTTCTTGTTTCTAGTCTATCTATACAAAAAACAGGTTAATAGTTTAGCCTTATGAGTAATTTCATTCAATTGGTTTACCAGTCTACAAAAATTTATATTAGAAAAGCTTTCTTTAATCCACAAATTTAAAGTAAATTTGTGAAACTTATTATTTCAACACAAAAACTATATTATTTTAAGCAAATAAAAATCTTACTTAATGGAATTTTAGGCAAATAAAATTTTTGCACCCTAAAGGCCTCTTGTAATGTGCATGTTAGGGTGGGAAGGGATTATTGTACCAATAGAAGTAGATTTTTGGACAAGTTTGTTTAACTTATTTAACCTTTGGAGAATCAGTTCTGTTAACTTAAAAAAATTATGAATTTTGTTGTTGAGATGTAAACTAACAGTATCGTTAGACAGTAAAGCTTCGATAGTTCGACACTTTATGGACTACGGGGATGTCTAAGTATGAACTTGTTGAACTAAAGTATATATTGTAACCAGAAAGAAAAAAATTTTTAATAGGGATATTTCACCGTAATTCATTTATGGATAGCTAAAAATTTAACAAAACTATGAACAAGCTATCTACTGATGCAATACTGTATGGTCTTACTGAATTTGTATGGAGTTGCAGTAGATTACGTAGTTGATCAAAAGATGAGAATAATTAATCAATATATTTGGCCATCTCTTGTATATCCTTTACAATGTGCTCCACTAAATCAATTAGCACTTTCATTTTTAGAAGATATTGATAAAATTATAAGAAGTTCAGTTAGGGAAATTATAGGACTACCTGGAGATTGTCCAAATTACATGCTTTATACTCCATGAAACCTCAGAGGACTTGGCATATTTAAAGCCACGTGGGAAGCTTTTATCCAACATTATAATATTTGTAGAAAACTCCTCAAGGTCAATGACCTTAATTTATTAAGTATAAATGACTTCAATCAGGAACAAATCTTTTATTTAAAAAAACTTAATTTTTTGTCTGAATTTGAAGATGTTCATAAAAATAAATCAGACAAATTGTATTCCAAAAACATTAGATTATACCTCAGAGAACAATCATTTAATGACTGGTCAAAACTTCCTCATAAAGGAAAGTATTCCTGAATGGGCCAACATATTAAAGATGAACTGTAATACAGCTGCAGTAAGATTAGTTCCCGCAGATCTCAAGACAACCATTGTCGCCAGCCCGGCTGCAATGAGATTGAAACTCTTGGCCATGTTTTGGGATATTGCCCTAAGAGAGAATTACTAAGAAGTAATTGTCATCATAAAGTAAGAACAATGTTGGCAAATAAATTCAGATAAAAAAAATTGGGATCTACATGAAGAAATACACGGTCAGTCAACAGAAGGATCAAATAGAAGAATCGATATAATTGTTATAAACAAAAATAGTAAAAATGCCCTAATTATAGATCCTACAATAAGATTTGAAACTACAATAGATCAGGCTGAATTAGTCAACAATGAAAAGAAGAAAATTGATTAACCTTGCATTCCTCATTTAATAAAAAATACGATGTAGTAAAATGGGAAGTAATTGGCCTTTTATTTGGAAGAGGAACAATATCTAAATTCACCTCATCGTTCTTGAAAAATTACAACATATCAAATAATATAACAGAAAAAATACTAATTGTAATTATAAAAGACTCTACTTATATTTTGAACCCCCATTTATTTTATAAAACAAATTAACAAAATTATTTTGTACTGGATCTTTATGGTTACCTCAAATGTGAGGCAGTTGTCAATTTATTATTTTAATAAATATGATTTTCTCTCTCTCCCTCAAGATACAGTAACTAAATGTCTAAACAATTTAAAATGTTTAACAGTTATTCATTGATTGTTATTTCATTGATCTTCTCCACACTGAACCGTACACAACCTACCACAGACAATAATTTTGCCACGTCACATCACACTGCACGGTTTCGACAAACTGTTATGTCTGTCAAAGTATTGAGTTTTGAACTATCGAGGCAAATAATAAATCAGCTGGTCACAGTGGTACTTTTGTTGCACTGACATTTATTTTCATTTATGAAATGTATGTAGTTCTGTAAATGCTTAAGAGTGCCCTGTTCCTGTTTACAATTTTAGGAAATAAATTATAAAAACACTCTTGTATATGAATGAAATGTTATCTAACAATTTCAAGTGAATTCATTCACTACTTTTAGAGTATTGTGAACACCAACATACGTAAGTTAATTTTTATATACAGGGTGTCCCGTAAGTATCCAGCCAAACTTAAGCCAAAGTAAAGAAGGTAATTCCTTGGGTGTCATGTGTACAAATCGTCTATCTTGCACTGTTATCTGTCTGTATGTATGTAGTTTTTACAAAAAAGGTTTAATATCTCTAAAGTTATTTTTATTTCAATTTTGAAAATTGGTGTACATTTTTATATTTACACTATTCATACTAGGGAATTGAATCTTTATAGTATTCACCCTTTTAAATTGGTGGTTGTCATTCCATGTTAAATCAACACACCAATTTACATGACAATCTCAGATTTTACTGAAATTTGGTATACTCGTGGGTGATAAAACTAAGAAAAATTCCAAATTGTTATCTCAAACTGTTTACGATTTACAGCTATGTAAAGTTTTCAGAAACTCCAAAATAACAAAAACAAAAAACAAACAGACCTCTTTGAACCTGCTCTAAGAGCTGCCCTAGTTGAGCTAGAAAGCTGGGAGAGGTGTCATATTTAGCCTTTTTTGTGCTCTTTCCAGTGATATACAACAAAGTTTGAAAATTTTTATTTCAAATTCAAAATTTTGCTCAAAAAGTTAATCCCCAAAAATCCCAAAAAATCCTGTAATAGTTTGTATTTATGTTGAGAAGTAGTAAAAGTTCAAAAGTTGGATGACCATGGTTCATAGTTAAGTACGATCTTAAAACTAGTGTGTTTTGCATACCAAGTCCTATACATTAAATATTATTTAAATATATTAATTAGGCCATTACGTTCACTATATAGATGACTATTAATTGACTATATTTATTACCTCAATATAATTTTGATACAAAATAATTCTTAAAAAAGAAAATAAATAATCATAACTAATCCATAATTCAAATTATAATAATTAATTTTAATGTGGCTGTTCTAAAAATAGCTAAAATATATTATTTAATATACATTTTATTAAATTATGCAATGTACAGTTTAACTCAATTTTTTAACATTTTTGTGGGCGCTCTTTTTGAGTAAATTAAAATAAAAATGTTTAATTTTAAATTTAAAAAGAAACTGTATGACATAGTATACTTTGTTGTATATTGCTGCAAAGAGTATAAAAAAGGCTTTAAAAGACACCATCGGATTTATTTTTCTCTAAATTAAGATTTTATTATATATTATTTTATTTTTATTATATTATTAACCTAAATCAAAAAAGTTGCAGCTAAGTAAAAATATTGTGTGGTGATGAGTAAGGACTGAGAGGATATTGATAACAGCCACAATATCCTGTTTTGTCTCTGTTCATGATTTTAGGACTTGATAAAGTGTGATATATTTTACAGATAATATTACTAAAATGTCACTAAACTAAGAAAGTAAAATGTCGGTAATCTAATAGTAATTTACAGAAATAGTATCTCTTATTCTAATTATTGTTGTTCTTCCATTTTTTTCATTAATTAAAACTTTAAAAACTAATAACTCTAACATTAAATTACTTATACTGTAAATAATATCATTTTCAGGTCATAAACAGAATATACAAATTGTACAATTCAAAAGACATATTACAATAATTACACTGACAACCTGAAAAGATTTTTAGTTTATTAATAAAAAAAAGTACAACAATCTCTATATATATCTATAATATATCTATCTATATACAGTGTGTCCCGTAAGTATCCAGTAAAACTTCTGGAGGTCATTCCTTGAGTTAAAAGAAACAAAAAATGTCATGTGTACAAATCGTCTATCTCGCACTGTTATCCGTCTGTCTGAATGCAATTTTTACAAAAAGGTTAATATCTCTGAAGTTATAAAATCATGAAAATTGATATGAATGTTGATCGTTATAGTATTCATAGTAGGGAACATCTCTGCACCTATTGCATGCTAACTCCTGTCTTATTACACTAAAAATAATTGAATTATTTCCGTTTGTACTTTGTGTTGTACTCAAAATCTGGTAATTAAATCCTTTTTTGTTGGAACTACAAAAAATAAAATACAAAACTTAGTGTTGCGTTATGAAAATTACTTACAAGTTTTAGGTATTTAAAATAAAATGTATATTATTTAAAAATAAAATGATCTATTAGAGTCTTCCGGAATATTTCCTGCTTTATTATGCTCATGTGCCCCCATAAAATAGATCTTTTTATGCATATAAAACACATTTTTCTTGAACCCTTGATAACAGTTAGACATTTTTAAATGCACATATTTAATAAAATAAATCGTTTTAAGCCTGAGTTTTTGACAAGGGTTTGTCCAACAAAAGACTATGAAGGGCTACCAAAGGGAAAGTAGTTGACATTTTTGATTATTTGCAGTAAATAAAGTGTTCTTTGTTTTATATAAACACATTATATTTGACTTTCCAACCTGTAAAAATTTAAAGTGGCTCTTGTATAAAATACTACATGTTCGTGTTTTTCAGTTAACAGTTGCTTGTAAACAAAACTGAGGGTATGCGATTTTGGCTTTTGCAGGATTAATTCATTTTATATGATGCGGGTATAGGAAATTAACATAGTAAACCAAAAAGTGTTCTACCCTCTGACCATACATAGATTGCTGTACTGTAGAAGCTGAGGAATTAAACTCCGTATTAAACGTTAGTTCTGACTCATTTGTGCCATGTTACTCTACTGATAAGCTTGCAACCGACTGTTATGTTCTGTCATAATGTTTTAAGCATGTTCACTCTTCTAGCATTGTTTACGTCAAGGTCCTAACTTTTCTTACATGTTTTATAATTTTTAGCTAATTTACTCCACGCATTTAAGCTACAATAAAGTTTTGCCGATGTGTACCATTGTAAATAAATTAGTGTTAGGTTATTGTTTTTACGATCAGCAAGGTAAAAATGGATGATATCGACCCTCAGCAGACAACAGACTCTCTCAACAAAAACTTGCCTGAAATCAACATTTTATCAACGTGTGAAAGGTGCATATAAAACATTAAGCACGAATTTGACAATATTTCAAATATGTTTTGGATAAATATCGGGAATGCCCCAATCATCACTATCAAGAGTGTTCTGCCCTCAGGCAGATCCTAAAGCAGCCTTCCGCCAAACCTCTGTTTGAGCAAGTCTTTTTGTTTTCTCATACTTCTCCAATCCTTACATTGTCTATCATCTGATATCTTCGTCTTCCCTTTCTTCTCTTTCCTCTAACTTTTCCCTCAATAGCTGTTCTCAACAGACTTTCCTCTCATAACATGTCCTAACAGTATTTCCCTCTCTCTTCGCCCACTATTTTCTTATTTTTTAAATATTTTTTAACTATATTTAAATTAAAATTACACAAGGGCCGTGCATACTTTACGTAAACTCTATTCAAGAAGTAAAGTACCAACAATCATTCATTTGGGTATTTTAACTTTGGACCTCAAGCCAGTTATTGAACCTCTGTAACTGTAATCCTTCACAAGCTAATTTATGAGCATATGTGGAACTTGGTTGGGTCACTACCAAATTGTTTACCAATGTATAATATTATGCTTCAAAATAAACTATTATATGCAAAATGAACTAATATTTGGCCGAAATAGTTAAAAGAATTTTTTTCCAAAAGTAATACTTGCGTATTAGCTCTAAGGGAAATGGTTTTGTACGTTTTTACCTGTCATTAGCCTGTTCTACTAAAATCAGTTGTTAGTTAAGTTTAAAATACTAATTAGTTGTTAATTTCATTTTATTGTATAATCTAATGACTAAACATGATATTACAAGCGTATTCAAGCATATTTCTCTTTAGTATGATATGCCTCAAATCAGATTTCTGGATGCAAGTGAGGCTTTTCCTGGCAGGTTTTGGAAAAGTAAACAGAACTAAACTACATAAATAAAATAAACAGAACAAATCAAATTCATAAACCGAAGTAACTTGTGTTTAAGTAAAGAAAGTGTGCGGCGGAGAATGCAGCAGATGAAGCACTGGACGCTGGACTAACAACAACACAAGTTTTAGAGAGAGAGAGGGGTCGGAGAGGGTAGGGAAGGGATTGGAAGGGGGAGTCAGCAATAGTATTGGGTGGAGGGTGTAGTATGACTAATAACGAATTGTGTGTGACCTTAGGAGGCAGGATGGGGATCAAACAAATTCAAATTTAATATGACGGGTGGGTATTCCCGGCAGTCGCTCGTTGAGCTAAGAACAGTGTGAGTATATATACGCACACCGCTCGCTCAGAGAAAAATGTTTGCGTACGCTCGTGAAGGTTTAAATTTGAAGTTTACTTCAAGTTAAAAAAATTTATTCATTTTATTTTCCAACGCAAAAAATTTTAATAGTATTTAAAGACAGGATAAGCATATTAAATAATACTTTTTACGATATATTTGTTACACAGCCTGAACATTTTATCATATTTATGAAATATTTGAAATAGTATCAAATATCTGGAAATGGCTCTGCTCATGAAAGTAAAAGAGTAATATATTATAAAACGTTATAAAATGTTACCGTCTAATTACAGTGATATGTCTCTGATTTCAATTGATGTAAGTAGCCAAGGCAGTAACTAGTTAAGCGGCGGTGCGTCAAAAGTTTGATCCCTAAGTATTGCTGTTTAAGCATTTATTGGCCACTTCTGATACTATTAATTAATTAATTTAAATACTATCTGAAGACATCTTAATAGATTATATAAACTCACAGATAGAGATTTCTCATCCAATGTTAAATTTTGTGTCCCGAACTATCAGCTTTTTGAACTCAATCCATTGTGGAACCCTAGTGTAGTCCTATGTTAATGTAATTCAGTCTAAACCAGCTGTGGTAGCAGACCTCTCTAACTAACCAAATTACTGGCACAAATATTTCTATTACATGAGATATCTATTTGTAAGTAATAATATGATATCTATTTGTAAGTAATAATATGATCAAGGGTATTAGTTCCAGTGACTAAAAAATACTACATTACATTTCTTTAATAAATCAATCTATATTCTGTATAATCAGTATAAGAAATAGTGACAATAATAGTTATACTAGTAATGAAACATTTGCACAGCGTAGTAAAATTTTGAGACGCCAATTGTAGATATGGGCGAATGGCGATGAGTGTAGATGAACTAGAGTTGTCATTGTTACTAACTAAGGTCGATTGTTCCTTAGAAAGAGCCATTTACTAATAGGGGCCCACAGCATCAAGTGGAATGAGAACCACGTAGTATTGTTCTGATTTTCAGCTAATTGACAAGCCAGATACTCAGTTCTCATCCTTACTCAACATCTGGACCCTGATTACCACCCAACATTCATTTGAATAGAATAACATTTTTCTTATGCTGCAATTTTCATTTACATTTCATTCATTTTGTGGAAAGTAGATCTTATGTTTGATAATAAAAAAAACATATAATTTAAATTCATTACATGCATTGTTCAACTAAAGAAAATCATAAAATATACGATTCTTATGTAGTCATATTCTAAAAAAGGCTGAATGGCCAGAGAGCTGATGATTGATATGAATTCGCTGCTTACATGTAGGACAAATTTTATATCACAGTAGTTGAATTTTAACAAGCCACTTAGCAACATTTTACTGTTCTTTTAAATTTATTAAAAACCCATGGAGATAAATTAATAAAATGTTTTTTAACAACGTGCATCTCAGCAGATGTCAATGCATCGGTTTATTTACATAATTTTGTTTAAAAAATGATAAGTCTTTTGTTCTTTAATAAATGTTAAAACTATTAAAATTACTATCCATGTAGCTGTTACTTATGTTAGAGTTTATTATTGTTCATTTATGTTTATTATATAAATATTCACCCAGTTTGTATAAGTTGTGAACAAATATCGGGAAAGTTGACAATGAAATTAATTGATAATGAAAGCAAACAAGTATAAGCTTGTTGTAGCTGACTTTAAAATACTTTGTAAATTATGGTGTAATTATTGTTCAGTATGGCTGTGAAAGAAAGTGTTACTGTAGGATTGTAAATTTTAAATTTAGAATGCTAGATTGTAAATTTAGAGGACGCATGGCTAGGATTTAAAGTTAAAGATCATCTTATTTTACAAGGTGAAGTTAGGGCTAAGAAGCCCTCTCTAACACTTAACCTGGGGACCTAAGGATTTACGTGACTTCTGAACCACGGGATCAGCAGGTCAAAAAATGTTATGGTCACAATAAGAATCAAATCCCGACGGGCTGAGTGGCAAGCCACCGCCTTAGCCCCTTAGCTTCGGCTGCACCAAAATTTGTCCATATACTTTGAATTTATCGGCTTTTTGAATTTATCCATATACTTTGAAATACTACTAAACTTTCACTTATAACACTTGAGGTACCTCAAACTATAACCAGATCCCAATTCATATCATTTTTAAAAAGATTTAGTTCTATGTTTTTTTGTCCTTTTAAAAATAATTGTGTTTGATGTTGTATACTTATCTTTACTTTATGTTTTGGAGTTTCTCAATTAAGTTCATAATACAAAATCTAAAAACTAAAATTTTCAATTGTAAAAGTATATTTGCAAACCATAAACAATCTGTTGACTTTATACAACTTTCAAATAACAAAACTGTATATATATATATATATATATATATATATATATATATATATATTTCTACAAAAACATATATATTTGAGATATTCATCTCTGTCATTAATTATTTGTGGCATTTCTCTTGTAAGTAAAACCAAGAAAAATTGGTCAGTTAAATCTAATGTCATTTTCTAAATTATAGCTTTCCATAAACAGTTAGTTTCTACTTATTAATAGATGTTAAAAAAAATAGTAAATTAGGTTTAAGTAAATAATAAAAAAATACAATAGCCAATGATAAATAAGACTGTCCACTCTTATGGGTCCTGTGAAGCTGGGTTTTCTGTTTGGTGAAATTAGTTCTGTTGAGTGTTTGAGACATAGTGCCAGTGATCTCCCATTATCTCCTCTCTCTTTATCCCTCTCTCTGTCTTTCTCCAGCACACTGAAGTGACTAACAGCTGATCTAAAAGTACACATAATAGTCGTATGAGTATGAGTGGTTAGTTAAAACAAATTACCATCAGATAGCAGCACATGAACATTTCAAAAGCAATGTACATGGCTTGGCTAGTCTGTTTCTATATTTTTCAATTTTAATGTTTCTAACCCTACATGTATGATCAAAAGAATGGTCATGATTTACAAATTTGATATAAAAACTTTATGTAAATTTACATCGTATGCTCAAGCCTGAGTTTATGGCGTCTTAGGTTTTTAAGATAAGAAAATATTAATTAAACCTTACTAATGAGGAAAAACAACTTATAGCTATGAACTAGCAATTTTTTTTAAAA
This sequence comes from Stictocephala bisonia, assembly GCA_035578905.1. Lineage (NCBI taxonomy): Eukaryota > Metazoa > Arthropoda > Insecta > Hemiptera > Membracidae > Stictocephala > Stictocephala bisonia. The sequence goes on along the minus strand of JAQJVL010000058.1, from coordinate 466,509 downwards.
ATTTGAATCAGTTAAAAAACTAAAGAGGTTTTTATTTATTATAGCATTAAAAATTACAGATAAAGCATTAAAAATTTCTGTTGTATTAAAATATATTTGCAAAATAATTTAGATATAAAAAATGTGATTAGATTGTAGCAGTAAAATTTTTATAATTTTTGTTGCATATATTGTTAAAATTCTGATAAAATCATGTCAAATAACTCATAAAATGTATAAAATACAATTTTACAGTAGTATTATACAAAAGTAAATTCAATATCAGTCCACTATCTCAAGGCTTCTTTCAACTATGAAGATGAATAATTTGAAAACATCAATGATATCACAGATCTTGTTAAACAAAATCTTATAAAAATGACTAAATTAAAAAGATAACATTTGAAATGATAGGTGGTCTTTAATAAGAGGTTTAGCAACATCTCGAGATGAACCTACTTTAGGGAAACCCCAAGCCAAGGTTAGACAGTTGTTGTTTCCTCATGGTCTGTAGGCCTCTATAGCAGGATCTGTCAACATCCTTCAGTTACTGGGAATAAAAAGGTTTTTTCCTTTTATCAGTTATTATAAACTTATTTTAATTAACAGAGAAAATATTAGTCTTCAGAGGAGAATATTTGTGAACCAATCAAGGTTAAGTAACATATTAAAATATAACTAATTGAGTTCTTAGTTTTTTTTTTTTAGTTATTGGATTTAGTAAATTCTGTGTGAATTTTTCTAGATTATTAGCAGGCAAATTTTACTATTATTATCTTATTGTTTAAACATACAGCATTACCTAATTTAGACAATGAAAACCCTGCGATAATTTGATTCAGGAAAATTCTTTTTACTCATCAAATTTATTACACCAGTTAAAAGTAGTAGTTTGAAAGAAAATTTCCTTTAAACTATTTGCTCATTTAGATGTATAAGTTGGTTCACGAGTTAGGGCTAATAGTGCAATAAATTGAATAATAACTATAATTAAGTACCCTTTATTCATATTTTATTATAATACATGACCGGTTTGGGCTCTTAGGCCATCTTCAGAGTGTAAATAATATAACCTATTAGAACATTTTTTTATAAATTTATAAAAAATGTTAATAAAAAATTTATGTATAAATAATTTTCTTACATCTTATATTATTTAAACTCTGAAGTTGGTCGTAGAGCCGAAACCGGTCATGTATTATTATAAAATATTAATAAAGGGTACTTAATTATAGTTATTATTCAATTTATTGTTAATTTAATAATGACATGGCACTCTGAAGATATACATTTGCTGACCTGGCAGCCATTATCTCTGGACATATTTCCTAGAATCCTCCATTTACTTGGCAATCTACATTGTTTTACTTTCAATTTTTATTCTTATGATTTGTTTTTAAATATTATTAAAATGTTCGTCTCTCTCTCTCTCTCTCTCTCTCTCTCTCTCTCTCTCTCTCTCTCTCTCTCTCTCTCTCTCTCTCTCTCTCTCTCTCTCTCTCTCTCTCTCTCTCTCTCTCTCTCTCTCTCTCTCTCTCTCTCTCTCTCTCTCTCTCTCTCTCTCTCTCTCTCTCTCTCTCTCTCTCTCTCTCTCTCTCTCTCTCTCTCTCTCTCTCTCTCTCTCTCTCTCTCTCTCTCTCTCTCTCTCTCTCTCTCTCTCTCTCCCCCTCCCTCCCTCTCCCTCTCTCTCCCCCCCTCTCTCTCTCTCTCCCTCTCTCCCTCTCTCTTTCTCTCTCCCTCCTTCCCTCCCTCCCACCCTCCCTCCCTCCCTCTCCCTCTACCTCATTATATATATATATATATATATATATATATATATACCTTTAGTTTGTTAACAGTTTACAGGATATTGTTGTGTTAAATTTCAATACATATTCATTTCACTTCAGTTTTGTTATTTATACAGGTAACAATAATCAAACATATATTTTCAGAAAATTGAACAAAATTACTTTACATTTAAATTTTGAATGGATTTAATTGTGAAAGAGTTTGCTTGGGAATTTAATTTTTGAAAATTGCTGTTGATTTAAGATAAATTGTTAGTTTGAATGTTAAAAGTATTTGTTTGTTTTTTATGTTATATTGCAATTATGTTTATATTATTTTGAAAAATAATGGTTTTTTCTATTCACCTATTCTTTCATTTTATGTTAATTAAGATCAACATATTTTATGCTCACAATTAGTTTACTTTGAATCAAACAGTCCGGCCTGTCCCAATGGCCTACACTGTGCAGGTGTGGGGAATGTTAGAGAGGTCTATTATCTCTGTGGGGGGAGGGGGGTCCTGATGAAGTGAAAGGCACAGTTATGCAAGTAAGGCCAAAGCTCTCTAACACTGCAGTTTCCCCTGTGCAAGAATGTGTCCCAGCTGAACAGCCATTCACTCATTCCCTGCTCTAGTTCAGGTGTGTTGTGTTGGCACTGAGTTCCTGGGACCCAAGCAAGGTAAACTAGTCTTCCACCTTTCCCTGAACTTGTTAAATATCCTTTTCATCTTTTCCTGATTCAGTCATTAACATAATTAGTGAAAAAAAAGTAATTTGTTTCTTCTTTCAAAGTCAAAAATAGTTTTCAATGATATACATAATTATATAATTTGTACATCAAAGAAATGCACATGGAATAGCTTACTAACATAGTAATAAATTACATCATTTAGTAATTTAGAACTAACTATTAACAGTACCTAGCTTAAACAGTTCAGACATTTTAAAATTTGCTCATAAAATGCCTGAAATATTCAACCAATTTAAATTGAAGCCTGGTCATAACACAAGAAATAAAGAAAGCTCATACATCCAGATCACAGTTAAACAAAGTTTTAAAAATACTCTTTACATAGGAATAAAATTAATAAAGTTAATGTATCAATTAAACAACTAAATTATACTCAGTTTGATAATTTCATGAACAAATCTACAGAAAGCTTATTACAGTGTAATGGTAATATTACATAAAATTAGAGGATAACTATTTCATGTAATATTGTAAATTATTATTTTATATACTTGATGACATTGTAATAGAAATAGTTTGCTTATAACTGTATGTATTGATGGGCTATAATGTTTATTTATTAATATACTTATGTTAATGACTATACACTAGTTTGTGTTACATTGTAACATCAAATGTAAATGAAATCTGAATCTAAAAATCTTGGAAAAAATACAATTTACTTCATTGATTCCCATAAATAAACATTATTACACTTAAAACTAGTTGAAATAAGCTTATATTCTTTAATTATTTGCATTTTTGTATTCTTAAACAATCTATCATTAGTCTGCTTATGTGTGCTCGTATGAAAATTTATTTTTGAATCCTAATCGATGCTGAAACGGGTGCTTAAAATAACATTTTTCTTTATTGCCTCATAAAACGTATACATACATTGGACAAATGTATAAATACATAAAAATAATTACATTACTAATATCAGGGTCTTTATCATCTTTACACAAAGTACTATAAAATAACTATCTAAAATGTAAAATCAAATTTGTTATTATCTATGCATAAAGAACTGAACTAAAATATTAAAATTATCTACCGGTGTTAAAGGAGAAAAGAATGAACACCGTAAAAAGCATTGTCAGCAAGGAATTCTCTTTATTGATGGGCATTTCTACTTTGAGGCCAATAAGCAACGCTTTGAAGAGCTTCATAATGCTGTATAAAATGCTATGATGAAAAGTTTTGTGCTTCGGAACAGGGAAGTTCAGTCGTGGTCTGAGTGAGTACATATAAGGAAAGTTATTGCAGAAACACTCCAACAAAATCTTTTTGAAGATTATAAGGACCTGAAATATCTATAAACATGGAAAAGTAAGGATTAAGATTGTGAAAGGTTGACTAATATTTCAAAACAGAGCTAATTAGCACCTTGAAGGAAAGAAATCTCCCTTCCTTTAGAAATGATTGAAGCAATTTTTCAGAGAGAAATTCTTTACTATAGTAAGATACTTCCAACTGATTAGAATCTATATTATTTGCATTCAAGTGTGACCTTCCTTATTTATTGTTGTAAACATTAAACGCAATAAGGAAATATATGATACATACATAATAAACTAAATTCGTTCACATACAGCAGTCGTTATTTGTTTTGTAAATATTTGTAAAATTGAATATGTATGACAAGTAATGAAGATAGAACATTTTTATTTGTAATGTGTATTTTTAAAATTGAATAACTTGAAATAATAGCCAAGAAAATGTGTGTACTGATTTAGTACTGATTTAATGTTTTCAAATCACAGACAAAAAAATATTAATTCAGTATCCTAATGTTAAAAAAGCTTTAAATAACGTATAATATATGTCATCATGTTGCCAGTTTAAATAACAAATTTTTCAATAGATAAACGTTCTTTATCGATATTTTTAGTTCATTACTTATATTTTTATGTAGCAGTTTCTAAATCGTCGCAAGAAAATCGACAATCCAATAGTAGACATGTAATTTTATCATCAGCGGGCCAAAACATGCTGTTCTAATTCAACTGTATAGTTTGTGTATATTATTATAACGAATTATAGTGAACACTGTTATGATTATTTAAGGTCCAATCTACTTGACCATAGGTTGGTATTATAAGTTTTTTTCACATGTATAACTGTAGATAAATTGTAAAAATACTAAAATTTTTACAAACTTGTCTACTAGAACACTTCATCACCTTTCAAATGATACTTCAAGTGTTACGATACAATCATTATTATAGACTGAACCTTATAAATAGAAATTAAAGTTTTTGGAGTTTTTTGCAGAGCGAAACGGCTATTTCAATGTTAAGAGTAGATTTACATATTGCAGATGGGTGCTAAGGAAGATCTTTAAATATATGCTCACTCCCAAAGAGAACAAAGTTTCCTAAATGAAGCATAGTTTTCCAATTAATGAAATAATTAACATTGGCAGTAATTTTACTTATTAGTATAGTTATTAATGAATAATACTATTTCCTCATATTTGTTTTAGTCCATTTAAACCTGCTAATACAACTTGGGAATACGGGTTAAGCAAAAGAGTCAGCATGCAATAGGTCTTGAAACAAATGAGCAGTCTTAAGGCGTTGTATTGCTGATCTGAGTTACACGCTGGTATTTTTTCTATACAACTTTATAGAGGCACTGACTTGTGGCATAGTCAAAGGGAGAACCCACTTTAAATGAATGGTGTCCGGCTTGAGTGGCCCTTAACGCAATCAGTGTTAATATTACAGTTGCATGTTAAAATACAGGTTTACAATTGTTCATGAAGACGCATGTTTTTTTATTGTATAAACGGGTTATATTTTTTATTAAGTAAATAGATTTACATACATAAAGGGATGTTATTAAAACTAACTTTAAACGAAAGTTGTTGTCAAACGAAAGTTGTTGTTAAAAGAAAGTTACACTCAGAATATTCCTTAGTACAATTTATTCAATAAATACAATTAAGACAAAACAATTAATTAATCACTTAATTACATACAGTTTACTTAATTTGATTAAGTTCAAGTCATGTCATAATATTCATACACAGAATATAATGGCTTTTTCACTTGAAGATCTTATAGTTTCTTCTTTAAAGTTGCAACATAATCTTCTATTAGGTCTTGAAGTACAGAATTTTCATACCGGTGTATGTTGGTTTCGTTTCAAATGGTGTAGTTGGGTGAGCTGGAAGGGTGTAAGATTTGCACGCCTCATATTGTAGTTGTGCAGAGCCATTCCTCGGATGTGATGTTGCATAATGTGCACAGTAAAGAACATGAAAAAAAGTATACTCATGTCATGTAAAAATAATGTTTGCTTAAATGGGTTAGTTGATGAATTATAGTTCACTTACTAATGGGGTTGCCTATTGGTTACTATTTAAGTATTTACAGGTATAAAAAACTCCCGAGTAAGATAACATTTGAGAGCAGGTTTTAAATGAAATCTAAAATTTGTGAGATCCTGAAGTATCTAAGCTATTTTAGTCTATATCTTAATACATCATATGGAGTTGAGTGTAAAATTTATATCTCGGTGAAAATGTAGACCTACCCTACATTATCATAAAGAGTTTATTTACTGGCATTATTTTTCAAATTAAAAAAAAGTTAGTTGATAGAGAAGTTCAGACTGTAAGTTATTTTCTAACCGGACATATGATCACAACTCCTTATAGTTTCCAATAAAATAGTTAATTACGTATTATAAAACAGTTAACGTATCCAAATAAAACAATTATTTTTAAACAACATTTTTCCAAAAAAATTGCATTTTATCGAGAATAAAATTGCGTGTTGGAATTGCTTTGCACATTCGTAATTAGTTTTATTGCAAAAAATATTTAAAATATTTAGTTTGAAACTTTATTCTTGCCTGTTTTTCAAAATTAGGCGTATGTACTCAAAATATCAAAATCAAACCCAATGCGCAATATGATAACGTTTAAAATGACACCTCATATACAACATCTGGTCAGTAAATAACAAAAAAATATGGATTTGCAAATAACATTGTTCTTATGAGATTAAAACCAACATGGCCGACAGCCGCTGCAGACTCCTATTGTAGAATAGCGTAATAATGTAAAGTTTGGTTTAGTTGAACATAGTTGCTGTTTTTCTGAACAATTTGTTTTTAACTAGTTTTACGTTCAATTAATTGATAGAATTATTGATAGAAATCAATTTAAAATGCTTGGCTAGTAAGCAGCAAGTAGTACAAGTCCTTTGATGGGTTTTGTCATACAAAGTTAGTAACTGTAACTAACTATGATATTTGAACCATGAGTGATAATCCGTTGTTTGTGACTGGTAAACCATAACATTTGTGACATTAAAACTGCAGTTACCTTCCAGGTAATAACAAGCTTGCCTTATCTCAAAGCTATTGTAATTTGAACTGTGTCTAAATTTTGTTTACGTTTTGGGCATGTTCATGTGAAAGATAACGCTGTTAGAAATGTTTAGCCTATAAAATTAATGGATACGTTTTCAAGTATCTAACGTATTACTTTCTAGTTACAAGAATAACCACCAGTATAACTTACTCCGTTATCAGCAATCTAATGGTTATTTAATTGGTTTAAGTGTTTGTTAATGTTCCAAACATTATTACGTATTTGTCAAACTTCATGGCACTCAACAGAGTAATCCTATATCTGCATTAAGTGTTACAATTTGCATGTTTGAACAGACCTTAATGTAATTACATTAAGATAAACAATTAACTGACAAGCAAGTCTTAAAAGGAAATATTTGTTAAATCCAAAACAAGTATAAGAATTTATGTAGTACTATCCATATATTCTACAAAAATTAAAAAATAAAATTATCGATGAAAATGGGATACTAGTTATTGTTGAAATAATGGTATAAAAATGATGTTTTTGAGTCAACAAATAATAATGTGCTTAGAGTATCCCACTCCATGTTCCCTTCCATTTATGAGATGTGAGCAATGGTTAAAAGTTGAAACAGTGTGACCAACTTAATGTCTTGGACAGTGATGTACAATACAGCAGTTATTACATGATGAAATGGAATGCATAACCACATGAACACATAATAGAGAAATGGTTTCCACACACCCATACACACAGTGGTATTTACCTACCCACCTACCCTTACAAGTACAAAGGTATTGAACTATCCACCCACTAATGTTTGTGTGGTATTGACCAACCCACCTACCCTTACAAGTACAAAGGTATTGAACTATCCACCCACTAATGTTTGTGTGGTATTGACCTACCCACCTACCCTTACAAGTACAAAGGTATTGAACTATCCACCCACTAATGTTTGTGTGGTATTGACCAACCCACCCTTACAAGTACAAAGGTATTGACCTACCCACCCACCAATGCACGTGTGATATTGACCCACCCACTCTTACAAGTACAAAGATATACCAATGTTCGTGTGGAATTGACCCACCCACTCTTTCAAGTACAAAAGTATTGAACCTCCCATTTTTCTATATACAAGAATCCAGGTTTGAATTTAAAAATATAATGATTTTTTACTTGGTATAAGTTCTTACCCCAGTCTCTGTAGGAGTATAAAAGATGAAAGTAACAAAATGTCCAGACTTATACCCACTTAAAGAAAAGATTTCAGGCATGGTTTTTTTGGTAAAATATAATGGAAAGTTTGCTTAATAAAAGAGGCACTATTGTATCCTATGGACAGATTGTTGACAACAATTAATTGTAAATTGAAAATTGACTCATTTTATCATATTTTATTTTGATAACAATTTTCCCAAAATAAAACAACGAATGAGTGTTAAATGTCATGTATATTTAAATAATTTAATCAGTGGCACTTTTAATAACCTACTTTAAAGGGCTGATGTTTCATATTTATTTTAGGGCATAATTGTCCAAGAAGCAATGCAATATTTGTCCTAATTTTATCAAAAACTGCCAAAACAATACAATAATTGACACATTTACACTTTTTAAATGAAAAATTTATCAGGTGACCATTACTCCATTACTACTGCTATGGATTACTATACGTGTTGGTAGTTGATTATGCTACATGAATTAACCACCCGCCCATCCATACACGTACAGTAGTATTGGCCCACCCACCCACCCATACACGTACAGTGGTATTGACTCACCCGCCCTCCCATACACGTATAGAGGTATTGACCCACCCGCCCACCCATACACGTACAGTAGTATTGGCCCACCCACCCACCCATACACGTACAGTGGTATTGACCCACCCGCCCACCCATACACGTACAGTAGTATTGTACTGTAGTAGTATACACGTACAGGGTCTTTCAGTGATTTTGGTATCTTCTTTGGTGGTCTTTGAAGATGGTTTGATAGTAGCTTCCTGTTATGATAGTGGAACTGATTTAGAGTTGATAAACTGTGATAATCTACTCAATTAAATTAATCTACTTAAATGAAGATATATAAGACAAGAGTAAATGGTAGTACTCATTAGTTTAGAGAGCAATATTTGTTGTAAGTGCGAGACCATGCGGCTGCTATCTCCTTGGGGGTACCATGCTGGACCATACCTTATCAGTCTCTGATCCTTATCCTAATCTCCGCCCACTCATACACATAGTGGTAATGACCCATTCGCCCACCCATACATGTACAGTGGTATTGATTTAAGATTGTTTAAAGTTGTTTAGTCTGCAATTTGGAGAGCTGATACTTTACTAGAAAGACGCTAACGTATTGAGAAAATTTGTGTTCGTTATTGAGACCCAGTATTGTTGATTCTGTGACCTAGTAGATAGACGTTGTATATGACAGAGTTTACAAGACCTAGGAATTAGACATTATCTGATAAAATAGATTAAAGTATCAAAGTAATATTAAAGCTGTACAGAGTACATCAGTGTAGTGACAAACTGGTTTGAGATGAAGAAAGGTTTAAAGCAAGGAAGTGGTTTTATGGCCTATAATGTTCAATTTATTTTTAGAATGGATCACAAGGAAGGTATAAGAGGAATTGAAGGTGAACTGGGTTGCCAAACACATGATATTTGCAGATGATAAGGTGGTCTGGGGAGAAAGTATAGAAGATGTACATATTGAATCAGAGAAATAGTATCAACATTATAAATTGGAGGGCTTAAAGTAAGTAAAGAGAAGAGTGAAGTTAAAAAAAGAAGGATGTCTTATTTTACCAGGCAAAGTTAGGGCTAAGAAGCCCTCTCTAACACTTAATATGGGGATCAACGGCTTAAGGGTGATTTCCGTACCACTACCAGTAACTGGGCTGCGTGCAAGGACAGGATTGCTCAGACGGTCACCCATCCATGGGACAGCCACGATCAATGTTGCTTGACTCCGGTCAAGTTATGGCTTGGGAAGGGATAACATCTTATTTGAGGAAAACACATTATAAAATATATATACATATGTAATCTTTTCCCCTCATAGAACTGTAAACATGGAATGCGGAGTAAAGCGGCTCGAGGTAAGCGAAAATGAGCCGGCTCTGGCCAGCGGCCACGCCCCCAGTATAGTGCACAACGCCGGACAGCTATGCACATTTCAATGTCTTATAAGCCTGTTTCCCATCATTTTGCCGTTGTACTTCATAATTTTACTATTATTTTTGTTGTATTTTTTTTATTTAAGCTACGACGTATAGTGACGAGTCAGTTTGTTTTGCTCTCTTACACGTGTTAAGATGCCAACATAATGCGTTTTATGTATACAATTGCAATAATTAAATCGATAAAAAGTCTGTTTTATCTTCACATAAGTAAGTATAAGAGCATTTCTTATTATCACTTGCTTGTCGTTTTAGTAAGTAAACCAAAGGTTAATCTAAACCTAAATGTGAATGAAAATAAATGGTTTAGTTTCCATTAATACATAAACACTGAAGGTGTAAGACTGGTTCATATGACATTTTTAATACCACTTTTTAAAAGTAAATCGTATAATTTTATGTTAATGTGTCTCTAAATATTGTTAATTGTTAGAATAATAATAATTCTTTACTGCAGACGATGTTATATTGCACAAATTAAGTAATTGAATTGTTGATTGTTTTACAAGAAGCGTTTTATTATTAGAAATTCAGAGTCAATTAATTCATGGGTTTTTAACTTGCATCAACACAATTAAGGTATTAAGTGACAGGTTACTAAAGAAACTTAATTTTAAGTATATATTAAGTTTCTTTAACCTACGGGTTCTCGCAAGATCATCTTGAATTGTTATTTTCATGTATAAGAGCAAGGGGTGGGCACAATAATAATCCCAAGTAATACAATTAAAAACAGCCCTAAGATAAGAAACTGAATTGGGCCTTCAAAAGAAAGTATTTTGCTTTTTGGTGACATGGATGAGCATCATCAAAGTTCATCACATTGTGAAGTGTTAGATAGTGGGAATGAAGTCTCTGAAATAACTACTAAAGACACGCCTGATTAATCAAACAGTTTAATTATTACAGAGACAATACACTATACTATATTAGTGGCTAGTTACGTGAAATGTGTCAATCACACAGTACTTTCACATAAATATTTTCAAGAGGGAATCTTGTTAGTGTATCTGATGATGTTTTTTTAAATTAATTAAGCATCATAGCTACAGTTTAACACATTTACTGCTGAAAATTCACCAATTGGCGGCCAGCTCGCTTCACACTACATGCTGTCAGCATTCCATGTTTATAGTTCTATGGTTCCACTAAAGGTAGCAGATAGCTTTATATGCCTCAGGTCAAATACATCAAACCATGTTAAATTAAATTGAGGAATATAAAAATGGGTGGAGTAAACAGGAAAATGATTTAATAGTATAAGTTTAACATGGGACAGAAAGGTATCCAAAAAGATTAAATTATTGATTTATGAATCATTTTACATACCGATCGTCAGATATGATTGCATATTTAGAATCTAAGCAGGGGAGATTAAGTTTTTGAGAAGTAGTTGGAAAGACACCATTAGATATACTATAGTGAGAAATGTGGATAGTAGAAAAGAAGTCGAAATTGAATGCTTAAGAAGTAGGGTAGAGAATAACCCTATTTGAGATGGTTTGGATTTATGGAAAGAATGAATATGACAAGAAGGGAAGGACTGAATCGGGGAGATGTGTTCAGAGAACACTGTGGAATGACAGAAGAAGATAGAAAAGACAATTTATAAACTGAAACCCACATAATAGTGTATCAGGAGTGGCTATAGTAATATTTATTGTACACAATAAAATCTCTGCTGTTGATCAATACAAATAAAACAAGAGCTGATTCACAGTGTAGAAAAAATATTATTTATACATATTTACTTTGCAAAACCAAACAAATAAGTTCTTATTCTATACCCAATACAATTCAGTGTAATAGGTTAGGTAAGTAGTGTACTGGTTAACTTGTGAATGATCAGTAAATGTTAATTGAGTGATAATTAATAAATATAAACAGTTTTAAGTGATATGTAGTGAGATGAATTATTAGTGAGCACTGCAAGAAATATGTATACATTTTTATTTTTCTCACAATATTTTTAGTAATTCTAAATCTGAAAATTGTCTCACTTAATATAACTTCTTACATCAATTAATAAAAATATTAACAGAGTGTAATTAAAGAAAAGAGTAAGAAAATTAAGGAAAAATAGTTTCATAGTAAATCACTTAAAACGTATATATAGAGTTTTATTTCCTAGCATTATTTTCTTTAGTTTCAAATCCGAAAATTGACTCACCTAATGCACCCTAGATAAGTAAATAAATAGTGACATATCACAATTTGAAAAATAGCATGAAGAAGCAATAAAAAATAAAACTCAAATTGTATTAATTAAATACAACAATTAATAATAACAACAACACAACATAAGGTCCTTCTTCACAGAAAACATCTTTCTTGGAATTATCAAATGTGACATTTCTTGTGATAACAAGCGACCTTGACTCAAGGACACCAAGCAAGTAGAGTCAGCAATATATTGTTGAAGAAGTCTAAGCATTGTTAGCTTATTCAGCTGAGGTGTGGTACAGTAATCAACTTCAAAATGTTGGTCTCGTGAGTTGAATTTAGTTAATAAGATAAACTTTAAAGAGAAGAAGAAATAAAAAAACTCAAGCAAAATAAACTGTAACAACAGAAACAACCCATCTAAGACATACCTCTAAAAATAAAAATAAAGTTGTGAATTTGCACTCTGCTAAACATAGAAAGACAAATATTTGAATTGTCTCTGATAGTCATGGAAGGCTGTTTTGAAAAATAACTAAAGCACTCATACGCAAAGCATTCAATAATTCTTCAATCATAAAGCCTAATGCCAAATTTCTTCTGTTACAGAGCTTTTGAAAAACCTAACAAATAATGTTACCAATGAGTAATTACTAAAAAAGGAACAACAAATATTAATTTTAACCTGAGCACACAGGAAGAAGCAACTCAATGTCAATGCACAACTATTATTTTCCCAGGTATCCCTCCAAGGGTCGATTGGCAACACATAAACATAAGTAATAAGATTTTAAATAATAGATTGACGAGGATTGCTGAAAAACGTCCACATATAAAGTTGGTAATAAAACTCTACGACACATGGCTTATATCTAAGGAAAAAGGAAACTTATATTTTTCAATTTTAATCTTTTACATATTTTTCCGTATATGAACCGCCAGATAAACTTTATTAAAAATTAGCTTAATTTAACATTGTAGATAGGCCACTTGGAAAGTGATCTACTAAAAGCACCAGTGCGAGAGAGGTGCACTAAGTGATGGAAGTGAAATAGAGAACTACTATTCTATTTAAAAACTGTCATGGCAACCAGGGAGATGGAGCAGTACAGTAGCGAGCCCCACCCACTACATCAATAGCAGCAGTGACCATTGGTTGGTTTTGATTAACAATAATGAATCAATCTTAGAGCAATCAAATTAAATCATTATTTAATATTCAAATAACAATTAATAATAACAATAACACAAAGAATTTGCCAGTAGCTTGGACCAGAGGATTCTTATGTTATAATAATGTCAAGATAATGGCATCAAGTAACACAGAGCGTGGCTGTTCCAGATGGGTTCCCGTCCTTACATGCCCACTTGTCCGGTTTAAGCTGTTGGTTCTCAGGTTAAATGTTAGAGAGGACGTTTTAGCACTAACTTCACCTTGTAAAATAAGACATCCTTTAACATATTTGTAATGAATAACAATGTAAAGAATAAATAGCAATTAAAGACACTTGTACAGTTCTTTAAAGTTTTTTTTCAACTAGACACTGTTGCGGTAGTTGAACACTTGGAGGCAAAATTTAGTCACACCTGTGATGAACAGCAGGTGAGAGGTGGAACGATTCATGTTCCCTTCTTCCGACCCTATATGTACTAAAAATAACACACAGGTTGTTTACTGTCCAGCCCGATTATAGCTGCTGTCTAGATTTATATAATCTTGTATATTGATCAAGTTGGAAAGTAGGCAAAACATTTTTGCCTATCTATAGACACAAGCAATGACTGTGGAACAGGAGTCGTCGCTCTATATAAAGATCATTGAACCTGCGTTAATGTGATATTTTGCAACTGATTATAGAGCTTCCCGATTGACGTTGAACAAATATATTTCTTACTAGGTAGGATTAAAAATAATAATCATCTTCAACCATCTTGAGAGGTCTCTCTCATTCAATGTCTATCTGAAGTTTTGACAGTTGATAAAATGTTATTGTTAAAGTATATATAATGTTATCTGTTTTCATTTCTTTGATTTGTTGGATTGAAAACTTTACCACTGCTTGGAAGTAGTGATAAATTCTAATAACTTGGATAATTATAATATTAATATGTAAACTACCAAGATAATTATCTAATTTTGTTTTTAATTCTGTTTATTTTTTAATTCTACGATCATATTTATTCGTATTGTAAATTGTTGTATGAGGTTTATGCCATTCAGGCGAGCACCCAAAAGGGGTGCTTTTGGTGCTGAAGCAACCCTTGGCAAGTTTTTTCTGCAAAATTAAAATGAATTTTCTTTGTAAAGTACCGTACCACAGTTCACAAAATAAGAAGTTTGCAGCAAGTTGTTCAGTTTTTAAGAGGCTGTAAGCTATAAGTGTAGCCTATGTTAACATTCAACATCACTAGCACGTGACGGTACGACAGTCGCAGACTGCAGTGCGATGTGCGGAGATGGCAGCTGTGCGTGAAGGTCAAGCGTGAGCTGAATGTAACCCGAAAATACACTATACTACTTTTTGTATATAAACAAAACTCTGTTCTAATCACTATCCAAAACTTGAATTTTATTGCTGTATGTATACATACTTTTGCAACTTCCCCCCAACCACCCACCAGATAACATCCCCCTTAAGAAATTCCTGTGTGCGCCACTGATGCCAGTGCTACTGAAGAAGCCAATTTTGGACAATTTGAATTACAACTGTGTGAACTTTATAAAATAAATAGAATAACAATAAAACAATAATTTTAAATTCACTGTCAATAAAAATTTATTATCTTAGAACTAAGCACCCTCAGTAAAATAAAAAAAATCTAAATTTAAAATATTTTTAAATTACTCACTTATTACTATTATTTACTCTATTTTAAGTTTTTGTGGGCCTTCAAATGACAAAATTAATTATATTGATAATTTTAAACTTAAATATAGCTAGTTAGCTTAGTCTGGCATATTTACTTGACTATTCATTGTTTATTCATTCACTGTTCAGAGTTTTCTCGTACAAACTCAGTCTTAAGAGATCTGAACTTTTGACTCAGCGAGGGCACAGTTGTGGCCACACAAAGGGCCCTTGACCCTCCATGTCTGGTCTACAGTCTAGGTCTGAGTGCCAAAAAGAAAATAATAAAGAAAACATAAACATTCCATAACACAGCAAGATATTTATTTTCAGAATGGACTTCACGAAGTGAGAGATACTATCATTTTTCATTTTCCACTCTATCTTATAGAATTCATAATTATAAAACCTGTTTGTAAAATGTTGATATATAAGATTTTAGAGCATAATCCGTTTGGAAATAGTTTCTTGTTATTATTACTCATTACCAAGATGCTGATTGTAGAGATATTGGAGAATATGAAAGGGAACTGAGTGAGATGAGTGTAGTCATTGTTACTAGCTAAGATCAAATGTTCCTTCTTTCATAGCCTAATAATAATCATCTAATAAACATCTATTCATAGCCCAATAACACAAAACACAAAAAGACAGATAGACATTAAACAGAACGGAATTTGAACAAATGCTTTTAATTAGGTGTAGAATCCTAAAATTAACAGCTGTGACTACCTTTTTTGACACCCTGTATATGTATATATACATAATTTTTTTTTTTTAATAGAACCACTTCTGTGTTGCTTGTTTGAGCTATCAATTCTCAGGAGACTGATAATATTAGATTGTAGCTCTTATGAGGATGTTGACCTTGAGGACCAAGCTTGACAGTTGACTGTTTGTCCAAACTTAGATTATCACGACTTTGTAGTGAATATTTTTTTATTTTACACATTTTTAAAAAATAATGTGTTAAGTTTATGTCCAAACGTGTTTAACCCATAGACTGTAAGTCTACAATCCATCATTAATTTGTTCTATGATAAACCCTGCAGAGTTCCAAAACCTTTTTGAAATCTTTTTTAATAGTAATGGATTAAAAATAAGAAATATTTAGCACATGATATTTGTAATTAATCGATTGAAGAGTAATAATATTGAATTTTAATGAGTAAAAGTTAGCACCACAAGTATTTTAATATGTAACGTAATATAGTAAGAAGGTTTGTGATACGTTTGAAGTGTGCTGGGCTTTGACGTGTGTTTGTCAAGTTTTAATGAACTGATTGAGACATGCTCTTGAATACTATCTGCAGTATTCAGACACCAGCTGCTCATCAACAAAATACATACAGACGCAATGCTTTGAATTGGTTATGTATTCAACACACTTGAAGGTGTTGTAGCTTTCACAACTGAGCAAATGTTAAAGGTAAAAAATTATTCAAAGTTAACGCAGAGTCTTATTCAAAGTTAAAGAAGAGTCATTTTCTTGTAAATTTAATCAGGCTCGTCAATAATTTGTAAAAGCAAACAACTGGACTTATTTGAGTAAATCCATCCTCCTTATACATCCATGTGATCTCACCCGATACTTCTAGAAGAGATCTTGAACAGTCATAAATATTGACATCAACGAAAATAATTTAAAATAGATCATTTGAGTTTTCATTCATCATACTACTCAACTACTTACATCTTAATGAACGTAAATGATTCCTAATATAGTTATGATTCAATAAAATTTTAGGTATTTTGTAAAATGCGACTCATAAATAAAAATAATAAATCTTTAATTAATTAAATATCTTTTTTATTTGTAAAAGTAAATAACATAGTAAATGTACATAGAAGCGGTACATAACACTTTCTAAAAATGAATTTAATTGTTAAAATTGAAAAATATTTTATATATGAAGAGATAACGTTTAGCAATATTGAAATATATTGACCACCTCATGTTCCATTATTGATTTATGAAAGCTAAAGGTTCTCAGTTTGATCCCAATCAGAGTCGTAATACATTTTGAAAGAGATCAGCTGATAACCACTGGTGTGTTTGTCAGTGTTCATTTGTCATTAGGCTATTAATTGATGACACTTTCTAAGGAATATCAGCCTTAGTTGTAACAATGACTACATTCGCTCATATCACACTCACTCGAAATCCATATTCACCCAATATCTTGACGATCAGCGTTTTAAGAATAAATAAATAAAAAAATAGAATGATTTAAAGAGTAACAATGGTTTTAGTTATTGTTGGCAAGAAAACCATTGACACTACAATATGAGAACAGAGCTAATAATTTTTTAACCCCTTTTCCGAAAGCTGCCTAATATTGCTGAGTAACTCTGGCCCCATGAAACGTCTTTCAAAATTGACTTTGGTGTGGTCCTCAAATAATAAGAAATATTAGATGAAGATGCAAGGTAATGTCAAATGTTAAGGGTTTTTAAGGGAAATACAGTTTAGGTTTTTAGGAGAAGATCATTATAACATTTTTTCAAATGAAATGGGGCACTAGCATGGATTTGTTGTTGTGATTACTAAATATTATTAAAGAGTACACTAATATAAAATCCTTATGTATAATACGTGAAGTAGTTTTTTGTCAACAAGTTCTCCCTTGTTAATAAATTTTCACAAAATCACCAATAAATAATACTTTTTTCGAGGCCTTTTGCCAGCAAAGCTGGCATCATCAGGCAACACAAATTTTTGTGTTGCCTGATGATGCCAGCTTTGCTGGCGAAAGGCCTCGAAAAAAGTATTATTTATTGGTGATTTTGTGAAAATTTATTAACAACGAAGAATACCAATATCAACTCCATCTGAAATTTACAAAGTTCTCCCTTATTTCTTAACCAATTCAAACGGTTGAGGTGTAAAAATTTTGCCTATGTTCGTAGTTGTACATTAAGGTCTTAATTCTTCAATATTTTCACCTTGAAACGCAAGGAAACCCCTCAAAATATATTTTTCGGCCATTAAATATGGACATTTAAATGAATCAAAAAGTAAGAGCTGTTTGTTCAAATTTAAATAATAATTTACAAATAGTTTTAACAGCGGTTGGAATGTAGACTAAACTATGGTGTTTTTAGTATTAATGAGGTTAGATCTTTCATAATATGCTGTAGGCATGGTTTTAATTATTGTAATCCAATGCAGTTATTTTATAGATCTAATTAATCTTCAGCTGTTAAACAACAACAAATGAAATGAACATGTTTGAAATAGGCTAAGTAATACCAGAGGGTGTTTATGATAATAAATAGGTAGCAACGCAAATAGTCTGAGTGAGATACTGTAAATTTAATACTGTGATTTTACGTCTTACAGTTAAGCTACTATTATTTTTAGTTAAAAGTCACATGCTCAGGTGTAACGAGCACAGCGAGTGACGGGGAATGGCATGCGTAACATGTAGGGGTGTCTCCTAGTAAGTAAATATAAGCATTTCTAACATAAAAGAATTTTCTGATAATTTGCCATTCTTATATGTTAATAATATGTTGTAATTTGAGTGTGTTTAGAGAGGATATGATTATATATAACAACACAAATTGCTCTATACTTGTAATAAACTATTATTTGGGTTTCGATTAATTCATTGTCAATTACAGATGTTATGTTTATGTTGTCATTAAAAGGTGTTTGTAATTGCTTGTTGTTGTAGATGTCTGAACATCACCATATGGACCACCAAATGGAGCACATGGGCCATGCTAACCACATGAATGATGACATGGACCACACGACCATGAACATGGACCACTCGACCATGAACATGGACCACTCCGGCATGCACGGAGACATGCAAATGATGATGATGAGTGTAAGTGTCATAACTGATGTTGAAAGAATTTTGAAAATACATGAGGATTGTAATTTCAAGTTTTAGGATGAATTGATCCTTTAAAATAGAGTTTGTATTTTATCGATTTGTTAAGTAGATGGATAATTCCCAAGTAAACTCAAACATAGACTAAGAATTCTATTTCCACAGGTCATTAAAAGGTCCCTGTCTCTCCTCTACATATATATGTAGGAGCGGTCGTAGCTAAGGGGCTAAAGCAGTGGCTTACCACACAGCCCGTCTGGGTTTGATTCTTGTTATGATTATACATAGATTACCCCTGTGCCACTCCCGTGTTTCGAGAGTCACTTTAGCCGGTGGTCGAACGAGCCTACAAAACATAAATAGACTCGTCAAAGCAAACAAGGGGAACTGTGTATTATTGGGCATCTCTCCCCACTAATATATTTCACTCATATTTGGAGAAAAAATAACAATGAATTATAATAACTTTTAATATTTCTAAACATTTGAATTCAAGGATTGTTTATATGTCTTACGATTTACAAATTCTGATATGCTTACCTTTTTTAACTGGAAACTATTTTTGAATCTGCTTTTGTAACATAAACTCTGTGTCAGTGTTACTTATCATTCATCCATGTTTATCTTCTAAATTCTATATTAATGTACTTTTTAATTTCCCAAAAGTAATAATGCACTTGACAATAAAGGAGAAATGGTGGCTCAGTGGAGGAAAAGGTTCAAGGTTTGCATCCCCCCAACTGAGCTAACAGCCGTTACTTCGCTCATTGTAAAAAGTTCATGCACAAGCCTGCAGGCCCATGTGAACTGGAGAGTCAAATTTAAAAAAAACTGAAATTTGTCATAATGACAGTTTTCTGGTCTTTAACACTTTAGCTGCCGTGTCAGTCCAGTACGCCTGACGGCTCTTTGTCTCAGCTAGATGCCGTCGGGCCCGACATTGTTGTTCAGTAACCTTTTGGTTATTTTATTGTTACTCGACTGGTCCTGCTTTCTTAAAGAAACTGATCACACTTTATTGTACTGCAAGCATCCTATTATTTACAGAGCGAATTTCTAAGTTTTTGGTTGTATAGAAAGTTGTTCATAAAACTTTAAATTTTGGCATGTTCTACGGGCAAGTTGTCGGGAGTATAGGCTCGACAGACTTATTTAGTGAATGTTGGTATGGAAATAACGTAATACATATTGAATACTGGATTACTTTCATCATGAAGTCAGTGTAGCCAAACCATGAAAACAAATTTACCTCAAAATGTGTCAGGCCGATATGCCCGACAGAGTTTTTTATTTGCAAAATACGCTACTAAAAAAACTGTGTCGGGCCAATACTCCCGACATATTCATATACATATAATGCCCCCATTTCTCACCCGCTCACACATACACAAACAGTGGTATTGACCTACCCACCCACCCATACATATATAGTGGTATTGACCCACCCGCCCACCCATACAAGTACAGTGGTATTGACCCATCCGCCCACTCATACACGTACAGTGGTATTGACCCACCCGCCCACCCATACACATACAGTGGTATTGACCCACCCGTCCACCCGTACACATACAGTGGTATTGACCCACCCGCCCACCCATACACATACAATGGTATTGACCCACCTGTCCACCCGTACACATACAGTGGTATTGACCACTGTATGTGTGGTGAGATCATTTCTATACTCAGAAATGGTGGCATAGTAAGTATAATGCATAATTGTTTTAAATATTTGCATAAAAAATTTTGGCAATTTAGAGCAGAGATACTCATTTTAAGGATGGCAGCTAACTTGTTAATTTTCCTGACCGACTCTGTTTGAAAAATGTAACATTTTTCTTAGGTTTTCTACAGTAAATGTATGTGTACCTCCAAATGATATGGTTAAAGCGGCCATCATCAATTTGGTCTTTGGGCTTCAGCCAGCAGAGCTCTTTCAGAGGAGAAATAATTGTTTAAAAAATCACAAATTTCTTTTATCTTGGCAGTGCACAAACCTCAGCCACTTGTGAGGTTTTTAATAATCTGTCACACTGCCAGAAATACCATATCAAATAAGTATAATTTATGATAATCTCACATACCTTTACAAGTACCGATTCAAGAAAATCGATCTTTAAAAATAAATTAACTATAACAGATAGGTAAAAACGCATAATGGCTTATTCCACTGTGTGCATCGGTATAAATCAAATGTCCATAACAACAATAACATGTTACCAGTAAATTTTTTTTAAATGACATAACTTTTTTCTGTGATTTCCTATTGTTGTCAATGCTCGATTACAAAATATACAATTTGTTTAATTTATTACATCATTACACATTATGCTAATAAATGTTTTCCACTGAAAAAACGTAAACAGAACATGCTTTTTTGAATAAGATAAGTAGTTTGAATTTCGAATAAGTAACATGTTGAATCATTAAGTTTTTTTAGCGCTGCAAAATCAGTATATTATTTACTTTGCGGCCAAAAATCACAAGAAGTTTGAAGTATACAGTGAACTTGATGGCTTACTCAGGATCAAATCAAATGTTTAGTTCAGGAATCAACCAAATAGTTTTGTTTTTACTTTACCTAATTGTTCAAGTATGTCAGAAACAATAGTTCAGTTGTTGTGTTTAGTTTCTATACTTGAAGTAATAATATACTAAATTTTAGATGGCTTTCCACTTTGGTTATGAAGAGACGATACTATTTACATTCTGGAAAATTTCAACCTTAAGTGGCCTGATAGGTTCGATGGTGGGGATTTTCTTCATGTCAGCCCTGTACGAAGGCCTTAAGTACTATAGGTAAGGTATAACCTAACGTTGGTGATATTGTATCAATAAATGCTCTGTTTTGATAAAACTGTGATTTTAATGGAATTGTTAAATTA
Organism: Stictocephala bisonia; assembly: GCA_035578905.1. NCBI lineage: Eukaryota > Metazoa > Arthropoda > Insecta > Hemiptera > Membracidae > Stictocephala > Stictocephala bisonia. The sequence continues at coordinate 444,754 of JAQJVL010000058.1, read as the reverse complement.
AACACAATTTTAAACCAATATTTATAACTTTATCGGCGAGGCCTTTCGATAGCAAGGCTATCATCGTCAGACACATCACAAATATTTGCAATACAGAGAGCAAAAAACCAATACAGCTCCATCTTCAACATGTGATTTTAATGTTACAAACTCAAGAAAAAATAATACTGTATTTGCCGGCAGACATTGTATTTACAGAGGTTGGCAAAATGGTTTAGCCTTATGAATCTACCCTATACAAATATTTCAATTATTTTAAAATCTACTGTACATTTTCTATAATATGAATTTTTGATAATACTAATTTTTAAATAAAATTTAAATTCATTAAAATTTAAAGCAATTACTAGGCATATTAGCTCAATAAAACTTTACAAAATAATTTTTAACTTTTTTAAAATTTAATTTCATTTGATGATAGATGGTTCTAAATTGAATTGTATATATAGTTTATCGTCTACACCAATGGCATTTTTAACATTATATTTATTTATACGTTGTTGAGGGAAAAATTTAAGTGGACCTTCCGGGATTTGAACCCGTGTCCAACTGCATTGGCATTAGAAGTGCTAAACACTAGGCCAACAAGAGACCTTTTTATTATTATAATAGGATCAATTTTTATTATAAGAGGATTAATATATTAAAACTATTGTAATTTTAATGTATGCTTCCAAAGCAATCTCTGGTTCTAATACAAATGTTTGCTTTGGACTGGTTATCATTAACTGTACCCATTATATTAAGAAAAATGTACAATAAACAATTTTAAGGCTCAGTTGGAAAGTTCAATTCAATTCAATTCAAAATGCTTTATTTGTAAATGTACAAAGGTACAATAAATAGCGTCAAATTAGTTAAAGCTAGTTAAGGCTATAAAGCTTATTAATAGTTAGCTTAAGGCTTATTAAGTTGTTTAAAATCTTTAGCAGGGCTAAACATGTGTTAAGAGATTTTAATTCTTAATTGAGAGAAAGCATGAATTTGTCACCAAAGAGCTGGAGTGACCGGGCATTCTATAAATTCCCATGATGGTGGTCCATGAACTCACCAACCGTATAGAAAGCATTAGACACAAGGTGACTTTTCAGCCGAGATTTAAATAATTTTTGGGAAGTTTGGGATTTAATTCGTTCAGGAAGAACATTTACCAATCTGACTCCCATCTGCGAGGGAAGGCGTTCAAACGCCACCGTCTTGTGTTGTTCGATGCGGTAGGCGGCCCTCGCCCTTGTCTCATATCCATGGACGTCACTGCCGCTAGTCAAACTACATTTGTAGCGACAGTACACCGCCGTCTCAAGGATGTAAAGACAAGGAAGAGTCAGCAGTTCCAACTCCCTGAATGCTGTTCTGCATGACTCTCTGCATTTTAATTTTAAAATGACTCTCACAGCTTTTTTCTGGAGTTTAAAAATTCTTTCAAAAAGGGTGTTTGCACTACTGCCCCATAATATTATGCTGTACGAGAGATGGGGGTACACGAGGCCATAATAGGCCATTAGTAGAACTTCTAAGTTCTAAAGTAAAGTTTGGCCATTACTGTCTCGGTTTACTGTTCAGAATGCAGTAAAACTGACTGAGCCCACAATCTATTCCTCTTTAACAAAAATATGGGTTATATGAAGAATAGCATATATCTATACGCCCGATAGAAAAAAATGTTCAGTAGCGTTACATTACAGTAACGTTAACTTTTCAGGATAGGAAGATCATTACTTTATGTTACGCCCAACTTTGGGTACATTTACGTGCCAAGATCATGCATCCAAAAACCGTCACGCTTCTAATAAAAGCTGAGCCCAATAGTAAGTGACATTTGCACATTTAGAAGAGATAAATGGTTGCTCACATCACACCAGAACGACATTTCATTACACAGTTGTGACTCAATGAGTAGTAACAGTCTGACAACACACTTAGTGTCAGTGGACAGTGACAGTGGACACACGTTGGCCATTCAGCATGCTGTGATTATAAACTGAAATAAAGCACAGATCAAACAAAATTTCATTTCATATTGTTAGATTTACTAATGTATTTAGAATTATGATATATTGTATTTTTTTTACTTCTTTTAAAATATCAAGCCATTTTTTCCTCTAGACTGTAAATTCAATATAACCAAGTTATTCATTCTTTACTTCTTTCTTTCGTTTCTTTAGGGAGTACCTTTTCTGGAAGACGCACAATGCATTGCAGTATCGGTCAGTCGAAACACCAGCCAATAAAAACGTGATACCAGAAGACGGAAATGTTGTTCAGTAAGTCCTAACTATTCTTTATTTTATAAGTATTGGTATTTAATGAGCCAATAGCCTTTGAAAAACAGTTCACAGTTATGTTGCTATTATAAAATTTTCATAGTAACATAATATAAAATAGCTGCTTGTTGATCAGTTTATAAAAATACGACTATAAACAGCTGTTATATAATTTATCAAGATTATTTGGTAGGTAATGTATTGATAATTCATAAGTGATTTATGAGACAATATTATTGTTACACATGAGACACTTACTCAAAGCAACATGTTATCCAAAGTTTCAAGCTATCCAAAGTACTTTATAAGATTTTTTTTTCGTAAACCCATTGTTAGCTGTATACAGTAGATCCATTTAATCAACTAAAACTTTGTATGAATTGCTACATACATTATTACAACATGAAAAGGATTCTATCTGACTACATAACGTTTATGTGAGCATACAAAGGATAGACAATTTTAATTGGCAATGCTCTGTCTTGAGCTGTTTTGTTATTGTCAGGCAGGCGTAGTCCATAGAGATTCTTTAGCTTTAACTTGTTATAACCAAGTTTTATTCTATCATATTTTGTACAGAATTCATATATGATTCTTTGAGTGAATGTGGCTAATTTACAAAGTGTACATTTAAAAATACGAACCCTTTCATAAACATGACTTGTCATTACCTAGCACTTTAATCATAATTAATAGTTTTAATTATTGTTAACTTTTTTCTTAGCTTTAAAGTTTTATATCTAGCTTTCATTTTTGTAAATTTTATTTAGTAGTTTTTCTGATGTGATTAATAGTTAATTGTTAAATACAACTCTTGTAAAATGAGAAGAAATATTATCAATTTGTTTTGTTTAGGCTTAAATATGACAGTTAAATATTTGTAAATCTAAATACACAGATTCTGTGTAATCTGTAACTTTCCTATTTATTACAATGTACCTTAGTTATATACATATTTAGTGTCAATCTGGAAGTATTAAACGTTGACTCTCGATATTGGTGGATGCCGATTCTCCTTTTGTAGGCTTCTAAACCAACCGGAAGTGAGTAGCAAACCATATTATCTGAAAATTCGGTCGTCCGCAATAGGCTTGGTCCCATCAACTTCAGATACTTGTGTTCCTAGTGTATTACCATTTCAGAAAAAGAAAACTTATGTCAAAAGAAGAAAATATATCCCACTTGCATTTTAAATCCCATTGATATAGATCTTTATAAATTAAATTTATACTCAACATTTCAAAATTTTATTGAACGGGGAACAAGGGTTTATCACCAAGTGCTTGATAACATAGTTGTATATTAACATACATTTATGTTAAAATGTAATTATTTTAAAAGACACTTTCAATAAGGCACCATAAAATATAATTGTTAACAAGTTCAGTTCCCATTTCATAATACCTAGGTCAATGTTCTAGTGGGGGAACAGTCTGCCTCACAGCGTAATAGGTATAATTTAATACTCTAGTGGTTGTCACATGTGTAAGACGAAGACTTTAAATGGCCCCTAATGGGAAATTTAGTCACTTTTTAAATCGAAGGTAGTTGTGACACAGCGAGCTGCTTGTAAACAGGATCTACTTCTCTTCCACTTTCTTTTAATTCTTTCGTTAATGAAGGATAGAAAAGTTGAATTTGGTACTACTGGATATTTAGTTTTATAGGTTATAAATGTTAAACAAAAATTAAATAAATTGTTATAAAGATATTTTACTCTACCCAACCTTGTTTCAGATTTAGATTAGAATTTGATTAAATCAGGATTTATTGATAAAGAAAATTGTTTAGCAGTAGACATTATAATGTAGTAAAAATAAAAATACATAATTTTATTAACTTTACTCTCCTTCTAGTTAACTGAGACCCTCTTCCGGTTCAAAAGGGTCTGCAGACTTGTGCGTGAACTTTATTCTGTGAGTGGAGAAGTAGCAACCGTTAGCTCAGTTGAGGATTGAACCTTGGACCTCTCACTCTGTAGTTTGGCGCCTTAGCCATTACAATATTTTTTAATATTTGTGATTATATATTTTTTTTAATACATCAGAAAATAGCTGATGACTGGCTATGCGAAGAACTTCCAAATGCATGCTATAACAACAATCAGCCCATATAGTTATTTGAATGTCACTTGGGGAAAAAACAGATGAGCTGGTGGCCGAGTGGCCTAAAGCCTCAGGAGTTGGAGCCTGGGTTAGAGAGTCTTAAGTTTCGATCCAGTCTGGATCGGAAATATTTATCAGTAATGTTCACTGTGTTCTGTACTGGTTCACCATTTTATTTTATTTGAAAATCTTCCCTGTAAAGATTAATAGTCTATGGGAATGGGCAGAGTAAGGCTGAGTTTGTACTCTCCTCCTTACAAAAAAAATAATAAAATAAATAAATTAACATTATTGTCTTGATGGCTTTTCAACTATCCCATTCTAGCATTTTTGTACATTTAACCACATAGGTATATAACTTTAAGTGAAACTTGCTTAGTAGATTAAAATTTAAATATGTAGTATTTACAATGATATACGTTATATTCAATTTACCCATTGGCTTGATATCCCGTTATGAATATTTGTTAAAAGTGTTATAATAATACATTACAGAAAAAAATTTTTGGGTTAGGCAACATAAACATCCGTTTGTTTACATAATTAATTCTTAGTAATATTTTTTAATTTAATGTTAACGCTATTTCATTTGTTTTACTGCATATACGTAATATTGCTTTATAATATTACCATTATTATGTAAATTGATCTCTCTTAAGTCACATTTAGTACTTCAAAAAAATGCAACAAGTTACTTTTTGGTTTCAGTGTTTTGGGAGATGTTATTCACAGACAGCCGTAAGTCTGATGCACCAGCATGATTCACATTCCAAATGTATTTCTTATGTTTTTTCTCAAATGGTTTTGTTTTTCTGCACATATTTCTTTAACTCTTCTATATTTTCTATGTGTGTCTTCTTATGTTTTATTTTCTTTTCGAATATAAATGGAATCCAAAAGTATCCAACGCAATTTGTTACTGCTATTTAATATGACAGAAACAAATTAACTAGCTGAATAACATCAGATAGTTTTTTTTTTTTAGAATATTTAATCATTTATGAAAACGATTGTTTTGGCTCTTGAATTTATGAAATTTAATTTTTTTAATATTAGTATTTGAATCTGTTGCAATTTAACTGGTTGACCAGACTAATGACTTGAATATCGCACCTTCCATATAATATCGTTCTATTATTTTATGTACTGAGAAGAGTAAAGGAAGTAACCATGCTGTTCCGCTTTGGGATAAGCTGACACGATAAAAAAGACACATCACTGAGAAAAATCAACACAACTGGCAATAGGATTTTAGAGTTGATTGAGGGAAATTCTTCTCTTCTCGTGGCAAGAGTAACCCTGCAGGTGATATTAATTTGTTTGTTAGCATCTCTGCCTTAAAAAAACTTTAAAAAAAAGTCTACGTAATATTTTTTAGATAGAATCACAAGTTTGTTTATTGACTTTGAACATATGTATAATTATGTTTCAATGAATTTTGTTTGAAATTGAAAATATTTTGCGCTTAATTTTTAAATCGTATCTATAAAATCTAAGGAACGAGCAGAGAATTAGCGTGATTAATTTATAAAACAAATTTGAGGAGTTAAGAGTTGAAGGCTTTATTTTAGTTTACATATATTTCTGGTTGGAAACTGTTGGACTCTATATTTCAGTGCATGTTTGTTTCAGTTCTATGAGAGAGTAGACTTCTATATCTTGAGCTTGTGTTGTCTTAAAATTATTTCATTTTTTATCAAGAACCCAATTTTGTGCCTTAAATTTATAAGCTGTGATAGATAAAAAAAATTCTATTCCCATATAAGGTAAGCTAGAAATCTCTTATAGAAAAATTCACATGATCATTCATGAGTTAATTGATTTATTAACAGAAATAAATAATACGAACTTCAAGACAACTTAGAAAATTGACATTGTTACTTCATGTAAGTCTTTACTTGAACACATGTAAATTTCACGAAATTTTATTGTGTATTGTAAAAATGAAAATATGTATTGTTCTTTTTTTATAATGAGTGACAAACCATTCTGGAATAAGCATCGAGGAGTTCTTTTTCTCTGAAAGCTCAAAAACTGAACATTACTAAAATTAAATTTGTACATCAGTTGTTAATTTGCTCAGCTTTACAATTCAGTCTTAGTCAATTACATTTTTGCATTACATACTCGTAGCTTTGAAATAAACAAAGTAAATGCACAAAATAGCACGAGCCTTTCAAATTTGTACTAGCAACTGATTTTTTTAAATCACACTTATAATTTAAACACTAAACCACAAGTACGTTGTGCTTTAGATTTTAGTATACTTAGAATTTTATTTGTCGATCCAATTTTGAATTTTTCATTTTTCTTCCATTTACTTTGGTAGCTGACTTAGAAAACATACCGTATATATCACATATTTACCCAAAAGTAAACTTGATTAAAAGAACAGCAGATGAGGTTATGAATTGAAGTCATTAAATATAATTTTAATTACTCAATGATCAACTGAAATGAAATGAAAAACGTCTTTATTTATATTCAAGAGGCGAAGTTAGGGCTGCAAAGCCCTCTCTACCACTTAACCTCATCATACATAATAAGATATTTTCAAATATAAAATATAAATAACAATTTACAAGGAAATACAAAATAGAAATTGCAATGTACGAAGTAAAACATATAAAGTCAAAAAATGTGAAACATTATATTTAAACTTAAAAATATTTCGACTATATCAAACAAAACTACAGTTATTCATAACATTTATTCAAAACTACATTCATTCGACACAATCACTCATTACCGCCACCACCAAGCCACAGCGCCACCAGCCACTACTCCTACTAGGCCCGCAGCAGATAGCACCTCAACTCCGCCCCAAACCGAGTGCGCTTATCGATGGATCTGATATTATCAGGCAGAGCATTCCAGACCCTGCACGCGGAGACAATAAATGATTTGTTGAAAGTGGTGGTGCGGTGAACTGGAATAGCTAACATTGACTCACCACGTCTGGTTCTACGCACACCAACTTGTGACAGATAAACAAACTGCTCTGACAGATAATTAGGAATTTGGTTTTGAAGAATACTGTGCAACAATATCAGAATATGGAATTGTCGAAGATTTTTTAACTTTAAGATGGATAATTGGTAGAAAAATGGAGTAACATGATCCCTTCGCCTCAGGTTGAAAATAAATCTGATACAGTAGTTTTGGGCACGCTGTAATATTTCCGCGAGCTCAACAGACATGTCATTGATTACAGTATCACAGTAATTAAAGTGAGTGAAAACTAGAGTCTTTACTAACAACACCTTGACATTGAGAGGGAAAAACATGGCAAATCTTTTCAAAGTGTGTATAGCAGCAAAAACTCTATTACACATTACAGCTACTTGATCAGTCCAGTTCAAGTTTTTATTCATAATATGTCCTAGGTTTTTAACTTTGTCACAAAACGGTAATTCTGTATTGTTAAGTTTGAGTTTTGGTATATTTGTCAGGTCAATGTTAGAAGTGAGTCTAGTAGAGCCCAACAATATTGTTTGGGTTTTGGCCTCATTGAGCTTTAAGCCATGCTTGTCAGTCCAATTTGTGATAGACTGTATATCACAGTTAATGTTAGTTACGGCAGTAGGCAAGTCTTTCAGAGTGAAGTGAGTATATATTTGTAGGTCGTCAGCGTATAAGTGGCATTTGCAGAAATTGATAACAGTAGTGACATCGTTAATGTAGAGTAAGAATAAGAGTGGCCCAAGCACAGAACCCTGGGGCACACCTCTAGTCACCAGTTCCCAGTCAGATTTTCTGTTGTCTGAGTGACTCTTGTTGATCTTGTTAAAAGTAGTTTTGCTAGTTTCAATCATATATTTTCTAATTTATAAAAGCCATGATGATGGTCAATTGGAGGTTAGGTTAGGAAGTTAAAAGCTGCTATTTTGTTCTTTATCATAAACTTGTAAGTATTGGCCATAATTTTCCTCAAGAATCTTCTTTTTATAAAAAAACCTTCAAATACTACAGCAATTCTTAGTTTTCCTTCCCATTTATGTGATTTTTTCACATTATTCAAAACTGTAAAATAAATCACTTGGTCCATAAAACAATTCATCAACAATACAATGCACAATTCCTCTTAAAAATAACTTTTAACATATTCAATGTTAAAAAAGCTTCTGAGGTCTTGTACTGCCATACTTAATTGATGTAGTAGTTTATGAAATTCTTTTCTAAAATTTTAATTCAATCACTTGACTTACAGTTACCTCAGAAAAATAAAATAAATAGTTGCAGAAAGCTGTTGTATTTCTTCATCATTTACTAACCATGGCAACATAGATCTATGTATCTTATAAATCATAGGAAAGTAGACATATAAATCCCATAATGCACTATAAGAATCACATCACAATTTCTGTAAACACATTGAACGTGTTAATTAAGCGTACTCCTCTCTAAAATTGATATATTAAATTTCAAAATCAAGTAAAGCCCCTTGCGTCAATTACATGCTCTTTAACCAATCACCTGTATAGATGCCTGCTCCCTGTTAATTATATAACAAACCTTTGAATTTTCATTCCCGTTAATAACTTATTGTGAAGTTCATTTACAAAGCTTTTAGCAAACATTCACACAGTAATGTAAATAGTAATTAGAGACATTTGGTAATTGTTGTTAAAATAATCAACACATATTTTATTGATCTTCCTCTTATTTGAGCAAAATACTAGTAACATTTGTTTTGTCTCTATTTAGTGCACTCATTCTTACAGCATGGACTAATGTTATAAATTTCTTAGAACTCACAATTTAAGCATGGATTTTATATGAATTCATGTATATGTAAACAATTCTACATTCTTTTCAACAAAGGGCATAAATAATCGTTAGTAATGTTACATTGTATAAAACAAAGCTCTCATATTAGGGATGTAGTTATGATTTGGTTTGTTCCTCTAATCTTGTTCTAAACAATCATATTTTATAGATTATGTATGTATGATACATGAATGTTTTAAAGAAGAACACATTTTTTTAAATTATTCCACAATTTTTTATTTAAATAAAAAATTGTGGAATAATTAAAAAAATGTGTTCTTCTTTAAAACCAGCGTTATTCCATCAAGTGTATACAACAATAAATGAATGTGTTTAAGTGTTGAATCAGTCAAATAAAAAGTGTTGAAAAAATTACAAACCAATCATTAACTTATTCAGTAATGAGGTTGTTAATTTTTTTTTAGTTTTTAAGTCATAAATTTACCAGCACTTGATTGATCGATGGCATTCTGTCTAGGCCCAGCATGATGAGTGTTAATCACGCTGTTCAGACGGGTTTGCACCTGGTCCAGATCGTCATAAGCTACTTCCTGATGTTAATCTTCATGACGTTCAACGTATGGCTCTGTGTGGCAGTCTCACTCGGCCTCACCACTGGCTACTTCCTGTTCGGGTGGAAGAAATCCGTAATCATCGATGTGACAGAACACTGTCATTGACACAATCCGTGCCCGTCATCGCTTGATAGACTATGTCTGTGATCTTCCTCCCAAATTTATCACAGTTTGTTGTTTTCGGCTCTGTTTACTGAGTTGAAAGTGTCAAAATTATTTGCAGGGTAGTTATAGTAAAGTGAAAACAGGTGATCTATTTTAGAATATTACTTTTGATTGTATTCCTCATAGTTATTGAGTAGTGGTCTTTATTGCAATAGTAAGGAATTTGTTCATAATGGCATACGACATCACTCAAACTATTTGTAAACATGTATTTTTGAAACTGTAAATAATTCATGAAGTAGCAATGTAATGAATGTAGGGTTAAGGTACAACCTTTTAAAGTGGCTCTGTTTACTCATTTTCAGCATAAAATGTATATTTTTACAAATGGACTATAATTTACCAGAAAGTTATTTTATTATATATCTGCCAAATGTGAACTAAACGGACATTTTGAAAACAATACCAGTTTTAACTAAATAAATAAAGAATTGTCAACATTTTAAAATACTCTTATTTTTACAGTGTGAATAGTTGAATTAGTGATATTTTATTGACTGCATGTTACTTTAAGTCACCACCTCGCCTGATTCTCCAGCTTTTGTGAGCATTCCAATATAAAGTATTACAAAGTTTCAAAATATTTTATATACTACTGTTTTATTTGAAGATGTTAAATGTATAAATATTTATGAAATTAAGATTTCATTTTGTTATTTTCGTTTCAGAAGTATTAAAGTATAATAATATATTAAACAATCGTGGTTTCTATCCCTGTTGCAGTGGTTTTTAAAATTGGTATCATAGTAATATTCCCAAGTAACCATTCCATGAAAATATCAGAGTAATCATTCCAGAAAATTATTAAGTTTACTAATAATAATATTAAACAGAATAATTTTTTTTAAAGAGACATGTATCAAAGAAAATGTAAATATCATTGTGAACTAAATTTATCACTACTGTATGGTACTGTTCACAATTTCTCTTACGCATAAAAAAGAAAAGTAATAGGATGGATAAACATTTATTGCTTGCTAATTGTTAAATAGATTTATTGTGCAAGGCTGTCTGTAGTATACTTCAATACAGAATAAATATATTCTTGTGGAGAAGGGAAATGATAAGCTGATAAGTATAATGAATTGTGTTCAGCGGATTCTAGGTGCATCTAGACAAGTTAGTTAGGAATAATAATCGTGTTGATTGTGGAAAGTTCCTGCTGTTTCCTCACTTCTCTGATTGTGACATTGCAACCACAGCTTTGTACATTTCTTAAACCCAAAAGCCCAGATGTCTTGGCTATCCAGCCTAATTGAGAATTTGTAGCTGATCAGTTGTGCAGTTAAGTGAAAGTTTATTGCAAGACTGGTCCTATTTCTGTGTAGTGAATAAAATTAAAAATAAATATTTCTTCGTCTTATCATAAGCAGCATTGGCAGATTCTGTTTTCTTTACAATATCTTATACTAATTTCTTTAACCCTTTTATCTCTTATTTTCTTCTTGGTTTCACCCTTTATACCCAGCTAGCTGTAGTGCTGGTGACAAAATTAGTCATTTCCCTCCATGATGAACTTTAGATCAAAACATGATGCAGTTTTTGCTAAATAAAAGGAACTTGAGCTTCTGAGTGTGAAACCAAAATAAGAATGATTGGCAAAAATATGCATACACTGGAATCATGCTAAACCAAACTTCATGAAAATCTATTTGATTCAAAACAAAGATCAACAGAGTTTTGTGCCATTGTTCAATTATGTAGATTTTCGTTTTTGTGTTTCGTCCCATCGTTCCTTGGCGTCTTTATTGTCCTCTTGGGTCTAATGCCTTTACACCTATCCTCGGTATGGCCTAGCTTCTGTTGTTTTTACAAAGGTGGGGTGCAAATGGTAGCAGAACGGGGTTTTATTCGTTGTCACCTCTTTTATGAAAAAATTTAAAAGTTGTAAAGAAAAATGGGGTTTGTTTGAAAAGTAGTAGTTAAATTGGGGGGGGGGAGGGTCTGTTTGATAACAAAACAAATTTACAAATAGGATAGATTGTTATAGTCTCAGGAGGGTTTTCAGGTTTTTCTTTTTCAGTGATGGGGAGGAAGTCTCTGTGTACAGTCGTCATTGTGGCAGCTGGTATGTTGGGCCTTGATGACTTTCTCTCTTTTATCCCTGGAGTTGGGCCTTGTTTCAGATTATTTATTATGTGAATTTTGGTACTATTGAGGATTTGTGGCGTTTTTTGTGCTGTGTGTTCTGTTGCTGTTGATTTAAAGATGAATTTCAAAGAGGAGTTGGTCTTCTAAGTTAATGTTTGAAGCTGTGCTGGTTACCAGTGTGGTGAGTTGCGGAAACAGCTTAGGGGTTGTTTGCAGCCTGTACTCCTTTGTCCTGGAGGGAGGGGATGAATACGTCTGAGGAGCTAGAAGTGTTTAGGCCTCTGCTGGAAAAACAGTATGGAAAGTCAAAGTCAAAATAATCTTTATTCAACACTTTGTAAATAAATACAATGAATGGCGTCATAAAATACTAAACACTAAAATACTAAGCCTAAGAATATTAAAGTTATGAATATTGTATATACATGGTTATTTACAAAGTAACCAGTTCCTTCTTAAAACTTATAGAGAAAAAAATAATAATAATAATAATAATAACAACAACTTAATGGTATTGGTATATTAATAAGCCTATTCAAAAAACTCATTTACTGAGTATAGAGGCTTTAAAAGCAGATAGTCTTTTAGTTTTTTTTTTAATTTAACAAAATTATCAATATTTTTTAATTCTCCTGGAAGTTTATTAAAACCCTTGACCCCCATATACTCTGTTTTCTTTTCAAAAAAATTTCAGTCTGTGGGAAGCTATACTAAAATCATTTCTATTCCTTGTTGAATATTGGTGATTATCTCCTACCCGCGAGACAGAATCTGAATTTTGGAAAATATATAAAATACATTCAAAGATATAATTGCTGTATATTGTAAATATATTTAATTCCTTAAATTTCTCTTTCACCGATTCTTGCCAGTTCAAATGTAACATAATTCGTATTGCCCGTTTTTGTAAAATTAATAATCTGTCAATATTCTTTTTTGAGGATCCACCATATAAAGAAATTCCAAAAGATAAATGGGAATGAATAAAGGCAAAATAAACAAGTTTCAAAGTATCGAGTTTAAAGAATTTTAATAGTCTATATAAGGCAAATAATCCGGATGAAATCTTTTTTGCTACATGATCGATGTGGATATCCCAATTTAATTTACTATCTAAATGTAACCCAAGAAATTTAGTATGTTCTACCTGTTGTAGTATGACATTCTCTATTTGTAATACTGGTGAAATGGTCGAATGAGGTCTAATATTGAATTCTATATAGTTAGTCTTTAACATATTTAACAAAAGCTGATTATTCGAGAAATAGTTTTGAATAAGAGTTACATTTTCCACGGCTGATTTCTCTACTTCTACATTAGATCCCCCGGTTACAAGGAGGTTAGCATCATCAGCATAAAGGTAAATACTGTCTCTCATTATATTGGAGATCACACCGGGTAAACCTTTTATATAGCAGAGAAACAGGAGTGGGCCCAGAATGGAACCCTGGGGTACTCCATGTTTGATATCTATTAATTTTGATTGAGTAGAAACAGCTTGATTATAATTATTAGTATGTGACAGTTCAACAAATTGTTTCCTATTTGTTAGGTAGGATTTGATCCATAAAAATGGTGGCCCAGTAATTCCCATTTTTGAAAGTTTTTCCAATAGTTTACAATGTGACACGCTATCAAAAGCTTTACTTAAGTCCATGAAAACCCCAAGCACCTTATCACCCTTATCCAATGTATCAATAATCATGTCTATGTAACTTGTTGCTGCAGAAGTTACAGAGTAATTTTTCCTAAACCCATGTTGCTCCTTATCAAAGAGATTGTTATCCTCAAAATATTTAACTAGTTGATTGTACATTGCCTTTTCATAAATTTTGGAAAAAACCGGTAACAAAGCAGCTGGTCGGTAGTTAGCTATCTCAGATAAATTTCCTTTCTTGTATAGGGGTTTAATTTTTGAAATTTTTAGTTTGTCAGGAAATATTCCAGTTACAAAGGATGAGTTAACCAAATGTGTTAGTGGCTTGACGAGATGATTCCGGGCGTTTTTTATTACAGTTATGGGTACACCATCATAGCCAGATGAATACTTGTTATCAAAATTACTAAGTAACTTGTCCAATTCCATCTCACTCAAAGGTTCACATCGAAACTTTGCTACATGATTGTCTAAAGGAAGTATTGGTACAGTACTGATTTTAATTTTGGGAATTATTTCACCATCGACCATGTTTACATAATAATCATTAAACAAATTACTAATAATGAAGGGGTTTGTATAAGCTTTGTTATTTTTTTTAATCTTTGTAATCATCTCGTGATGGGTGGTCTTATTACCAACTTGTGAATTGATTAACTTCCATGTTGTTTTAGAAACATTTTTTGAGCTAGAAATTTTGTGATCAAAAAAATTTTGTTTGGCTTTTAAAACATTGCCTTTGAAAGATTTGTTCATCTCCTTTGAAAGTTTAAACATGTCTTTGTTTTTTGTTGCTCTTCCTAAATTATTTATTTCTATTAGTTTTTCCCTCTCACATCCCAGCTCATAATTGTACCACTGATACATGTTATTTACACATCTACTCTTTACCAGAGGAAAACAAGTGTTAAAATAATACATAAATATATTATAAAAATGTCAAATTTATCACTTACTGGTGCAAAATAAATATCAGCCCAACTTTCCTTGCTCAGTAAAGCTGAAAACTGTTTAAGGTTTCTTTCTGTAAATTTCCTAGCAAATTTAGTGATGGGCTTATTATTAATGGTTTTACCTGGTACTTTAATAGATAGTAATTGACCATCATGATCGGAAATTTGGGTGTTAAAACCAACCACTTTAGTAATGTCATCAGGAAAATTTATGAAAAAATTATCTATAGCGCTTTCACTGTCCTCTGTGACTCTTGTGGGAAAGTGAACTAAATATTTCATGTTATGTGAATTAAGAGTATCAATAAGTAATTTATGTTTATTACAGTTTGTATCCAACACATTAATATTTACATCACCTGTGACTATTATATTACTGTATTTGTTTGAAAGATATTCCAAGGCAGTATTTAATTTTGCTAAAAATATTTTTATATCAGAACAAGGCGAACGATACACACCAACCAGTACAAACTGAAAGGTGTCAGATTTATATTCAGCCAGACAGCATTCAAATTCTTTTTCTACATTTAGGTTTCCAATAGCTGACAAATTTATACATTTAATCTTTACATTAGGTTTCGCCAATATTAGAACCCCACCACCAGTATACAGTTGGCGTGAAAAAGAGGATCTTAAGGAATATCCAGAGACATTCAGCCGTTCTAATTCAGCGATTGTCATTTTATGCTCGCAAAGGACAACTATATCGGGGTTAATCTCTTGAAGTATTATTTCTAAAGAGTCAATTCTCGTTGATAAGCGCTCAATGTTTTGGTGGTATATTTTTAACAAGTAATAACTCTCACACCCTCCAGTCTGCACTGCCGGATTGCGTCTTATACTTGCCCTGGACTGATGTTTATGTGTGTCTGTTATTTTAGTTTTGTGGTTGGTGTTAGCAGATACATAGTCGTTGTCTAATTGACTTAGTTTGCTGGCATTACTTACACAATTTTCTGATGTTACATTATCATCAGGTTTTGACACTTCCACACTGCTCTGCTTTTGCACTTTATTCACTGATGGTAACATCACCACATCACTATACTGCAGCACCGGAAGAACTTCACCGGCAGTCATGTTTCTTTCATGGTTGAGGTCATTTGAGATTGTGTGGGCAAAAGCTGTAAAGGAGCTGCTTTTATTTTCTTTAATAATTTCCGACATGTCCTCTTCAACAATTTTGATGGAGTTTTGGTTGATACTTTTCTTGACGTTAGTTTTTTCCTTAGTCTCACAACAGCACATCTCTTTGATCATGGAGGCTAATTCCCTTTTGCCCTGCTTATTGAAGTGCAACCCGTGACGTGTGTACAGGTGACGTGGTAGTACGCTGAAGTCCAAGAAGGATGCATGTTCATGGTTTGTCACAGTTCGTTCGAAGTCAATGTTAAGAAAACTAACCCTATTATTTAAGCCAGGAGTGTGATGTCTAAATGGAAGACCCGAAACAACAAAATTAGTATGAGTTGTTTTGCTGAGCACTTTGTCAATGATTCTACAATAATTATTCTCTGATTGCCAAATTTCGTCATTTGACCCCCCTAATATGATCAGCTTATCGCTCTTTGAGAATGACTTTGTTAGAGCTTCAACATCTTTTACTACATGTGACATTGTTGCATTAGGTTTAAAAATACAACTGATATTAAAATCACTATCTTGCCACAAATGTAATAAGTTTGATTGAAGGTGCCTACCATGGCTATCTGACAGAATCAGAATATTTTTATTCTTCCCTCGATCTTTATTGTGCGGCTTTGTTAATTTAGGAGTCAACGTAGTTTGGCTTTTTGTAGGATTTTTTATAGTGACGTTTATTTTTCTACTGCTCTTATAATTAGGACAAAACTCACAGAGAGTAAAGTTTTCCTCTGATATTTCCTTATTCATTTTTTTAACTGTACATTTTCATTTCTTATTTTATCATTTTCTGATGCTAAAAACTCAATATCTGTATTAAGAGTCTTAAATATTTCTTCTTCATTTGTTCTATAGGCCGCTAATTCATTTTCCAGCATTCTTGATTTGGTTTCCATTTCTTTTACTTTATTAAGTAGTTTTCCATCAGGGGAGGGACAAGGAAGTATAGATTCCATCAAACGGAGATTATCTTTTTCCAAGTTAGAAATTCTGTATTTTAGGGTAGCAATGTTTTTTGAAAGTTGGTCACATTCTTTACAATTTTGTTGTTGGGAAGATTCATTCACGTTCTTGTATTTTTCTTCATTTATGCTAATACAGTTGTTCAAGTATTCTATTTCCTCGCTTTGATTCTTGATATGTTCCTTCAAATTGCAGATTTCCTTTTCTAAAACTGTAACTTCCATTTGATACTTGGCTACAGTATCTTGTGCTTCTTGTTCTAAGTTCAACAACGACTGTTCTGCCCTTTCTTTTTCATATTTTAACTGTGAACATGATTCAGACAGTTCCAATATGTTTCGACTCATATCAAGTTCGTTGTTAGTGATTTCATCTGTTCCGTAAGAACGACTCTCTCCATCTATACTTTCCTGTATTGCTGAAATTTCCTCTGAGGAAGAACTGTTATGTATTTTATTAGTTTTTTCACTATTTGAACTATTGATAGGTTGCTCAGTTTTAGTACTTTTGTTTTCTTTTTTAAAATTAAACTCTTCAATTTTGTATGGTAACTTTTTTGCATCAATATAATTAGAGAGTGTAATTTTCGACCTGAAACCTGTTCCGGATGGTGAGTAGAAGTACACATCTGTTCTATTTCCAATTTTCCTCTTAACTTCTTTCCTTTTCCAGCCCTCTGGTAGGCCTACTAATTGCTTATTGTTGACATCCATGTCTGTCCCTATATTAATTGTTAGACATTAGTTATAAATTAAAAAGTAAAGTATTAAAATAGGTATATCGAAGTGTGGGCTGTCTACAATATAATTCCTAAGAATTGCAATACCGTCGTTATATAGTTATGACAGTAATCAAGCAGTTGAGTACTTCATAGAAAATCCTCCCTTCTTTTTTCATAGAAAAAAGGAGTGACAAGCACAAGTTTCTTGTAAGGGTGGGCCAACTAGGTTCCAGGTTGCGGCTGATCAACCAGGTGGGGAAGCTTGAGGTGGCCAATAGAACTTGGTTATAAGAGAGTTTAGGTGTTTTGGAGCGGGTCGCTCAAGCTCTCTCCATCACTGGGGCCACTAGCTGTGGCCCTGAGCCAGTGGCCTCACCATTTGCCAGAGGTCCCAGTTGTTCTGGCTGCTCAGCCGATATTTTTTTTGGGTGTTTGTCCAGTCCCAGCTTTTGCTAGTAGACCCGAGTGTCTGCTTGCTCGTCACGTAACTTTTTACCACAGGTTGCCCAACCTGTGGACGCCTTTTCTGCAGGGACTCTCTTCTGCTGACAGGTTGGATCCTAAAGCCCTTCTGACTTTATAAGACTGGTTATTTTATCAGACTTCACGATTTTCCCGGATTAGAGAAAACGTCCCTAGTTCATCTGGTTGTCCCTTCTGTCGTGGCAGCCTTTCTGAAAGACTTGCTTCTGTTCTGCCTCGACAGGAGACTTTTGACGATTTTCATAGGGAGGCGCTAACATTTTTGTTCCTGCTAGGTTACGGAAAGGGTCTCACATTCAACAAATTCTACTGACCTCAGCGGGAGAGGCTGGGCAGTAATATAATATAATTATTTGCACAATGGAAATAACTTTGGCTGCTAGTCAATCGTTCAATTCAAACCGTGCTGAGTACACTGGCGTCTAACCGCCCGGCTTGTGACAACACTGTACAATGAGACTTATCTATTATTCATATATAATAAATACTAAAAGTAACAACATAATACCACAAGACACCACAACAACCAAAACATTATAACGACAGAGGGATATTCTTTTGTGAATCCCTCTGGTCTGAGGAAGGTGAGCGTGGTTCACCGAAATCGATCACCATAATATTTGTGCATTTTGTGCTTGTATTGTAGTATATTTATGCATTTTGTGCTTATATTGTAATAAATTTGTGTTGTGTGACGTTTACTTGTACTGAGATCAATGAGTACTAGGCCTATGTTAAGCAAACAATTTATCGTTACTAAATTTTGTCAAATTATTTTCTAGAATCAACATAATTTTATTTTCTTCATTTACAAAATTAGAAAGAATAATATCGGCCTATATTTATAATATATTAGTATCAATCCTAATTATATACAACACAACCAAACATTTGCAATTCTAGGTAACAATACTTCTCATTATATTTTAATAATAATTAATAACATCATTATATTAAATTCTTCTTAAAGTAATCAAACATATTAATTGTTGACAATAGCTTTTTAAAAAATAAATAGTAAATAAATATGAAACACTAATGTGAGAAATCAGCTGTAAAACATTGTTATGAAAATATTAGGTTATCGTAGCGTGTAACTAGAGTACTCTGCAAGTCGTTATAACACTGTTCCTCAAACAGTAACAGCTCCGGCTAAAAGTAAGCTGTTTTCTCCAATTACGTCATCATGATTCCTACCTTATAATTCACTTATCTTGGCGTGTTCTGTAATGCAAGTGGTTTTGAATTGTCGTAATATTTTATACATTTCAAGATATTAAGTCATGTGAATAAAACCTAGTAGTCTTTTATTACTTTAGATTTTCATATTTCTATTACACTTACAACACGTGTAAGTGCTATTAATAATTTTTAAAAGTGAAGGGCGTATAATTTATCAAGAATAACCTCATAGATACAGAAGAGAATTCTTTATATGCCCAACAACCACTAATAGATGCCACAGAAACAAATTAGAAGAAATAGAGTACTTTGCTGATTCACACAAGATTGAGTCATCAACATCTGAGGATAGTGACGACGAAGAAGAGCAACCCAAAAAGAAAAGGAAGAGGACAACATCACCTGTATGGAGTTTATTGACAGTGATCATGAGTTTTCCACCAATACAGATCAATCAGTTCGGGGCCATGTATCAAAAGTTCAAGAAAAGATGGAACGTAGGCAAGATTGAATCACAATAAACAATGGAAAACTGTTACAAAATACTATCTGTAACAGGAGAGATGTCCATGACATTGATTTGCAGCAGTTTTATTCAAAATTACTCGACACATCATCTTGCCAAGCCTTGTCTACGATGTATATCGATGTCGCAATGAAGAGGTAGCTAAGTGAATGGCTGAGCGCATTTACAACAGCAGGAGAGATACCCAAGTGCCAACCTCTTACAGAAAAACAGGATTTACTAATGCTGGCTTCCATGTTGCCGAGTTCGGTGACGAGTCCTTCAACCAACTGCATGTTGTCCATGATTGCCGATGGAAGGACTCCACCTATCGCTGTGGGGCCTTCAGCAAGTTCAACATTTCTCCATTCTACCAAATAAGGACCACGTATTTTAAGTCTCTATTGACCAAGGACCTCAGGATTCTATCGGAGTATGTCATTTCTCAAAGAAAATTACAAGCACTCACTGAGGTTTCCGGGGGTCGAAAGAGACTTCATATTGAAACTGGAGAATGTTGTTCTCGGTCAACCTTCAATGGACTAGTGGAGATATGCAGACACGAGGGCCTTCCTACCGATAAAGGAAAAGAGCAGAGCATGGGAATGGCAATACAGTTGCAAATGGAACTTCAGAAAACTCCCGTGAATCAGCCGGACTCTGAGGGCGACTACGTCCAGATGCGATCATCCAAATAATAATGAATGTTCTGAAGTGATAACAGATTGCTAAAAAAAACACAACAGGTGCTGTAGTTTCAAATCGTATGAATAGATATAGAATGTTGATTAACAATATGAATGTATTAGAATTATTTAAATTACAATTTAATGGTCAATCACATTATTAATGTTTAAATTTAAACTTGATGTACTTTTTGTTATGACGTTAAGAAAAGCATTGAGGCACTATTAAGATTGTTGGTGTACCAATTTGGAGACATTATAATTGTGAAAAATTTATTAATAACACTATTATTTTCTTAAGAGAAACTTGGACGAAAGCAAGAAGAATAAAATTCTAATTGTTGAACCCCTACAGTAGAAACATGTTTTTGAAGATTTCCTTGGTAGTTTTTGTATTAATG
This sequence comes from Stictocephala bisonia, assembly GCA_035578905.1. Classification (NCBI taxonomy): domain Eukaryota; kingdom Metazoa; phylum Arthropoda; class Insecta; order Hemiptera; family Membracidae; genus Stictocephala; species Stictocephala bisonia. The sequence continues at coordinate 424,087 of JAQJVL010000058.1, read as the reverse complement.
TTGGTGAAATTTAGAATCCCTGTAAGCAAAATCAATTTTCTTGTATGGGAGGGGTAGACAGAAGAATTGACAAGTGGAACGAGGCCAGTATCGATCCAGCTTTTTTAGACAATGTGCTTGATGTCATGCAAGGAAATGGAATAATGGGAAATGTTAAATATCAACTATCCATCTGATTAGTAAAAACATCTTTAATAGTAATGCAACCATTGAAGTGTTTCCAAAAGAAACTAGATTTAGTATTAGGCACATAAGATTTAATTGGAAAATTGCACCAATCTTTTTAGACTATAGACATAAAAAACCATATCCAGTAGTTATAGGTTTACTGTTATTGTGGAGTAGTGATTGTGCTATTATTAATCTTAATATTGTTGATGACATTGTTAAACAAGTACTTGAATAACTTAATATACAAGGGCTATCTAGAAAGTAACAGACTTTTTTGAATTGTTCGGCAGTGGGCGGGGCTACAGCCACCATCTTGGAGTCAAAACACTCTGGCGTTCAGTACGCATCGAGCTGTAGTCGTGCGCGGTCTGTACCTCTTTTGCTTGTCTCACTTTGAATAGTTAAAATGTGTGCTGCAATTGAAAATCCTGCCACTTGTGAAGTGCGTTCAGTGATAAGGTTTTTGTTGGCAAAAAACCATAAACCAATTGAAATCTATCGCCAACTGTGTGAAGTTTATGGAAATGGAATAATGAGTGAAAGCAGAGTAAGGCAGTGGTGTATTGACTTTAAAAATGGCCGCACCAATGTTCATGACGATAGTCGTAGCGGTCGGCTTAGCCTTGTGACTGAAGATTTGATGTTGAAAATCAATGACAAAGTTCGTAAAAATCGCTGTTTCATAATGACTGAACTCTCGGAACATTTCCCACAAATTTCACGAAGTTTACTTCATGAAATTTTTGTAGGGAAGCTTGGATACCAAAAATTGTGTGGCAGGTGGGTTCCAAAAATCCTTACGGAAGATCACAAAAACCAAAGACTTGCTGCATCGTTTACTTTCCTTGATGAATACGACAAACATGGTAACAAACTTCTCGATCGTATCATTACTGGTGATGAAACAAGGGTGAAGCATGTCAATTGTGAAACAAAAATGCAGTCTATGGAATGAGAGCACACCCATTCTCCAAAAAAACCAAGAAAATGTCTCCAAACTCTGTCAGCAAGAAAGATTATGGCAACTGTTTTTTGGGATGCTAAGGGTGTGATTCTGGTTGATTTCCTTGAATGAGGATCAACGCAGAGAGGTATTGTGAAACATTGCAGAAGCTACGGCGAGCGATATAAAACAAGCGTAGGGGAAAATTGAGCTCAATGATTTTGTTTTTCCATGACAATGCACGTTCCCATACAGCCAATCGTACTCGACAAGTCTTGGATGATTTTGATTGGGAAGTGTTTGATCATCCGCCTTATAGCCCAGATCTGGCACCAAGCGACTACCACCTCTTTCCAGCGATGAAGACCTGGCTCGCAACACAGCGCTTCGATAGTGACGCTGAACTTCATGCTGGCGTTAATCAGAGGTTAAGATCTCAGGCGGCAGATTTCTACAAAGCTGGAATCGAAAAACTTGTGTCATGTTATGATAAATGTCTCAATTTGAACGGAGATTACGTTGAAAAATAGCCTAAAAGTGTAGCTTTTAAATGTATATAATAAAATCTTCCTATTTAAGAATAAGAATAAGAATATGTTTATTCAGCCTTCAAATTACAGTTACATATTAATACGTATAACACTCTGAAATACTAGCCATTTTTCCAGTACATATGGCTAGCACATCTTAAAACTTAATTAAATTAACAAAATTGAACAGTCCATTTTTGACAAATGATCTCGGCGGCTCACTGCAGCACGTGTGGTCTCCTTGGTGCTGTGTAATTAGTTATACCTTATACTAGACTCTTCACGTACCAAATGTCGTACATTTATAGTTAATACTAAATTCACAACAACAAAAAATGTTTTTAAATATTGCAAAACGAATGTAACTACTTACAATTACATAAACAACCAAATGTTTTTACTTATTTACTTTATATACTATTTACTTATTATTATTAGACAATAGACAATAGACAAGTCTTTATTGTACATGAACGCCTGTTAAATTATTACAGAGTAATACACAAGCTGATACATAGTCAAGTTTGTTAGAAAACTAACAGGATTTCTCCTGAATATCTAATACTAACTACCTAATACAAATATGTTAAAAGAATATCAGTTTTGTTGCTAAATATAAATAAATTCATACAGATCACAGAAAATTTCACAAATAGTTAATCAATATTAAATAATACAATCTTTTAAAAAATCATGAATGTTATAATAAACTTTTTGAGAAAGTGTCCCTTTTAACTTAGATGTAAATTTTACTAGGGAAAGATCTTTATAAGAATGAGGAATATGGTTGTATATTTTTAGACCCATATAAAGAGGGCCAGCTTCATATTTGCTATATTTGTGGTTAGGATACTGAAACATTTTATTGTGATTCCTTGTATTATAACCATGACTAAACTTATAGTTTTCAAAATACATCGAGTTTTTATGTACAAATCTTGCAATTTCTAATATGTATAGAGATGGTAAAGTGAGTATATTAAATTTTTTAAAAAAAGGTTTACAACTAGTTCTTGATTTTAAATGAAAAATTGCCCTCATGATAGATTTCTGACACAGGAATATCGTTTCAACATCAACTGCACTACCCCATAGAATAATGCCATAACTCAATAGAGACTGTACATGTGCATAATAGACCGACAGGCAGACTTCCATTGATGTTACTTTACTTAATATACCTAAACCATATCTCACTGAATTTAGTTTCTTATTAAGATAAGCAATATGGTCAGACCAGCTTAATTTTGAGTCGAGATGTAAACCCAAAAATTTTACTATTTTAGTATTACTTATTAAAGACTCATTAGGATTATTTCTTAACTTAAATTGTAAAATATTTGTTTTGTCCTTATTCAGTTGCATACCGTGAGCGGAAAACCAATCATTGACCATATCAATGACGCCATTAATGTCATCTTTAAGTTTGCTTAATGAATTTCGTTTTAAAAGAGCAGTTGTATCATCTGCGTATAAGGTGAAGGTACACATTTTTTCAGAGAAAAAAGCGGGCAAGTCGTTAATGTAGGCTATAAACAGCAGTGGGCCCAAAATTGAGCCCTGGGGAACGCCGTACTGTACATTAGCCCATTTTGATTGATGTTTTTTATAATTTTGTGATATAATTGTTCGTTGTTTCCGGTCAGATAAATATGATTGTAGAAGTTTAATAGCAGTT